>RRCJ01000002.1:3496363-4096363 GCA_004337975.1 Pyricularia sp. CBS 133598
GCGCCTCCAGAATCGCAATCAATCTGCCTTGATCCATATTGCTTGCAGTCTCCACCATGACGGTCTCGCCGAAGGAGTAATTCCCTTTGCACGCCTAGACAGAACAACACGCGCCATGAGTCAAACGCGTCGGGATGCACCAGTCGGAGACGAGGAGGATGAAGAATATGAAGTGCCGCTCCACCGCAAGCGGCCCTTTGGCAGCGGCATCCGCATGGAGCCCGTCAAGTTTGTTCCCGCATCATCGGTTCTGCAGTCCGTCGCAACTGAACCATCTTCTGTATCGACCCAGGCCGGTCAGTCTGCCGCTGATGCATACCTCAGCATCGTCATGGCGAAAGCCAAGACAAACCCCCCGCCCGAGACCAAAGATGGGGATACAATCGATGGTCCGTCGCAAATATTCTGCGAGACATGCAGGGTTTCGGTAGGCACCACAGAGCAAGACCATCGGCAGCACCAGACGACGATGGCGCACCAGATCAGCCTCCAGCACTCACATCCACCCTCCGCCCTGGATAGATCTCGTATGGGTCTGACCTATCTCAGATCTTATGGGTGGGACCCGGATTCTCGCAAAGGCCTTGGCGCCGATTCCCAGGGCATCGTATACCCGCTGAAGGGAACTGTCCGAGAAGACAACGCAGGCCTGGGAATTGATACAAAGTCCGAAGACGGTAAGAAGGAGAAGAAACCCGAGCCGAAGCCGAGGCTTCTTGATGCCGGAAAAATTCGCAAAAAAGCAGAGGAGGGTCGGAAGAAGACTGAGCGCCTGCGCCAGCAACTTTACAGCAACGTCGACTTGGAGAAGTATCTCGGCCCTGGAGCGTGAGGTATAGAGCCACTCTGGTATTATAATGACTTATTAGAAGTAGTCATCGGGTGGTGTAATGTCAGTATCTGTATCTGGAACTACTCAAATCCGGCAGAAGTAAATGTAGATGTACTCTGCAGGGCCAGGGGCCGATAGATCATATACTTGCGAGTGTATGTTGAGACAATTATGGGCCATCCAGAAGTCAAGAGAAACATACACGCCATGATGTCTCCAGTTATGAAGAACTTTTTAGTTATTGCATTCACGAGCAAAGGGTCAGGCGCACACAGGCAAAGATATAATAGCATTGCAAATATACAGGCTTAAAGAAATTCAAATAAAACCAAAACAGAGCCAACAACGATTTAGTAGTATGGCTTAACACCAGCCAACTTGAGAACAGTTTCATTCACTTCTGGTTTCTCGAACGGTTCCGTTCTGTACTTGGGGCACACCTCGTCATTCCTCATGGGCTTGTCGGTCACGACCCTGATGTTGCAGTGCGGCCAGTGGGTGGTGCCAATGTAGTTCTCAAAGCAGTACTTCTTGGCCTCGAGGGCCTCGGGCTCGGCAAACTTTCGCGGCGTCATGCAGATGTACTGAACGTTGCGGATTTGGTTGCCTTCGGGGAGGCGGGCGTAGTGGATGGTCCTCGAGTCCCAGAGCACAAAGTCGCCGGGCTCCATGTCGACCTTGACCATCTCGCAGCCGCGCTCCTCGAACCACTTGAGGTCCTTTTGGCTAAAGAGGAAGAGGTCCATGTACTCGAGCTCGGGGGGTGGGGCGTCCTCGTGATCGGCCGACTCGCGCTTGTGTGAGAAGAACTCGTTGAAGAGCTTGGCAGAGCCCTTCATAAGCATGAGACCTCCGTCCTTGGGGCCGTTGGGAGAGTAGTTGAGTAGACCCTGGACGGCTTGCATGCTACAGGGAGAAGGGGGGGGGTTAGCAAATGAATCATTACAGCGGTAGTGATTGTTTCCAAAACTTACCCCTTGCGGCGAGGGTTCTGGTCGCAGTGAGGCCATGGGCTCCAGTTGAGGTCTTTGCGGTTTGGAAGAGAGATGTTCATGCCGTCGAACGAGCTGATAAGCTCCTCGGTGCCCCAGAGCTTGGTGAAAATGTCAATAATGGCGGGTTCGGTGCGAGCTTCCCATGCCATCTTCTCATGTGTGGAGCCGTATGCAAAGTACATGCCGCCCTTGAAGCTGACGGGCAGGTGCTCGGCAGTCCATGTGCTGGGGTCATTCTCGTCAAATCCAAGCTCAAAGTTCTTCAGCCATTGGATTTGCTTGTCGGCATAGTATTTGGCCTTTTCAGGGGTGATGGCTCCCTTGATCACGACGCAGCCGTTCTTGTGGAACTCGTCTCTCCAGTCGCCATAGACGGTGTTTTCATCAAAAGTCACGAGGTCCTTTGTCTCAAACTTGGTGGCGACCTGTCGCTCTTTTGCCTCTTTGTCAACGGCAAAGGCGGTGGTCTGGGTCGTGGTTGTGGTAGTAGTGGACATGGTTAAGTCGTGAACAAGTGATATGAAGGTGACTTGGTGCTTTATAAAGATATCAATGTAGCCTTGGGGTTTGGGCTATCAGGTTTGAGAATGATACTGGTATGAGCCTATTCCGGAGATGAGGGAAATGAGGTGACTTGAATGTAATAAATAGGTAAATGAAATATTTACATTGACGGATGTCCCCCCGCAGATACCTCAGCTCAAGAATGTTTGTTTGGCCGCCCCGGGCACACCATGGGGGGACCACGCCGATGATCACGGTCATGCATGTTGTTGGATGATTCCGAGCCGAGCCGATGGAAGCAGTACTTGGATATTGGCAGGGATGCTCAATTGACGGAATAGATACCACATCGGTTGGGTCGGTCGAAATTGGACGGGGCCGAAGCCACTACTGTACATGCGCTGTAGGTATATCGCGCAGTCTGGGGCCCCGCAAAACCCCGCAACCCCCACTAAAATCCCAGAACCTCAACCGATTCGCCCGCTGAAAACCTACTTGGTATCCTGTCCCTGTCTCCAGCAGCTACAGTCCGAACTGTTCACTGACCACTAACCATGGATTTCGTCCCCAGATATTCGGTTCATCTTTCAACCGCATGGACGCAGCCCAGCCACATGTAAAACTCGAGGCAAATTTCCAACGTATACCCCTCTGAGAACCAACTCTTCGGGATGCTAGCCGGTGACACTCGGAGAACCGGTCTTGCCCCCGGGTCGGTTCGTCTTGATGCCGAGGGAGTTTTGCTACCCGAACACGGAAAACACAATGTCAAACAAAATGCATCCACTTCTCCGCCCGGGCTTGGAGAAGCTGTAATATAATGTGAGATGGTATCGCCCCCAAACAAAGTGACTGTTCATGCTCGTTTTCTTCATTCCCCCCATTGTCCAAGCCACCTTACTCTCAATGAGATCATTGATTCAGTCGCAATTCCTACTTGACAGACAATCTTACTTCTCTTCTATATCTCACCTCTCCTCCAAAATATCTCTTCCAAGCAAACACGGCAACTAGTATGCCTGCTCCCGTTCAGGTCGCCACAAGGCGCATCGGCGAGCCCAAGGTTGGCGAGAACGGCTACACAGGCTTCCACCCAGGCAAGGTCGAGACCTTGAAGGCCGGCTCAAAACCATTCGAGTCCCAAGGCGCCAAGGCTCTCGACAGCGATATCATCCTCGAGCATGACGTCGAGGTCATTGTCCGCGATGGGGTTCGTCTCTACATAGACGTGTACCGCCCCGCAGGCACCACAGAAAAAGTCCCAGCCGTTCTCAGCTGGTCGTTCTACGGCAAAAAGTACTCGGCCCTCGACATGCTGCCTATCACGACCTGGCACTGCTGTGTTCCCAAGGACAGGCTCAGCGGGCTCGAGAAGTTCGAGGGCCTGGACCCGGCCTGGTGGTGTCCCAAGGGCTACGCCATCGTGAGCGTTGACACCCGCGGCACTGGCAACAGTGATGGCCAGATCTGTGTAATGGGCAGCCAGGATGCCGAGGACGGTTACGACGTGGTAGAGGCCGTTGCCAAAATGCCATGGTGCAACGGCAACGTCGGTATGGCTGGAAACTCCGCATTGGCCATTGCCCAGTGGTTCATCGCCGCCCAACAACCCCCGTCCCTCAAGGCCATCGCGCCATGGGAAGGCATGGCCGACATGTACCGCGAGCAGTTCTGCCGAGGCGGCTGGTTCTCCATGAGCAACTTTGATCTCATTGCAAAGGCTATTGTGCGAGGACAGCCCAACTCGGGTCTTGAGGACTTTTCTGAAATGTACCGCCGGTCGCCGACGCAAAATAAGTATTGGAAGGACAAGCGGGTCGACATGACCAAGATCAAGTGTCCAGCCTACATTCGTGGCTCAGATGTCAGCTCCATCCACACCATGGGCTGCATCAGGGCCTGGATGGAGATCCCGGGTAACCAAAAGTGGATTCATTGGAGCAGCAAGCAAGAGTGGTATGAGCTCTACTGTGAGGAACATGCCCACGAGGAACTGCGGGAGTTTTTTGACCGCTACCTTAGAGAGATGGACAACAAATGGGAAGAAAAGACGCCCAAGGTACGATGGTCGGCACTGCAGTTCGGAAACAGGGAAGCCATCGACGACATTGTGATCCCAGATTTCCCTGTGCCCAACACAGAGTACAGAGAGCTTTTCTTCCAGCCCAGCGGCGGCCTGGCAGCGACCACAACAGCCTCGGCTGCCAGTGTCACGTACAACTCAGAGGACCACAAGAGCTTTGCAGAGTTCAGCTACGTCTTTCCCGAGAAGTCTCGCCTGATTGGTCTGCCCAAGGCCGTTGTTTACGTCTCTTGCGACACCCGTGACGACTTTACCGTCTTTGCCATCATCCGTAAAAAGGATAAAGATGGAAAGCCGCTTATGCACCTGAACATGCCCTTCAAGGCCACGCCTGTGGAGCGGATAGAGGACATTCCCGAAAAGGATATGGCCAGTTTGAACCTGCACCTCGGCCCCATGGGCATCCTCAGGGCGTCACAACGCGCCATCGACAGCTCCAAGAGCATACATCCCCAGTTCCCCTTCCACCCGCACGAGAAGCAGGAGAAGATCAACCCTGGCACCGTCGTCAAGCTGGAGATTGGCATCTGGGCCATGGGTACCGACTTTGATGCCGGCGAGCAGGTCAGCGTGAGGGTAAGTCATTTTGCAACTCTTTTTTGTTTCTTTGGTGGACAAAGGGCCACTACTGGTATTGTTTCTTGTTCGGAGTCTCACTAACACGCACCTTGATCACAGATCGGTGGACAGTATCCCAGCATCGCAGAGTACAGCTCCTTTTCTGGTCCTCGGCCGGAGCATGAGCTCAACAGGGGAGAGCACCGAGTACATTTTGGTGGTAAACACCCAAGTTCACTTATTATTCCTATTGTTCCCTTCTCATAGCTGTGCCCATATATATAGAAGAGTAGCTTTAATATGAACTTACGATTTTTGAGTATTACATGATCCGTTTCCTTCTCACAAGCCGTTGCTAAGCATCCCACCATAACTACCTTGGACTAGATCTAGTCTAGTACAATAGACTCGATTTGCAGAAGTAGAGACGCCATATTGTCCTATATCAGACCGCCTTGGAAACGACCAACAGAACATACTAAAGTGTGGCAGGTAGCAGACGTTGGTCACCTCCCGACTAGTGAGGATGGTAGGCGTTTCAATATACAAAGGTGAACATACGAAGTAGTCAAACACACGCAGTTGGGCAGGCGGACCAAGCAACAATGACCAAGCAACTCGGGATCGACCGCAAATCAGTCCGACCCAATTACCACTTGGTAAAAAAAAAGCATTGGCCAAGCCGAACCGAGACCCTGAGCAGCTTGAGGCTCCCCTGAAAAGAAAGGTTTACATCTGCCGAACCGTTCAAGTTAAATGAGGGGAATGAATTGAATTTGGGGTAAGAAACCCCTCTTCACGGCTGAAAAGGAGCTCGGCAAACCGGAGTAGTCTTGTCCAAGTGGTCCACCCCCACATTCCATACAGATCTATTGAGACTCGGCCGGGCATCTGCCCCAGACGCTCTCCATGTAGATTCATAGGGAATCGCTCATCGATATGTTTGGAGTATACGAGTTTCCAATGTGAGTGCACATTTTAGGTTGCAACGTAGAATTGGTCCGTGGTGGTGATCGTCGTAATGCCATGAACATTGTGCATGAGATAGCCCGTCGTTCGTCGCCATGGAACGTGCTCTTCTTGCAAACCAACCGGAGCTACTGCAGGCCACAGGACGTGTCTGCCCGAGTCGCACCGAGGAGTGGCCCCTGTTGGTTGGCCCCCCACTTAATGGAAACGAGTTTATCAAGCTTGCGATGAACGATCACCCCCAAACTTTGGATGCCCGGCACAAGGTCGTCGTTTAGGCCTCTCCAGGATATAGCTTGACTCAGGGGGTATTGTTCACATCATCCCAACAAGTAGCCTTTCTCCGCTATATGTACACCAAACAGATTGCAAGCTTTTCAAGTCCTCGACCTCCAGATAGAGCCACCCGCAAAGGCTCATTTTGACTTCTTCGGCTTGGGCTTAACTTCCTTCTCGCTGAGCTCGCGGATCAGGACGTGCGACTGTCCCTTGCCACTATAGTTCTCCATGGTGTCCTCGAAACCTGGGCATGTACCGATGGCTAGAAATCTTCCATCGGCCGAGAAGGCTAGCGTACGCGCCGCCAAACCTCCGTTCATGGGGTAGATCTTCATACGCCTCTTGGCCTCCGAATCCCATAGCGCCACCTGGCCATCGCCACCACCCGAGACAAAAGTCAGGTACTCTGGGTGGAAAGCCAGCGAGTCTACCGGGTAAATGAGTTCCGTGTCTGGTTCTTTGGGGTCAGGCCCTCGGTGGCACTTGAACGCGTACTTGCGAGCCTGGACCTCCGCCGAATCCTCAAAGAACTCGACAGCAACACGGCCCTCTGTGCTGCTGGTCGCGTAGCCAGCGTCGTTGGGCATACATGCGATTGCCCTCGTCATGAATTTGAGCGACGATTCGCGCTGCTGCCACGGCTTTAAGCCGCTCTCGCTGCCGCTTGCTCCGGACTCGAGAAGCTTGACTATGGCGGGAAGATCGAAAATTTGCACCATGCGGTTGTGCATGCCCACGACAAGCTTTGTTTTGCTTGCAGCCATGGCGTGTACCTTAACGGGCAGTTGTACGATGATGGGGTCTTTGGATAGGTCCTTTGTGTTCCATATTTGCAACGTGCAGTCCCAGGAGCCAGATGCCAGTATTGCTGAATGATGTCAGTATTACAATTTCCAAGCACAAAAGTTGGAGCATCAAGCTGCCACTCACAGTGCTCGGGGCTGTATATTATACACCTCGCCGGCTTCTCATGCTTTCCAACAACTGTAACATCCCCCGACTCAAGGTCAACCCTAAATGCAGTGTTAGCATCAGCACAACAATCAATCTCTTGTCGTAAACTCGCATTCCGTACCTCTTGATGGAAGAATCCGCGCCCGTGCAGAACCCTTCCTTGTCGTCGCTTCCAAACGTGACATCCAAGACTGGGCAGCCAATCGATATTTGCCGTACGAGCGGCGCACTCGCATCCTCCCCTTCGCCCTGCAGCTCATACAGGTAAACATTGCCGTCCATGGATGATACCAATAGCTTGGGAGAGTCAGGCGCAAATTTCATGGCGGTTGGGCAGTCGCCCGGCGCCGGCTCAGCTTCGAACATTTTCAATTGTTTTTATTTTTCTCTGCAGTAGAGAAATATGGGGCGGGCTGCTAAAAGCAAATCCCGAATTTGCGCGAAGAGTTGCAATTGTGTTTAGTAAAAAAGAAGCGAATATGGTAAAGGGGAGTAGTGTTTTGTTGCTTGAGATTAGATGAGTTGCTCCATTCACGTTCGTTCTGATGCTTGCAGACCGCGTCGTTAACAGGCCGGTGGGGAGCTCAATGGATATGGAAGCTTCAGCTGTTGTTATCGCCACTCTTTGGGTTGGCTGTCACATGGTGATAACGGACCCGTTGCCCCGGTGCCAGTACTGTTGTACCTACAGGGTAGGTAAGCTACTTACAGTGGGGCCGCCTCTGACGCAACTTCTTCAGGGTTCCCGTTGGAAAGCAATCGAACATCGCCCCGCGCTTGAGAACTCGTGTCTGAAGAACCAGGGACAATTACCCAAGAAGTTGTCAACTGCATGGGATTTCAGGTCTTTCAGAAACTACAATTTTGTAATCATGCCTTTTGGACAGCTAGTAGTGGGATCTCCTGGCGCTGGGAAAAGCACCTATTGTGATGGGAGTAAGTCATGTTCACCCATCACTCCACTGCTACAAAGCTAGCTGATCAAAGACGAGACTGACCGCGTCAACCTAAAAGTGTATCAATTCTTAGGCGCAATAGGGAGAGCCTGTTCTGTAGTAAATCTTGACCCAGCCAATGACCATACGAGCTATCCATGTGCCCTGGACATACGAAATCTTGTCACACTGGAGGAAATCATGGGAGACGACAACTTGGGGCCAAACGGTGGCATCCTCTACGCTATTGAAGAGCTGGAGCATAACTTCGAGTGGTTGGAAGAGGGCCTGAAAGAGCTTGGGGATGATTACGTACTATTCGACTGCCCGGGCCAGGTCGAGCTGTACACACATCACAATTCATTGCGCAATATCTTCTTCAAGTTACAAAAGCTCGGCTACAGAGTACGTGATTTGCCCAACAACATCCGCCCGGTGGGATGCGGATGGCATGACATTCCGTGAAGACAGCCGCTGACAGATCAAATTGTCTCGCTGCAGCTTGTGGTTGTTCACCTCTCGGATAGCATTTGCCTCACTCAGCCATCCTTGTACATCTCGAATCTCCTCCTCGCTTTGCGCGCCATGCTACAGATGGATCTTTCCCATGTCAACGTCCTCACCAAGATCGACAAGGTCTCGTCATATGACAGACTTGCCTTCAACCTCGACTTTTATACCGAGGTCCAAGATCTTTCGTACCTCCTCCCCGAGCTTGAAGCCGAGAATCCGTCGCTACGCAGCGAAAAGTTCGCCAAGCTGAACCGGGCCGTCGCAAACTTGATTGAAGACTTTGGACTTGTCCGGTTCGAGGTCTTGGCTGTCGAGAACAAGAAAAGTATGATGCATTTGCTCCGGGTGCTTGATCGTGCCAACGGGTACGTGTTTGGTGGGGCCGAGGGAGCCAACGACACCGTTTGGCAGGTGGCCATGCGCAACGAAGGCTCCCTGACGGGTGTCCAAGATATCCAGGAGCGCTGGATCGATAATAAAGAGGCGTACGACGAGATGGAGCAGCGTGAATGGGATGAACAGGTCAAGGCCCAAGAAGCCATGGCCGAAGCCGAGGCAGCAGCAGCTGAAGAGGATGATGATGACTTGATGGGACGCCCGGGTGCTCGGTTGCCAGATAGCGGTATCACGGTGACTCGAACAAAAAAGTGAAGGCTGCAATAGCAGCCCCGAAACCAGTCACGGATTTAGGCGAAGATTAGCTGTCGTCCTCGTCCTCTCCCTCATCCCCTTCGCCGCCGCTGCCATCGTCATCCTCAGGGTCAAGAACCACACCCTGCATACGCTGAGCAGAGTCACTGGAGCCGAACAGCATGTCCAGCACGTCGGACTCTTTGCCAGCTATTTGCTTTTCGACAGCGAGCTTCAGCGCCTTGTGCCGCCGAATCGCCGCTGTCTCGACTTTACGCATTGTGCCTCCAACATGGACAACGCGAAAGGTGCATGCTTGCCCGTTCTTGATGGGAAGGTCATCCATAAAGGTCAGGGCTGCCCACACGAGGCGATATTGCTCCCGATGGACACGAAGGATAAAGGTTGATGTGGCATTGGATAAATATTTGACTATATATGACGTCAGGTAAGGGAAATCCACGCGGAAGCCGCTATGGGTCACGGAGCCCGAAATTATGCCAACTTACCCAAGAGGTTTCGCTCAATTAGACCAGAGCCGTAGTCTCCAAACAGTATTCTGACCTGTTCCCTGATTGCCCTCAGGATAGCCTGGGGTGTCAAGTCATTTGTGGTTGGCTTGTGAAGGACTGCGAGATCCGGCTCGTTTGGTTTGACATGCTTGAGCGCTTCTGGGTAGAGGATATTGACTAGTAAATATCGCTCCTTGATACGAACCATGACGTGCTTGTGGCTTCAGCGCGACGACTTGTTGGCAGTTTCAAAGTTAATGTGATGAAATATTTGCTGATTTTGGCGGGTGAGTTGCGAGTCCCAGTTGATTTCTTGGGGTGATGTAGGGATTTTCTTGCTGGGTTAGGGTTAAGTTCCATGCTGGAGCTACCCCAACTTGGGGAGCAGCTTCCGAAGCTTCCCCTCACAGCCTTATTACTGTTCCATTCCGGGGGGTTGTATTATCTACATGTACCTGCCTGGCCCGCTCAAGCTGACGTATCTTACCTGCAGGCACCCTACCTCAGCTGGTAGACTGTTAACTGAGTGAATAAAACTTGTTGCAGTCATATATCCAGCCTAGTTTGAACCAGTAATCAATCCACCTCCTGACTTAGCTAGCTAGCTTTCTGGTCATTTTACTTATACCTCAGACGAGCTGCTGCATTTCGTCTAAGCCATAATGTCCAAACAACCCCTCAAAGCAGCCATCTTGGTTGTCTCAACAACGGCAGCCCGCGATCCTTCAACCGACGCAACCACTACTATACTGCAGGATGTCTTTGACAAAGATGGGGCCGGACAATGGAATGTCGTGCAGACAAGCATTGTTACCGACTCTATCTCTGATATCCAGCGCCAAGTGATGTCATGGACCGACACAGCCGACGCAGTTAGCCTGATTCTCACCACCGGAGGGACAGGCTTTGCTGTAGAGGACCATACGCCCGAGGTATGCAACCCTGAAAATGGCATTTTACCTTGCATTAAATTTGAAATTGTTGGCTTGTAGGTATATATCACACGGCCAAGTTAGTAACATTTGTCCCGAAATCCACAGGCCGTCGGTCCGCTGTTGCACAAGCAAGCCCCTGGGCTTGTCCATGGCATGATCGCAGCGTCACTGAATGTTACCCCTTGTAAGCTTGCTTCTTTTAATACTTAGCCTTTGGTCATGATATTTAGTCGCTGACAGTTTTGAAGTTGCAATGATGTCCAGGCCTGTGGCTGGAGTTCGAAACGGGACCATCATCGTGACTCTTCCAGGCTCCCCAAAGGGGGCCAAGGAGAATCTTCAAGCGGTTATCAAACTGCTGCCACATGCTTGCGTTCAAGCATCCGGGGCAAACTCTCGTCAACTGCATTCTGGAGGAGTGAAAAGGTTGGAGCAGGAGGCTGGAGTTTCTGCCACTGGAAACCAGCAAGGAGGCTCTTCGCACCATCATCATAATCACCACCACCACCACCATGGTCACGGGAACCTAGTTCGGCACACAAAACCAGACTCTAACCCAATGTCGAATGATCCCAGCTTGGGACCAACTCGTCGACACCGCGAATCACCGTACCCAATGCTTTCGGTTGACGAAGCCCTGGACGCAATCAAAACGCATACCCCGGCCCCCACTATTGAGACGCGCAAGGTCAACAGTGACCTTGTGGGTGCAGTGCTGGCCGAGGATGTGAAAGCAAAAGAGAACGTGCCGGCTTTCAGAGCTAGCATTGTGGACGGATATGCTGCTGTTGTGCCCAAGGATGGCAACATGCGTGGCGTTTTCCCCGTGGTCTCGGTCTCGCATGCCTCTCCAGGCGAAGTTCCTCCTCTCAAGGAGGGTGAAATCACCAGGATCACTACCGGAGCCCCCCTGCCGCCAGGAGCGACTGCAGTGATCATGGTTGAGGACACTGTACTAAAGACCAAAACAGACGACGGTAATGAGGAGAAGGAGGTAGAAATTCTAGCAGAGGGTGTCAAAGAGGGTGAAAATATAAGGGAGGTGGGGAGCGATATAGAACAAGGAACCATCGTGCTACGTAAGTACGAACAATTCTCGGCCGCTGGAGGAGAGATAGGCTCACTTGCTGCCGTTGGAGTCGACGAGGTGCAACTGTTTCGCCGTCCAACCATCGCAGTCTTGTCGACTGGCGATGAGATCGTTCAGCATGACCGGCCAGGAGAGCTACGGTTGGGCGAAGTTCGAGACACGAACCGGCCGACCCTTATCGCAGCTGCCAGACATTGGGGCTACGAGGTCATCGACGTGGGCATCGAAACGGACAAGCCCGGCCGCCTCGAAGAGACATTGAGGAGCGCAATGAGACAGGCTGATGTCGTCATCACCACGGGAGGTGTATCCATGGGTGAGCTCGATCTGCTCAAGCCGACTATTGAGCGTGCCCTCGGCGGAACCATCCATTTCGGCCGCGTCTCCATGAAGCCTGGAAAACCTACCACCTTTGCCACGGTCCCTGTCAAGGACAACTCGGGCGAGCGGGTTCAAAAGGTCATCTTCTCGCTTCCAGGGAACCCTGCCTCGGCTCTAGTGACTTTTCATATATTTGTCCTGCCCTCACTGCAGCGTCTCTCTGGGTTGCAGGCAGTTGGATTGCCCAAGATTCCCGTGACCTTAGCGCACGATTTCCCGCTGGACAAGGCACGGCCAGAGTACCACCGTGCTGTCGTCTCTGTCGGCACGGATGGCTTGCTCTCGGCGAATAGTACTGGTGGGCAAAGGAGTTCCAAGGTCGGAAGCTTGAAGAGTGCCAACGCTCTTCTATGTCTCCCCAAAGGGGCTGGGTCCATGAAAAGGGGCGAGCAGGTAGCTGCTTTGTTAATGGGCGCCATTCATGGACCCAGCTGATTCATCGCCTGTAACGATTGGAAGACCGGCTAATAGATAACGTCATTTTTTACAGGTGCAGACTGTATAGTGTCTACTTTTAACATGTCTTTCCATGTTTTTCCTATGCCGGCAAGGTATCCTGATGCAAAAACCCAATTTCCCTCCTGCAAAGCCGACAATCTTGCAGCTCGCTCAATGTGATGATATTCTGCTATTTTACATAAAGGCAGATACTAGTTGTATAAACGCACATGTGCCGCATACGTCTGCGGCAAACCCGCCCATGAGATTGCTGAAGCGACACAGCGGGTTCAATGAGTAGTACGACTAAAATCTGTGTTTTTCATCCGCTGTATCCAAAGTCGTTGGCCTTGCCCGATGTGAGGAGACCAATAATGAGTCCAAACAGACCGAGAATAGAGCTGAAAATCTCAATAACGAGGATCTTGACGAATCTAATGGTCAAAATATCAATAATTAGTCAAGGGTCCTGGCTGGTTGCTACATCTGGAAGGAAGGTTGTGCATACAAAGTCGGGTCCGCAGCATCGGCCAACGCAGCACCACTGCCGTTGATTCCAACAGCGACACCGCAAATGAGGTTGCACATGCCAACGGTCAGGCCTGACCAGAAGAGAGCATAACCGGTAAAGTAGGCGTTGGCAGAGTAGTAACCGGTGCGGTCGAGTGCGTTGATTTTGGCCTGGAAGACGATGGCCATGATAACTCCGTAGATGGCGACGACTTCACAGAAGATAATCGAGATCAAGTTCTTGGTCCGGATTCGAGGAGCCTTAACACCACCGCCAAGAATGGAGGAGCCTGTGATGAATATGCCCCTGTGATGATGCAAGTCTTGTTAGCTAATGTTTGGAAGCTTTGAACGCTATTTGTGATTATGGATAAACCGAAGCGCGAAGCTCTCTGATGCATTCTTCCAAAGAAACCAGAGCTTGAGTGAATGTCCACCATGATAGTACGAGTGACTACGTACCAAGCAGCTCCAACAACGGACAATCCGATGCATAGCGCAATACCCAAGCTGGCCCAGGCGAAAGGCGATATTTCTTCAATGGTTGCCCCGATCTGTTTTCATCTCGTGCAAAGTAAGCGTCTGTTACGTCGTGTATAATGGAAGGGCCGACTTGGCTTCGCGTACGTCAAAGGATTCACCACTGCCAGTAAAGAGCATGTCTAAAAGCTCAGGTGAGAATCTGTTAGCAAATGCGCACATCAACAGCACGGCGAGTCCTTGAATAATTGTCCACTCACATGCTCCTACCACAGCGAGGGCAGACCCAGTACCCCCGAGTCCATAAGTTAAGCTCATTTTGACGGTCTTGTTGTTCGCGTTGCTAATCTGTTGTATGAACAAGGCGACACCGTCATCGCTTGCATCTCGGGATTCGGTCGCTTGTCCAGGCTGGGGGCTCGAGGCACCTCGTTTGGCAGGGTGGATACCTGATGCTGTAATCACACCCTCCGAAACTAACCCGATAAGCCTTATCGTAAACCTTCGGGCCTCAGGCATCCATATTTGTCACGTCTGCCTGCTGTGACGTGGGAGCTTCGCCACATGATTCCTATAAATACTGCTCGCCTTACAATCATCACCTTTATCAAATAAGCTCAACACATCGGCGGCGGTTGAGATTATAGCAGAAATCATGGCTACCAAGAAAGAAGAGACCTTCTATGAGCTCTACCGCCGTACTAGGTATATTTGACAGACGATCTGCTGAAATACCAGCGATGAGTATGCTACACATTGAAGAAGCCTGCTAACCTGACCATTTACCATTGCAGTCTGGGCATATGTCTCACAGATGCCCTGGACGATCTCATCACGAATGATCGCATCAATCCTCAACTCGCCATGAGGATTTTGGCGAATTTCGATCGTGTGGTAGCCGAGACTTTACAAGAGAAAGTCAAAGCCAGGCTTCAGTTCAAGGTCAGTTCATCCCATATATGCAAATCTGTCGCGCGCTGCGCTGGTCTCAGTGAACACGTCAACTCATCCGCCCGTTCCAAAATTATAGGGAGCTCTCGACAACTACCGGTTTTGCGACGACGTATGGACCTTTGTGATCAAGAATATCAACTTTAAGCTGGATGGAGGCAATCAGACCATCCAAGCCGACAAAGTCAAGATTGTTAGCTGCAATGCGAAACGTCCTGGAACAGATGCTTAGAACACAGCTGTTCCGCAAGTCAAATCGCCACCACGTAAGCGAGAGTCGAGAGCGAAGAGACGATCGAAGTCGGAGAGTAGCGCAAAGGGCAAAAAGGAGGATCCTCAGTTCAAGACTGAACGTGGCCCCTATGCTGCAGCCCCGACGCTGTATCGCAATGCTCACTTGAAGCGTGAGGACTCGCCCGATGTTAAACACGAGGTCGGCGACTGGTGACGAGTGAAATGACCACGTCGCCCGTAGCACTACACAGAGATTGGAGGAGATTAAAAGGAACTGGCTGCTTTTCCCAGAGCGTCTACAGTTCCTGTACATGGTTGCTTGTCTTTTGGCTCATTCTTTTGCGATCTCGCTAGGGAGTCGAATGGCGTTCTGGATCATACACTTTGAAGACACTCGGTAGGATGGCGTTACTTGGGCAGATCTTACTTTTTTTTCTTAGGGACTTGATATTTGCATTCGTACTTACAGAATCACTAGGCTGGATCGCCAGTTTGTGACCAGTCATAATCCCCAGAACAGCGTTTCAAGTACTCTCAAGGACTCAGATTCATTTACCTAGTAGTGCTTGTTAAGCTATTGCGCCGTTGAAACAAACCACCTTCGGTTTATTCTCACAGTTGAAGAAGCCGGCTCAGGATTTTAGCATTGGCCTCTACATAGTGTTTGTAGAGCTGTTCTCAATATTGAGATTGAGAAAGTGATATCCGTTATATACGGATCCTAGATGTCTGGAGCGGTGACGTCTTTTCGTGGCCATGTCAGGAACCTCTCGAAATGACAGGCGCTGATCCTTGTCTTTCAGCCCAGTGGGGATCCTGTACACTAGCCGGATCTTGCACGATTTCCAGGGGCGAGCTTGCTTCGAAACATGTTCAGTAGTAGCCCGGCTTCCAGGTCATGCAAAACAACCTAGATATCTAACATACCTACTGAAGCTTGTAGCGCTTTTTTATTTTTCCTCCTTGTTTATAAACTCTCAGGACGTTGTTACAGGGGCCTGCTTTTCCCCACTTACTCTGGGTGACGCCTTGCTCAAACCTCAACCAGGCATAGCCGCTTTCGCTGGGGCACGTTGGCAGAGCCTGACTTCTCATTGGGACCTTTGCCGCGTACAACATAGCTAAGCCCCATGCTCCGTCGTCGCCAACCGGCTGTGACGACAGCCGATGCAGATCCTACCGAAGCTCATAAAAGAGCGATGGAGCCTGCTGCTACGGAACAAAGCCCGCTGCTCACGGGCGACGCACCAGAGTCCAACGCGCCTGGCAAGCAACATCCGACCAACATGACCTGGAGCCGCCGGAACAAATGGATTGTCTATGCCGTCGCGAGTGGCGCTTGCGCTGCGCTGAACGGAGTCATGGCAAAGTTGTGAGTACAGGCTTTTGCCATTGCTGAATAGATGTGTATAGGCAGCGGCTGCGGTAATTAAAGCACCGGTTCCTGTGGATCTCGATGTGTAAAGTGCACTCGTTATGCCAGCGGTCTATCATCGTCAGCTTTGCTGTATCGGTATTGATGTTTTACTCGGCATGGTTTACTCACATTAATGACCAGAACTACCACCGAACTCACTACAAGCTTCTCTCAAAGTGTAGCCCGAGTGCTTGGCATGTCCGCAATTGAAGGCACAGTTGAAGGTGTTGTACGAGTGGTAGGTTCTCAAGTCGATTCCAGGATGACAACGACCGACAAGCGTGTGTGCTTACGCTGACCTTTTGTTGAGGGCTTCTTTGGTCTGAACCTGGTGTTCAACGGTGTGGTAAGTTACTTCGTTTTTTTATATATCTTCTACAGTTCCGAGTTTCCCTCTCGGACTTAAATGGTGATGGAACAGGAAGGCTCGCGGTTCATTCGGCAAACAGCGTGCCGACTTCTACTCCTAGAATCCTCGGGCATGCAAGATCACACTTGGCATCGACTAATAAGCTGCTGACATTGTTGTATCATCATAGATGTGGACACTCTTCACCCAGGCACTTGCCAAAGGAAATTCAACAACTCAGGTGTCCATCATGAACACCTCCTCCAACTTTGTTTTAACTGCACTGTTGGGCTTGGCCATCTTTTCCGAATCTCTTCCGCCTCTCTGGTGGCTTGGAGCTTCAATGCTGGTTGCTGGCAATGTCATCATTGGACACAAGGACGAAAGTTCCCCGAGTGAAGCTGCGGCATCAAGTACTGGGGCTGGATATGAAACAGTTCCGCAGGTCGATGGGGTGGTTCCAGCAGAGGATAAAGACGATGAGGACATTCCAGAGCCTGGTGACTTGGTCCCGAGAGAAGAAGCTAGGTAGGCCGCCTTGGAGACGAGTTTGTTTACTCAGAACGCGAGGGGGCTACTGTGTTTATCTCTCAGCCCAGATAATTGATACCATGGAGTTCAAGTGACTGTTCAGAAGACGGAGACTAATAAATACTTATATATTTATGTTTGCTGAAAGTCAATTCAAACCCGTTCGAATACCCAATTTGCAATTATTTCGGTGGTCGCCTTACCCTACACCAGGAACTGTCGCTCCACTGGATTTTCATACCATGCAGAGTCGTGTTTGAAGCTTTCCAAGGTAGCCTGGACTTGTGGTACAGGGCAGCTTATCAGGCCCCTAGCATCCTTATCGCCCACAACTTTCTCCACGCTACTTCCAGGGCTTATGAGCGGGACAGGAGCTTTCATCCCGCCGTCATTCAAACCGCCCAGCGCATTACACCGCGACGTACTCAAGATACCTGGACGCGACAACCCATGCGTCAACAGCGACAACGGCGAATATCATAATTTTTGTAAAGATAGCAAAAAAAGGCAACCTTTTCCAATCTATTCCCGCAGGTAAAGATCGGGAAAACAACCGCCCACCATGAGGCTCAATGCAGACCTCATCAACCACTCCCTCTCCTACCTTAACCCTCTGAAGGAGCGAGAGCTCGACCTTCGAGGTATGTGCATCCCGAAAAGAGCAGATGCTACACTTTGACGAGTGCGAGGGCAGAATTGATATCTCGGCCTCTTTCTCTCTTTCCGCGCCGCCGCCGAACCTTTAGGACACCGAATACCCGCCATTGAGAACCTGGGTGTCGCCGGTCCGCAAGATGCCATCGACTTTACC
This sequence comes from Pyricularia sp. CBS 133598, assembly GCA_004337975.1. Classification (NCBI taxonomy): domain Eukaryota; kingdom Fungi; phylum Ascomycota; class Sordariomycetes; order Magnaporthales; family Pyriculariaceae; genus Pyricularia; species Pyricularia sp. CBS 133598. The sequence goes on from RRCJ01000002.1 coordinate 3,514,255, forward strand.
GACAACGACATACTGACCCTCGGCAACTTCCCGCTGTCGCCCCGCATACGGACCCTGCTCCTCGCCAGGAACCGCATCGTCAGCATACAGCCCGCGCTGGCCAATGCGATACCGAACCTGACGAATCTGCAGCTGGCGTCAAACAACCTGAGCGAGCTCGCAGACCTGGATCCGCTCAAGTGTTTCAAGAAGTTGACGCACTTGGTGCTGACGGACAACCCTGTAGCAAAGAAGGAGGTTTGTTGCCTTGGGGTTCTTCTCCGCTTGCTGGGGATATCGGTGTATGTTTTCTAACTTTGATACCGCGATAGAATTACCGCTACTGGGTTCTTTGGAGGTGCCCAAGTGTCAGGTTTCTCGACTTCCAAAAAGTCAAACAGGCGGAAAGAGAACATGCCAATGAAATCTTTGGTACCGAGGCTGAGCCTACAGAGCTTGCTCTCAAGGTAAGCAGCGATGCAGCCCATGGGTCTTGCACGATCTTGATTCCCACAAGTCACCGTCTAACGATTTTGCGTTTTTCAAGATCATTGGAACCAAATCCAGTTCCTTGGACAAGGCTGTCAAGAGTGCCAATGCTCCTTCAAAAGCCGGCTCGAAGCTCTCCCGCATCAAGCTCACGGACGAAGAGCGCCAGAGGCTGCAGGAGCGCATCAAGAATGCAAAGAGTTTGGACGAGATTTTGAGGTTGGAGAAGGAGCTGAACGAAGGGAGGTTACCAGCCGGCATCCACGCGAGCGACATGATGGAGGAATGAATTTTGACTATGGAATTAACCCGAATTCGAATTATATCTGCGAAGAAACGTGCATATTACCCGAGGGTTGGCGCATCGACAAGGAGTTACTGGCTTATCTTGCCAATACTATGTTTGTCTTTCACAGACAGTTTCCAAAAGTTTTGCAGTGGGGTTTTACCAAAAGCCTTATAGGAAGCCAATATTGAAGTACATCATCTTGTTGACTTCAACAGTGAATCGACAATGGTTTTATGTCTCGGCGACTCCGCCGTCCTTATGTGCTTTGAACATTACGAGTAGTCCGTTGGAAATCATCTACCTGACTTGCCACTAGCCAGTCATGTCGACGTCCTGGTCCTGATCCCTGCCGCCACCAGCCTGCCTCATCTCCAGCTCCAACTGCCTGCTTGGGTCGTCTTCGGATAGGATGCTGTGCCTTCCGTGACTGAACCCGTTACTGATGACCGATTCATCCCCGTTCAGTAGAGACTTTTGCCTCTTGCCATTGGGCATCAGTGCAGGCGGCTCGGCGTCGGCAGCTGGCTTCTCACCTCTAAGCCTGGCCTGAGTGTTAGATGCGCGCTCCTTGATGTCCTTAAACGCCACCGTCTTGGGCACGACGTCTGTCAAGAACTCGAGGCTTTCTTGATGCGCCACCGCGTTGGCTGTCGTTCGTGTTTGACGTTTTAGCACACGGCCTAGAGACACAGCGGAATCCCATTTGCTTCAACCTACCAAAATCTTTGTACTGGATATTCCGCCTGGGCTTGCGGTCCATCTTGGCCATGTTGTGAGCCTCTGTGGCAAGGTGCTGAACGAACAGTTCCTACATAGTCATTTAGCAATGTGTGACCTTGTGACAACTGTCAATGCAGGGCAAGACAAACCGCAGCAAGGGTGATAATGAAGGCCGCATTATTCGAGCACATCTGTACGTCCTGGTCCTGAGCTATGATCTTCTTCACCCTCGTCACTGGATGATCACATGGTCAGTAAAAAAAAGAGGTTGCGATGGCTCGGAAATGTCTATGGTGAGCCCTGGTTCAATCTTACGAGGCAGCTGAGTCTGGCCGGTCGGGTCCCGCCGAGGAGGTATCGCCGTTGTGTTGTAAGGCATTTTCCAAGAGTTTGATCACTTGAGCCGGTAGATCAGGCTCACGATCAGGACTGCTGCCGCGTCAAGCAGAACAAGTAGCCCGAATAGAGGTAAGCTTCCTTTGGGCAATATTGACAGTGATGAAGAAGCCTGATTCACGTATGAAGATAAATGACTGCTCTATAGTTTGTCAAGACGAGGGAGGACTCTCGAGGGTTCAAGTGGGGATAGAGGATGAGGTAGACGTAAGTATTAATTAGGTAGAGCGCCAGAAACAACGCGCTCGACGCGACAATGGTTAAGCCAGTAGCCCCACCAGTAAATTTGCATAGGTCCTTAGGTCCTTAGGTACCTAGGTATATATATTAATACCCCTTGCACAAACTCAGCGTGGCTGCATTGAGTCCAGACGGCTTAATCTATGGCTTTGGTCAATGCAATACCAGTTGTTAAGGCAATGAATAGTTACAGCGCTTTTATTGAAACCCAACTGCAATATTACATTAATAGACCTTCATTTGGACCTGATAAAGACGCTGTATCCATGATCTGGGAGCTAGCGTAGCGGATGACAACCCTAACCCCATTATCGTTGTCAACGACACGTAGAGCGAGGTGACACCCGGTTGGCTCGCAGCAATCCGGGGGTTGCATCAGCGGTCTCAATCGAGACGCATCTTCCATTGAACCAACATTGATACCTACCCTCCCGCGACAAGGAGAACCGGCCTGGGCTTCTGAGTGAGTTTATGCGATAACACGGCCCATTCTTTGCGATTCATCTCGATTAAAAGGCCAAGGGCAGGCTTGCGGCTGCCATGCCCACAATATCGCCGCAAACATGACCTCAAGAACGTCGTCCTACTCGTCCCAAGTGCCTCGCCAACCTTCGCGCCGTCCTACCCTAAACGCCACATTGTCGACGTCTTTGTCAAATGCGGATCAAATAGAAGATGCCGACGTGCAAGGTGCTGCTGTCGAGAGTCAAATTGAGCAGGAGATCGCCGAGATCAAGAGATATGAGGTGCGCTTTATCCAACCTCCACTGCCACCCCTGCCTCCCCGATGTTCCGAGCTCGACCAACTAACTTCCACCCAGGACTTCACAACAATAGGTACCTCACTGGCCTGTGCGGATCGATGTAGCGATCCATGTAACTGACCATTAGGCGATCGTTAGATTGGGTTCAGGATGCCGCCCAGGAGCGGTTACGGCGAAAGGCACGGCGGAAGCGGCGGCAAACCAGTGTCTATGACAACAGCTACGTCGGTTGGAGGAGCTGGGCGGCTGAGTCGTATGAGGCTGCCCAGGGCTGGATTGTGGTGACGATTATAGGCATTGCGATCGGGTTGAACGCCGCTTTTCTTAACATCGTCTCCGAGTGGCTGTCCGACATAAAGCTGGGTCACTGCAAGACAGCATTTTACTTGAACGAGAACTTTTGCTGTTGGGGAGAGGATAACGGTGGGTTCTATCGGACCTAGTCGCACATACTAGTTTGACGAGTGACGGTGCTGATCTCCAATTTTGGCACACAGGATGCAAAGACTGGCAACCATGGACAGGCTTCGGTCCTATCAACTACATCATTTATATTATATTCGCGGTATGTACGCCGCTTCTACCGTCCAGTCCTGTCACGGGGCAGGAGCATGTCATTCTGCCCGAAGCCGGAAAGCAGCTGCTTGCGCCGTCATTTACTAATCATACCTTTTCCCTACGCGCCAGACCATTTTTGCTTGCACAGCAGCGACGTTGGTCAAATCTTACGCCCCATATGCCGCCGGCTCTGGAATCTCAGAAATCAAGTGCATCATTGCTGGTTTTGTCATGAAGGGCTTCCTAGGCTCCTGGACGCTTCTGATCAAGTCTGTCGGCTTGCCCCTGACTATCGGGTCTGGGCTTTCGGTCGGCAAGGAAGGACCTAGCGTGCACTACGCTGTGTGTACTGGCAACGTTATATCGCGGCTTTTCGCCAAATATAGGAGCAACGCATCCAAGACGCGGGAGATACTCAGCGCTTGTGCAGCAGCCGGAGTGGCCGTTGCTTTTGGAAGCCCGATCGGCGGGGTGCTCTTCTCCCTAGAGGAGATGTCTAGCTATTTTCCCCTGAAGACGTTGTGGCGCAGCTATTTCTGTGCCCTCGTAGCAACTTCAGTATTGGCTGCCATGAACCCATTCCGCACTGGGCAGTTGGTCATGTTCCAGGTCCATTACGATCGTACATGGCACTTCTTTGAGATTGCCTTCTTTGCCATCCTTGGTATCTTTGGCGGCCTGTATGGCGCCTTTGTCATCAAGTGGAACCTCAAAGTGGCTGCGTTCCGCAAGAAGTATCTCAAGGAGTATCCCATCGTCGAGGCATCCTTGTTGGCCTTCATCACGGCCATACTGTGTTTTCCAAATGCCTTTCTACGGATAGAGATGACGGAGAGCATGGAGATTTTGTTTCTCGAGTGTGAGGGTGCCGAGGACTACCATGGTCTTTGCGAGGCAAAGAACAGAGCGTGGAACATTATGTCCCTGTTGATCGCCTTGATCTTGCGCACCGGTCTGGTCATCATTTCATATGGCTGCAAGGTGCCCGCGGGTATCTTCGTGCCATCCATGGCCATTGGTGCCCTGTTTGGCCGCACCATGGGTATCATGGTGCAGGCACTTCAGGAGTCCTTCCCGACCAGCTCGTTCTTCTCGAGCTGTGCACCCGACGTACCCTGCATCACCCCCGGAACATATGCATTCCTTGGTGCTGCCGCTGCGCTTAGTGGCATCATGCACATCACCGTGTCGGTCGTGGTAATCATGTTTGAGCTAACGGGAGCTCTGGATTACATATTGCCTACAATGATTGTTGTGGGAATCACGAAGATGGTGAGCGACCGACTTGGCCATGGCGGCATTGCCGATCGTATGATCTGGTTCAACGGCTTCCCTTACTTGGATAACAAGGAGGAGCACAACCTTGGCCTGCCTGTATCGGCTGCCATGACCTCTGACTTGGATACCATACCCGTCGGGGGCATGACCATGGAGTCGGTCGAGAGATTACTAGCCAAGGATAACTATCAAGGCTTTCCAATTGTGGAGGAGAACGGCAGTGCAGCGGAGAGCAGTAACAACGCTCGCCGCGGCCGCAACCTGGTAGGATTTATTGGGAGAACGGAGTTGCGATACGCCGTCGACCGAGCGCAGCGCGAGCGACAAATAAGCCCCTCCGCAAAATGCAACTTTATGCCGAGCGACGTCAATGCAGTGACGCCAATTACGCCTGCCGGCCAGTCTAGGAGGACCAGTTTTCTGGGCGACACGTTCACTGTCGACTTTAGCAGATTCGTGGACCCAACGCCAGTTACGGTGCATCCACGCTTGCCGCTCGAGACCGTCATGGAGTTGTTCCGCAAAATCGGGCCACGGGTGATTCTGATTGAGCACCGCGGCAGACTCCTCGGCCTCGTGACCGTCAAGGACTGTCTCAGGTATCAGTTCAAGGCCGAGGCGGCAGAGAATGGGCCTTCATCTCGCGCCGATGACGATGAAGTCCAGGAGAAAATCTGGGCCTTCCTACAGCGCGCTGCGTGGTGGTTGGGAGACAAGGTCTCCCTCGCTTCCGGGGGCCGCATAAGATTGAATAATAGTTTTCACGAAACAAGCAGGGTGAGCAGGTCTGGTCACCGAGCCGGATATAGCGGAAATACCAGGGGCTCCACCGGCCAGATTCTTGAAGGAACGGAGGATGAGATGGGAGATGAGGTGGGTGGTGTTGAGATGGAGTATAGGTAACTTGGACGAGACGTGTACCTGCATAGAACACCAATGAAGCTTACAGGCCACATGCCGCGAACATGGACGTGCACTGGCATCACAACAGTGGTCATTTGAACCATGACGGGATCAGGGATAGTGGTGACTCTTTCGGACAAATCAGATTATGACGCTATAATTAATGTAGCGGCTGATTTTCATAACCTCTGATTGGGTAGCATGTGCCACAAGCTTCACTTCATATAAGTTACCGCTGGAGAAGGCCTCCGGTATCATGGTTCAAGCCATGGTTTTCAATGGTGCAATGGACAACTAGAACAAAATAAAGTTATAACAAAAGACTGCCGGCTAATAATGAGCTATTTCTGAGTCCACGACACAGCGGAAACGAAGCAGGCCAGAGCTGAGAAGGGAGATAAGAAGACAGATACCACTGTTCCTCCCCCTGGTTCAACCAGGCTTCTGGACTTCTATTACAAAAAAAAAGTAGCAGGGAGGAGTCGAGCGTCAACTACCTGAGCTTCCCCGACGCTCGTCCCTTGAAGCAACGCTATGTTTTTTGATGTCACAAAAGAAAAACGAAAAATAAAAAGGGAAACAAGGTAGAAAAGAAAAACCTAGACGTAGATGTACCACTTCCTGGGCCACCCCAGCTAGCCATGTGCAAGGCGAATGTCGAGGATTCCTAGTACCCTTTAGCCGAATGTGTTAGATGGGTTTTCTTACTCATCCCGAGGTACTTTCGCTGGCAAACGCTCCGGGATGGCACCATCGACCTCGCCGGTGTTAAGTCCGCTGGGGAGTTGGACGTCACCATCACTGATGCGCTTCTCCAGCTCGCTCTGAGCACGTTTCTCCCACTAAAATACCGCAAAGAGTCAGCGTTTCTCATTCTGTTGCCCAATCACTCAACCGCTAGCCCCAACGTCACCAAGCCCACCGCGATCGGGACGCGACATTGGAGGATCTCCCGAGTGCTGATGCGGATATTCACGTTGCCACCATGAACATACCTCAATCTCACGCGAACGGACAGACGGCCCGTCTGAAGCTGAGGTGAACGGTGGTGCATCCGACCCCGATGCCACTCCCTCGAGCTCCTGGATGTTGTCGGCGAATGTAGACCGTGCACGGGACGCCCGTCCCGATGCAATGCCCGGCGGCGGCTGCATCATTCCAGGAAGCATGCTCTCGCGCCTGTTCTGTTCCCGGTATGCCGGAAGCATACTAGCGCGGCGCGAGGCGATGTAGTCACCGGGCGCCTTGCTGCCGTCTCCAACCCAGAAGCGGCGATCGACCCTGGCCGCGGCATATATGATGACAACTATAACTTCGATACTGAAGTTGAATAGATAGAAGCATGGCTTGCTGTGAAACCATGCGGGCTCCCTTAATGGGCGTGGGTCGAAGGCCACACCCGTGCGGAATCCAGCGCCGAGCGTCAAGAACAACGAGGTCGTCAGCACTAGGAAGACCTGTGCTCGAAGGCTGCCGTAGCCGAATTTCTCGGGGCCCGACTGTCGGTACGGCCACATGATGGCTAGGACCACGATGGGGAAAGGCAAGAATGCCAGCACGGCCAGCAGTGTCGCGCCGACAAGTTGCACAATGCGGTCGTTGGCTCGCACGTCGGGATCGAGGGTGAAGAATGAATGAACCGTCGCCGTGATGAGCATGATGAGCAGCGCAACGACCAGAGCGAAAGTGGCGATGAAGGCTCCGTTAGTGATCTTGTGCCAGCCGAACTGCGGATGATACGATCGAACGATTCGCTGGGTGAAAATGAGGTTCACCAAAAACAAAAGCACGACGCCGGCTGCCACAAGTACGTTTGAAGCTACGGCAACGTTCATGTTGTCGGGGTGTACGGCCCATATAATGCGAGTGATGAGGGCGAAAACTCTGGCGAGACAGAATACGAAGAGAAGGGCTGAGAAGACGAATTTGTGGTCTCGTTTGATATTTGCTCGGAAAACACCCATATGAACAGCTCCTGCAGCAATGAATATTGCCATGAAAACTGTTGATATAGGCACATCTAGAGGAACTGTAGGGTTACCACCCAGGATAGCTGATGATGGCAGGTACGGTGGCGATGAAGGTTGCTGTGTGTCGAGTCTTTGTTAGTACCCTGAACCCTCCCAAGTGTCCACAAACTTGGTTCCTGCCGTCGAGTTGTTGATCCATAAAGCCGATATTTCTTTCCCACTCGCAAATAGTCATTCAGCGACATGAAGGTGGGCATACCTGAGGACCGCCGGGTCCAGGGCCTCCTGGCCCACCAGGGCCTCCCGACGGCGGTGAGTCCGACATCTTGGTGATATCTTTCGCGGCGTACTGCTCCCTGATACCGAAGTGGTAGAGGCGGTTGATGAAACAAAGAAAAGAGAGACAAGTAGTAGTGAAGGAAAATAAAACACTAATAGCAGAAAACGCACTCGCGTTACCCTCTTAGCTGTCACCGTATTATGGTACGAGGGCACAGCGGAACCGACAATAAAGAGAGGCTGGCCACGAAAGTAGCCGGGGACTTTAGCGAACGAGCCCGAGGGAATCTGACAGCATAAGACAGCGGCGGTCCGAGGTATTAGAACTAAACAGTCAAGGAGTGCAGGGACGGATGTAAAGTAAAGACGACAGTCGAGCGGCGAACAGATGGTGAACACAATCAGTCGGATGAGACATCAGATTCGAGACCGATCGTCGGAACCCCATATACTAAGCGCTTGTACTACCAGGGACGGCAGAGAAGCAAAAGTATGCTGACAATAGCGGCGAGTTAAAGAGGGCCGAGATCTCACTTGCCGTTGAGGACGTTTTTTTTATATATATAATATATCAAATGCGCTCCCCGCGGCTCGTTGATCATGAGCCGTTCCAGTCAATTGCCGCCCTTTCACATGTTACCGGTCTGGAACGCATTTAAACGTTGCCAGCTGAAGCTTTGATGCCAGGTTGCAATCTATTTTCTCTCATTCTTCTTTCTTCTTTGAGCAGAACATGTCTGTGTGGCTGCTTTGTGCGCTGCTTGCCTGGACATTGCGAACCGCGCAGGCTTTTGACAAACGCGCCACATAAACTTTGGTCCGACATAACATGCAGGGCACTGTATACCCGTCCCGATGTTGGACTTATCCGTATAACTGGGTTACGTTACGCACAGACAGAGACTTCGCGTCCCCATATCTGTAGGTATGGATGGGTACACAAGTGTGCGCTAGCGCCTGGTAACCGGACGTCCGGAGCACGCATCGGAGAGATCGCACTTAGAAACGCCGATAGGTGGGCAACGGCATGTGTAGGTTTTGCTGGTCTAACTAGAAAGTTTGCCCAGACATAGAAGTCATCAAGTTAATTTCTCCTTTTCTCCACGGATGTTTTGTTTTTCGATGATGACGTGAGGGGTGAGGAATTAGAGGGAAAAAAGGAAGCTGTCACTTGCTTGCCTCGACAGGCACCGTCTTGTCTTAACCGTGCAGCCGAAGACAGTTCAAAGTTCGAGCTGCCTGTGCCTAGCTTGCCTGGGTATGCAGGGAGTTCCCTTTACACTCCGAAGCCATGTTAATTAAAACGACGAACTCGCCAATGAGAATGGATGATTGTGGTTGGGACGACAAGTTGATGTGATGATTATGATGGTTACCATACCAACCCCCAATTGGTCGAATGTCCAATGATGCCTGCCAAGAAGTTTGCTTTTTGTTAAAAGTAACTGCCCACGCTTGTCACCGTACCGACCGCTTAAGGTACGAGGTAATACGGGCCAACGGGAGAGGTAAGGTACTGTAACGGAGAATTTACCTTCATGTCGTCGGTCTCAACGGTCACAACACCCGATGTCATGATGTCAACATCGCAACAAGGTAGCTCGAGTCGCCGCGAATACTCCGGTTGGTGTCTTACACCAACTTTAGTCAGGAGAGACAGCCAAAACGCAGGCGGCAAGGCTGGTAGATCTGCAAGTACCTCTGCTCACTTGCGGTGCCTGAAGACTCTTTGGCCAAATTTCTGTGGAAATTGCGAAGGCATCATGCAAAGTGTTCTCCGAGTGATATTGCTTCTCAGCTACCAGCAGGGAGAGTGCGGCTGAGTCAAATCGCTTGTCGATCAGCGGCAATCAGCCCCGGATGTACCTAAGGGGGAGTCGGCAGAGTAGGGAAGCAAGCTTGGCAAGGTATCCGTGAAATGACTACCAAGGGAAATGCCGTGTTTGGCGAGGCGGTGTACCAGTCTTGTTTTTGCATCAGGCTTGTAAGGGCATACCTTGGGAGAGCATACTCCGTACAGAGCAGATGTTGTTGACGCCATGGTAAAAAAAAAAAAAAAAAAAAAAAAAAAAAAAAAAAAAAAGGACAATCGAGAACAAATCTCAAGGGATATGCACATCCTGCATAATGCTGCGAGTATCCAATCCGAGGGCGGAGACCCCAAGTCAGGCAGCCCAGCATTCCCGGCTATTCGAATAGGCCCAGTACGCCCCTAGGTAAGGTTTTTGATTGAATAGTAAGTATAGCATCCATGTTTTGAAGTTTCGCATCGCGGCGAATCGGAGCGACTCGCCAGATCGGTTCGACTTCGTGATTACTTCGTAAACTGGCATAACCTATATCACTGCATTGAGGACATTGGGTCGGGTAGGTAAGATGGCTTTAAGGAAGGCGGCTCTGGTTATATGCCTAAGAAATACCAACAAATGGAAGCATAACTTGTCATTCAATCTATGGCCGACAGCTGGAGGTTGGAAGGGCGACAAAAAACTTTCTTGTTGTAAGGTGGTACAGAATACACCAATTTTACGACGCCGCGTCAGAGCCAGAAACTTGAAGGCTTTTGTGTACACAAGGCAAGTACCAAGCATCGAATGGAAGGAACATCCCGCCTTGAACAAGGTGGCCTGATTTTTCCTGGCGGGGAAGATCCCAACTCTGTACATTTTGTGCATACTCACAGTATCTGGGGACTCCGTAGGTCGATACTCCTCAGGTACGGAGTACTCTAAGATAGGTAAGGTATGTGCCTGAGATATTCGGATAGGCCGATTTTATGTCCGATTGGAACCAAGCACAGAAGTTGCTGACTACCAGAATCGACCCAGGAGGACGCAGTCATGGTTCTTATTTTTATTGTTATTTTCAAATTTTCGTTTTATTTTTGAATTGAGTGTTCCGGCGGTCTGACAATGTGCGCATCCGTGCGTTTAAGCTGTCATCCTTTTCTTTGCAGGTTGTAGTGCATGTAGTATGTACATAGGTAGTGCAGCGAAGGCCCCCAATTGACCCCCCAAGGTACCTAGGTAGGTACCTTGCCGACATACATCAGGCATGTAGAAATGGTCCAAGAAAAACCCTGTGCAAATCGCTTAGGCGCTAACCTCGCCAATGGTGACACTGAATCTGCAAGTCAATATTTTTTACTTCGTACTCCCCACCTGCAATGTGATAGGGCTCGGCAGGAACCCGCAAGGTCTTATTCTTAACTTTCCGCGCTGCAGTCATTGGTCAGGTCAGATGTCGTCGACCGGTACACGACGATTGTGGTTCGGTAACTACCTTAGCTAGGCAGATGTTATGCAAGTTTTGGGTTGTATGTTTCGTTCAAAACTTTCGGACATGCTTTGTATATTCTGTATTATTCGTATTCCGAAATACCTGAGGTAAGGTGGGTACCCCATATTAAGAAGTCCCTACCCTATTATCTAGGTATCTTCAGTAGTTTTTGGGTACTTTATGTATTTAGGTAACCGAGAAAAAAAAACCCCGACAAACCTTGGGTGATAGTTCAACAGGCTGTCTTTGGCAAATACATCGTAGATGTAGTAGGGTTTCCCGTTTCAGACTCGACTTTTAACGCCTCCTGCGAGCAGCGCTCCCTTTTCGATCACCCCGCATGTAACCACACTGCCACATTTTGTTCATAATCCCAAACACGGAGCCAATGAAGATGAGATGTTATGCGGCATAAAGATCATCGGAAACTTTTACACACCCTGCCCTCCCCATCAAGATCGTGGGTAATTAATTTATGATAGCTGCCCTACTGTACATGCACAGATGGAGACCAACTGTAGCAGGGGCTCAAGGAACAGTTCGTTTCGAGCCATGAATGCCGCAGGAGCCGTGTGCCTCGGGTGGTGTAACTAATGTACGACGTATGTATTGGCAACACGTCGCCGTGCCACGACGCCTTTTGCCGCTGAGGTTATGCGACTGATGCGAAGCAGACAAACAAAAGGAGCACTGGCTTGCTGCCAAGCCCTAAACTTGTTCACCTCACAGCTATGCAACGTAACGGAAGACGAGGATAGCTGCGCTCGAGCTTCCAGGCCGCCTGAGTGACCGCGATGAGCTGACAGTGACAGGTGCTAATTGGTGGTCGGAGAACGGCTCGATAGTCGACAGATGGTAACTGATACTAACAAAAAAATCATTTGTATGTCCTTGGTAATAATAAATAGTACGTACGACGGAATTCGCTGCAAAATGGACTTCCCTTCGAGCACGTGCGTTCTCGGAACACCCTGAATCTTGGCATTGCACACACGCGACATGACCAGGTTTATCTGATGCACATCCCATACCCTAAAAGTAATCCTTCTTTTCTTTCATTTTGCATTACCTTTTTCGAGATTGGTCTAGACGTGATTTAGAGAGAGTAAAAATAAAAGTAAATACTATGTTTGGTGTAAACCTAGCATACCTGGCTAGCCTACCTTGGTAATGTATACACACCTGCCTTGGGTAAGGGAGTGAGTGACCGATAGTGCCATTTGTTTTCATCCCTGAAGCGCAATTCAAATTGAAGTTCAAGGATCTTAAAAGCTGCGTTTTGGGTGGAGGCGGGACCGTGGGTGAGCCAGCCGCCCGGCCAAGTACGAAGGAAGAAAAAGAACAGACGAACTTCAAACGGTCAGGTCTGTCGCCTGTTGTCAGGCGCTTTGTTATTGACCCAGCACCGATAATCTGACAGAATGTCAAGGAAAATCCCCACTTACACCGAGACTAGTTCTATCTAGTCTAATTGGATGAACTTGTCCATCCTGTCTGTCGTCTAATACCATGGAAGGTACTTTGTTTGTTAATTTGATAACATTTCATTCTTCCGTGGGTCCCTGCTTCTGGGACGTTGTTTTCGAGCCTGAAAAAAAAAAAAAAAAAAAAAAAAACTTACAGCAACTGTCTGCAGATTTATCGGTACAAGAATTGCTTGCTGCGCCCCTTTTGAGATGCAATTAAAGCTACGATCCGTCGCATAAGGCTGTGGTGATTGAGGAAGCGGGTGATCTAATTGTCGTCTCAGCCATGCAACCTATGCCGAACCTTGATTTCGCCAGGGGCACCGGCGCTGAAGAGAGGCGCGCCTTCGTTCGCTTCCTCATGATTCGCAAGCTGTCCCTCACGCTCATCAATGCGCTCGGCCTGGCTCCTGCACCACTGCCACCTTTTTTTTTCTTTTTTTTTCTCTTGTTTGTCTGTCAGGCCTGAGCTTGAGCGGGAAATTTCCTGAGCACAGAAACAGCAGCAAGACCCTTGCTAATCAATGAAATTACCCGTTGCCCTTCTTGGTCAAGGCCTCGGTGCAATCCCTGCAAAAGCTGGGTATACCCCCTTTAATCCCAGTTCAAATGCTCCACGCAACAAGCATAGCAGAGGGGAGCAAGCGGGAGAAATCCGCAACGTTTTGATTTGAGCCCCGCCCGTTGCTGTATCGCGACCGGGTCTTGGTCTCCGCTTACTGGTCCCTGGCGCCTGGTTGCTGTTTTGCGACCTGCCTGGCCGGCCGCTCCACTCAGCTGACTGTCTGGTCGTCGTCCTCGCATTCAGTTACTCTCACAATCTCTCGTCTTTTGGGTAAAGAAATATTGTCACCACCTCTGCTCGCCACATCGGCAAAGGCATCGCACTCGCGCGAAAGACCACTCTGTGCAGCCAGTCAGTCAATCAATCACCTAGATACCGGAGGGTTGCTCAAGGTATCATTTAGGTTAGGCTGCGAAACCAGTCTGGTCCCAACGAGATCTTGCAACCATTCATCTCGTCCTCTCTTTTGTGTTTCATTCGTTGTGCTTCTAATCACCTTTCCCATCTGACCCCCCAATTGTTGTCTTCGTCATCCAACTAAGTTGTTTTTTACTTCTTGATTTTATTTATTTGTTTTGATTTATCTGCCTTTTTTGCGGAGTCTCACAAGGCTTTCCACACACTCGTTACTTATTCTGTCTTTCCTCGGTCCCTTCTGGTTCAGAAAAAGCAGCTCTGCCGCGCCTAGCTTTGCATTGACCCGCGCGGCACTAAAACAGCTCGCAGAAGGTCGTTTCTCACAAGCCTGCAGTGATCTGCATACATCTGTTCCACACACATTCGTTTTTCATCAATCTCAGGAACGACGTAAAGCACCGCGAGCAGCTTCCCACCCTCGGGACAACGACCTGGATTTGGATTTTCGGCATCGCACCATTCCTGCCGCAGCTGCCGTCGTCGTACCTTCACTCCAACTGTTGCCAATCTTTTCTTAATATAACCATCGACGGACCGAAGTCACGCACCTCCCAGCCACCCACCCACCCATCGGCAAACGCACCGTCCTGGGTCTGCTCGGCACCGATCGTATCTTCAGACTCCCGTCACTCACTACGAAACCCGAGTATTCAGTCGTTTAGCTCGGCATCTTTCTTTTTGGGTATTGGCAACTTGAATCGAGTAGCATCAGTCACAACGACGACACCTTACTACCAAGCACTTCATCAAAAAGTGGTGTCGCGCCCCAACTTGCGACCGGTTCTTGGAGACGCATATAAAGCCATCGCGTAACCAGAAGATTATGACGCAGCAGTAATCGGAAATTAGTTTAGTGATTTGCGGGTTACTCAACACCTTGACCAGACGACCTGGTCGGTACGCGCCCGGCACGCGATCCAGCAGAACACCATGGCCAAGCCATCTAGCCAGGAAAAGATACGGCGGAGTAGAGGACGGCCTCCCACCAGCATACGAAGCCTGGTGCTCTCCACGTTTCTATCGGCTGCGCCTGTGACGATGGCTGCGTGTATTTCCATGCAAGGGTCTACTGCTTGTCCAGCATTTCAGTCAGCCTCTGTCTCAAATGACGACTTCATTGTCGGGCTCTTGTGAGTAAACCTTCACTCTAAGCTGTAGGTAATAGCTGGACTTCTCTTCTAACCCGAGTCTCCTAGCTCCTTCATGCGGTTTGTTTCAAACACACAAAATTTTGACGACCGATTAAAGGAATACGTCCGTACGAGCTACGTTCAAGAAAAGTAAGCGCCACAATGAAGTAGACCTATGTCGACGATCAGCTAGCTAACGATAGAGCGATAGGTACCAAACGTTACTTGGTTGTGGTGGAATTAATCTTGCAAACACGACAGAGCAATATGCGCGGTTTACTACGACAACGATATGCAATGCGCTAGTGCAAAACTCGATTGACAGGTGCAGCCTTGGGACAGAGCAATCCCGTCCTGTCTGCGCTGAGACTTGCGTAGGTTCTTTGACGACCCAGCTTATGACTGAAATACCAGGTCGTGGGCGCGAATGCTGACAAACAATCACAGGCCCAATTTGCCCAGAGCGAGGCATTGATCGCGTCCGACAGCAGGCTGTGTGCGAATGCTGGGAGCAATGCTCAGAGGCAGATCAGGGCCGACTTCACCAATTGCGCCCTGCCAGCCAATTCTCTATCTTCTCAAACCTGCATTCAAGGCATCGCCAACGAGCCCGAAAACTGTGGCTATGGCACCAGCACAATCGGCCTGTGCTCGTACTGCGCGTCAGGCGGTATTAACTCCACCGATACATGCTGCTACACATCCAACGCCCAGAGCAGATGCGCCGGTGTTGTTCTCCCGACTGTCATTCCCAGCATGTCACTTCCGACTGTAGTACCCACAAGCACGGGCACGCCGGCTCCCTCGCCCGAACGAAACGGTCTTTCAGGGGGCGCTATAGCTGGTATTGTCATTGGATCCATCATTGGCTTCGCCCTAATCGCAGCTCTCATTTTTGTGTGCATACTTCTGAGGAGACGACGACGCGGCAGCCAAAGTGGGAGCATCTTCAACCAACCATCTCCAGCTCGGAGAGGAGGCACCTCCACCTCGCAAGTGCACAACGTGCCCCCGGGAGCGAATCCGCAAGGCTACGAAGTCCTGCCAGGTGGTAGAATAGCGAGGATGTCAGCACTCGAAGGTCACACTGGAGACTCGCCGTCCCGTCACGGGTATGGCGGTCACGATGGCCGGGGCCTGCCGCTTGGAGCAGCAGCGGTTGGCGCGGCAGCCGGCTATGGCGCAGGCAGGAGCAGGGGAGGGGATAACCAGAGCTCTTCTGACGATTTTGCCGAAAGCCCTGAACCAGAATCTCGAGTTGGCGTACTCCGACCGCCGCCTGCAGCTCTTAGGAGGCATGGCTCGCTGTCAAGTAGCTCGGCCCTGGGTGATCCTAATTCTCCAGGCAGTGCAGGCGGCATGTCTTCATCTCCACCAGGTATGGCTAGCCAGCAGTCGGAGCAACTGCCGTTTTTCAAGGATTATTACTCCCAGGACGACATTCACCCAGGTGACAGAGTCTCTGTTCTCTGGGCTTACCAGCCTCGCGCTGCCGACGAGTTCACACTGGAGAGAGGTGATATGCTCAAGATTGTCGGTATTTGGGACGATGGCTGGGCCACGGGTGTTCTTCTGGATGATCGCGCAGAAGAATGGGAGACACGACGACACAAACAGCGAGACAGTGGTGTGTCTCACACCTCGGGACCGGCACGAGACGTATCATCACCACCGGCCAGTGGCGAGATCAAGGCATTCCCACTCGTCTGCGTGTGCCTGCCTGAGCACTGGAGGAAGACGATCGATAGCGACGGCTCGACAGAAGCAGGCTCCAGCGGCTACCCGGTCTGAACAAGACACGTTTGCAACGTCTGATATTACGAATTCTTATGCCCATCATTCCTCGATTTCCGGAGTTTGGCGCCTTTTTAACCCTCAAAAAGCATCTGCAGATACCCTGCAAGATTTGACATTTCAGCATTCAGTCACCGAGTTCAACAGCTTCATCGCCTCATACGTCTTCCCTGCACATAGACATCATCTGATGCATATTTCTTTTTGCGACGTTACGCTTAATGGTCTCAGTTACAGTTGTAGACCTCCATTTTGTCCAGCTTGCCTGTTAAGCCTCATTGTTCTTGCGTTTGACCGTGGGGAATCATTTTGGTCCCCCTGTTGCAGGCACTCATCCTTATTGGGAGGCATTGCGCAATATAATAAACAACCACCAGAATTCTGTGCATAAACCCTCCCCTTTCATTTCGATTGTTGATGCTTACTTATACCCGGTCTTCAGGCCATTAGTGGCTCTTTTTTATTCTCCTCTTTTTCTTTCTGCTACCTTTTAGTGTCAGTGGTCGGGGAGGGTACTTTGCTATCTAATCTTTATCTCATTGCGCGCATCATGGGCTGGAAGCTTTCCACAGTGGTAGTCTAATGGATGAGAGAAGCCCGACTTGTCGAGCCAGATAGATCTTGTGCAGCCGTGACGGGTTGGATTTGATAATGCTATGAAAATAAATTTTGCGTACCCTTTTCTTGATCACATGGTCGCCGTCAGTATATGATCTACTATTGTTATTGTACGCCAAGTAACTGTGTCACGCGTACTAAGGCTGACTTCTCTCACCGTCGTCAGTCTTGCCTGGCCGCTTTAGGGTATGATCAAATTTTGAACGTGGGTTTTTAGGGCAAGATGTAGATTAGACTAGGTCTAGGTCTAGTTCTATTCTAGTTCTAGAGCGTGTATACGAATCAAATCTTGACCGTCCAAGGTGACGAGAGCAGACTAGACCAGTCCAATGCTACCTAGGTAGGCTTGGTCTATTTCGATGTCATTTTAAACTGTTTGAGCCGACCTGTCATCAAGTTGAGAAGCTGGCAACTCGGTCAAAACAAGTCACCTTGTTATCTGTTGACGAACAGCATAGAAGCAAAGCAGCTGAGCTCTGGTGTCACAAAGCAGCCCTGTCGTCCGGGCCGCCGTCGAGTGTGTCTGTTTCAGGTGATCACCGCCCACGCACGGAGACTTTGTAAGATGGATCTAGTCTAGTGTGCTGCAAATCCGGAAATAGGATGGACTGTGCGTGATGTGACTCCTGGGAACGAAGATCACTGAATACGCATATGGGAGGCAGATTGCATGTGTTTCCAGGGCGAACAAGTCTAGGTTCGGGCGTCTATTCTTTTTTAATTTCTCCTATCGTTATTTAACTTGGGACTCGAAGTCGTTCGCAACAAGACCGTCTTAATTCATACTAGTCTAGGTCTAGAACTATCTAGTTCTAGGCAAGTACCTAGGTAAGGTACCTTACGTACCTTGGTGGTCTGGTGATTGAATGGCAGGGTCCTCACCTGAGCAAGCTGAGCAGCCTGTAGTTTATCTTATCTACCTACAATCTGGGGTACACATTTACTGCGGGGCCAACACAACCCCCCTGGAGGCTGGCACCACTGGCAGCTGTGGCGGGGACTTGGCTTGCTTGGTCAGAGCTCCACATGCCTCGTCATTCTGGACGTCCATGCATGGTTCACACATTATCTCGGTCGTGACATGCTGCTCTTCCCTCACTTGGATATCATCACATGGTGAAGGGGAAAATCATACAACACAATATCGTGATAACTGTAGCATACGGCGCCGCGATCATCACATATTCTTACACTAATTGAAGTCAAGTGGATATCGAGCGACTTTCTCCGAGGGTTGTCATCGTCTTGATTGATGTCTTCAACATGATTAACGGGTAGAGTTGGTGAAGGACCGCGGTAGCTCCCATCTAGCGGAAACACCATCGTGCTCCGGCTTCCACCATGGGCCAGGGATTCTCTCTCACGTCGCCACCAGCTGGCTCTGCCGGTATCGACATACCAGAACTGGGCGATCTTGTGTACGAAAAGTCGGTCGGCACGGCGCGCTTTCTCAAGTGCATCCGCGCTAGACATCACGATGGCGTCGTTCTGGTCAAGGTTCTTACCAAGCCGTATACTCCCATGCCTCTTGACGACTATAAGCAAGAGATAATTCGTAAGATGCTGCTCCGTCCCTCTCGTGCATACGCAAATCAGAGCCAGGAACAGCTTTTGACGATGATTTCTCTCTTTTTAAACTTGTAGGAGAAAGCAAAGCCCTAGCCGAAGTACCGAACGCTTTGGCTTACCAGCGGGTCATCGAGACCGACACCAACGGATATCTAGTGCGGCAGTACCTCTACAACTCTCTCTACGATCGATTCAGCACCCGGCCGTTCTTGGAGGACATCGAGAAGAAATGGCTTGCCTTCCAGCTGCTCTGCGCCCTGCGCGACTGCCACAGCAGGGACATCTATCACGGCGACATCAAGACGGAGAATACCCTGGTGACCTCATGGAACTGGCTGTATCTGTCAGACTTTTCCTCCTCCTTCAAGCCTGTCATCCTGCCCGATGACAATCCGGCCGACTTCTCTTACTTTTTTGATACGTCAGGGCGGAGGACGTGCTACATTGCGCCCGAACGCTTCCAATCCGCAGGGGACGCCCTGAGTTCTCTCACCAGGCTCAACTGGGCTATGGATATATTCAGCGCCGGCTGCGTCATTGCTGAGCTGTTCACTGAGGCGCCCATATTCAGTCTAAGCCAACTGTACAACTATCGCAGCGGGAAATACGACCCTGCCATCTCCCACTTGTCCCACATCCCCGACAAGGACTTGCGCGAGATGATAATCCACATGATACAGTTGGATCCTCAAAAGAGATATTCGGCCGAGGATTACCTGCGTTTCTGGCGCAAGACTGTCTTCCCGGACTACTTCTACGACTTTCTCCACCAGTACATGGAGGTCATCACAGATCCGTCATCGGGCCAGTATCCCATATCAGGGGCAACACGGAACCTTGGCGAGGCTGACGAACGGATCGACAGAGTATTTTATGATTTCGACAAGATCTCTTACTCGCTTGGCTATCAGCAAAACGCGGGCTTAGGGAGCGGCGTCCTTGTCCCGAAGCCTCCTCGCCTCGGTTTGGGGCACTTTCCCGTCAGGCTTAATATACCAAACCACGAGCATTATGTATCGAGCCAAGGGCAGCCACCATCAGACGATGGCTCTCTGATTTTTCTGGCTTTGATATGCTCGTCGATACGTAATACTGCGAGGGCGGCATCCAAGATTCGGGCTTGTGATGTACTCCTCGCCTTCTCGGAGAGAATAACAGATGAGGCGAAGCTGGACCGTGTAGTGCCGTATCTAATGACACTGCTCAACGACAAAGCCGACATGGTTGTGATCACCGCAATCAGAACAATCACGCAGGTTCTGGCTCTTGTCAAGGTCGTGACGCCCGTGAACTCGCCCATCTTCCTCGAGTACATTCTGCCACGGATGCAGTTGGCCCTGACTAGCGCGCAGGCAAATCCCAGCCCTTTGGTGAGAATGACATATGCATCTTGTCTCGGCACATTGGCTACCACTGCTGGCCGTTACCTCGACATAGCAGGAGCTCTAAGGGCCGAGGGGGCAATCACGGTTGCCGACCCTGAGGTCGAGCCAGGGAGCACCACTGCCTTTGATGGCATGTTCGAGCATACGCGACATGAGCTGGTGATTCAGTTCGAGTTACACGTCAAGTTGTTGATCGAGGACCCGGATCCCTTCGTCCGGAGAGCTTTCCTCAGCTCAGTCCCCGAACTCTGTATGTTCTTTGGAACGGCAGATTCGAACGACATAATACTTGCACACCTCAATACGTACCTAAACGACCGCGACTGGACTCTCAAGTGTGCTCTTTTTGACACCATCGTTGGCATCGCTGCCTTTATCGGGAGCACAAGTCTGGACGAGTTCATACTACCACTAATGGTGCAGGCTCTGATGGACACAGAAGAAAACGTAGTGCAAGGTGCGCTCCACTCACTGGCTGAGCTGGCCGAGCTTGGGTTACTATCCAAGTCGAGGGTGTGCGAGCTTGTCGAGGTTGTAGCGCGCTTCACTATGCACCCGAACATCTGGATCCGCGAGTCTGCGACCGAGTTCATCGCCATGGCCACCAAGTACCTAACCGCAGCCGACATCAGGTGCATGGTTTATCCAATAGTAGCCCCGTACCTGAAGCCTGGTATCACCCCACAGTTCTCCGAGCTGACGTTACTTGGCACACTCAGGAGACCGCTCACAAGACCAGTGTTTGACCAGGCACTCTTGTGGGCTCTGAAATCAGACCGAGGGCTGTTTTGGAAACCTTTACAAAAAGCCCGGGCGCTAATGCTCGGAAATTCTTCTGTTGAAAAGGGCAATGGCCACGGCATAAGTGAGCATAACCCAGCCACTCTGGGCAAGGTTGCACGTAATGAGGAGGATGAGCAGTGGCTGTCAAGACTGCGTAATCTGGGCTTGTACCAGGAAGATGAATTCAAGCTTTTGAGCTTGAGAGAGTTCATCTGGAGGTTGAGTCAGATGAAGACGCGGGACTCGGCAGCTGCCAGGGACGAAGACAAAACCTCAAAGCAGCTGAACAATATCATCCTCCTTCGCACGCTTGGAGTAACGCCACAAATGGTGTTTTTCGACGAGGAGCCGAAGGGCATGTCTCAAGGAGGCGACGAACTGGATGGCGCCCCGCGTACCATTACGGATGCACTGCGGGACGCATCCATGAGTATCGATGACCCGGTGGCCAGACGCCGGCGTGCAGCACTCAACAGCCACAGGACCCGTCTGAACAGCCGCAACAGCTTGTCACCCATGTCCATCGAAGGGCGTATGTCGTTAAATGATGAGGTGGCAGGTGTCCCGTCGAGCACCTCGCCAGGGCTTCTTTCACCACCTGGGGACGGGGAAAAGCACAGATTCAATGGACAAGGGCCCAAGAGGACTTTGCGCCACCAATCGAGTGCGCTTAGCCTCCTCAACCGGAAGGACAGCGCCAAGTCCGGAGCGGAGACTGGCATGACTGAAGCAAACGCCTTTGGCCAAGTTGGGGGTCCGTCCTCGCAGACGTCCAAGACCAAACCACTGGCGGCCGACACCGCTGAAGATCCGCTGGCGAAGAACAGGCCGAGAGCTAATCACAGTTATGAAGGTAACGACCCCAACATCCTCCGGATGCTGGACTCAATGTACGTGGACAACTACCCACACGACGTCACCGAGTTCGGACCACTGGTGGCGCCAATCGCTCGACGGAGAGTCAGCAGACCAGCTACCGCCGATGGTTCCGAACAAGGATGGAGACCGGCTGGTAAGCTGGTGGCCACCTTCTCGGAACATACTGGGTCAATCAACAGAGTAGTGCCATCACCGGATCACGTCTTCTTCATCACGGGTGGTGATGACGGGACGGTCAGAGTGTGGGATACCGCACGACTGGAGCGCAACATTGCGCACCGCTCACGAGCAGTCTACTCGCATCCGCCTGGTGTCAGAGTACTGTCTTTGTGTTTTATCCAGGACACCCACTGCTTTGTCAGCTGTGGAAGTGACGGGAGTGTGCATATAGTCAAGGTTGAGTGTTCCATGTCCGGAGATGTGACAAGGTACAACAAACAGCCGCGAATGATCCGTCGGTACCAACTCAGCCGGCCTGGCGAATTTGCTGTGTGGTGCGAGCACTACAAGCAGCAAGGGAACGGCTCGCCAGGTAGCACTGAGGGTGGCGCTACAGGGTTCAACTCGACAACCTCGACACTGATCCTGGCAACCAACATGTCACGGGTGGAAGCCATTGACCTGCGCAACATGACGCTTCTCTGGGCGCTCGAGAACCCCGTACACCATGGAACACCCACGTGTTTCTGTCTGGACCGCAAGCGCAACTGGCTATGTCTCGGAACCTCGCATGGCGTGCTTGACCTCTGGGATCTGCGCTTCAAAGTCCGCCTCAAGGCATGGGGTGTTCCTGGCAAGGGCGCCGTCTACCGTCTCGCAGTGCACCCTACTAAGGGCCGTGGGAGGTGGGTATGTGTCGCGGGGGGCACCGGACAGGGTGAGGTGACCGTTTGGGACCTGGAAAAGACGACATGCCGCGAGGTATACCGAGTAGGCGGGAACAAGGAGGCCCCGCGTGGCTACAGCGCCTGGGAGGTGGACGAGGACAAACCCGAGGGCATGCTGGGTCGTTTCGCGACCGACATTGAGACAGGGGAGGCGCCCCACGTCACGGGCGGCTCAGACCGCGGAGTGCGCGCCATGGTCGTCGGAAGCAGCAGTGCCAGCGTCGAGGTCGACAATGGTGGCGGCGGCAGCGGTGGCGGCCGTGACGTACGGTATGCCTACATCCTCACGGCCGGCTCCGACAAGAAGCTCCGGTTCTGGGACTTGTCGCGCATCGAGAACAGCACCGTGTTCAGCGGCATCGGGCCAGAGGAGCCGCGGCCGAGCTTCACGGCCAGCCATCCAACTACGGCGCTGACTCTCAACACGGAGAGGTTGCCACGGCAGAGCGTCGGTGCTGCTGGTGACGATGGCAAGGGCAAGGGTCGGGCCAAGGCAGCGAGGTCGACCGTTGTCTCGATCCAGCAGCAGCAACTGCTCAGGAGCCATCTGGATGCTGTTCTCGACGTTGCTGTAATCGAGAGTCCGTACACCATGACTGTGTCCGTGGACCGGATGGGGGTCGTTT
Organism: Pyricularia sp. CBS 133598; assembly: GCA_004337975.1. Classification (NCBI taxonomy): domain Eukaryota; kingdom Fungi; phylum Ascomycota; class Sordariomycetes; order Magnaporthales; family Pyriculariaceae; genus Pyricularia; species Pyricularia sp. CBS 133598. The sequence continues at coordinate 3,537,518 of RRCJ01000002.1, forward strand.
TTGTATTCCAGTAACAGTCGCTGGAAACCTTCGTGTTTGCTAGCGCTCCCCTCTAAATGTGTTGTGGTTCGGGTGCCTGGCTGGCAGGAGAATGGTTGGGTCGGTGGTGGGTAGATAGATAGGATGACGGGGTTATAAGTACCAAGTCGACATGACCACATCAACAAGCCAACGGAGCTACAAGATCCTTGTGTCTAACGCGCATATTTGCACATCAAAAACATCGATTTCTATTCATTGATTCGGCATGTTCACTCTGGAGCGTTTAACAGACAAGGTCTAGTGTTTGTTGACTGACGACAAAAGGGTCCATATCAACCCGGCATCTAGAATTACTGAAAGCTTTTTGCCGGCCTCTACGTGGAGGAAACTCGCTGCTCTAACCCAACAATCACAGACAGAAAAGGGCACCAAAGCCCTACTCAGGATAGCGTCGGTAGTGATTGTAATAGGTCTCTCCCCTTTCTCATCTCGTGTTTCAACTTTGGACATGTCGGTCAAATGGACTCCCTTGCTCTCATGCAATGTTAACCATGCTGATGGTAGGAGACCGACCCGGCGTAAAGTAGCGGCATGAACCGAACCCATCCCGCTAAAACCGAGACGACGAGGCTTTGACTTTTTGATGTCGAGTTCATTATAGGAAGTAATCGGGTGTCCCTGGGGAAAATGTTAGATCAGCGGATGCAAGTGCAACTAAAAGTTTCGTGACAAAACTTACTTCTCGAAACCAGCGGCTCGCCGGCACGTGGGCAGGGGTCGAATTGAAGGCTGTTTTTGGTGTAGTTAGTATTTAGAAAAAGGGTTCGGCTGGAAGATGGCTATGTTCAAAGCCATGGGGAGAAACAGTTCAACTCACAATGTGTATTTGAGGTGCTCGTCAATCTCCATGATGGCAGCTTGGTTACCACAGCGGTAGCAGTAATTCGGGGCTACAATTTTTCAAAGTTAGTGACCAGGGCAAGTGTAACAGGATCATGTCATCTGTCACGGCTCTTACCTGAAAAGATCGTAACCACATTACGGTCCTGCGACCAGTTATATCCCTCCATCACCAGCTGATGGGCCCTGGCAATCAGCGTTAGGCCATTGTTGTGGTTGAACGCCTCAGAAATGTCCTGGCCGAACGTGTAGCCGGCACCACGGGGCGAGATTCCCCAGCCGCAGCGATCGTCAGGGTCCGACCAGAGCAGGTCGCACATGGGTCCCTCGTGGGGAACCTCCTGGATCCTGTCGAGAGCACGGATGTTGTCGAGGGTGTCGATGCTGGGCGACAGACCTCCGTGCAGACAGAAGATCTGGTTGTCGATGAGCGCTGTAAGAGGCAGGTAGTCGAACAAGTCGGTAAAGTATTTCCAAACATTGGCGTTGCCGTATTTGCGAAGGCACTCGTCGTAGAAACCGTACACCTGTGTGATCTGGCGCGACTCGTGGTTTCCGCGGAGAATGGTGATGCGTTGCGGGTAACGGATCTTGAGGGCGACAAGAAGAGTGACCGTCTCAACCGAGTAGTAACCTCTGTCTACATAGTCGCCTGTTGTGTGGAGTGACTGGTCAGCAATGCGGTGACGCGCGCGCGAGAGCATTCCAACCAGACAAAAAGAGGGCAAGCTTGTTGTGGCCGGTTTCGTTTGGCGACAGGCAGCTGAGTGAACTTTGTTCATCGGGCAAGCCAGCGGCCAGGAAACATACCCATGAAAAGATAGTTTGTATCAGGGTTCGGTCCACCAATCTTGAAAAGCTCCATGAGGTCGTGGAACTGGCCGTGTATATCACCGCAGACTGTGACAGGACATTTCTGCATGGAGAGCGTAAGTCTCTGCAATATTTATGGAGATGTACGCAACTGCATCCATCAGAGAGGGGAGGGGGAAGGCTAAGGATCAAGAACATACAACTGGCTGGACGTTGGACTCATCCTGCAAGACTTCGCGCGCCTGTTGGAGGGGTTCAAATGAAGCGCGTCAGTCATCATCTCTTTGTACGCTTTCTCTTGTCATGGCCGGGGACTAGCGTGCATGCACATGAGCGCCAGGGAGGAGGGGTTGGTTGCCCATCCCAGGTCTATGCTGAATCAAACGCGTCGACGGACCTTCTCGCACAACCTCTGGACATCGGCCTCGACCAGCTGCTTGCATGCCATCAAGCTCTCAATCCATCCATCCAATGTCGGAATCGTAGTGGGCTCCGAGGACGATTGGGGGGCAAGCTCCGAAGGCACGCGCCCGACGTCCTCCATGTTGGTGTCCATCTTGGTTGTGTTGCGATGGTCGTCGTCTGGGGCTGGGAATGGTTTATCAGAGGCTAGCTCTGCGGCGGTGAGGGTCGGGTGCTCGATCGAAAATCCTATTTTACCGATTGAGATGGGTCTCCTGTTGGTGATGTTGGAAGCAGCAAGGGCTGTGTTGTCAAATTAACTAAGGCAAGGGCAAGGGCGGTGGGAGGGCGTCGTGGTGATGAGGTTTTGTGGCTCAATCAATGTCGTCGTTTACAGTTACGGGCGGGCAAATCAATGTGACGTCGGGTTTGGGCTGAATGAATGCCTTGCCTGCTTTTGCTTGCTTGCGTCGAGTGTGGGCGGGCGGTTTTTGCGTCGCGCGAAACGGGGGGGTGGCGGCACTTTGTTGGTTGGCAGGTCGGAGGCGGGAGGCACCTTCACTCAACTCACTCAGCTGGAGGCGAGTCGTTGTCTGAGCTAGCTGTTTGCCTGCTCCTGTAGTTGTTGCTTTCAGTCGCTGCGGGGTCTACCTAATAAGCTAGGATCGATTTCTACCTACTGTAGGCTAGTCTTGTCTGATATGGTGGTGTGTGCGCGCTGCAATTAAGTGGGTTTGAGTGGACGACCCAAAAGGGGACCTGACCCGGCTTTTGGTGGATGGAATAGATTGACTTACTTGTATCGTCGTAAAATCTAAATTTGAACTAATTATTGCATTCTATACTATTTTTTTCCTTTCTCATGCACGAATCGCACCTTTCAAAGCTCTAGCATAATGCAATGCATGAATCACAACCAGAATATAGCGGGCGTTTCTTTGAAGTGATGGTGCCCCCCCCCCTAAATAGGTAGGTACTTAAGGTTAAGGTATATAGATGGACGTCTTAACAGCCAAATCTGCTACAAGTAGGTGGGTAGCTGCAACGGGTTGGTAGCCTCTTATCAATCTGGCGACTGACTGGTTCAGACACAAAAAACATAAGGCACGTGTGCATTGTTTACCTAATACCTACTACATACAGACAGTCTGTCTGTCTTCTGGAACTTGGACAACTTTGCTCCCTGGGGCGGTCAACCAATGCCATTTAATTACCAGTACCTACCTACCTACGGAGTACTTGCTTAAGAGGGGCAGAATCCAGTCAGTCAGTTAGTCATTCATTCAGTCAGGGATGAGCTGCCCCGCTTCGCGCTTGTCGCTCCTAAACATGTCAAGTAAGTAATTACCTCCTACTTAATTCAACATGTGCCTTGCCCCTGGCATAATTACTGGTATAACCCATAATCGTTGGCGTTGACGATAATCTCGCTTCGAAAAAATTCCTGTAGATTGGTGTGATTAAAACGAATGATGTCACCGCCTCTGTATATCATCATGTCGCACTGGCACACTACAATACTTTTTCTGAACAGAGAACCACGTCATCTACATATTTTGTCTCGTTTTAATTGTACGTTTGTCTTACGGCGAATGCTTTCCTTGTCTTCATGTTCTTCCCCAAAATGTCACAACAATTCATAGACAAGGCACTCTCATCCTTTCCTTCATCCTAAGAGAGACCGAGGCCAAGCGCCGGCGCCTGCGACGCTGCCTTCTTCGTCGCCCCGGGTTCTGGTACCCTTCCCACCAGATTCCGAAAGTCGAGTCCGACTTCAGACAACATGTCGGCATGAGTCTTGGCCTGGTCTACACACTTCCTCCAAATCTCGCCATCTCGGTCCGTGCTGCTGAGCTGCCGTGCGAGGATTGCGTTGAAGGCGTCCACCTCTTCCTTGGCCCACTTGACGCACACACTCATCATCGGGGGCGGAAAGCAACTCTGGAAGCAGGCCACCGTGTTCTTGATGACGGTGAAGTAGACAAAAGATATCTCCCAAATGTAAACCCATAGATCACCTTGGAAAATACATTGCCTGCGCGTAACAAGAAAAAAATCACAAGTCAGTCTTTGAGCTTGGCATAAATAGCATGTACCAAGAAAGGGGTTCGCTAGACTCACCTTGATCGCTTCTGGATGATATTGCTTCGCGCCTCCAAGTACGCTTCGCGGGCGCGGTCTTCGAATCCTAGTTTCGTCAGCCAAGCAACATTGCGCTTGGTCTTACGCGGGCTGTCGTGGGAGTCAACCAGCTCCCGCGAGATTATAGCCGCCAGCTTTGCTGTCCTTTCCTCCACTTTGAACTCGATAAAGTCTTGCGCAATCGCGTTGTTCTTCAACCCTCGAGCAAGGCCCTTGAGCTTCTCCACACGTTGCACGGCTGGGTCAAAACGCTGCAGTGCTATGTCGATATCGAGCTCATCCATCTGACTCTCGACCCAGCGCAAGTTCTGCTGCTTGCCATCCACCTCGATGAGCATGTCTTTGATGTCTGACAACGTCTCGAGAAGTGCAGTCTTCTGGAGAAGGCCAGGGTCTCGCGATGCAAAGTAGTTGATGGTATCTTTGGCCTTGTTGTTGGCGTCCATTTCCGACTGAAGCCCCCTTCGCAATTCCTCAACTGCTTTTCGAATGTTCATGAGCAGTGACGCCTTCTCAGGTCCATCTGGCTTTTCGGTACGGTAGATGAGAGTCTCTTGTCCGACTCCCCTGACCATGACTGCCTCTGCGAGCTTGTTACGGCCGCTCGAGGTCTCACCTGACCCAGCCATATCCACAACCTCGATATCAAGCAGCGGCCAGCACCTATCCGCAACGAGCTTCATCTCGGGACCCCTGAAGTCGCCAGATACGTCGGCCTTGCGCTTCTTTCTGGATGCAATTAGAAGGTGATCGTTAAGGAGAAAGATCTGAATGGATCGCCTGGACTTGTAGGTCGCATTGTCGAGCTCAATCCATGGGCCGGCGTTCTGCAACACATGACGGGTGGAGGAGTGTGGCAAGAACTTCTGCGAGCCCTCAACGTTCTTGTACAACGCTTGCATCTGAGAGTTCCAGAGGGCCGTACGGTCCGCTACAGAGCTTCTCTTGTCACGCTTGCTAAGGCCGGTAGAGAAGCCACCACTAGGGTCCGACGAGTCGCCGTTGGGTCCGTTGCCCGAAGAAGCGGACCGGAGCGCAGTGGTATTAGCCTTGAGCTCCGACATTAGGTTCTTCAGGGCGCGCATTTCTCCCTTGAGCTTCTCGGCTTCCTTGCTGATCTTGATGAACTGAGTCCGGTTCTGGAGAACGTTGGCCTGAAGGCGCTGAGATGTGCCGTCCTTCAGCCCTCGCAGCGACTCTTCGAACTCACGAATTTCATCCTCGGTGGCGTCGCTCAAGATCTTGGCGACATACTGTTCGGCACTGAGGTTCGGGTCGCCCAGAACCCTGCGGTCGACGGTGAGGGGAGCACCCGCACCCCGTGAGGGTGGTGCACCTCTCATCTCCCGATCTCTGCTACTGGCTGCCTCGTATGAATCGAATGATGGGAGAGCCGGCATGGGTGGCGCAAAGCCGTCGGTAGGTAGGTCATTGAAGCGAGTAGAGAATCTGCGTTTTACGAGATCCGAGGTCTATCGAGGAACCCGCGTCAGTGTCGGCCAAGACGAGGGCAGGGAGGGCATTTCACGGTCAATCATCATGTAATTAATGGCCAATAGCCAATGATACTTACTTTACCACTCGCCAAAGGTGGACGCTGACGAGCTGCCAAAGGTCCGTCCGGGGGGCCAGCCCTGCCTCTGGGGACATCAACATTCTTGTTGGGCTCATTGACGGGTCGCGGGTTGCTGATAGTCGGTCGAACAGTTTTCCTCTTAGCCCCTGCCCGGAGGGACTTCAGCCCCCGTTCGTCGCTCATTTTTAAAAGAAAATTTCTTGTGTGCGAAAACGAGAGGTCACGGACAAGTGTATAAAAAAAGAATAGCAAAAAGACAAGTTTGTTTGAAACCGCCTTCTAGGCGGTGACTTGATTGCTGCGTGACTAGGAGTTCAGTTTAGTTCGGATGATGCCAAACCGTGTAGCGACCTAACGGTAATGGTAATCCGTTCGATGGAGCTTGACACGACCAGGTGGGGCCTGGACTGCAACCATGTGCTCCACCTACAGTACAAAAAGCTTGGGGCTGGGCGAGGAGCTACCAATAGCTGGAAGGTACCTTCTTCTGTAGCCCCCAATTCATAAGGTACGGTACCTTGTAGCGCGAACGAGCTGATAAGATTGTAAAAATTTGGCCTGCGTACCAGGTCAAAGGTTAGAGATTACCAAAAACGACTGGAAGCAAACACAGCTGTTGCATCCATCCATACCAGCCCATTCATCTGCAAGTACAATATCACCTCGACCACCAGATTCAGTGCACCGCACCCACGACATCACCTGGTTCTCTTTACCCTACCAGAAGCAGTACTCTACCGAAGTCTTCCTATTCCCCTTTCGACATGCAGCAAAACACCATGGTGTGGACGGCCTCGGCCGCAGCGCTCGCGACTGGTCTTTTGGGTGAGCTCCGACCTCTAGCACACCCGGTCGTCCATGCATAAACTGACTTTCAGCTCGCTCCCGTACCTTAAGCATATGCTGTGTACTTTGACCACCAGCGCCGCACATCCTCCGAGTTCCGTCGTCAGCTGCGCCGCAACGAGCGCAAGCAGGCGCGCGTCGAGAAGGACGGCGCTGAGGCTGCCGAGGGTCAACGCCTCGAGATGATCAGGCAAGCCGTCGACGAGATCAAGCTGGCCGGCTTCCCTACCGGCGTCGAGGAGAAGGAGCAGTTCTTTAATGAGCAGGTCACCATCGGCGAGGCCCTTGCCAACGATCGTGAGTGTGGCTCTGCAAAAGCATATTTTCCCATTCCTCTGCCCTTGTGTCGTTGCTGGACGCTGACTTTGCATAACCCGGGAAACAGCCACAAAAACCATCGAGTGTGCGCTGCACTTCTACTGCGCCCTCAAGGTCTACCCGAGCCCGGGAGACCTGATTCCCATTTACAACAGCATCGTGGCCAAGGTGAGGCGGAGTCACCATTTTCCTGCTGGCCGTTTGGCTTGGTAGCGTCGTTTCTTTTCAGTACTGACCAACTATCCTCACAGCCCACTCTCGATGTCCTGGCCGAGATGATTGCCTACGATAAGGACCTGAAGTTGACGGCTGCCTCGGCACCGGCCGCGGCCGCCGGCAAGTCTGGGCCGTTAGACGACGTCGTCGATGTCGACCTCGATGTTGATGTCGATGACATGCCTCCTGCTGCCGGTCTTGACTAAGAGTTATACAGCTCGACTGTCGATGAAAACTCGAGAGATCAGGCAAATAGCACCCGGCACCCTATCCAGTCTCCACGATCCGCAATGATATCTGCACTTCTCGATCCACCCAACAACTGATGAAACCTCGATTCGACATCCATCCAGCACCGCATGTTACGAACAGCAAAAAAAGCAAAAGGCACATATAGTGCCACCTATTTATTTACTCGGTCGTTCTCGATCGGGCTGAAAACTTTTGTACCAATACAGGGAAACCCCGAAACAAAAAGGGTGGTCGTTTAGCCTGGGGACCCTCTCATATTCTGTAGAACACTTTGTATATACTGTAGACATCATCGCTCCGGGCGATCAGGGGCGATACTGCGCAGAATTTTCTAATGATCAACGGCATGATGCTAATTGCTTTCTTTTTTTGTTGCACTTCGTGACAAGCTCAGATGTCTAGGGGGTTATAGACTAGAACTAGAGACATATACACTAGGCCTCTATAGGCCTTCCTTTTCTGTCCACCCTCTGGTCACGGGGATCGAAACCTCCCTTACCCCATGTAGCCCACTCGGGCGTCTCGGGTCCCATGTAGTCCTCGGGGCTGAAGTCTCCATGCGGTCCCTTCTCCTCGAGAAGCTGGAAAAACTTTTCGTAGTCGATGCGGGTGTGCCATTTACCGTCCACCAAGAAACGCTCGCTAGCCAGCAACACACAACAGCTGTGCGCATGCTCTGCAGCGAGCCCGTAGGCCAGACCCCTCTTTCGTAGCGACTTTTCTAGCGCAGTGACGAATTCCGTCACTTCGTGGTAGAAAGGAACGTTGGACATGCTCAAACCGGCGCCGGCAGACGTCGACGTGCCACAGTAAGTGACGCCCTTCACCTCCACAAAGCACGGCATGGCCTTTTCAACCATGTCGGCATAGCCCTCGACCTCGTCCTCGACGTTGAATCCCTTGACGAGGGTCAGTCTGAAGACGGTACGCTGTCGGAACCTCTTCTCGCGTAGGATATCTAAGCAACGCTGCAGGCGCTCCCAAAAATCGCGATGTAGCGGCCTGTCGATGCGACGCAGCGAATCCTTGTTCGAGGCGTCGATGGACACATAGAGCTGTGTCACGTGTCCAAGGGCAGCAAGCTGGTCCGGATGCTGTGCGTTGCAGACCAAGAAGGATGAGATATGTTCGGCGTGCAGGAGTTGAAGGAACTCGTTTATATGTGGGTAAAAGATTGGCTCGCCTACGAGCGAAAGAGCACAGTGACGAATACGCATCGCCTCGGCGAACCGCTCTGCCCTTACTCCAGGCACTCCTCGCATCATCTTGATCTTTTGGTAGTGCCCTGCCCTGATCCCGTCGAATATCATATCGGGCGGATCAGCCACCCAGCGCCAGGTCGTACCGACGGGGTTAGTCCCGTGACGCCAGCAGAAAACGCATTTATTGGAACATGAAAGTGACGGTGTTGCTTCCATGCACTGGTGGGAGTTTATGCCATAGAATGAGTACTTGTAGCAGCTGCCTCGTCCTCTCAGAGCCGACTTTGTCCAACGGCAAATCTTGACACCTGAATGTGATCCAACGATGGCATAGCCTTGTTTGGTGAGGGCCGCATATGTTGGCGAGCTTTTTGGCACCATCTCTTTGACGGTCTGGATAGCAGGCTGCTTTTTGCTGCCGGTCTTGGGCTTGTCGTATGTCGTGAAATCTACAGCCACTGGCGGTGCTGTGCCGTTGGCGCGAGAAGTGTCCAGCATGCGCCCGATATCTTCCACGTCGTCGAGTGCTTTCGATTTTGACTTTTTGGGTCTTTTATCCGTCGATTCGTTCTCTTCGATGAGCACCTCGTCATCTTCCTCGTCGGACCCGACTTCATCCTCACTCTCAACCGCATCTCCAGAGCCGCGCACACCTTCACCCAACGACCCGGTTTGTGCGAGAAGGTTCAGCACGTCAACGACGCCGTCGTGCCACTCGGACAGTCGTTCCGGTGCATCAGTCTTCGAGTCTCCCATACCAAGTGGGCACGCTCGCTTGCGCCCTGTCAACTTTGCCATCCATTTGTCAACCTCCTTGGCCTGGAAGCAGAACCCTTCCTCCTCAGTTGGCCACCCTTCCCGATCGCCAAACCCAAACACAGAGTAGCCCAGGATCGGGGCCAGGGGCGCGGTGTCTATCCTGAAGTCATGGTGCGTCTCCTGGAGGTGCTCGAGAAAAGTATCGTTGATGGTGTCGATGTTGAAGCTGGGCAGAAGCAAGAGGTAGAGCAGCTCCACACGCGCACCTTCCTTCTGAGCCTCGATCTTGGGTACCGAGATGAAATACTCATCGTAGTCAATCTCAGACAGGTCCAGAGCCCTGGACTTACGGAACGAACATCCTGCGACAGCGGGCAGGCCGCGCAGGGATTCGTCTAGTCTTGCTGCATACTCGCGGGCAACCTTGTCGGTCCTGCCTGTGACGCAGGAGAAGAAGACGAGCGGCAGGATTTCTCGTCCAGTCGCGGTTATATCTGCTTGTGTGCCACTGTTCCTGCCGGTCTTGCTTATATCGCCTTTGATCCGTCGCGGCCCGGTAGGCTTGGTTTTTTCCGGTGTCGTAGATGTCTTTGGGGTTTTGACTGGCAGAGTGGATGGTTCCTCCTTGAGATTTTCGTCTCCAAACTTCTTCGCAAATGCGACCGAGCTTGTGTTTCGGCCCTGTGTATGCTCGAGATAGAACCTGAGGAGGATCAATGTCGTAACGACTGCGAGTATGACTTGGATCCTGTAACTATGCCATATCTCAACCGCAACTGTTCACGCGCGAATACACCCACGCCGGATGTTTTGTATTTGATTAGTGATGTGAAGAACAGCCTATGATCAGTGGCTTATGTAGTACTTACGCGACGGGATATCTCCCAGCGAGCTCGTCGTCCCCAACGGGTGCGACATAATGGGCGGGGCCAAAATCTCGCAGCCGGTTTTGGACTGCGTGATTTCCTCTTTCAGAGCAGTTCTCTCGAGATGACGGTTATAATATGAGGATGGGCAAGGCCGTGGTAACTCTTTGTACCTACCTACCTACCTTACCTAAGGTATGCAACTAACAATGTAATAATTTTTTTTTCTCAACTCCGGTTGGAGCTTGCTACTCATCGACCCCGCACTGGATCGCGCGCACAATTTTGTACCACAGTACTGCAGGTAAGCTTTTGCGCCGCGCGGAGGGGTCCACAGAGGGGATCAGGGGGCCAGTACTGTGATATTGGGTTTGAACTGTGGTCACATTCATATTATAGTTCTAGATAGTTTAAGGGACAACGGATTGCTTCGTAGATCATAAACTAGAGTGACTAAATACGGATTCATTTATGTCCCATTGATTCCTTGGATAAAATATACCGTGGGTAGGTTGGTACTCAAGACACCCCTAGGTCGGCTACATAGCAATCAAGTGCAACTTGGATGACACGATAACGACTGGGGAGATTGTTTGCTTGAGACGCTATCCACCTTTGTGGCATCCTGAGCATGATAGTTTCTTGTTTCTTGACATTATGGGTTAGATTGAACATTATATTGTGCACTGACTCAACCTATTTGTCAAAACCAAGCACCACTGCGAGCCAAAGAAAATTACGAGAACCTCTATAACCCCTAAAGCCCCCCCCCCCCCCATTTGCCGCGCTACATACAGTAGTACACATAGAACGCAGAAGCATCTTGGTAAAAAGGGTCCCTCGGACCTCATTTAAATTAGGTAATGGCTTGGGATGGTGGCCTGTGATGATCCAAGAAAAGGCATGCCGCTAAATCAACGCATTGTGGACTTGGCAAATGAGTCCTCAGAATGATCGGTTATTGCGCAAGTTTCCACAGTGCCTCTTAGGTATCTCTTTTGGACGTGCAAATGCACAACGTGTGCAGGATTATGACCAGTGGTTGCTGATTGTTATCAGGAATTTTAACAGGGTCGGGGAAAAAGTACCTGACATGCCCATGAACAATTATAGTTATACCCATAGCCGCCCTCCATAAATAGACTTGCTGAGCAAAAAGAAAAAGAGAAAAAGTATGGTCCGGTTGCGACTCAACTTGCATATGGACTGATCCCGGGGATTTGCATATTCGGTGACACGTCTCGGGAGACGTAGGGATGCGCAAGTCTGTAACCGCAAGCAGCCGGCGATACCCTCTTGCATCATACCATGCTGCCAGTTTTGTCATTTCAGATTTGTCGCAGCTTCCGTCATGTTGATTTTGTGATAAGTTCTTATGACTGGTTGCCCAATGGGAAAATGCGCATATTCTTTTTCGGCTCATTCGATGAACTGCCCAACGAGAGTCGACCCAAGTAAATTGATGCTCATAAGCTCGGACTTTTGAAGAAAACCCAGAATAACTTGATCGGTTATGCGTGTTGATTTGTTGCCAAACTGCCTTTGTTGGGTCGCAAGGATGTGTCGTCAAAAAGACGTCGTATGAGGTAGGCCCTGTTACTCTCTGCACGGGACCTACCCCACCGCCAAAACTGGTTCCGCCGTGTTCGCACCGCACTTGACAAATACGGCCCGACCGAAGGTCATGCGAGTCCAGTCGAGACACCGCAACTTTGCTCCAGTACAGAGCTGATTGCCAATTGTCAGTAGAAACGGTCGATCCCATCTTCTAACAATCCTCCCAACTTCTCTCCATACCAACCTTCTTGTGCACCTTCGACCAAACTTGAATACCACATTCAAAAAGAATCCATAGCATACCTATCCACCTAGCTTCTCACTCGAGAATAACGAACCAAATGTCTACTGTCCAGACTGTCCACGCTCCTGCCATCACGGCATTGTCGGGGGGAATTCTCAGCCCACCACTCAGCCCACCCAACACTTTCGGTGATCTCGTATTGTACCTGAAAGATGGTCTTGGACCTTCATCAGGCTTAACTTCCGATGATGTCAATGTCGACTACCTGAAGTGGTTGATGGAACAATACAAGGCCGACGAGTCCGGCTGGCAAAAATATGCGATGGGAGACAAGAGCAGAGGCTACACTCGTAACCTCGTCGATGAAGGTAATGGAAAGAGTAACTTGGTAAGTTTCATTCGCCAGTCGTTCCACAGAAGTGGCGCCCCAGAGCTGACGAGCCTCCCCGCCTTTTCAATTGAACAGCTCGTTCTTGTCTGGAGTCCCGGCAAAGGAAGCCCAATCCACGACCACGGCAATGCTCATTGCCTAATGAAGATACTCCGGGGCGACTTAACCGAGACCCGATATGCCTTCCCGGAGCCAAATGTCGAGCAGCCGATGAAGGTCATATCTGAAAAGACGTATAAGGAGAACGCGGTGGCGTACATGGCAGATGAGCTTGGCGTCCACCGTGTTTGGAACAAGGGTAGCGACTTCGCTGTGTCCTTGCACCGTAAGTGTTGGCTGTTTTTTGCTTTCGTAGGCGATTTAAACTGCTCTTGAATGGGCATCTTTCCGATTCTGATGTTGACTGTCGAGATAGTGTACACACCACCCAACGTCGCCAAAGGCGGCTGCAACATCTTCTCCGAGTCGACGGGCAAGAGTAGCCATATCAAGAAATGCCCGAACTTTTCCGAGTATGGTAAACGCCTTGAGTAGGCATCTGGGTTGGAGTGAATGACCATAAGAATTCGGGTCAGTGTCGCAGGCCCGGACTTGCGGTCGGTGGGATAGAATGGGCCCCTGAGGCTGGGTGTAGGAGATGACCGTCATGAAACTGTTGTTTAGTTGTATATAGGGTAGATGTATGCTGCCTGGTGAACGAGAGTCTTGATACCCAGAGCGTGCATTTCGGAAGAGCCATCGGGCTTCGATACAACCATAGGTAGCGCAAATCGATGTTTGAATAACGAAATTCGTCTCTGAAGATCAAAATAACACTGAAAAGATGAAGTGTAGTCAAAGTTGTCCCCACGTCGAGGAGTTTCATGTCCAATAATGAAGCCATTGTTTCTGGTGCCATTGCGTGATTGCACGTGTGTGGGTGTCGGCCCCGACAGCCGCACCTACCTATTGTGTTGCGTGATGCGATGTTGCAATCGACCCAGCACCCTAATATGAAGTGCGACATTCAGTTATAGGCACCCTTGGCACCTAACCCTCCCTACCTATAGGTACCTACCTTACCTATGTACCTTGCCAAGCTTGCCCATCTACAACTGATTTTGTGAGATCCATTCTCGGATTCGATTTCTTACGAAGTGTAAACTTTTCTAGAAACCTGGAAGATTATCCGAGCGGAAACAAAATTCCAGCTTGCTTTAAGTTCACGATCTCAAGTTTTGATTTTTGAGGGCTATTCTCCCCAAGATTTGGATGTGATCCAGTTCGCGTCATCAAATAAATACCCACCTACCTACCGACCCTGTAGTGGTCGGGAGTTAAAATGGATACGCACTCGCTTGGAGCCTGTGACAAAGCCCCTGACTTGAACGGCTGTATCCTCTGAGTGTTATAATGGATTCCAAGTCGAAGCATTACATGATATCAATCAATCAAGATTATAAACAAGTCGCTCAATCGAGCCAAGCTACGGCGTCCTGGGATCCACCACTATATGTCTCTTGCTCTGGGCGCAACCAGACCGACCTCCCTCCGTCCCAAGCTGGGCAAAAGCAAGCACCACCACCATTGCCATTCGCTTTGCCAGGCAGCTGTCAATGCTCTCGGGTCCATGACCGGCAAATAGTTACTCGTCGCTTCCCGTGTGCTGGTCCTTGCTGAGATTGGACATCTGGATCTCGGTTGAGACGGCCTTCGTTGGATACGCTCGTACAGTCCCTGTATGCGTAATGCATGCAAAACCAATGGGTCAGCTTTTCCCCCCTTTTTTGACCTCTTTGTTTTTTTTTTGTTTTCTTGTCTCACTGGGGGCCCTGAGAACCACAAAGACAAGCTCACCGAATCTTCTATTGGGATTTGGACAGCAGAGTCTTGCTGGGATATGCGAGGCAATGACTGAACCCCGAGGTGTTCATCCAGGACAGGACGAGCATCCTCCTCGACACCGGCGGTGGCAGCCATTCCGTTTTCTGCCAACGATATGCTGTCCCTGTCACAATTCTGCCCCTCCCTGCTGCGGCGTGTAAAACTCAAGATGGTCGATGTGGTTATAGCTGATATTTGCAGCAGCTTCTGCAACCACATTCGTTCTCCTCCATGACCCCCACGAGCGTTGCCCCCTGGGCCCCTCCCTCTGACTTCTACGGGACTTACGAGAGCTGAGTTGATCGCAGAGTGGTCATTGTAGCCCCACGTGCCAGCTTCAATACCATCCTGGGCAGCAGGCCGTACGTCCCGGCAGGTACGCTGGCGGCGGCGGTTTACTCGCAACTGCCACCAGCGACTTGACGGTCCTTGATCGCTGTCACCCCACATGTATCGGAACTTTTGTATGAGCGGCCGGAGGCAAGCCAAGGAAGAGGCTGTCATCCCAGTGCCCACTTCAACGGTGCTCCACATTTCAAAGTCCACGTTTGTGTCTCGGTCCTAATGTCAGGACCGTAGTGGTAACAAGTGGATGGTGGGGATGGGTTTCTTACAGAGAAACTCTTCGCCATCCAAAAGGCCAGGCACCATGGTCGCACGCACAATGGTCACCGAACTCCCACTGCACTCCACAGTAAACACTGTCAGAACGATCCGGGAACTCCCTCTCTGCCACAAAGATATGATTTCTTTTTCCGCGTGAACACAGTGCCACTTACACGGCACCCATGCCCATCAACATCACTACGAGGATTTTTCTTTGCGTGCTCATCGACAGTGGCCGAACGATCAGCACGGGCAGAAATGCAAAAGAAAAGTCAGCAAAGCAGTTGATGCCCGATGCCAGATACGCCATGATTAAGACAACGTTTGAGGGCGTGCAGCGTCCATCGGAGCGCGGATTATCGTCCCACCACGCATTGACCGGGCGACACTGAAATATGGCCAGGAGGAGATAGACGAAGCTGAAGGATCCGGTCCCGATCATGAGCGCCTTGATCGCCACTATCATCTTCGGCCCTGTGGCGATGCGCAGGAGAAAGAAGCCAAAAGATATCTTGAGCAGGCACGCGCAAATAACATAAAAGACCTCGGCGGTGTAAGCAGACTGAATGCTCCGCTCCCGCGTCAGTAGGTTTCTCTGGTTATCTCAGCCTCCACGGCGCTCCATAGGTTCAGCTCAACTCCATTCCAGAGCCCATTCCAGCTCGGCTGATCCCATATATTTTGTCGCTGGGGTTCGTGACCTTGTAACCCACCTTTAAGGCGCTATGCCATTGCCACTCGGTCAGCTCGGCTCGATGGGCTCCGGTCCCGAACTCTATGCCAATTTCCGTGTTGATGGTAAAGCCCGTATATAGAATCTGCGTGACTGTTTTCAGCGGCAAACCTCCTTTATTGGCTCTTCAAAAAGTAAAGCTTCCAAGCCAGGCTCAGTGCCTATACGCGGGGGCTCACAAGTAGAACTGCCGTCACCCAGTCATCCTTCCCCATGTTGTGGATTATACATCGTCGAACGAAGAGCCGCAAGGGCACGACGATCCACACGATGCTAAGAAATGCGAAGGATATTGCCCTGAGCTGCTCCCTCCGCGCTGACTCCATTGCGTGCTGTCGCTATATAGTCCTCTAAGTCGCTCAGACACGTAGGAGCCGCGAAAAGTGTCGTCGGTATAATGAACAAGGGACATTGACCTAGTCAGATGGGTACTTCGTATGTATGTCGTCTTAACTTGCTTTGATGTTGACTCGCCGCAAAAGCTAATGGCCTCTGGCTGCTTGTTTTACCTTACAGGCCACCGAGCGCTCGGTTCCAAAAAGGCTCGTCGGATGCCAATGTACCTAGAATCTCAAAACCCAAAAGCGCATATTATATGAAGAGCTTATTCCTTCGTCCCATATCGGGTACGGCCATCTGTTGTGCACCCTCGGGGATCAAGCCTGCAGATATAAGCTTAGTGTCAAACTCTCCTCAATATTCTGATGCGTTGCCTTCCTATTCCCACGAACTACCGTCCACACCTTTGCAAGTTCACAGTAGATGTACGTATCTGTTCTCGATCTCTCCAAGCACCTACACATCGGCTGGCTGGCATGGCGTACACTTCCAAAACACAACCTCAAGACTCCTAATACTACGTTAGCTTGCCTAGTGGAGTCTCAGTAGCTTGCAGAAATAGTTTGTTTCCTGTGAAGTTGGAGTCATCCCTATCGATCTAAGCAAGAGCAATAAAATTAAAAGATGCCGAGGCAGCTCCGATCCATATACTCACTGAGTATAAATTGTCCATCTCATTCTCTTTTCAGAGGTAGACCTTGCGTGGGTTGTTGGTTCATGCGCTCGAAAATGAAGTTCCTGCGGCCCAAAAGTATATGCAATATGTGAAAACTAATATGGCACTATTTGACAACCTCAAAATATATGACCACTAGATGAATGAGTCAGCATATAATAATAGCCAGAACCATGAACTACTGCGTAGATGGTATCACGTCATCACTCAGCCGAGAAGCTTCATGATGTCGGCCATGCGTGTTTCCTTGGCTTTTGTCCTCTTCCCTTTCTCCTGAAAGGCCTTGCTGACGAGATCTCGCTTCTGGCCCTGAATATCGAGCACGCGCTCCTCCACGGTGCCCTCCATGACGAGTCGCCATACCGTTGTGGGTCGAGTCTGCCCTAGCCTATGGACTCGATCAATAGCTTGGTCCTCGATAGCGGGAGCCCACCAAGAGTCTGCTAAAATAACCGTGTCTGCTGCCACGAGGTTTAGCCCGACACTGCACACTCCCAGGCTTGCAAGTAGGATACGTGTGTCCGGGTCTGTTTCGAACTTCCTCATGGCATCATCGCGAGAGTCTGACTTCATGGTACCATCGATTCGAGTATATCCATATGTGGTATGCTTCAGCTGCCGCTGTATGACGTTCAGGAAAGAATTCCATTATGAAAATATGATTACTTGGGATGAAAAATTCTTTAGCAGCGTGCCATCAAGAATCCGGAGTAGCGCATCTGTCTTTGAGGAGCCGGCAGACTCATCCAGTTCATCCACCTGGACAGAGCCGCCGACATCTTCCTTGGCTGGCTCGACGAGCTTGTCTTCGCTGAGCTCTGTCCTGCACAGTGGGCACCTGTGCTGAGCCTCTACGACTTGCATAATGCACTTTCTGCAAAACGCGTGTTTACAGTGTGTGATGACTGGATCATCAAGCGTATCTAGGCATACTGCACAATCGTCTTGGCTCTCCACGAGTAGACGGAGGGCTTCTTCCAGAATCTGACGATTCTCCGGTGTAAGGTCGACCACTTTGTGTTCTTTGAGTAGTGACAAGACTTTTTTGACACGCTCTTTGCACAGGATCCAATGGCAACACATTTGCCTTAGTCGAAGAAGTCGCTCCAGCACACTTGTGAATCCACCATTGTGGCTCATTTGAGGGTTCTTGCGGATATCGTCCAGTACACCCTTGGCCTCAGACAAGAGTGCATCATACTTCTTTTGCTCGGCCTCTGTGAAGGCAATGCGATGCACGTAGTGAGTCTTTGGCGGCAGTTTGAGATCCACAAACTTCATATTCTTGTTGCGCCTCAGGCACAGATCTCCCATCAGAGCTTGCAAGAGGCTCTCTGACCGAGAGTCTCCGTAGGAAAGCCCTCTTTCAATGACGGAACGAAAAACTTCCAATGACTCCAAACCACCGGTGATTTTCAAGAATTTGAGCAATGAATGAAGGTCGCGGATATTGTTGACAATAGGGGTGCCTGAGAGGACCCATCTGGACTTTGCTTTTAGCTCGCAAGCAGCCAGCGCAGCTGCTGTCTTGGAATTGCGGATTGTGTGACCTTCGTCCAGTACCACTCTTCGCCATTCGATTTTGGACAGAGGGCCGTTATGACGCTCACTGGTCATTGTGCCGTACGTTGTGATGACCACGCCATAACTTTCCAACTCCTCTGGATCCTTGGATCGAGAAGAGCCGTGGTGGATACAGACGCTTGGTCGTTCATCTTCGTACACGTGGTTCTCGATTTGCTTGCTCCAATTCGACATGACTGTCATGGGCGCCACTATAATGATTATCAAAACATGAGTAAGCCTGACGCGCCACGATTTGCTGATTTGAACAACAAGATATTACCTATCAGGGTCGGGCCGGAGCCTCCTGTCAGAATCAAACTGATGATCTGTAGCGTTTTGCCGAGTCCCATGTCGTCTGCGAGTATACCACCGCTTAAGAGCTTGGGGGCCTCAGCAGTCGTGAATTCAGTGGCAAGGTTCTTGTAGCGAACTCTGGCATCAACTTTCCAAAGTTGCGTGTTGTCGTTCGAGCCAGGATTGGGAAATTCAGGGTTCTCTTTCTTGGCCAACCAAGCAAGACCTTGCAGCTGATAAGGCAGAAGTTGAGACTTGAGTTCCTGCGGCTGATCTGCACAAGGCAAAGCGGACAGTGCCTCCTCGTCCATTGCGAAGCTCTTCACAAGATCGTCACCAGATCTTGCCTTTACGACTTGACTTTGTTCTATAAGGTTCTCCATGGCTTGAAGAGGATTTCGCTGTGCCGGTCGCATGTTCTTTAGTGACTGTGTTGAAGTGCCGGTGATCTTCAAGGGAAGACGACGAAGCTCAGACTCGTGCTTGGTCTGCTTGAGTTGTGTAGCCTTTACCAGCTTGTCGTTCTTGAGTAGGTTTTCAAGTTGCGCCCTGGCCAGCGGCTCACTGGTACCGAAAATAAATATCTTTGCGGGGCAGTCGAAGGTGGTTTTCTCACCCATGATTTTGGCTTCAATTACAATGTCGTTGGCGTCCTGATAGCAGTGTCAGTGATATCGGGGGAATTCAAAATTCAATCTTGTGGGCTACTACGTTATTCCGGCGGTACCGGTAAATGGCAAGAACTTACGATATAAGGGGCTAACTTCTCTACAATCTTGCGGGGGAAATGGCCAATCTGGGCCCCTTGGACATTGTCCACTCGAATAGCGTTGACATCGTACTTGCAAGTTATTAGATTTTGCCGGGGATATATAAATGTAGCTCCGAGGCATCGTGGATTGACAAACCGGATTGGTCGGCTCTCGACGACAAATAGTAAGCTCACCAGGAGACACTATGCCATTGTAGTATCTACAGCCGACAATTCTGACGTCTTGAAAGACCCGAAATCTGCCAGTTAGCGTTTACGGCATTTATAAACACTCTAATACTTCATCAAACGATTGAAGGCACCCGACTTACCAAGCGAGCCATACAACTCTAGCTGAGGTGAGGTATCGGATTGATTCAGAGCTCGTGAGTTCGGGTCATCAACCTCATAGAACTGAGTTGATGAAGGTGCTTGGCTAGATGTACCCAATGACTTTTTCGAGGATGGTTGACCAGGACGAGACTTGCTTGCGCTTGACGATGAGCCATGACGCGGGTGTTTACTTGGCGTTGTGAAGCTGTCGCCGTCGCCGGTCAAATCTATAATGGCCGCATGCGATCGTTTTCGACTAGAACTAGGACCCATGGTAACAGATGCGCTGGCAGACAACCGTCATGTATTGAGACAATTGCGAGCCCCGAGGGTGTTTTTCTGTGACTTGCGGGCGCACGACCTTGGGACCTGCCAATTGGTGCGCGTATGCGTTTTATTACAGGAGCCGGGTTTGAAAGTGATTGCGGTGATTGCTTCAATTTCTGGCAGCGAGGGTTAAACTTTCATGGAACTCAAAGAGGCTGCCATAGCCTACATGAGGTATTTGTACTGCAGTGACTGTCAAAGCAAGAGTTACTTTTCCTTTTCTTTGCATGTACCTTATCTTATGTATACTCTAGCTTTTAGACCTAGAACCTATCCCCTTGTTACAGGTTGCGCTAACTCCGTAAAACAGTTGAAAGATTTCGCGTCAGCACGTGACCTGGCGTCCGAAAATGCCCCAAAAGCGTTCTTTGCTGGGATCATGTTAGCACCCCGCGACTCTCTTCATCCAGGAAATTGATTCATCCACCGCCACTAAACACCTTAAACTCAAACTATCGACAAGTCGCGAAAAAAAATGCCAACCCAGCCAGCACGTGGTGGCCCGCGGTCATCAATGGGTGGTTCCGCTCCCACTGCCAACATGGGCCCTCGCATTGGAACCTCGGGAAAAGTCAGTAGTAAGAAGCTGCTGCATGGTGCAGCTGGAAAGCGTCATCGGTAAGTACTCAGTCGACTTTATATGTTATCATTTTTTTCTCACTTCAGCCTCACTTCATCAAGGAATCGTCAATACTAACCAAGCATGCCACCAATAGCAAAATCCAGAGAGACACAATCCAGGGCATCAGTATGATCACCTCTTTAACCCCTTTTGCTGCTTGAAATTCTCATCAGTTCGTGTACGACCAAAAAAAGTCTAACACGGCCGTAATTATGACCCACAGCAAAGGTTGATATCAGGTGAGTTTTCCCCGCCATGAACCGATCAACAGATCTGCGTAGCTGATGGGTTATTCTACACAGACGTCTTGCCCGTCGTGGCGGAGTAAAGCGCCTGGCCGGGATGATATATGAGGAGACCCGGTGTGCCATGAAGGATTATCTGCAAAGGGTGAGCGATTCTGCAAGACTCTATCGCATGTTGAGGTGGCCATCAAACTGAAAATTAACTCTCCTATAGATCCTCAGGGACTGTGTGGCTTATTGCGATTACCGTCGCGCCAAGACAGTGACCGTCCACGATGTGAGATGAATCCGTATTACTCTAATTTTTTCCGGCTATAGGAAGCCCTTGCCTTTTGTTTGTGCGGCTGTGCTAACCCGTCGGCCTCGTTTAGGTCCTTCATGCTCTCAAAAGAATGGGTAGACCAGTCTATGGATTTGATTCGCCACTTCCTGCGCCAAAGAAGGCGCAGGTGCTCGACTCTTGATTAACTAGGTCGGAATGCTACGGTCAGGTCCAGGTTCTTCTGACCTGTCACGGCTGATATGTTTGGTTTTTACGGTTGCGAGGGCGTTTGGAGTTCACAGTGTCTTTGTCCTGGCCGTTTGCTGGGCTCGTCATTGATTATTTGTATTTGGCCAACTTTTGAGACGTCGCCGTAGGGGTTGGAAGCCCTTTGGTTGTCCTTTTCTCTCCCCTTGAGCGTCGCGATGAACACCAGAACTATGTATGGGACTTTCGGCTCTGGGCAAGTACGCCATCACCGTCAAGAAGACGGTGGGAACCAATTAATCTACTATTGATAATGTGACTACCCTGAATGGAATGCGAATTTGAAATTGTGAAAAGACGGACTATTATAAAAGAATGGTATCTTGGTATCATTATTTTTCCCAACCGACCTTCCCATAACCAATTTGACGAACTCAGTTTTCTTCTATTTAAAACTTGTAATCCCAAAAAAACAACCCACAGACACCAAAAAGAGAGATGCAAAGGTGCTCTCAAGCACCCTCACCTCTTGCGCCGAGCACCCTCCCACTCTCCAAGCACAGCATTGAGGGCCTTGGAGGCCCTCACCTCGTCCCTCCTGAACGGCCCGTTGAACAGGTCGGGCAAGACGCGCAGGCTGTTGGCATGTTCCAGCGCAAAGCCCACCTCGGCATCGCGTCCGCACCTCTCCCGTGTGAGACGCACAGCCTCGTGAAGCATATCTCCGCCCACACCCTTTGACCTGAACCGCAGCTTGGTGGTCCATGCGCGGATCACTCCCCTGCCTCCCTTGAGGCTCAGCGTGCGGTTGCGCCGCTTGCCGCCCTCGGACGAACCGGGCCGGCTGAGCGGCTCCAGGCGCAGAACCAACGCGCCAATGAGCTCGTCGCCAAACTTGGTCCCGATCACCATATCCTCCGTGGCGAGGTCCGTGCCGTCCGCCTCGGGATCGCCCAGGCGCGACAGGAACGGCCAGCCCATCTCCTCGGCGTGGCGGATGTACGGCGCCGTGATGTACCGGATCGCCAAGAGGTACGTCATGACGACGCCCGACGACAGGGCTAGGAGCGTTCCGAGGTCGTGGCTGGCCTGCTTGTAGGCGAGGGCCAGGCCCGCGGCCAGCAGGGCGAGGGGTAGCGGGTGGAATATGAGCGAGTAGGCGGCGCGCTGTCGCTGCTGGGCGACGCTGTCGGCGACGAGCTTGAGGGCCTGTACGCGGTCGACGCGCTCAGTGAGCAGCTCGAGGGACAGGGGCGGGATGGCGTCGTCGTCGTCCAGGGCCGCCGGGGAAACGGCTGCGGCGCCGCTGCGGCGCAGGTTGTGCGGCCCTGCTGCCGTGTCCGTCGGCTCGACGAGGGGTGTGTTCACGGATGACATGGTTGAAGGTGTCTGCACGAGGTTCGCGCGGAGGAAAGAAAAGAAAGCTGCCGGTTGGAGAAGGATGTG
This sequence comes from Pyricularia sp. CBS 133598, assembly GCA_004337975.1. Taxonomy (NCBI): domain Eukaryota; kingdom Fungi; phylum Ascomycota; class Sordariomycetes; order Magnaporthales; family Pyriculariaceae; genus Pyricularia; species Pyricularia sp. CBS 133598. Next base: position 3,560,254 of record RRCJ01000002.1, read on the forward strand.
TCAGTTGCGGGCCATACTAATGCGCATGTCACTTTCCGCTGGACCTTTTGCGCTCCAAGTGTTTTCGAATTAAAAGATTTTCGAAACTTGCGGAGTAGTCGAGCAGGCTCATTTGGTCGCGTTGATTGACTCGCGACTGACACCAGACACTTTTGCAGCATGGGACAGAACCCAAGCCGTTGGGTCGGTGGAAACCTAGTTTTTTTTGTTTCTCAAAAAGATTCGTGAATAAATAAGGCTCTTACCAGTACTAGTTTTGAGGCCCGGGACATCGTTGATTCTTTCAGCTATGGGCTTCGGGCGACAGTTGGACAAGTCGAATTCAGTGACTGTGAAAGTCACGGTTGCCATATTCGGTGGTCGCAGGCAACGTGGGGTTGTGAACGGCTTATGCACCTGCTGCGGGCTTGTACAAAATTTGCCGGTCCCAAGCTTTTTTGGTGGTGCCCAAAGCTTATGTGTGCCAGGACAAAAAAAAGAAGATTTCCTTTGTCAAGGCAGTGAGTGTGTAGTTGTATTTTCAAGTATGCTTCACACAGACAACGAAATCCTGTGGGCAGACATCAAAGGTGATATAAAAGGCAAGAAAAACTCTGGAAAAAGTTTTCGTTCCCCGGGAGAGACGCACAAAGGGTTGATTTTTCTTATGATATTGGCCTAGGGTCTAGGGGGGTGCGAACCGTAGTACAGTAATAATGACCGATGCTATGGAGAACAATGCTTGACGTGGAAAGGGAATCCACACCACGGGATGAAAGCGGTATCCTGGACAACCAAGGCAGCAACACGCTCGGAAAAGTAATGGAAGGGAAAGAGAAGAAAAGGCTGAATAAAACTGACAAGTGGCAATACGGGGAATGACAGGAAGGGGGTTCCATGAAAATAATTCCCGTGTTAAGAAGAACAGAATAGAAAACACAAGTGAGCTGTGAGCACATTTTCAAGGTTCCGGTAGGTTTTGTGTTTATACCTGGGTTGCCAGCTCGCATGTGTGACATGGATTGCCTGCCACTCTATCTGACGTGCCAACAGGACCGAAGGGGGGGGGGGGGGTAAGGACAAAAAAATTCAAGTCAAAAAAATCTACTTCGCACCATTGGATCTGGACTGATCACCTACTACGGAGCTGCCTGTCCATCATCCCGCGCGTCAAGCCCCCAATCAGAAAAGAAGATTTTCGTTTGAACGGTGGAAAATGGACAGTTAAAGGGACCACCCACACGCCTACCGTGCAATGAGGACCAACCATGGGCCGTTAATCAGGGGGGTTAGGTATCAGTAAATGCGCACGGTTGTTGTTGGTGATTTCAGATTCTGCGTTTTGATGGCAGGGTATTATTACTTATTGCAACGGTATTTACTCCGTAGGATAGGTTGTGTGGGGCCGGGGTCCATGGAGATCTGGGATTGGCTGCTTAGCGTTTTCAACCTTTGCCCCCGTTGTTTGAAAAGATGCAAGTGAGCCAGCCACCGACGAATAAACGACATCGAACGGGTCGAAAAGGGTTGTACAATGCCAAGAATGTGCAAAAGATAAGCCAGTACCAGCTGATCAGTGGGTGGTTCGCGGGGTTTGATAGACTGCCGGTATTATCACGTCTACCTTACATACTTACCGTACTACCTACCTACTTGCTAGCTACCTACGTCGTGTGTACTGTACGTACCAAACTAAACCAGCTCGAATGAGCGAAACTATCTAAAGGTAGACGGGATGGATGCATGGTAAAGTTCTAAACCTGATAACAACGGTACGTTCCATGTATGAGAAAAGGGGGGTGTTCACGAGACCATTAACGTCATCTTACCTCGACAAAGAACAAAGTCGTGTAATTTTTTTTGTCTTTTTTTTGTTTTATTTTAGCGACTCTGTTAGTTCGGACAACATGTTAATGCTGATTTACAATAGTCCGCATCTGGACCCGTCCGTAAGACGCATAAAGGCTGTCTTGGGACGGCACGACATCAGAAGAAACGATTTTCGGAATATGGGGGTGGGGGTAGTATCAGACAGAGAGAAAGAGTCTGGCCGTCAGGAAAAGGAATCCTGAAACATGCGAGTCCTGCAGGCAGCTTACGGGGGAGTTGGGTAAGGTAGGTAATATCTTACTTACTGTATGCGTCACTTACTACTGTACTTGCAATGAGTTGTTAATGGATACCATGTACATGTATGTAGCCGAACACGGTCCCTAGTTGTACAAGCGTATAAATTGGACAATGACTGGTGTATACAAGCAATTGACAAGAATCGTCATGGAAAATTCGCTTTATCACCTATCTTCAGTCGCAGGCATGAAGTCGCGTGGGCCAAGTAAGTCATGCCAAGGTTTATTCAAAGCAACAGCGAGGTGATTATGGGATGCTCGCCTTACCGCAAAGCGACGGGGGCCCTTTGTACCTTACCACACAAGCCACAGTACAGCCTTTTTGGATAGGCGATCTCGACTTGAAATAGCGAGCTGACGATCAGCGTGTCTCCTTCCCCCCTCTTTCTATTCATGAAAATCACAGTGCATTGTACATAGTGACCTGAGATCTATGCACATTGAAGATGTGCGAAGTGATAAGCGTTTACGAAACTGCTTGGAAGACTGCATGCGCCGCTACTTGCACTGCTGGCCACGGATGCAAAGCAACTCATGATTCAATTCCATCTATCGATCGTCAGTCGTTGGCCCCTTGAAATATGTTTATCATCCGCAAGTGCAACTTGCCATGCTCAGCCCATAAACAGTAGAAGATCCACTCGGGAAGTTTCATGTTTGGAGAGGCAACATGCAACAAGATGTTTGGTATACCCTACCTAGTTATCTCTTCCTTACATATGTACTTCGTACAAAGGTAGAAATAAACGACCCTGTCCGCGGGCCTGGGCAATAATCGTTATGACCTTGCCTTGGCTCTCCTGGGCTTCCGCTTTTTTTCTTTATTTCTTTTCTTTCTCCATCTTCCTTCTATCATTTACATTTGACTTCTTGGCGATGAGACCGTCTTGGAGATAAGCTGGCAAGCTGCAAGCTGGTTACTCTTGCTGTAGGGCTGGAGTTGAAAGGTGGGTGGTAATCACAGGTTGGAGATTCAAAGATAACCGTTGGTTCCCGCGCCGTTCGATTGGTAGCAGTGTTTCCGAAAATTCGGGTACAGGACTATGGCTCTTTGACCATAGAAGGACAGTGTGCCCCTACCGGGCCCGGATTTGCTCGTCGGCACTTGGCGCGGGGTTGGTCGGCTGACCTAAGGATTATGGGGAGATCTTGGTATTGAGGACGAGTCCCTTTGGACGCCTCTCAATAGATCCCTGTAGGACGGTCAAGACGGTATGACGGCAAGCAATTCATTAGTCAAGGACGATGGAAAATATGCGAAGAAATTAAATTAAGTGTTGAACTAGTTGCTCAATCCTATAACTGTTGCACTTCTATTCATTTGAAAGTTTAAACGTCGTCGCGACCTGAGTGCACACTCTGTTACCGAGAAAGAAAGGAAAAAAAAGGGCAGGTAGCGTACAATCTTCTTGGCTGTGGAGGCTGCTGGGGTTTGCATCCAAACCCTGATCTTACGTACTCCATTCGAAGTGTTGCGCAGGAAATAGCCCACGCCCAGCCACCTTTCGCAAGAGGCAACCAACCAACCTGTCACCTCCCACTTTGCTCAAAGTCCTACCACACACAAACCTTGAGCTCCAAAGTCCTACAGTGCTCGGGGCTGACGTTCGGTCGAGGCAGGGCGAGGATGAGTTAATCGCTTGCTGACATTTTGTTCATTTCTTGAGCTGAGCCTCATTGCCAGCCTACAATCTAATCACCTGAACTACCTCATAGGTACTGGACCAAAGGGACCACAGCCACTTACCTACCAGCCTACCCACTGTTCCTGGCGGCGATCGGTTTGTCGCTAATCCTCCAGGACTTTATTCCATGTGATTAAAAAAAAATCAAAACCATATCTTGTTCCTCAATGGCTACTATATGCGATAAACGATGATGGAGTACATTCGACTTTCGCTGCTTCCTCCCGTTGTTTAGGCTGGCCTAATCGTTTACCGCGTGCATTCGTCACCTGCAACCAATCCGCGAGAGACAAAGACACGGTTAAGAGAACCTTATTGTTTTTGTTCTTACCAACAAGCTTCAGACCATGGACGGCAAAAAGCGCTTCGTCCCCTCGCTGCTGGGCGACCCGGGCTACGATCATCGTCATGTTTCGGGCGGCGCCGCTCGGGCTCTGTCGCCGGCTCCCAGTGGCCGATTCAGCTTGCGCCGTGTTTCGCTCTCGCCTTCTTCATCGTCTTCTTCTTCGGTGGCGTCGAGCACCTGTGCCTCGACATGTGGCTCAAAAGATACCAGCTTGAGCCCTGAGAACTCATGCGTGTAAGAATACTTTTTTACGACATCTCTTTAGTTGCTTCTTGAGTTTTTATATGTGCTCCTCCCTATTAGTAGCGACCAAAACGAATACATGCCGTCAGAACAAATTTAGTGCCATGATATGCCATGGGATAGCTGCTGAACACATTTGACAGGTCCCGTGATACTTCAGACGGAGATTGTGGAAGATACAGGTTCATCGCCTGGGCGGCCGTCAAACGTAATGCTTGTCAAGGCATGACACCAAGCGAAAAGCTCGAGTGTCCGTTGTTGCGATGTCGTCGTCGATGCGATAGTCACGAGGATATGCTCAGGCATCTCGCAGAGTGTGATCAGCTTGAGACTTGCGAATATTGGTGCTACAGTCACATGCGTGTCGAGAGGTTTGACGATAAGAAGTGCCAGCGATGTCTAACACAAAAGTCCAAACGTCGCCGGATGCTATGCAGGGCTAAGAACTTCTTCTCGTCGCTGGGCCACAAGGGAAGGAAGAACGGTGCGACTGGTCTTCCCACTGACTTTGGCGACGACGACGATGAGTCCCTCATGTTTCCAGTGGCTCCCCCGAGATACAACATGTTGGAAGTAGACCAGACCTACGGCTACGAGCTCTCCGGAAACGCCATCGTCGAGATTGACTCGACCGAGGTGGCACCCCTGCTGCCGCCATCCCCGCCAACTCCTGCCGTCGTCGACCCCCAAGTCCTTTTACTTCCAGAGGTTGACACTAGGATGTTGGTCGCCCCCGATCCATCGATGCAATGGCGACATGGCATTGCATCTGCCCCTCAGCCGATTTTTGCTGAGCAGGTTCCATCGTCTGAGGAGCGCCCGCCACTACAGGTCAACACCTTCGGTATCGAGCAACATCTTCAGTCAATCAGGTTCCGGCCCAAACCCAGACCCAATCCGACGCCGGCTAGTAGAAGCAAGGATCTTTCGCCGAGCTCTTCTGTTCGATCCACAAACAGCACTACCAGTACCGCCAGTGATGTCAGCCATACGAGCAGCACAAGTGCTACAAGCAATGTCAGCTCCCTGGTGTCCCCAATATCGGCGTTTAGCCACACCTCCTTGGTCGATGGTGAATTCGCGAAGCATCTGGCATCTCCCGAGGACGTGCTGATGGGACAGGATGAACTGCTGTTGGACCAGCGCCAATTTGATCAACACGATGTATCGACATCGATATTTGATTCGATCTGCCCGCCGGCAGAGCTACTTCACGGCATGTTCACAGAACTGCCTGCCGATTTTCCTCCACCAAAGATGGACCCAACTAACCTGCCGACGAGCTCTCTCCTGTTTGACTTCGATACGACGACCTATCCAGTGGGCGCGACTTGTGCCAACGACTTGCTTCTAACGCAAGATACCAACTTCGACCCTTCCCTAGACATGGCTTCACATTCCAAAACTCAGAGTCCTGTGTCCGTTGAGGCAGAAGTCAAGATGGCCCAGTCAGCCACAGAAGCATTTGTAAGCTCGACGTGGGACACATTGTTGGAGCACATTGCGAGCTCGAAGGCCAAGGTTCAGAACGTCAATGGCAACCCCCTGGCCGACAAGCTTCGCTCGTTGGCCCCGATGACTATCGCAAGGGATGGGTTCAGTGCACTCAGAAGCCTTCTTGAAGGCTGTCCACCAACAAGTCCAATCAAGATTCTCTGTCTTGTTCACGTGGTCTACGCTCTTTCTCTAGTCGTCTACGGTGATGACCATCTTTCACATCGCTCTCGAGAGCTATATGTTGAGTCTCTTGTCTACGCTCGTTTGATAGGAGACATACAAGTGGAAGCGCTTATGACGGCCATCTGGCAGCCAGTCAAGTTTTCCATTTCTGAAATCAGCCAAGGGCTTCGCAGGGAATACAAGTCCTTGCATAGAAGCCCCAGTCAAAAGGGCAAGGAGTGTCCCATTGACGTAAAGTCCCATGTCGCCTACAGCCAAGACCCGCTTCTATGTACTGCGAGGGACTTTTTGGATGGTGAGTTCAGTTTTCATGTCGCATATCTGCTCCTCCTGTACGTGTGCTAATCATCAAGTATACAGAACTTGAATGCTCGGCAATCCTCAAGCCATCTCCCAAGCCATCTCACCTCCTGACCTTGACCCTTTATTCTAAGCAACTAGGAATTGACTCCCAAGGGACATCAAGCACATCATTTGTGACAGTCGCCCGTACAGTCATTGTTCAACTAGCCAAGAATTTTACCGGCCATGGAGATCTCCTACTGGGACTTCAGGATATACACAAACGACTCAGCTTTGGCTCGATATCGAGCATTCGGAGACTTGAAATCGAGCTCCTCCACACAGGAAAGAACTGCTTGCCTACGAGAACTTATTTTGGAAAGTACACAAAGGCAACAGGACAAGCATGCGACCTAATGTATCATCAATTTATCGGAAGCAGTGCGAACAGGACTGTCTACCATGGTCTAGATCTTGGTTTCCTCGAGATGACAGTCGAGGCGTTGGACAGAAGTGGACCTGATGGTATGAAGACTGTTCTGCCCACATCACCGCTGGGTGGTGATAATGAAGGCGACGCCTTGTTTGATGACTTCATAAACGCCATGACACCATCTTTGATGGGAACGATGGCGGACAAGGGCATTTCAATGCAAATCAACCCAGAAATGGCGGTTGAGGATAGCTCAAAGCTCGAACTTGGATCACCCTACGGCAGTTCAACAGGGGAGGCCTCAGACGTGGTAGCTGCACGTTCAGTCGGTTTTGAGAAATCTCTTGCATTAACCTCGGGGGAATTGTCAGCTCAACCTGGCGGATCCTTTTCTGGCTCCACGACACCTTCATCGACTTCGACCTCTGGAGGCAGCACCGCACAGGGCAAAACGGAGGCCAACAGCTGCTGCGAGCTGTGTGGATACAGGCCTAAGGGTGATCCTCAATGGTTCAAAGGGAGCATGGCCAAGCATATGAAGCTGCAACATTCGGCGCAGCCCCCTAAGATATACAAGTGCCCGTATCCTGGCTGCAACAGCGCATACAAGAATCGGCCAGACAACCTGAGACAGCACCAGATTGAAAAAGGACACTTTGTCGAGGGTGAAGAGCCAAACCGCAGGCCGAGTAAGAGAAAGAAGATGTCAGAGTGAATCAAGGTCTATGCGGCAGGCTTAGCGCATACGCACATTTCAGGATTATAAGGGTTTCACGCAGGCGCGAGTTGGCGGATAGGCACATAGTGGACATACATCCACACCACCATTTTCAACATTATCCAAGAGCTTTTACGGTTGATATCTTGGCCGAGTATCGAGAGACGAAGGTTTTACCACGGGCAGAACGCCAGATGGGTTAGGTCTCCGTTATTTATGAGTATAGCTCAGCGGAAAAGGCGTTCATGACATTACAAAAGATACCCTGGGGTGTATTGCGACGAGAAATGTATATGTTAAGCAGCCGATTATATGTGCTGAATATGAAGACCAAAATGAAGACAACAATTAAACCTTTTTTTTCTTTTTTTCTTTTGGCACGGCTATCCAAAAGCAGCATTGTATGCTTATGAGTTCTGACAAAACTAAGCCTGTTAGATATATCAGTGCACCATATCTTTTGATGGAATCATTGTTGTTCTGCCTCACATCTTGTAGCCAGAGACAAAGTTGCCAGATCAACAGTGGATAAATGATGTTGTCATGAGCCTTGACTTGACCATGTAGTTCCAGTCCAGTTCTAGTTCTAGAAATAGTTTTAGATAGGGAAAAGTCAGCCCATGTGGGGCAAATAGAGGATGTTATGGAATCAGACAAATTCTTCGTGACACCTGACCAAAATATAGTAGTACATATAGAACATCAACAAGTTATCTCCATATCTGCTGCATTAAAATAAACCTTGCCGTCGGCGGAATCGTCACTTTTAGCAAGCGTTGGATCTCCCACCAACACCCAACGATTGGTTATAACCTAAACTCAACACTGGGCGAGCATACCCCGCCCAACAAGAAATTAACAAACACAAAAACAAACAATGGCCCAAACGCCACTGATCACCGTCCTGGGCTCCCTAAACATCGACCTGGTGTCGTATGTGCCCCACCATCCCCTCCCAGGCGAGACCCTCACGGCCAACTCGTTCGCCGTCTCCCCGGGTGGCAAGGGAGCCAACCAGGCCATCGCCTGCGCCAAGCTCTCGAGGCCGCAGAGCGACAAGACAGCGGCGACGGCCAAAGTGCGCATGGTGGGCGCGGTCGGCGCCGACTCGTACGGCAGCCTGCTGCGCAACAACCTCGAGGGCCACGGCGTCGACGTCTCGGGCGTGGCGGTGCGGGCGGACCCGGCAAAGACGGGTCTGGCCATCATCGTGGTCGACGAGCCGACGGGCCAGAACCGCATCATCCTCAGCCCCGAGAGCAACCACGACCTGGACAAGGCCGTCGCCATCGAGGCCGGGCTCAAGGACAAGCCCGACCTGCTCATCATGCAGCTCGAGGTGCCTATCCCCGTGGTACTGGAGGCGTTGCAGGCCGCGCGCACCGCCGGCGTCCCCGTGCTGCTGAACCCGGCCCCCGCGGTCGAGCTGCCCGCCTCGGCGTTCGAGGGCCTCAAGCACCTCGTCGTCAACGAAACGGAGGCGGCAGTGCTTGGTCGCGTGGCCGAGTCAGTCCTGGACACGGAGGAAGGCCTGCGGTCGGTGGCGGACGGGTTCGTCAAGGCGGGTGTGCGAAACGTCGTCATCACCCTCGGCGGCAGGGGGGTCTACTTCCTCCAGGGGCGGACGGGCAAGGCGGCGCTGGTGCCGGCGCTCAAAGCGACTGTCGTCGACACCACCGCGGCTGGTGACACGTTTGTTGGCATGTATGCGCTGGCTGCCGTCGCGGCGTCCAAGGCTGGTGTCGAGTTCGACGCTGAGACTGCCGTCAGGACGGCCAACAAGGCGGCTGCCAAGACTGTGGAAAGGAAGGGCGCACAGGATTCTATCCCATGGAGGGATGAGTTGTAGGGACAATAGCCGAAGGCAGATGGAGAGCGAGAAGAAACTGCGAGAATACAGTGCCTCAAAGCTCCAGTCCATAATCAGGATAAGAGAGACGCATTATATTATGAGATAGATAATCGAATCAAAAAATCCCGCGTTTTCTCAGAACTTGGTCACATTGAAATACTAACTGATACTAATCAACCATCACCCCAAAGCTACTAAGCTCTCCGTTACTTGGTTCCTCATGTATAAGCGGCAACCTCCCGTTCTCTCTCAGTCTCAGGGGTTGACATATTCCGGCTTGATCAGGTTGTACCCGTCCACCCTCTTAACGTCAACCTGATCGCTATCGACATCAATGCCATCAAAAATCCTCAGGTTGAGCGGCTGCCACTGCCTCTTATCAGCCAGGAATGCCTGTATCTCGGCAGGGAGCTTCGCAAACTCCTCGTCCGACTCGACGGCCTTGACCCTGTTAGCCACATAGACGCCGCAGCGCTTGCAAAAGTACTGCTCTCCAAGCTTCGCTCCGGCCTCGCCGTACATGGAAAACTTGTCGCTAGACCATTCCGGACTGATGGTGACCTGCGGTCGATTCGAGTAGATCCAGGTGACGCCACTGCGGTGGCACAGGGAGCAGTTGCACTCGCCGATCATGCCTTTGTACTTCTCGACCGGCTCCATCCTGAGCTTGACTCGGATGTCGCCGCAGTGGCAGCTGCCATGGTAGGTTTTGCTTTCGCCCTCTATCTCCGCCTTGGGCTCTGGTAGGTCCGAGTCGTCGGGCGGGACGTAGTCAGGCTTGTGTTCCTTGCCCGAGTCGCTGTGTTTTTTGTTAATAAACATCAATGCATATGATAAACGGTTGAGCACGTATGTTCTGTGCGAGAAACATGAAGCAGACATATTACGTACACCGTCTTGGGCATGTTCCAGATATCCACCGGCCCTTGAAGGGATCTGGCCTATTCATTGCTCGATCTCTGGATCAGCAATTCTGAATATGATCACGCCGTAGCAGTGACGATAACTTACATTGACGACATATTGGTCGGGAAACTTGTCGTGGGTGCAGGCCGTCATTATCGAACACTTCGGGCAAAACATGTGCTTCATGATGCCTTCACCAAAGGTGTAAGTGGTGAAGTCCTCCATACTACCCTTGACGACGCGAAAGTCCTTCTTGTCGACAAAAAGGAAGGCATAGTTCTTCTTATAACAGATGCTGCATTTGCAGATCTCGACCTCCTTGATCTCTGGAATCGTCACCTCGAAGATGAAAGCAGCACAGCGGCAGTTGCCTCTGTACGTCTTTTTCTCCTCGGCCATGGTGTTGATGCTGAGTAGAGTGTGAAGTAGGTCGGAGTCGCAATGTGAAGATGTGAGAATTTGAGAGAGAGAGAGTGAGTGAGTCTAAAGCGAGATGTCGATTAGAATAACAAAAGACCTTGATAAGAAATACCTAGATGGCTACAGACCTATTTATCCTCTCAGCTTAGCTCGGATGTCGGCGTACCAAAATCTGCACGGTGACGGTCCAGGGAGACTTGGGATTTCGATGTACCAATCGGTAGCCTCCTTTCCCTTTGGGGATAAGACAAACAGACACAACAGTGAACAGCACGCCCTGTGAGTAACATACCGTCGACGCCAAGGGCGGTAGCTTGCATGTGGGGAATGCTGACAACGGCACGTCAGCCGCGCGGGGACATAATCTCGGATGCAGAATTACAATGAAGTTGAGGAGTGAGCTAAGAATGATGGCACAATACCTATTGAAGTTTGGGGGGGGGGGGGGGGCTGTCACGTCCGCAAACTGTATGTGCCTCTGGGCGTGTCTCATTCCTTCCTATCTAGGTAGGCATATACAGGGTAGGTAATCTCTGATAACGAGGGGTCCTAAATGCATCAGAATACATGAGGGGGGGTGCAGCCCTGCCTTGTTGAAATCTCCCTACCCAAACTTAACCATCACTTAGCAACGAGATACATGTTGGCCGGGCCTTATCACTTGGGGAACAACCCTATAATTTCTCGTGATCGATAGTCGCCCTGTGATATCCCGACCAAGAGTGGCAGCTTGTGAAGTTTGTGAAAGTTTAATTGATCCATTTTGTGCGAATCGGTTGGGCTTGCTTTTGTTCAATTGCTTTATTCAGCCAGTACTGTAATTACCTAGGGTCTAGAACAATACCAGGTATCTACCACGTACCTACCTAAAATAAAATTTCATGACGTAAACGCTTCTTTGATCGAGGTTGGCAATAAGCCACCAATAAGTCAATAGGTATTTGGCGCTGGCAACCAGACACGCCGTGTCACATCAATGGGAAAAAGTTATTGCCTGGGGCTGCATGATTTATTCAGAACGGGCTGCGCAAGAAAGAACCCATAAGATTGATCTGGAAGGATCGAAAAGGTGGGTTGTTTGACACTTTGCAAGTCTGAGACTTGCTAGCCCATACTGGTGGATTTCAGTATCGACATCCAACGCCGATCGCCGTCACAACTGCTTTATACCGGTACTTAACACCATAGATGAATTCAAGTGGCGTCCAGCTCACATAACGGATACGTTGAAGAAAAAAAGCGATTTATCCCGCAATCTATTGAGAAGAAAGGACGCCATACTGTACTGTACAGTACATACAGTAAATCGCCTGCCACTTCAGTGCACGTGCCAATTCGGCACCACAGGACGCCCCGCCCAACTTCTTTGGCAGCGGGGCTTAGTGCAGGGATCAGCTGGTTAGCATCTCAGATCCTCGCTCCTTTGCGCAGCAGGCAGTAAGGCACCGTCGTCAAACAACCTGTGACGCAACCAGAACTTATCGCCTATCTTTGGTCTTGCCCCCAACTTGCCCCCAAGGCGTCACCTCACGTTCAAGGGGAGGCATCAAAAAAACGATCCATGCTTGCCACGCCCAAAGCACTGAGTAGGGATGCCATCAAAACTCATCTTTCACATGATCTTTCTAAAATCGCGTCTGGTCTAGCACGCGTCACCTCATATTGTTTCTAGAGATTTTTCCACACACAAACAATCTAAATCGGCATCACTCTTTTCCTGGGCCGGCTGCTTTCAACATTTGTTTCACACCTTGCCTATCTACACATACCTACCTACCTAACTACCCTCCCTTGGGTACCTTGCCTATTAACCACCTTGCTACTACTAAACATATTCCCTTCTGGGACCTAATATTTTCAGCCTGGCGTAGCCAAAGTGAATTTTGTTCTTTCTTTCCTTACCGCAACCCAACGCTCTCGACATACGAAAGCATCTCGGATCCTCCGGTCGTCTCTCATTGCCCAATACAGCCGAAAGCATCTCCACATATCAGCTACTCACAACCGGCCATAGACTTCGGATATACCATCTACTTTTGTGTATAGCCGACTGACCGATCGACCGAATTACGCTACAATCATACTCCAGCTATCTGGTCGTTCCTCCGCATCCGCTCTGGGCAAGGAGCTTAAGTTGTGGCCTACCGCTATCACCGCAAACCACCAAGGCCTAGCACTCTGGCGTTCCGCGCGATCCGCACTGCCGGCCTCCTCGCCGGCCTGGGGCTTGCTGCCCTCGCTGCCCTCGATTCACGGAGTAGCCAAGAACGGCGCAGGTCCTCAGCGGGAACAATGTCGGGTACTGGATCCAGGCAACTCCTAGATGCCTTTGCCGGCCGTGATGTTGTCTATTGTCATGCGTGCGAAAATGAGTGGTTCCAGGACCAGCACGGCTTGGTCTGCCCGGAATGCAGTTCCGAGGCTACCGAGATAGTAAGCTCGAGCTGAAGGTGATGGTTGGACTGCCGATGCTAACTTGCCATAGGTGACGCCCGGAAACGACCCCCGCACTGTCAACACACACGGTAGCAACACGGAAGCGCAAGGTCATCGAGACCGGTACGATGATTCTGACCCGGAGGAAGAGGACATTGAAGAGCATAGCCACCGCGCTCCTGGGGGAATATACTTCACCTCGAGAGTTTTTCGAATGCCTGTGAATCACGGAGGAGGGACAGAATCACCACATGTCCATCCCTCTGATGGCAACGCCGTCATGGAGCGGTTTTATGAAATGATGAATCGTGATATGGGATCATCGGCCGCTCCTGGTGCTTCCAACTCCGACGAGACGAGGTCTGCAACCGGACAAGCAGCCAGCGAGAACAGTGGTACACGCCACTATACCACCCGTACCACAATGTTCCCAGGGGGGTCTACAAGCTTCACCATCACGACCGCCCCATTACAAAGGGACGGAAACAGTCCGCCAATAGGCGAGTTCGACTCGTACGCAGACCCCCATCCCCGGACCAGGCGCCGCATCGTGATAGTGATGCTTGACTCGGGAGGTGCTGACAGTAATGCTAGCATCTTGAGTGCCATTATGGGCAACATTACCAATCCAGTTGGCAACAGTCCTCACAGAGGCGGCGACACAAGCAGCAATTCGGAGAGCAACGATCTTCCTCCCCACGGTTTTCCAATTGCTTTCCAACAGCTTCTGGGTGCCCTGATGACTGGTTACGGAGGTACTCGCAACTGGGGTGATGTGGTGACTTCGCAGGAGGAGTTCGACAGAATAATCTCCCAAATGATGGAAGCGAACCCAATGTCAAACGCCGCGCCGCCAGCTTCAGAGGCTGCCATAGAGAAACTGGAACGCAAGAATCTGGACGAGAAGATGCTGGGCAGCGACGACAAGGTTGAGTGCACGATTTGCATGGATGACCTGAGCTTAGGGGATGAAGCCACTGTCCTGCCCTGCAAGCACTTTTTCCACGGGGAATGTGTGACAATCTGGCTCAAGGAGCACAACACGTGCCCCATATGCCGAACCCCTATTGAGCAGAGGAGTTCAGCCGAAAGAACTCAAGTACCACAAACCCAATATTCTTCCGGGCTTCGTGCCGCAAGGCCCGAGCCCCCTATGGGCCTCTTTCCATGGGCTTTCCAGTCATCCGGAAGCGGCACTGGCTCCTTCATGAATAGCTCGCCGCAGCGTCCGAGCCAGAGCTCTCGGCAATCACCTATAGACATTCAGCAAAATGACAGTGGCCATACCAGTCAGCGCCGGGAGCTTTTGCGCAGCCCAGCGACGAACGAGGAGCGGCTCCGGGCGATCAGAGACGTTGCAAACAGCGACCGCCACGGAGGCTCTGATCGCCCCACGACGCCACCATTTGCAGGTCGGCGGCGCAATTCCCTGTCTCCACCTAGCCCAAGCATGCAAGCTCCCTGGAATTTGTCTTATGATCCTGTCCACGATTTTACCAGTGCTTCTAGGGATCGGACTCGGGAACGTGACGGCGATAGGAACAATTCGCAGAGCAGTTCTCGGTTCACCAGCACAAGCCGTGACCAGGACGGTCACAGGGACCGTGAGCGCTATCGTCAACATGCATACGAATCGAGCCAACAGCCTAGCCGCGAACAGCGAGACGAGGAACGTAGTGACGGCAACGGCAGCCGGCGTGGTGACACCAATCAAACAAGCAGCGGAAGTACTTTCGACCCATTCAGCTGGATAAGAGATAGGCTTCCCGGAGGTGGCAATTCGTCAGGAGACAGTCATCGGCGGGGTTGAGCACCGCGCTAAAAGAAAATTCAAGATCCCACGCGCAAGCGTTCGCTTCACAAGTTCAAGTCCCACCAAAGGTCTCGTCAACAGAGTGGACGCAGAAATGCGTTGCACCTATTGGTTTTACCGTCAATATTTCTTGTTGTTCCTTGGTAACGTACCACAAGGGCTTTCGATATGACGGTTGGAAATCAGGACGAGGGATGTAAATGAGCTTTTAGGATTGTCCAATACCTGATTTATCTGTATAGATTAAGGTTAAAAGAGGATACCAGGTTTATACGTGTTTGCTAGCCAGTTTTTTTATTCTTCTTTCTTTCTTCTTTCCCCTTTCTTTTCCTTTTGTTTTCTCTTTGACCTCAGCTTCACACCAAGACGGGCGTGTTCGCTGATTTCCTGACCAAATGATGGTAAGTTGCCACGATAGGAATGTTCTTTTGACTATAGGCACCGGACAAATTGCGATCAAGCTGCCACCGTGAAGCAAAGAAATGCAAGTCGTAAATGTAGCCCGTATAACCTACATACAGTGACATGTGCTGCAGCTGTGATAAATGTTGAATGAGCACAAGGGCATGTGTGGTTTTGCTGATGTGTTGTATATAATCATAACTTTGCAGGGTTTAGACCTAAAGTGAATGTTCGACCATTATGTCTGATTCTACCACCAGCCCCTGACTTGAGCCCCCCTCCCCGTTTCGAAGGCATTGCAGAAAGTGAGAGGCAATTAACAATGAAAAAGAAGGCCGATCGAGACATGGTAGAAAAGTTGCTGATTGATGTAGGTACTGTATTTGGAAGTCACCAAACACTAGTACAACTAGCAGGGCTGTGATTGTTGGTTAGGGATTGGACGGCCCGACCCAGCTCTGGCTTTAGGTTGGTTCGATAAAAAAAAATGCCGACCTAGTGAGATACGCCCGATTCCTAGCCCACAAGTCTTGACATCGGCAATCGAACCGATTGAAGCCACGAGAGTTTTAGGTAAGAGCCTAGGGGAAGTGATGTGATGGAACAAACCGGTCTGCCGGTATTTGTTTACCTTAAACTCAGCTTTCTACCTTAGGCACCGATCCGTGCCTAATTAAGGTAGTCAGTCGATTGGGTGAGGTACCTAGCTAGGATTGGTAGGTATACATTTCAAGCAGACAATGTTTGTTATCAAGCTAGAGGTGCTTTACCTTTTTTTTTTTTTTGGGGGGGGGGGGGTTGTTCAATGCGCCTTCGCTAGTTCAGTCCTCGGTTGCCTACCGACGTACCGTACAGCGCCTGGAGTACCTCGATCAAATCCCGGTCTGGCCGATGTTCTAGACCCATAACCTTGGACCAGCCTGTTTTGGCCTTTTTTTTCTCTTCCTTGCTTTTTACCCCCCTTTTTCCTATTTCCCGACCATAAACCCCGAATTTCTTGGTTTTCCCCAGGCCCAGAAATACCGCCCCAAATGGCAACAACTGTGGGATCATCCGTTATTCCCATCGCCAATTGCCGCCAAAAGCGATCCTCGTTATTCCCGAGACACCATAACCGCCTACGACGTTCACTTTTCCATTGCGAGTCGCACTAATATCAAATTATTTTTATTTATTTATTTCGTGTATCGCTTTTTCTTCTTTCGTCGCATCCGTGCAGCTGGCCGCCAGAGCCGCGCGGCTAACAGCGCAGGGGTGCGCGCTGTTTTGGCCCCAGGTTGCGCCGATTCGTTGATTGATTGATTGATTGATACATACATTGCTGGGCTGGGCGTTGTACCTACCTACCTAGTCAGTTCGTACCAGGCTGGTGAAGCTTGTGCTGAGCAAACCAAAAGCTTGTGTTTGCGCCTGGACGGACTCCTTGCCTTGGGTTTTCCGTTTCCGACGTGACCATGTCGGTCCGGCCACAACAGCAGCACCAGCTCCAGCATCAGCATCAGCATCAGCATCAACACCAGAGCAACCACCCATTGCAGCATCAGCCTGCTCCTGGGCCGGCAGCCCTGTTTGTCGGTACGCCAAGCTCTGGCTCCGGGACCGTGTACGCGTCTCCATCGCCAAGCCTGCCACAGCGCATTGGCCTCCCGGACGTTTCGGGCTCTGGCATTGCTACATCTGCCGCCTATGGCTTGCCTGTCGTCGGCTCCGGCATCCCAGTGCCGGTCGACGATGCCAAGCCGGACCCGGTGAGCAGTGACAGCTCGGTGGCGCTTGGGGAGCCGCTCAGAAAGAAACAAAAGCGGAACAAGCCCACCTTGTCGTGTTCGCAATGTGTCGAGAGGAAAACAAAGGTGCGTCATAGTTGTCGACTTGCTGAGTAGGGGAAAAAGAAACCACCAAAAAATCACATGACTGCTGACGCCGATTGCAGTGCGACAGAGGCAGACCTTGTTTGGCATGTAAGTTGCACCTCCACTGCCAGCCATATGCAAGCATCCATGATAGACTTGTCGTCAACGCAGGCAAAATTATAATATCATAGACTAGTCATGGCGCTAATTACCAGACAGGCATCAAACGACAGACCGATTGCCAGTATGCGTATGTTGCCAACTTGATAGAGTAAGAAAGCCCACCATTGCGCCCCTGTCATGCAAGCAACCACCAAACTGTGTTGATATTGACTCACCTTCTCCACGACAGAGAGACCCGAAGTAGCAGCAATGGTCTTCGCATGTTGAAGGCCCCTCGAAAGAAGAAGCCAGAGCCCCTGGTATCACCCGTGGCTGCAAAATCGGACTTGCGTCTCGCAGCGGCCGGTCAAAGTCCACTCCACGGTTCAGTTGCGCTGTCGACTGGACTACTTTCCCATATCCCGCATTCTCACCCGACTGCTTCCAACATTTTTGGAGTCGGAACCAGGCATCCGTTCGAGAACACGTGGAGCTATCACGGTGGACTTCCCGAGGTCATCTTCTGCATACCGGATAAAATTCAGTGTGACATACTGTTGACGACGTACTTTGATCGCGTGGATCCTGTGTATCCTATGATCCATCGGCAGACCTTTTACGCCGACTATGAACATTTCTTCTCGCTCAGCAAGGAAGAGAGAGACAAGACTGACGCGGACTTTATTGCGCTTGTGTGTGTAATGCTGGCGCTGGCTAACCAGTTCCTGCCTGATCTGTTCTCGCCGGCTGAGAGGAAGAACTCGGCAGAGTATCTCGCATCGGCCAGTAATCAGGCGCTCAGGGTTGGCAGCTACCTCAGCAGGGCGTCAATAAGATCCGTTCAAGCCATGGTTTTGATAACTTACTTTCTCATCAACGACAACCATGCGTCTGACGGATGGGCCTTTGCCGGTGTGCTCATGCGCCAAGCATATGCGATGGGACTTCACCGCGACCCCAACCTGGTGGCACCAGAGGCCACCGTTTTTGAGAAGCAGCAGAGGAGGAAGGTTTGGCAGGCCGTATTGCTGCAGGACACGTTTCTCACCGTCCTTTTGTCGCTTCCACCGACAGCCACCCACACAGATGTTAATGTGGAAGACTTCTTAGAGGATGACTCTTCCATTGCATCGTCGAACCCACTCGACAATGCATACATCAGGAGTTCCTGGTCACTGGCTAACTTGGTGCAGGAGGCCATTTGCAGTCCGCGTTCGCTCGACATACCAATCTGCGCCACGGCGCGGCACAAGAGTAAGCTCGTCGCGGACTTCAAGGCTGTGTACCGATCGTTTCCAGACACCTTCCGCAGCCTCGATGCGGACGTCCTATCTCAAATGGCACAGGGGGCCGTCAATGGACCCCAGCGTGTGGTACGACAAGCTCTGTTCCTCAACAGCAACTACTTTCACAACCTGATGCTAGTGCACGCCTCGGAGAGCCCCGACGTGCCCATCAATGCCAAGGGAGCACTGGATGCTGCGCACCAGGCAATATCGGCCTTTTTCATCCTCTTTCAGGTGTTTGAGCTTGACGCCAGGGTGTGGTGGGTGTTTAACCACCGGGCGTTCCTCGAGGCGCTGTGCATTGGAGGGATTTTAAGAGACGCGGAACGAAACATTGAGGCTGGCGAGCATGAAGATGGAAGGACGAACAACGGGAGCATCAAGGATCCGATATACACAAGGGCCAAGGATGACATTAGTGAGTTGATTCTACGCTTGTTTTGTTATTTATTTCCCCATCAACCCTCTCTTCATTGGTGCCTGGGGTTTTGGCTTGCCGGCAACATCAGAACTGACGCGACAACAGATCGAATGATTGAAATTATGAAAATTATGGGCGATGGCGAGAATGGCTCAGAGGTTGCCAGGACAAGAATCCAGGTCCTGAGCGAATACCTATAGCATGGGATTAGTTGATCAGCGTTTGGCGTGGCGTTTTTTAGGATTTTGAATGGATACCACGGAGGGGTTCGGCCTACTTGCCGAATGATATTTCCCAAGTTAGAATGCACATATTAAAATCACATCTGAAAGACATACTGGTTATTAATGACGCCTTTGTACCGAGGATATTCTATTAATGTCCTATGTGCAGTATGCTACCCACCTACCCTGTATGCGTTGTGTACTGTATGTATAATCCCTTGGAAAGGGTTGAATCTAGGGGCAAGGGTCCAAGCTTTCATTCGAGATCGGATCGGACAAGATCTAAACTCGATCCTCGTTTCTAACCAATGACGCCACGAGTTAATGGTGCATATGACATCTGAACGTTTTACCGGTATAAACTTTGGAAAAATTCCATGGTCGAATTAGCCCGTGCAACCTCTTTTGAGAGCTACATAACAGACTCCCTTATTTTATTTCTGTATACAAACCGGCCAAGGTCTCGTTTTCAGATACAAAGCATTCAATTTAGGCAAAGGCACCAACACCCAGGAGCCACACACACACACACACATGATCAACCGGCTCCGGGCGACTGCGCAGCACCTGACCACCATGGCCTCGCCGACGACGACCAAGGCGACCGCGGCGCCGTGGCGCGCCGACTTCACGGCCCACGTCGCCAAGATGCCGCAGGCGTCCTTTGTGCTGAGCACGCTCGACGCCGACGGCGGCGGGCCGCGGGCGCGGACGTGCATCTTCCGCGGCATGTGGGGCACGATGCCCGGCAACGACCGCAACCCGGCGGAGCGCAACCCAGAGGGTGTCTACGAGAGCGACATGCCCGTGTTCACGACGGACGCGCGCATGCAAAAGACGGGCCAGCTCGAGGCGGACCGGCGCGCCGAGGCGGTGTGGTGGGTTGAGGAGACGCAGACGCAGTGGCGGGTGCGCGGGGTCGTGTGGCAGCTCGGCCGGCGCGTCGGCGACGAGGCCAGGGCGGCCCTGGAGATGAGGATGAGGGGTCTGGCGGGACAGCAGCAGCAGCGAGGATGGAGTTGGGAGAAGGAGGTCACGGGTCACTTTGGGAACCTGAGCCCGATGATGAGGGGTACGTTCAAGAACCCGCCGCCCGGGACGCCGCGGGCGGTGGAGCCCGGCGAGCAGACCGGGCTGGGTATGGGGCAGAAGGTTGAGGATCTGGAGGACGAGGTAGCTCGGAGGAATTTTTTGGTCTGCGTTATCGTGCCTGATGAGGTGGACCGGGTGATCCTGACAAAGGATGATCCTCAAAGGTTCGTTTATCGTTACATTGGGGATGGGCAAAAGAACCGGGAAGTTGGACACGGGAAGGTAGACGGGGACTGGGAAACAGTTGAGCTTTGGCCTTGAATCAAGTCTCCATTTGATTAATTGTGTCGTGTCATTGGATAGCAGAGAAGAGAAGAAAAAGAGATGATCAAGTTGGAACTCGCGCCGCATGCTGATTGAACACTGTTTACTTGACTCTATCCGTTCCCCAGAGAAACAATGTGCGTCATATGATCTTCCTGCGTAGGTACAAGTAAACATCAAGGCAGATCTTTTGAGGGTCCAAATTGACTTGATAATCAAGGCCGGAGGGGCGGGCACACCTGGTCCTACTGGATAAATCTACTTCAGTACATACCGGAGCGTTTTCGTCAAGATTCTTACAGGAGTATCCCAGACTAAGAAAATCAAGAGTCCGACACGCGTCCAAACTTGGAGATCATCTCATCATAATTTTGTCGCAAATTTCTCCAACATTAGCCGAGAGGAAACATCAGACAGTTGTGTTGCCCAACGTGCCGCAAGCGGCCCTAACACGTAGTACATCAACCGGAAATGTTGCATCATTGGACCCTGGGATGGACAGTATGGTTTTCATACCTGAATAGCAACAGCGAAACAAATTCACATCAGGTATCAGGTGCCGTACCTAACCTAACCACCTAGTCTAGTTCTAGTCTAGAACTAGAACACCTGCCTTACCTACTCAAGAACAGAGCCAGGCTGACTCCTATGTATTAATCAACCTTGACAATCTCGGTAGGAAGTCTGGGGAGATTTGTGGATCTTCCCACAAGGCAAAACACTGTCGGTTGGAACACAGTTCCAACGGGGTTTTGTTCGTGTATGTACGTGTCCTGCAGTTTTGTTTAATTAGTCGCTGACCATATTTTACTAGACCTAGTTCGAGTTGAAGGACGGTTGGAAGGTTTAAAAAAGTACCAAACAAAGTTTTATAATTGCATTCGCAGGTCGTTTTGGGATAAAATAACGTACGGGGGCGTACGTACTATACCTTACGTTGTAATGCCGACGAATTTGATTCCTGCCATGTCTAGCGTTGCGTAGTCACAAGGTGCGTGCTCATGCTGGGCAGCTGGAGATGGATGGAGTTTCCAAGAAAGTGGTTGTCCCCGGCCGGAATTAAACTTTTCGTATGACGAGGAAATGATGGGCCCGCAAGCTGTGCGCCGCCGGTGTGGGCTATCCGCTCGCCCGCGCAATCTCCAGTTGGCAGGCAGCGTGTTTTTTTTCTTTTCTTTTTTTCTTTGGTCAAGTCTCCCTTTTTGACACACAGCATGTACTGATTTCCTCCTTGTCGGAAAGTATATCATAATAAAAACAGGATTACTCAATCTACTCGGCACCTTCAATTTCGCCGGCGGCGTTGTTTCGGCTAGGAGCAACAAACTACTGTAGGTACGGTACATCTCTTGGGCTAATTAAGACAGCCTATCGTGTGCAAATTGTTCCGACTTTCTGGTTCGGCGCCAGCTTTGTTGTCTGAGAGTACTTGGCTGTTGACTACCCCACAAACGGTGAGCCGGGGTCCTGCAAAAGTCCAAAGTCGCTCACATCAAGTAAGGTAGGTACCTAAGGGAATTAGCATGGTAAGCTTCTCTCTCTCTCTCTCACGTTCCTCTTATGGTGTTGCCGATGTGCATTGGTATGTAGATTAAACCTTAAGCAGTATGTATCGGATCTGTCGCTACAGCCAAACAATCAAAAACTGAAAAGTGATACGCCCCAACTCGCCATCCGATCAATGTCTTTGTCCGTACTTTACTGTAACCGCCTACTTCGTGGTAGACAGAACTCGAGGACCCCTTGAATCCTAGGCGCGTGGCCAGTCCCACTATTAATGATTCACTGATTGGATTAACCTCAGTTACCAGGAGTATGAGTGGAGGGATTAGCTCAATGCTCTCGCAGCAAGCAAACCCCCGCCAACCCAGAGGTAAGGTACGTTGTCTTAGTTGTTCCTGATAACAGCAGGCACCCTCGCCGTGACACCAGCCACCCTGTGTGCCAAGTTACAACGCTTATCGGATGCTCTGCTATTATATCGTGGTCGCCTTGAATGTTGCTTGTTGGTGACCGGTGCGGTACCGCTGTACTGTACCTACTAGACTAGAATCCTACTACCCACCGTTTTCTTGGACCACCGCAGAGAGAAAACTCGGGGTGGGTGCAGGTGGCCCAGAGCAGAGTGGCACAGCGGCTCTGACCTGCATGAACGTGGGCCAAAGGTCTTACCGCACTTACCGTGCTTGGTACTTTCTATGCGTGGTAATAAAGGAGCTGAGAAGATCAAGTAGGATCCTGATGTGGCCTTATGCATCTCCAAAATGTGATTGACCGACAGTTGGAGTCGGTCACAAAAACGCTCACTGCGAGGTATAGTGGTCAACCCGCCTCCTCCCGCCCGGCTTTGTCTCACCTGTAAACTCACTCTTGATATGAGAGCAGGACAGAGGATACAAAAAAGGAGCATAAAAAAGAAAGCTTAGCTATAGGTAGAGCTCATGAACAAGATATGTATTCCAGCTTTCATATAAATATATATATTTTTTCTTTAGCAGTTACATCCCGATGTTACGAATGGACAAGAAACACTCACACCACTTCCATTCAATGCTATCTATGTCTTCCTCCCGTCACCGCACTTTTCACATCACTATCTTCCACTAAAATCGAATCAAATTTGCCCAGCGGTTAACCGAACAGCAATCATGGATCAATTCGTTATCACTTTCAACCAACCCCCACCGCCCGACCGTCCATCCCAACCAGACAGGCAATCCACCCACTTCTGCGAGGCATCCCACTCAACCCCCCCTGGTCGCCAACCTTGGCTTAGTTTACAACATGTTCAGCACACGTTCAACAGCCACCCCCAGCCCACTTAACCGACCCCCCCTTGCCGCCATATCTTTGGTACCCTTGGCCCTGCACAGCATACGCCCCAGGACTCACTTGTGGAGGCATATTACCACTCACTCTTCCGCCTTGCCTTCCTACACCGACCTGCGAAGTTCAGCTTCGAACAACCCTTTCCTGGTTATATTCGGATGAATATCAGGTCGCACGCCTAGTACGGATCCAAAAAAAAAGAAGAAGAAAAAACCATCGCGCCCACACTCATCGAATGTTTGGTTGCGCACACCAAGTTCCTCTCGCATACATAGGCGCATTATCGTCCGGAAACGACTAAATAAGACGCCAGGAACGGTAATTCCCGCCAAGCACGCCAGCACCCGCCCACCATAAACTGCCACCATCCGCCCTTGTGTTGCGACGAACCCATCTCCAAGCCCAACGTTATACAACAACCACGTGCTAGTTACCGGCCGAACTTTTAAAAGACGACGGAGACTATATTTTTGCGACGACCCTAACGAAGAATTTGTTACACGATCAAAACGACGTCATCAACCATTCGCTGTCAAACTTCCAGGACGACAGAACCTATAAACACAACCGTGACGAGAAAGCCAAAGAGACGGAAGAGGAAGGATTAGGTGGCCGACTGAAGCATTCCTCGTCCCCCCGCTCGTCCCCTCTGCGGAGGTTGACGAGCGTGGACTCCACGCTCCCTCTGTCTTCGACCAGCTGGCACCATGTCACTATACTCGAGCCCGCCCCCGTACCGCGACTTCCTGTCAGACAAGCCGACACTGCTGGTATGCTGGTGGGCCACCATATTCTGCGCCACCATCATTCTACTGAGGATAGGAGGCCGGTTCGTGAGGAGCGAGACTTTGTTCACCGAGGACAAGATTGCAGCTCTGGCTATCTTGCCACTCTTTGCTCGCATGGGCTGTGTTCATGTCATTTTGCTATGGGGTACCAACAACGCTGATTTCAGAGGCGTGGAGCTTTCCCAAGAGCAGGTGCACTTGAAGGAGATGGCTAGCAGGCTGGTGCTCCTGAGTCGCATCTTGCACGTCGCAACGTACGTAAAGTTCGCAAGTATTTGTCAAGACCCTAGTACCCACCTTTCCCCCGAAACATCAAGCTGACAATGCACATACAGGCTCTGGGTCCTCAAAGCCGCCATACTCGAATTCTTCAAGCGGCTCACTGGCGTCTCATGGCAAAAGTCATACGATGTCGCTCTCATAATTATCCGATGCCTGCTGGGTCTGACATTCCTGGCAGTTGTGGCCAGTGCTCTGGGCGAGTGTCGTCCATTTGATCACTACTGGCAGGTCCTTCCGGACCCCGGCGGCCAGTGCCGCCAGGGTTACGCGCATCTGCTCACAATGTCCATCTGCAACGTCATGACCGATCTCATACTAGTCCTTTTCCCCGCGCCCATCATCATCCGCAGCGCCATGACTGTCAAGCGCAAGTTCCAGCTTGTCTTGCTGTTCTCGCTCAGTCTATCAGTGGTGGCCGTTACCCTCTACCGCGTGCCAACCGTCATATCACACCGGGGAAGCCAGCAAATAAGGTCCTTGCTAGCATCGATCGAGCTCCTGTTCGCCACAGCAGCCTCGAATTCGCTGGTGTTGGGCACGTTTGTGAGGGACCGCGGCGTCAAGAAGAGGAGGTTCAAATACGGTTCCATCGCAGCCGACTCGCTTGATCGGACGAGTTCTCGCTCGCGTCGCCCTACAGTGGTTCGGCACTGGGGAAGCGACGAGGACTTGGTCCGCGGTCTCGGCTTAGGAGTCCAGCCCGACCTCCGAGACAGACCCGAGTCACCTGGACTGGGCCACCACTCTTGCTTTCACCACCCGGCCCCCATGGCGCGGCTTGGGGATATCGAGAGCTGGCAATTCCCTTCTGACCGGAGAGCCAGTGGGGGAGGCAGGAGCGAGACAATGAGCGACTCGTCTCTGCTTAACAACCGGGAGCAGTTGGTATATTCATCGCGTAGCAACTCGACGACAACGCCGCGAAAGGTTTCCTTCTTTGACGTTGGCGGTCTGCTCTCGGACGATGAGGAACGAACAAACGCGCGTAGGGACAGTCGTATCAGCGCCATCAGCTACCAATCCGGCATCGACCCGCTTGCGATCCCTCGTACCGGCCCCCCTTCGCCAACGGTGAAAGCGAGCTCTCTGGGCTCACGCAGGGGCTCGACGGCACTTTTGCAGGACATGGGAGGCCTTTTTGGCTCTCTAGGTGCCGGCAGCAATGGCACCGCGGGCGGATTTGCAACCCGAACTGGAACTAAAATCAGGAGCCCAGGTCTACATTATTCAAGCCCTGGAATGACGGAGCTGGAAGCAATACCACAGGAGCCTCGCTTCGAGTCGTCTCATCCTAACGAAGGCAGGACTACGCGAAGGGAGAGCTCAGATCTCGATGATTCGACTATGTCAGAGCACTTGCCTGATAAGAAGCATACCGAATAAGGCTGGTCGCACCACTACGCTACTGGCGTCCAGGGTCCTTGCTTCAACTCAAACCTTATCAGCGACAAAAGTCGCAAAACTGTATATTTTTTCATGATGGGACGACAGGAATTGGGGGAATCAACGGCCCGGGGGGGTATTGTCACTTTTTTTTTTAATTGCCACTACGGTAGCAGGCGCGGCGTTTTGGCGACTTGGGGGATTTGTGAATTTCGGAGGACTTTGTTTTCTGGGCCTTGGAACAGGAACGTACGTTATTTGTACACGTGGGGATGACAAGGCTCGGTACTTTTCTTTCTTGCTTTTTTTTTCTTTTTTCTTTTTTTATTATTCACTTTCATATTTCTGCTTGGCGAGGCGGCGAGCTATGCCTTGACGTTTCGGTTGATTTCTTCGTCTGCTTCTTTTACTCTCTTACTTTGTTGCCTTTAATCGGTTGTTTTTTTCCCACGCCATATACCCCTCACGCACGCATTTTATTGCCCTTGCAGGACGAAGGGTCCTGCTCACTCTCGGCTCGTTTCGGCCGCTGTCAGCGGACGAACGGGGCCTCGGCGCTTTAGCGCACTACAACTCCGCCACTTTTGCTGTAGTTGTGGCCAAATTAACATATTATTAAATCATGTCCCCGACTCGTTGAGAAATCCATTGACGCATCGACTCGAACACAAGTGAAATATTCCAAAACTTTTCAATGTAGATTGACTGGGACTCGGTCAGACTGAATCTAGAATGTCGCGGTCGAGGTTTACTGTATAATAGGTCCTGGTAAGGTACAGTTGACTCGATTTCTTTGGATCGTAGATCTTCTGCACACCCGACAAAGGGCAAATGCAGAAATCCACTCCAACTTTCACGAGTTCAGCCCAACCGAGAAACAACCCCGAATCGACCCTTTTCAAATCCCCGCCAACAAGGATTCCCCAAAATCACACCATCGCCACCCTGTGTACTGTACAGTACTACAGACTTGCCACAAAACTACCCCTCAAAATCATCCGGGCTATCCTCACGAGGAACGGAATTGGTTTGCTAGCTGATAATGATCGTATGAGGTCTCTGATTGAATTTAATATGACCGAGAACGACGTGCCTTGTAACAATTATTAGACTCTCATTCAGATGGCGTGGTTGAAGTGTTTGCATCAATTGCCAACAACAAAGGTCTACTTTTGTACACAAAGCAACAGCGAGCGACAAGGCACGGATTAGTTTATCGCCCAGGCCGCCCATCCTGCAGGGGAGGGCAGCCTTGAAGATACCGCCATGGCTGGCTGCATGGGCTCGATGGGTAAAATGGATTACAGGAACAAGCGGTCTAGTGACGGGTCTGGATTCGTGGTGGTTGGGATGACTGATAGATAGCTTACTCCGGTTTTTTTCCTCACTATACAGCCCGCTAAGCAATTCCCGTTCTTGCCTGCATGAAATCGCCGCAGCCTCCTAAACTGGACTCGCTTTCGCTTGAGCTCACCGGCCACCTTTTCCGAGGAAGATTGCAGGACATTTTCGTGCCCCATCACACGCAGGAATTATATAATTACACAACGAATGCCATTTCAAACAACTTGATCCTGTCAAAGATAAATGGTACAATTATATACACGATCGTGATTAAAATCTAACAGAAAGCACAATTAACCAGTATATGTATCAGAGCACAGACCTACCTACCATCAGATTATGAAAAAGCAAACCGACGGACTTCTTGACAGGCAGCGGGATTTATTACTTTCGCAAAAAGGAAAAAGAAAAGAAAAGAAAAGACGCTCGGACAAAAAGCGACTCGTGCCAAAATGTTTCCTCTCCCCGCAAAGCTAGCCCGGCCACGCGAGCAAAATCCCAGTGCAGTGGGTGAGGCGGGCGGGGAATCGGGTTGAAGTTGTGGCTGGGTTGGTTGGTTAATCAGGTCAGATATTTTGCTTGCTTTCTCTCTCTCTCTCTCTCTCTCTATCCCTTCACAAGGCAAGGAGCGCACTGACTGCTGCCCTCCTTGGAGCCACAGGGGTGTGCGCTTCCCGGAACTTATTGCCGCTTGCAGTATTTCGGAGCAGGTGTCTAAAATGTATGCACGATAGGTAGGCAGGCAGTAAGATTATCTGTCATTATCTAACAGCATGCTTGGCCGGTTTGTCAAGCCGCCCAGACGAACGTTGTCCAGAAATGGACAAGTCCAATTAAAGCATGTTCCTAAGAAGTAGTGTAAAGGCCAGACCAGACACCCTGGTAACCATATTCTTGCGTGTGCCTTAAAATGCGGTGCTTGCATGTGAAGGTGGAAACCGCGTCAATCTTCGCGTCGAAGGTTCATCCGTCTTTTATATGAGAAAAAGAATTATTTTGTTTTCCATTTTTGAAACCGAGAATATCCCGAGAAAAAAACTGTCGTCAATTCCTACCGGCACTAACAAGCGACCTTTTGATGAACACGCCGCCCACAAAATGAGTATAAGCCAGTTCCACCCCTAATTAACGCCTGCTTCCCTGTAGTTGATGAGAAAAATACAAGAAATAAAAGGAGGTGACCAAAAGATTCAAAAAAAAAGCTGGTCACCATACCTCATACCGTAAGACGGTAACTGGCGTATCGACCAGCAGTCTCACTGTGCCGTATAATCTTGACTACGTTGCCCCTTTGCAGCCCCAAGTACCTCGCAACCGGATCCTTGGTCTGGATTCGCGGCAGCTGCGTCTCCTTCAGCCTATAACGCTCAAGGAGGGCTTTCTTCTCGACCCTGCTGAGCATGACATGCTTGGGAACCAGTTCGTGGTGTGTGATGTTGACCAGCAGATCCTCCAACATGAAGGCCTCGACCTTGTTGTCACCGGATCCGGTTGCGCTGAGAGCGCGACGGGCGCCGGAAGACAGCGCACCTTGCGTGACAAGAATGCCATCGCGGAAGCCTGATTGGAGCAGGACCTCGACGAACTGCTTGGTCCGGCCGACACCGATCTTCTCCTCGTTGATGAACTCGACCCAGATGGAGCCGCAGTCGGGAGCCGGGTCTGGATCGGTGGGTGTAGGGATGCGAGCGTGCAGTTTTAACATGGCATCCGAGGGTCGCGCCGAGAAGGTCAGTTTGGATTGACTGAGCGTGGGCAGAAAAGATGGCGTTAGATAGGTCTGATGCTGTTTGTTTTGTGATACCCGAAACTTAGGCGCGCAGACTTACTCTACATTGCCGTTGCCATCGGTGAAGTCGGCAAGGAAACGTTCTATAGAGATGTTGCATTCTTCTTCGGACAGCTCATAGCCCTGCGATATAACAAGTTAGTAATCCAATCAGCACCCCGACAACCCATCAGTGCCAACGCTGGTATTATAGCACTGAAATTCAGAGACCAGGGGGTCTTCTGTCGAGTGCGTATATCTCAGCATCCTTAGAATAATGCCGTACCCTGTCTGAGAGCATTTGATGTATCGTCCTCCAAGCCCTCCATAGCTTGCGCGCCCCAGCAAGCCTCGCGTTGCTGTCCATCGCTGTCGGCGGTTTCTAGATCAACGCGATTGCAAAGACAGTATTGTTTGTCGAATTATGAGCGGAGCTTTTGGTTATTGTATGCGTCTTCAAGGCCGAGTTTTCGTGTGGGTGGTCCAAATGCGATTGATGGCCTATGTTTGACTTCGTGATGCCGAGCTTGGAGCAAAAAGTCCACCGCGAAGATTTTGGAGGGCGCGCAGCGTGGTTGGGCCAGACACAAATTCCACGCTCCACAGTCTTATCGTGGCTTATCGGATGTGGCCCTGTCCCGCTAGACAGCAGATGATTGGAGAATGAAGCTTCAAGGTGGGGTCCCGTAAGTTGTCGTCGTGTCTCCATGTAAACGAACTGTGTGTGGAGTGAGTGCGCTGGAATGCAAGGGTTCAACGAATTTCCCATCGGCCAGTTTTGGTGAAAGCTAAATGCGAAAGGGGTTCCGGTGAAAAAAAAGTCACTTTCCGAATCTCTTTCTAAGGTGGCCTTCCATATCTACCCCGACAACGTCTCCATATTTTAGCACTGGTCTTCCCGCAAGATCCTGTGCTGCCACAAAGGTCCTGCTTGCTTAAGTTGCTGGGAGCAATTTGTGCGTAGGGTTGTAATCCTGCTCCAACAACACCAAAGTTGCGATTCATCCCAATATCACTCACCATGGCTGAGGCTGCCACCACCACGGCTGCTGCGGCAGTCAGGCCTACAAAGCCCGATGAGGCCGCTTACAAAGAGAAGCTGGCTCAGGCTGAGAAGGAACACTCGGATGTCATGACCAAATACGTGAGCTTCTTCTACTCTCCGCCTCATCTTTTCTCCTTCGTCTTGTTGGCAAGCAACAAGACGGTTTGTTACGTCCATGTCTAACCATATAGCCCCTCATAGAACGCCATCAAGGCCAAGATCGACCTTGCTCAGCCCAACAAGAACAAGGACGCCCCGAACCCCACGCAGAAGCGCCGCCAAGAACTGATTGCACAAGCCAACGAGATCCGTCAGAAGCAGGCCGGAGGCAAGAATGCACGCCAGACCAAGCAGGACCAGATCAAGCGCCTCGACGAGCAACTCCGCAGTCGCATCACTGAGCAGAAGAATGCTCGTGGAAAGGTCAACTTCAAGAGCGTCGAGGAGGTGGACCGCGAGATCTCCCGCCTCGAGAAGCAGATCGAGGGTGGCACCATGAGGATTGTGGACGAGAAGAAGGCTCTCGACGAGATGTCCAACCTCAGGAAGCTGCGCAAGAACTTTGCCCAGTTCGACAACCAGCAAAAGGAGATCGACGACCTTCGCAACAAGATCAAGGAGGTCAAGGACAGCATGGACAACCCAGAGCAGAAGGCACTCAGCGAGCAGTACAACAAGATCCAGGCCGAGATAGATGTCATCAAGGCCGAGCAGGACGAAGCGTACAAGGGTCTTTCCAGCCTCCGCGACGAGCGCACCAAGCTCCAGAACGAGCAGCGCGAGAAGTTTGAGGCCATTCGCAAGATCAAGGACGAGTACTACGCGCAAAAGAAGGCCTACTCCAACTTTGAGTGGGAGGCCAAGCAAAAGGCTAGGGAGCGAAGGAAGGCCGAGGACGCAAAGAGGGCTCAGGAGTTCAAGATGGAGCGCGCCAAGAAGATGCTTGCCGAGGCCAGCGACCCTGCTTACCTCGAGGAGATCCGTCGCGCCAACAGCCTGATCCGTTTCTTCGATCCGTCGCACCAGGGTGAGACCAGGGCACCGCTCCTGGCAAACAGTGGTCTCTCCGCCGAGGCTACGCGCAAGGTCGACGACTCTGGCCTCAAGGGAACTCGCCTGATGAGCAAGAAGGATCGCGATGATGAGTACGCCCCGGCCGTTAAGAAGGGCAAAAAGGGAAAGAAGAGCAACGCTGCTCCGGATGCCGCTGCCTCCGGAAAGTTCAGCTGCCCGCCATCCGTCATGGAGGACTGTGCATTCATGGGTATCGAGCCACCCATGAGCGCTGCCGATGTTCCTGCTGTTATTGAGAAGGCCAAGGCCAAGCTCGAGCACTGGAAGTCTGACCAAGCTGCTCAGACTCAGAAGGTTAGCCTACCCCCTTTAATCGCCATTTTCTTTTTTACTTTATCATGAGAGTACATGCTAACAGCGCACGAAACAGAACATCGACAAGGCAAAGAAGGAGATTGAGAAAATAGAGGCCGAGGAGGCTGCTGGCTATGATGCCAACGGCGACAGCAAAGAGGACAAGGCTGTCGCGGGTGTTATCTCGGATCTCAAGGAGACTGCCATTGAGGACAAGAAAGACGAGGAGACCAAGGCATAGCTGCTTCGCTTCTCAGACGACGCAAACCGCAGAACCGAAAAACTGAACTGATCCCGTGTCATGATGGCTCAAAAAGGTCGTATGACATTCACGCTGCACTGGCTATTTCCCTTCATAATTTCGCACCTGGGAGTATCAAAATGGCTTTCGATAATTTAGGGCTATATAGCGTGTGTTTCTTAACTACCTCTATTGTTATATTCAATTCAGAAGGAAGCCAACAGTAGAGTGAGCTCTGGTAGTTTGTCACTGGCCTCGTTGTAATGCTTTGATGTGCATGTCAAAGAAACAAGTCGCCACAAGACTTTTTTTCTTGGGCAGTCAGTGACAATATCAGCTCGTGACTGTCATTTTCGTTTGCCCACTCAGGGGACTGATAAGCTCCAGGGTCCAAGAAAGGTAAGGACAGATATAGGCGAATAGCTGGGAGTTTCAGCTGTAGGACGATCATGCCTCCATCAGGTGACGTTGGTTCCCTCGGTATATGTCGGGAGAGCTGTGCGATGCGGGTGCACTGAGAAGCGGCTAATAAGTGTGAACACGGTCGGGAACAGCAAAAAGTCCAGCCACAGGCCAGCAAGCCGTTGTTCATGTGATTGCGCGAAGCACGTCGGAAACAGAGTGATGCATGACGAAATTAGACGAGAAAGGATACCTGTTCCCCAGCTGCTATGCAACAAAAAAATCCATGGGATGTCGTCTCCAGCATGCCGCCTGTGATTTGGTGTCTCATGAAAACAAAGTCCTTTTCCTCATTACCGTCGTGTTCTTCGTGAAGTAAAAGTGTCGTGGGGCAAATTCGGGTGACAAGACAAAACAAACAATCTTATGTAACAGATCCTCAAATCTCATATCATAGGCGCGAAGCTATTCATTCCAGATGGTTTCCAGAAAGCGGACCCCTTAATAGTAGTGGTAAGGGGACGGCGGTCCTGGAGGCGGTCCTGGAGGTGGCCTGTAGGAATGTCGCCGTGATGGTGGCCCCGGGGTTCTCCTTTCTTCCTCGAGGGGCGGGGGTGGCGGGGCGAAGCTGACACTTGCCACAGTCCCGGGCCCGCCACCACTGCCCCTGCGGCTGATCCTCTTGTGGCTCGAGGGAGAGTCAAGAGGTGGATTCCGTACTTCGGGATCGCTGTCATGAGGGAGTGTGATGTTGACGAGTCCATAAAAGTACTCGAGAACTTCGGGATATCTATAGACGGCGGCCTGCCAGTCGCTGTCGATGCCCCTCTTGAGGGTGGCCTGGGCAGCCACTATCTCGCTCGGGTGTGGTTGACGATGGTAATTGTGATATGAGTGTGCCGTGATACGGTCAATGTGCTTTGCGTGCTCTTGCTTTCGCCTCTCGGCTTGCTTATGGTAGACTGACAAGACGTAGTCTTGAGCTCGACCGCGCACCCATTCTCTGTGATAGCTGTTAGCCATATATTACGAGAGATGCGAGGGCCTGAAAGTCTTCACCTACCGTATCTCTTCGTACACCCTCGACATCAACTTGACCTCGGCCTGTCTGACGGCCTCTTCCAGACCTTTGGCTTCGCAATCACATCGTACAGTGGCTGGCCTCCGGCATATCGCACAATCAGGGTCCATTTTGGAGACGGACCTCCGGCGTCCTGCGTGCTTGCTGCTACCCATTGTTTCAGTCGAAAGCGCTCAACGGGGAAGTGGTCAAGGATTAAAGTTTCGGGGACAGTTTATTGAGCGTAGTGTGTAGTGATTAAGTATAAGAAATTTGAATGGTAATTGGAAGTGATTGTCCTGCTTCCATAGGAAACCCTCTGGTCCAACCAGGGACAAGGAGCTTATAGAACATGTGCTGGAAGAGAATGAGATAGAAGAGGAGAAACGGGTGAGAGGCTACGTGTGGGTGTCTCTCTCTGTCTCTCTCTCTGTGTGTGTGTGTATGGTGAGAGAAACACCAGTGATGGGAAAGAGACGATGAAACATAGCTACTCGGTACATAAGGGATAGGTAGATAATAAAGGTACGAGATACTTGGACTTACTGGGATTAGAGCCGCAAAAGCAATGCAACAGTAGACAGCCGGCAGCAAGTCAAGCAACCAAAATGTGGGCAGTCTTGAGTGAGTATGCAGGCAGTGAGCTGATACAGTAGTGTCTGTTGTTGTCGCTGCACCTGCAACTGCTGCTGGCTACTTGCGGATTCTGGGTAAGATGAAGTTCGTCTGCGTGGATCCCAACAGCATCCAACTGCCTGTCGGAAGCTCGGGATTCCAGTGACGGTGTATCGAGGTATGTACTCCGTGGGGATTGACAGGTAACAGAAGCAAACAATAACAAAACAACCCCCAAAAAGGCTTGGTTGATCCTCGCTTTTCTTCTGATGTCTCCAGGGGCGAAATTTGGTTTTGGTTATAGAGTGCAGTGCAGACAAGAGATGCCCAACCAGATAATTGCTGCTTCCCGCGAGGATCCTTGAGCAGCAACAAGAACAACGAAAAAAGGAGTCGGCAGGTTATGGGCCAGCGGATGCCAGATAATGTGGGTTATACACTTTCAGTCTAGTCTGGCTGGGTCGCTGTCGTGGCTCGAATGCGGAGGCTCGTGGGCATGCAGCTTGCAGCAAGCCCCCGGCCCAATCGCCGGTATTGTACTTGACCCGTCCGTGGCCGTGATCCGAACTCTGGACGCCCCAACTGGCTGGCTGTCAAGCAGTTCTGCCCGACGAGATGACAGGACAGGGATCGTCGATGCACCGACTTTGTGTTTTTACTCCGTGATGCAGCTTGAGTACCTACGGAGCAGGTAGGTAGACAGGTATGTAAGGTACCCAAGAAAAAAAAGGATGGAGGTAATTTCCCCTCCCTATCTCGTGCTTATTAGTGTTGAGGCAAGTCGTACAGGAATGGACGTGTCATCGGCTCAAACTACTCCGTATCTGCAAAAGTTGCCATTGACCCTAGGACTGGGTGGGCAGATGAGAAAACAAAAGAAAAAAAAGAAAAAAAAGAGAAATAAAGAAAGAAAGGAGGCAGGCAGAAGGTTTGACAGCCACACCGCAGCGTTATGTTCATAAGTGGTGAAGTAAAGACAATAAGATGAGGCTAAACAAGGCGGTACCCGACCAATTTTGAGACCAAGTCTTGTCTGTGGGGAGCAAATGGCAACGCTAACGCGCGATTTGTGAGAAAAAGTTGGGTTGCGCTGCAGCGGCGAGACCTGGCGGCGTTGGGCTGCTTCCCACAAAACGTACTTGACATTGACCGTACCTTCTGGATAGGGGGACGAAGTAAAAATCCAATTAACCCAAAAATGGAATGAGCAAATGGAAAACGAGAAGGGTACACCGTAAGATCAACGGAAAAGAAAAAAGACAAAAGGGAAAAGAAATCCAACACCGCTACATGTCATTGACAAAATCAAATGAGACTAGATAGTTCTAGGTAGGCCCACAAGGGAGAGGGTATCAGGGCCGAGGAAGCATTCCGGGTTTACACCGCAACTCCAACTGAGGAGAAATGGATGACTCCAGCCTCAAAACCAAAGTCGGGGTAAATTAAGGAATACAACAGGAGCAGGCATGAGTTATGATGCCCTTGACCAAGTCACGCCCGAGGTACGTATAGACAGACAGAGAAGGCAGGTACTGTAGGTACCTACGGAACCCACTACGGGCGTAGACCAATATATTGATTGTACCAGTAAAAGCTGCATCCGTCCATGTGTATATACGGAGCACTGGGGCTGCGGTGCATGACTGCCCGACGAACACCTGGCATCACGCTGATGGTCAGTTGGTCGATCCAGTAGGGTGAATACTCGCTCAATTCTTCAATTGAACGGGAACGGGTCATTATTATGCATTACGACTGGAATGCATTTTGTCCGTCCATCCATCCAATAAACATGCGCGTATTTGAATGAATTAGCACTCTTGTCGCTGCCCCAGAGACATTAAAGGTGTCGCCCGCAACCGTTTTACCATTTCAGTCCGACCTCATCGATAGGATGGGTCCCTTTGAAATCGACTCTAGCGGTTAGTTGTCGTGCTTTTTTTGTTTCTTTTTTCCCTCTTCCACAGCGGAGTATATATAAAACTTGGAGGCGATGTGTTCTGATTCAACACAATGATTTTGACGTCGTTGGAAAAGGGCCTTCATTCACAGCTGGGAGTGCGATGGGCTAAACTGTGACAGGAACGAGATGCGGGATTGAGACAAGGGTTAGCTAACCTCACTCAGCTAAACCATTTACAGTAGTTCATCGCTCCACAAGCTGGGATCCACCTACGAAATGTCTTCTTATCTTTATTATCGGGAAGCTAGCTGCAAGGGGCACGTACCAAGCTTGGAGTTCGACTTTTGATCGCCAATAGATTTCGACCCTGATGTGAGCCGCGCCGTTTATTCTATCAAAAGGAGCCTCACCCGCGCCGTGGGCCGGAACACATAGTAGCCAGAGATGTCTCCTATATGCGCCAAGTCCCCACAGCTGGTACTCCCTTTTCTTTACCCTTTTCTGCTCCGAGCCAGCACGGCACAAACTCCGCGAGCAGCTTCGTCACTTCTGCAGTACCGTCACTACATCACCGAGACGCCAGCTGCCGACATATCCTCGAGACTCAACCCAGATCCTGACGACTACTCGGCACCCCATTTTTCCGACAAGGCAAAAATCACCATTTCTGCCGGCGCCGGCGGTAATGGTTGCATATCTTTTCTAAGAGAGGCATACGTCGAGGAAGGTCCCCCCAACGGCGGAGACGGCGGCCATGGCGGCAACGTTTACATCCAGGCTGTCCACGGGCAGACCTCTCTCCACAAGCTGGCCAGAAAACGGTCGATAAGGGCAGGTCCAGGGAAGCACGGACAGGGAAGCTCCAAGACGGGCCAAAAGGGCGACGATGTAGTAATCCAGGTACCCGTCGGCACCATTGTCAGGGAGATTTCGCGTCTCGACCCTGAGACGGAAGATCGTATGCTAGAAAAGGCATTATATGGACGGAGACGAAGGCCTGCAGCGCCTGTAGCGCCTGTCGAGGAAGCTGACGGAGAGGATGCTACCGGGGAAGAAATGGCCGAGGAAGAAGCGCCATTGGATCCTTTCCGCCACAAATGGCTACTTTACCCAGGTATGAACACTACAGAGCGGAAGAACCTCGATCTTCCGCTGCGCCTACCCAAGCGAACAAGGTACTACTCGCAGCCTGCAGCCCCGGTTCTTCTCGACCTGTCGCAACCAACCCGTAGGCCGATTCTTCTGGCTGCAGGCGGAATAGGGGGCCTGGGAAACCCGCACTTTCTATCCCGGGAACGGCCGAAACCGATGTTTGCAACCAAGGGAGAACGGCCCATGTCGATGAAGCTGGAGCTGGAGCTCAAACTTCTGGCCGACGTGGGCTTGGTAGGCCTACCCAACGCCGGCAAGAGTACTCTGGTGCGTGCTCTTTCGAACAGCAGAGCTAGAGTTGGTGCCTGGGCATTTACGACATTGAAGCCAAACATCGGGACGGTTGTGTTGGACAACAACAGAGGAAAGCCGCTCGTCCGAAGCGTTCGCCGTGTGCCACGCCACAGCGAGGACCTACCATACGGGGTCGCTGGCGAGGACGACACCGAGGTTGTCCCGCGGACCCGGTTCACCGTCGCTGATATTCCTGGTTTGATAGAAGGTGCCCATCTCGATAAAGGTCTTGGCATGGCGTTCCTGCGCCACGTCGAGCGCGCCGGCGTGCTGGCATTCGTTCTTGATCTGAGCGCTGGCAATGCGGTCAAGGCACTCAAGGCACTTTGGCACGAGGTCGGGCAGTACGCACAAATGAAGGAGGATGAGGAAAAGGACCGTGAGCGTGATGCCAGGATCGAGTGGAGCGATGATGACGAGCTCAAGGATATCAGAAATATTGACGGCTATGGGTTGCCTCTCTCGGCTGACATTCCTCCC
This sequence comes from Pyricularia sp. CBS 133598, assembly GCA_004337975.1. Classification (NCBI taxonomy): domain Eukaryota; kingdom Fungi; phylum Ascomycota; class Sordariomycetes; order Magnaporthales; family Pyriculariaceae; genus Pyricularia; species Pyricularia sp. CBS 133598. The sequence continues at coordinate 3,597,774 of RRCJ01000002.1, forward strand.
GCCCCTGAAGCCATATCTGGGCTACACATTGCGTCGAAGCCTTGGTTTGTTGTTGCCACCAAGGCGGACTTGCCTTCAACCAAGGAAAACTTTGAGGAGCTAAGAGGTTACCTGGCCAAGATTACAGCGGGACAGGAGCCACACCCCAGCGGAATAGCAGGAGCTTGGATAGACGACTGTGCGGCCATACCGGTCAGCGCAATCAAGGGCCAGGGTGTTGACCGGGTCATCCACTGGACTGTAGGATTATTGGACGAGTAAAAGTGTATAGATATGTGTACAGATTATGTGTATAACTACCAGCATATGTGTATTTGAAGGACTACATGAATTGATTTAGTAATGTGATCTGCACGGTGACCGCAATTTCTTCTTGCCTGACTTGTTTATTCACAGCACGAGGTTGTCCCGAATCGAATCGGAGTATAAGGTAGCTTCCAGCCTTGAAGAATTACGGCCGTTTCACATCGGCTCGTGGCTCTAGCTGAATTTTGCGGACCGCTAGAACCAGCAAATGTGGATGTGAGCGGCCAGCTTATATTGCCAATGCGAGTATCTTCACAACCTCCGAGAACTCTCGGAGTTTTTCAGTCTCGCTCAACTGACACAGCATTCTGGACGCGCGTTTAGTCTCCGAACCAGTCTAACAACTGAGGAAAAAGATAATATCAGGCGAATATAAAAATGTAGAGGTTCTGCCTCACAAATACAAACAAAACCTACATCAATCACATACATAGCAGACTAATCATCGATATTCACTGAAACTTCCCATAACTTACCCCATTTACGCTACGACAAAAAATGTCGACTGTCACCCGCTTTGCAGACCTGGACAGGCCCCTTCATGTGGGCGTGGTCCTCATGGGCGGGTACATAACCTTTATACCAATGCTGTAGCGATCGAGTCAAGAATACTAACAAGCCCAATTGCTCTGGCCAGGGAGACCGAAATTCTCGATGTTGCGGTCATCGACATGATCAGCGGCCTTGATAAAAAATTTATCAAAACAATCCCAGGGGTACCGGAGGAACTCATGGCTCAAGCCATCGACGTTGTTTTCCACTGGGTCTCAGAGGCCGGGCCCGCGACCCCGAGCCGGCTCAACTGCGGCATCTCGCTCGTGCCGACCGACTCCTTTGCGGACTGCCCACACCTGGACATTGTAGTCATGGGCGCCCACCTGGCCGGCTATGTGCCCACGGCCACCGAGCTGGCATTTGTGCGCAGGATTTACGAGACCTGCGGCGCATTCATCGCCATCTGCGGCGGCGTCCAGGCCCCCCTAATGGCCGGCCTGCTCGACGGTAAGAAGGCGACCGGGCCGCGGTTTCTGCTCGACATGTTTCGCCAGCAGGCGCCCACCACCGAGTGGCTGGAGAAGAGATGGGTCCGCGACGGCAAGATGTGGACGAGCGGCGCGCTGCTCAACGGCCTGGATCTCATGCACGCCTTTGCGCACGAGCACTGGGGAAACGTCAGCGGCGACGAGGAGTCGCTGATTGGGTTCAGCTGCAAGATCACGGCTTGGCCGAGCCGCGATGTCGACTACAAGGACGTTCCATGGAGGATTTAGGCCGGTGATATGGTTGTCAAGGATGGCGCTGAGGGCGAATCTTCATGTGAATTAGTTCTAGTCTAGATTCTGGTTGTTTTTCTGGTTGTATTGAGGGAACTTGTGAGAATGTTTGTGAGTTAGTTCTTCAGATAGTACAATCGTTTTTTTTTGTCCGGGATAAGCGAGCACAGCATTGGTCCATATGTAAACATATTATCTTCAGGACTGTGGAAACTTGGGCAATAGCAGACAATATCATCCATTGATAAATGTGGTAAGTGGTGAACTCTCTTGGACCTAATGTGCCTATGGTATGTGCACGCACAAGACGCGGAGGTTGGTGGAGGTGATGGAGCCTTGGAGATTGGCGGCATGTACAGTGTGAGAAACACCCAGCCCACGCATGTCCCTTAATGGATCAACCCGTGCGGGGCATCTTGCAGCTGTCGACCTCTCGTCTTTTTTTCTTTTTTTTTTTCTGTCGCAAAACAATTGAATTTGACTCGTTGTGGTTACTCCGTCAAGCTCTGTTAAAAGGTCCCCGAATGCGCCTTCGAAATATTTGCAATTGGCGCAATTAGGGTTCCTTTTTCCCTTACAACGCACTCGCAATGGGTAGAAGTAACCGCAAGAATGTAGGATAACCTTGTCATGTCCTTTCATGAATTGAAACAAACAAACTGATCCATTTTCCCTCTATATCCAGAAACGTGGGGGTGGCCCCAATGGCCACTTCGATGGCAGGCGCCGTCACGACACGGCCACCAACAACCGATACAACTATGCCAACCTGCCCAAGGAGAACGAGAAGCTCCAAAAATTCTACGATGAGCTTCTTCAACTCCCAGAGGAGGAGAGGGCCGAGTTCTGGACTGCCTACCAGCGAGAGCTCCCCAATAGCTTCCGCTTTTGTGGCTCCAAGGGTCATGCCTCCGAGGTCATGAAGCTCATGGAGACAAGATACATACCCGAGATCACAGAGATTGCTTACGAGGGACAACCTGTCGACCCACCCAAGGCCGTCCCTTGGTACCCTGATCTTTTGGCTTGGTGGATGACCACGCCCAAGAATGTTGTGCGCAAGTTCCCGCCGTTCGCCAAATTCCAGAAGTTCCTCGTCTCTGAGACCAGCGTCGGAAACATCAGTCGCCAAGAGGTCGTCAGTATGATTCCGCCGCTGGTGTTGGATGTCAGGCCTGGAATGACTGTGCTTGACATGTGCGCTGCTCCTGGAAGCAAGGCGTCGCAGCTGCTCGAGATGATTCATGTCGGCGAGGAGGCGAGGATATCCAACTTCATGAAGAAGTTCTCCGGGGACCAGTCCGCAGACTCCGCCCCCGCTGTCGAGGATGGAGCAGACCTGGAAGTTGACGCAGGCGACGATGGCCGTGCGACTGGCATGCTCATTGCCAACGACGCCGAGTACAAGCGGTGCCACATGCTGGTACATCAGCTAAAGCGCCTCTCTTCGCCTAATCTCATTGTCACAAACCACGACGCTACACTTTATCCCTCGATTCGTATCCCCAGCAGCGACCCCAACACCAACGCATACCTCAAGTTCGATCGAATTCTGGCCGACGTGCCTTGCTCCGGCGACGGTACCCTCCGGAAGAATGTCAACCTGTGGAGGGAGTGGGTTCCAGGTAGCGCCCTGGGTCTGCATCTGACGCAAACGAGAATCCTCGTTCGTGCCTTGCAGATGCTCAAGGTTGGCGGCAAGATGGTGTACTCGACTTGCAGTATGAACCCTGTTGAGAACGAGTCGGTCATCAACGCTGCCATTGATCGCTGCGGCGGACTCGACAACGTTAATATCCTTGACAGCAGTGATAAGCTCCCCGGGCTCAAGCGGAGGCCTGGTATGAAGACCTGGAAAGTCATGGACAAATCGGGTCGGGTCTGGAATAACTGGGAGGAGGTTGAGGGCCAGCTGGAGGTCAAGGATGGCAAATCCCTGACTGGCAAGCTCTCTAAAACCATGTTTCCTTCCGGTACCGACCTCCCGCTTGAGCGTTGCATGAGGATATACCCTCATCTGCAAGACACGGGTGGTTTCTTCATTGTGGTGTTGCACAAAAAGGCTGAGTTCAAGGCAAAGCCCGAAACCGATGTTGCTAGCACGACTCCTGCGAATGGTGAGACTACAGCCTCGACACCCAACGTCACAGAGGGTAAGCGCCCGAGGGAAGTGGAGGATACTGAAGAACAGACAGCCTCCAAGAAATCAAAGACCGAGGTCTGCGAGCAGGCCGCAGCGTCTGAGGACGTCAACATGATTGACCAGCCCAAGGAAGAAAGCACTGCTCTTGCGGAGACCAATGCTGCGGAGGAAACTGCAAAGCAGGAGCCTGAGACCAAGGCAACTGCCACCCCTTCAGAATCGCAGGCGTCCAAACCTGCTCCGAACCAAAACAACCAAGTCAACCAAGGCAAGAAGAAGAAGGAGGGCCCTTACGAGGAGCCTTTCAAATATCTCCCAGCGGACCACTCGGTGATCAAATCCGTCAAAGATTTCTACAAATTCTCGGACCGCTTCCCGCTCGACCGTTTCATGGTTCGCAACGCTATGGGTGAGCCAGCCAAGGCCATTTACTATACATCAGAGCTAGTGCGGGACATTTTGGTTGCCAACGAGGGCCGAGGTGTTCGTTTTGTACACGGTGGTGTCAAGATGTTCATGAAACAGGATGCTCCCTCGGCTGAGGTTTGCGGATGGCGCATTCAGTCCGAGGGTATGCGTATCCTACATGGCTACGTCGGGCCCGAGAGGATCATCTACTTGAACAAGAAGGAAACCTTGCGCAAGCTCTTGATCGAAATGTTCCCCAAGCTGGCTGATGGCGGCTGGAAGAGCCTCGGCGAGGTTGGAGAGGCTGCGTTGAAGATTGGTCTGGGGTGCTGTGTGCTCCGTATTGAGCCGGGCCCCGAGGACCAGGACATGGAGAGGATGGCCTTGCCACTGTGGAAGAGCTTCCACTCGGTGAACCTGATGCTTCCCAAGGAGGACCGGTCCGCCATGCTGTTGAGGATCTTCAACGAGACCACAGTCTTGCTGAATCTTGGTCTTTCAAAGGACAAGGCCGAAGCAGGCAAGGAGGAAGAGGGAGACGCAGCCGCGAACGACGAGAACGGTGAGATTAAGGAGGAGTCAATGGCTGGTGTTGAGGAAGAATCCAAAGAAGAGGCTCAAGACACCGAGGAAGGTGGCGCCAAACTCGAGGCGGTCGAAGAGCCAGTCAAGGCTGAGTCTAGCAATGCTTGATCTGGCACAAAATTCGAGGATTTCGGTCCATTTAGAGAACGAACGAACGAGCAAGGAAGCCATGCTGGTCACGATATTGGGCATCTTGGTGTATTTTAAACCTCATTTGCGGAGTTAATTGGGAAATTTTTTACGAACTCTTAAAGTCTTCAGGACATAACCATCATGGACAACCCCCGTGTTCATTGCGCTCTATCATATCTGGCTAACTCCTGATGTCCTATTATTCATTTAAATGTAAAATCCGCCATGTTTAGGAGGGTCACAAAAACGCCACAGGCCCGCGTCTTCTGCAGCTTTGCGAACCGTTGTGAGCTCACCATTGGCGATGGCACGGTTAATATCCGCATATCGCACCCCTTCTTTACTGTGACTGGATGATGGCAGCTCTTTGTCTTTGGAGGCCTGGGTAGCTTTGGGGAGCCTTGCCTTTTTGACTTTTCCTACGTTGGCTGCTGGGCGATATTCTAGAGGGGGAAAACGCTCCGTGTCAACGTGGCCCTCATAATCTTGCCTTGTGATGGTTGCCGTCCCATTGACTTACGATCCATTAAGTTCACAAATGTATCCTTGGATACTTCGGTCGACAACCACCTCACAATCTCCTCAGACTCGCCCGTCAGGCCCGGCATGATCAGATGCCTAACCAGCAACCCCTTGCGAGCAATCCCGTCTGGTGTAAAGCACAAATCGCCCACCTGTCTGTGCATCTCCTTGATGCTCTCCTTTGCCGCATCGGGATAATCCTTAGCCTTCAAGAGCCTCTTGCTCTCTGCGGAGCTCCACAGCTTAAAGTCCGGCATGTAGATGTCGACCAGTCCGTCGAGGAGCTTGAGAGACTCGAGGCTGTCGTAGGCAGAGGTGTTGTACACGATCGGAATCCGGAGCCCCATCTCAGCGGCGATCAGGATCGACAACGCCACCTGCGGGACTACGTGCTCCGGGGTCACCAGGTTGATGTTGTGGACGCCGCCGAGGTTTTGGAGCTTGATGTACCACTCGGCTAGCTCCTCGGGCGTGAGATCTTCCCCGTTACGAACGTGGCTGATGTCGTAGTTTTGGCAGAATGTACAGCGGAGGTTGCACATGCTACAGTTTGAGCGGCAGTGTCAGTTTAGGATTATCAAGGCGAATGTTGATACTCGCATCATTCAAGACAGGTTATAGGTTGCAAAGTATGAGACAAGAAAAAAAAATTATAGATCCTTCTTCAGACGGCGGACTGTTGTTATATCTCCATGAACCTACCTGAAAAAGACGGAGCCACTACCATTATGGCCCTGTATACACGGCTCTGCAAAGCAGATTAGTACACCCATACACGCCTACTTGACCAAACAACTAGGGAAATGCGTCGACCTAAATAACCCCATCACCGCTCTCATTCTGCAACATAAACATACCTTCGCCGAAATGAGGCGCTATTACATTGGTCTTTACCTTCTCCCCAATCATGCACATGCCCAGCGTCTCGTAGCGGTTCACCCCGCAGAGCCGGGGGCACAGGTTGCACTCTCGAAGGTGGGCATATGCTTTCGAGCGTTTGAGAGCCGCATCGACCGAGGAGAGTTGCTGATAGCGCGGGATGTATGGATCATCAAGGAGGAAGGGTGGTGCGAGATGCAGGGGGGCTCGCCTGTTCACCAGCGATCTAGGCTGCTTTGTCCTTGTCACGCATGGAGAAGGCCGTTTTAGCAGGTTTAAAAGGGCTCGATTCGACGACCATGCCATCTCATTGAAAGTCAATGGGATAGCAGAAGATATTTTCTTCGGATCAAAGGCTAGCTTCGAGTGACAATGCATTCAAAGTGCCTTGTGTAATTCTGATCAAGGCTGATGTTAATTGAGTGAGCGAGTTGAGTTGAGGGAGAGATATAGATACTGGGAAACCTCGCACTGTATGTCGTCTGGCGTCATTGTCGACGTCGATATTGTTTGTTTAGTTCTCAGAATATAATATTATCAGAGATCGGTTGTATCACATCAGGAAATCAAGCCCTTATGGCTCAGTGGTAGAGCGCATCACTAGTAATGATGAGGTCCTAGGTTCGATCCCTGGTGAGGGCACATGATATCTCTTTTTGGCCCCCACTCAATCTCACTCTTTTTGCCCCCGATTGTAACCAACCAGATTTACAGTAGTACATTCATCCCTTTTTCCATCACGTACCGAAAACGGCCGCCCTGCATCATGCTCGTCTTTGCTTTGTGTTTGTAATTGTTGACTGAGTTCGGCAGCGTGTAGCGAGTGTTGGCAAACTTGCCGTCTTTGTTGAAACTTTTGCACTTTTCCCATTCCGGCGCTCTCAAAGATAAGTTTGCCTTCCTCGGCAGTTCGGTGCCGAGTTTGCAAATGTGCGTGGTTAGGACCAAAAAGTTTCCTTGAAATGTTCACTTCATTATGCCTTTGTCTGGAGTGGGCTACTATAATTTGTGCACCAGACTAAAATACACATTTGACTTCCCTTTTAACAGTGACAGCTATACTATCAAGTGCCTGCACATTACTTACTATACAGCCCAGTCCTCCTAGCACGTATTCAACAATATCCCATTTGAGAGATTTATTACTCTACTCATATTGGCAGACCGTATCCATATCTTCAGAAGACTAATCCACATCCAAGATGCCAGCCTCACTAGGAGACCGCAAGACCTCGCGGTCCCGTCAGGTCGATCCTACACCCACCCAATGCTTCGGCCACGCCGGTAGCATTGCGAGCTGCATGCCCTACATGGCGTTCAATAATAAACTTCAGGGATCTTTCTCGGTCTTGGCTGGCCCTGCGCCACAAATTATGGACACCGAGCGCGCCTATCTTATTGATAGCATGCAGCGCCAAAGTCAACGTGTCAGACGGCTCAGAGACAACTTGCGCCGCATCGATGAGCGACTGGCTAGAATGGCCGTCGAACTCGGTGATATGGAGGCCTCCCCTTGCTCTGCTACCACTTTAGCTGACGGTGGCACAGCTGGCAACGAGCGCAGAAGGCTAAGGAAGGAGGCCAACCTGGTGAAGGGCAGAATTCTCGAAGCAGAAAAGCAGGAGCATCTTGCACTGCTGCACCTCAACGACTCTGGATTCAGAAATCAGGGGCTAGAGCATGTGCAGGATAATTGTGCTCCTCAACCAAGCTTGATGCTCTCTTCGGCATCACCTTCAGACCATCAATGGCGCTGGCATATGCACCACCAAGAACCCGCTACACAGGTCCTTCCATCGATTCAGACAATACTGCCCCGGTCATCGCTTTGCGGTCCTTCGGTTTTGAGTCCACTCTCCCCACCTTTCATACCGGGTGTTATGTTTTCCAACAGTTTCTCTTGGGATAATAAGTCTCACAGTGATGCAACAACCGAGGCCGGCATGATTGTCCACTTTTCACCAACCGACATGTCTGGCGTTGGTGTTTTATGCTGGTCAACTGTTCCTTGTCTGGAGATCATAGACGCCAATGATGCCGAGATCAGAGAGGAGGATGCAGGCGTTGTTCGAGAAGCAGACAGTCGAAATTCAGTCAGCCATCGCAGCATTTCTCTGAACCAGATCAACCTCGGCTACGCGCCCTGGCCACAAGACAAACGCATGAGCATGCCGTCACTGAGATCAATCTGGCCGTAGTCGACTGACAGTGGCTGGCTGCGCAGAAGACACGGCATAACGAGGGAAGATGGCAAAAGGACAACCCAGGCGTCGAGGATCAGGGTGGAAGTAGGATGCCCGCTAAAGGGCATGGGCTTGAATATAGATCAGGGGAAACAAACAATAAACTATCATGACTTTTGACATGTTCTATACAGGTTGTATGTATAGCCGCTGCATTAGGCAAATTCCCCATTCTGCCCATCGTCAAAGCCTAGATCCGCGGCAGCCCTTTTCTGCTGCTCGCTATGGCTTGGTGACCTCGCATGTGAGCGAGGAGGAGCACTGGGCGGCGGTGGGAGAGAGAAGCCACCGCTCATTGAGGTTGAAGAAGAGGATAATGATGATGACGGAGCAGACGGAGGTGGTGCCAGTGAAAACGATGATAATGGGGCGTTCCCAGAAGCGTTTATTTCAGCATCTCTTGGCCTGGATCCGAATTTTGAGCCTTTAAGATTGACTGTGATGGTCTCGCCTTCTTTCAAACTCCAGTCGCGCTTGATCTCGGGCTTCGTCCCAGCAGGAGCGGGCTTTCCATGAGGCCCACCAGCCGAGTCCTGGTCCAGTCCTAATGCTTTCCTCGCTTCCTGCAAGGCCACTCCAAAGTCGAAAGATTCGCTCCTCTCCTCGAAGCCGACACCCAGAATAGCCTTCCTGCCCGCACCATCCTGCACCCTAACGGCAAAAAACCTGGAGCTGTCCAAAGTAGGCTCCACGACGGCAGCCGAGGTGTAAGGTGCAGCGGCAAATAATTGGCCCGTAGACGAGTCCTCGAGCACAATGTCCGTCTTGACCTTGTCCTCGCCGCCCGCCTGGGGAACAGCTGTCTCAATGGCACGAAGTCTGGCGGTAAAGATGTGTCGTTTGGGGTCCTCAGTCCAGGTTGCGGCCATATAGCCCTTGTTTGAGGCCAAAGGAGGGATGTTGTAGACATGCACGGCCGGCGCGATGAAGAGCACGCGCTGAATGGCCTCTGAGGGCAGCTGCTCGCCTGTTGCGGGATCAAATGTCTGCATTTTTTAAAGATTGGAGAGAGAGAGAGAGAAAAAAAAAGACTATGCCTGTGCGTGGTGAAAGAAAGTCTCAATGCGCATGTGTAAAGGTACGGTCAACCAAGTTTGCTGTCGATACAAAGTTGAACTTTGAACGGGAGGAGTACACAGTAAGTTGATACATAAGGTACTTGGAGCCCATACAGGGATCATCTTGCCGCGGGGTAGGTACATATGGGAATCTAGCCCTAGTTCTAGACTAGGGGAAGCTGTTGTTTACCGGTAGTAGGGTCATTGTGATAAGCGTTGAAGCTCATAGTACCCCACTTTCAATGCAGCTATCCCGCTATCGAGCGACAGAACCCTGGTTGAGTCATTCAATTGCTCGTCATAGTCTCGCGGCCAATTCGCGAAATACTAGCCCTGACCATCTGCATTGCATCTTTGGCTCTATGAACCTCAAGATAGCTCCCGGCATTCTTATCCTAGAAATCAAATAATTCACAATCAGCATGTCGAATATAGTAGTGCCCGAGATGGAGGCCTCTTCACAGACCGTCGATGCTCAAAACAACACAGAGTAGGCCTTTTTTTCACCCCGCCTTGTTCAATACCCACCTCGATGTCCTCCCCATCAGCCTCCCTCGCGTCTGCTATATATTCGTATATATGTGGTACATCATGCTAAGAAGCTCCACAGTATCGTCGAAACATATGAGCGCATCCTCGCTTCCGATCCGGAGCTGACAATGCCTGTCGCTGCTATCGAGGCTCTCATCAATGTTCTCGGCCAGACCACATCGTCAACCGTGATGGAGACGCTCGATATCATCCGCACCGCTGCTGATCGCCTCAGGGCCTCAGTTCCGAACCCCGTGCCTCTGGCTGCAGGCACGGATCTTTTCCAGCAGTACCTGCTCCGGTCGCTTAAGAAGCAGGACACAAACGATGCCCATGCCGGCTTTGAGGAGACGAGACAGTACCTGATCCGCAACAGCAGAGTCTTCGCCAGCCGCGCCAAGCAGGCCAGGGCAGAGATTGCGGAGCGCGGCGCGAGGATCATTGGGGAGGGCTCGTGTGTGCTCACGGGCGGTGGCAGCCGCACTATTGCTGCCGTTCTGCTACGCGCTGCCGAGGTGCACAGCGCCGAATTTGGAAGCCCGCGGTTCAAGGTCGTCTACGTCGTCGACCCACGCTTCCCGAGCAACGTAGTGGAGAATCTCAGGTCGCGCGGTGTACCAGTGGCCGAGGTTAGCGAGCGCGATATCGCGCACGTCCTGCGCACCACTGGTGTCGACTTTGCCCTGCTCGGAGCCGAGGTTCTGTGCCAAAGCGGAGGTGTCCTGTCGCGGATAGGGACGTACAACATTGTCGAACTCGTTGCTGCTTACAAAAAGCCGGTCTACTTTGCTGCCGAAAGCCACAAGATTGCTCGTGTTTACCCCTTGAGCCAGTTGGATCTCCCGCGCTGCGGAGTGCAGCAGCAGGTCGCAAAATTCACAACCTTAAATGAGGCAGCAAAACAGGCGAGCGCAGCTACTGAGGATCCAATTGATTACACTGTAAGTAGCTCGGCTTTTGACCCCTTCCTGAGACCACATGCTAATTCTGCTCACGGGACACAGCCGCCAAAGATGATCACAAAGGTCATCACAGAATACGGCACTAAAACCCCCAGTGGGATCTACGAAATGTTGCTTGACATATACTCTTGAGCAGCGAATAGCTTTCATGAAGGACAGACACGGCGCATATTTGCCGTGTTGCCCCAAGAAGACAACTGGGTGGTATCACTAATGCCCACTCAAGTCTTGGTCCATGTCTCACAAGTTTCCTCGCTCAAGCAAAGCCTCAAGTTCTTGGGTATCAGGAGAGCTCTCACGTCACTGCCCAAGCTACCATGGGGATCGAAGAGCTGCTTTGGGCAATGAGACATGTGGAACTCAACTTCTTCAGCATTGAGGGCCATGATTGCTGGTACCAACGCACTAGCATGGGGAAGTATGGCTCCGTGGGGAAAATTTTTGGCATTGAATGAGTATCATGCAAGAACTTCAAAAAGGTCGCAATATATGGCGCCGCTCATTAGTAGAATAAGATGAGTGCTTGCGAAGCAGAGAACGAAAAAGGTCGTTGGTGGCCTTCTGAGCTTGGTTCTGAAATCACACGAACCACGAAATGTTCAGGAGCCGCACGCTATATTTGGGCATGGCCTTTTTATTTACAGTTGGAGGTGAAAATCAATAAATCAGGCGGAGGTATCATGTGTTCTGTATATCCCAAACGCCAAGACGCCATATCCCTTTGCATCATTCATCGCACACATGTCATGAACCATTTCATAAGGGTGCTGTTATCCCTAATGATTCAGAGAGTGCTCCAAAAGTAGTTGGCGTAGAAGAACCTCGAGAACTTCTTGTCCATGTTGACCACATGGACGTCACCCTTGCGGTCGTTTCGAATAACGGCGCGACTCCATTCCTCGCCATCGCGCTCTAGTTCTATGCCGAGACTTCTGTACACCTTGAGCCTCAGGAGAACCTCGTCCTCGACCGAATCGGCCGCGCTCGGCTCACCCTCGACGCCCTGCAGCTCCAGCTCCTGCAGGCGCGCCGCGAGGTCCGCCGCCTGGGAGGAGAGCCTCTCCGTCTCGACCTCGAGGTCGGAGGCGGCCTTGGCGGTGCGGAACTTTTGCGTGTCGAGACGCGCCATCTCCGAGGCGTGCGCGGCAGACGAGTGTTGAGAGGTGAGCTCCTCGTACTGCGAATGGACCGTTTTGAGCTGCCGTGAGAGTTCTACGGTTGGGTTGCGTCAGCTGGCGGGGATCTTGGGACGAATTTAAGAGGGAAGGGCAGCGCGAGGGAGGGTATACTGACTCTTGAGCGATGACTCGGCTTCGCGGAGTCGCAGCTCTCGCGCCTGGTTAAGTACCGCTGTCGAGTCCTGCAGTCGCTTGAGGGCGGCCTTGTCGGGCGCGACGGCGAAGTTTTGCACGGTCGCTCGGATGAGCGTTGCGGGATCTTCCTCGAGTAACATTGCGACCGAGTGGTTTTTGGTTGGTTGGGCGGTTTTTTTTTCTTCGAAAAGGTCGACAAGGTACTGTTTTCGTTGATTGTTGTATTCCAAACTATGCTATGCGACCAGTGTTGTAACAAATGCGAGTTTTTGATTGATTCTGGTGTCGTTCGTTGTTGTTGTCGACTGGCGATAATTCGTAATGTAAATACGCCTTTACCCACCTGGACGTAAACAAATTACCCGAAACGGCAGAGTGTTTTCTTCTTTTCCTTGGTGCTAGCTACAACGCGATAGAAGCGGGGTCTGGGCACGCGTTTTCTTATCTTATCAGACAAGACCAAGTTGCCATCATCATCGTCATAACCAGGGTCACAGGTCCTGCCGCGGCCTTCAACCTCAGGTGGCCCAATAATTATCGCAACAACAAACTCGCAATTCGTGAATAACAAGCCTACCCTAGCTACCCTAGCTGAGAATAAAACAACGTGCATTTTCCAAAGATACTCACCGAATCTCAGCTTTCTCCTAAGACTTTTGTTTATTGTCTAGACACCAGGAATACTGTCAAAAATGGGGACTAATCTTCCCTGTGAGTTGGAGCTAGGGCGGATTTGCCACGTTCGTACCATGGTTCGTTCTCGAGACTAATGTGCGATCAATAGATGCGATAGATGCGGAAACGTACGAAACCCCTCGAGAACAGAATAGCGGCGAGAAGAAAAGAAAACAAAAAAAAAAAACATGACCTGTGTCTGAAGACTGACGCTGGTGTTCGTGCAGGCCGCTTCAGCCGGCAGAACTCGCAGTTCTGCGGGCGCAATACGACAAGGAGGGCGATATGGTCGGTGTACAGACCAAATTCAACTATGCTTGGGTAGGTACTCGGCGACCCTCCAAATTTTTGATCCGGGTGGGAATGCTGAACACTGCATCCACAGGGCCTCGTTAAATCCAGTACGCGGTCCGATCAGCAGCTGGGTGTAATGCTCCTCTCCGAAATCTTCCGCACATCCCCTGAACGCCGCCGTGAATGCCTGTACTACCTCGCCCTGGGCAACTACAAACTCGGAAACTACGCCGAGGCGAGACGGTACAACGACTTGCTGCTCGGCAAGGAGCCGACCAACCTCCAGGCGACAAACCTGCGATCTCTGATCGACGACAAGGTCGCCAAAGAGGGACTGCTGGGTGCTGCCATCATTGGTGGTGTTGCCGTTGCTGCCAGTGTCGTCGGTGGCATACTCCTCAGGAACATGGGCAGGAAGAGGTAGTGTCTGGCTTTTTTTTTTGTTGGGGCATACGTTGCTAACCCCCCTCGAGGATAGTGAGGATTTCTTTTTTCGTATAGCCAGGATGGATGCAAGTTGGGTGTACGCAGCGAGCGAAGACCGTGCACACTATTCACTACACCGTAATATGTATCACCAATTTTTGACTTAGTTGATCATGTTCGTCTGGTACTACTCTGAGGCTTGCGATTTAGTTTTGGCAGTTTTGATGATCAAGAAATAGCCACAACTCAGACGTACAAGTAGGCAAGTGATATATTTAATGGGCATGGTGGTGTCAGTTTGCAGTCATGGCCGGAGAGGCCTTGTTGTGAATGTCAACAAGAAAGAGATGTGAGTGTACTATAAGCTCTTGGTTTAATCATGGTTAAGTGTGCTCAGTATCAGAAGGATAGGCTGTCTGTCAGCGGTACTCAAAGTCCAGGTCGGGCACTCATTCCGCGTTCCGCTAGGAGGCCCAGACCTCAGCTTATCCAGACCCCTTGGTATCAAGGAAATACTCAACATGCCCTATACAGTAGCAAATCGATACATCAGATGAAGTGACTAGATGGATGGATGGCTCGATTGTTTAGGAATTTGACATGTTAAGTTGACGTGTTTCCTTTCTGTACGACGAGACTCAGGGGCTCTGTGCAACTTCGAACCGTAGAGTGATGATGTAACAACAGGAACCGTGACATTTTGAGCGTGGCCGTAAGCCGAATACCATATAAATTTTAAGGACTTGATTCCCAGAGCTTCTACCTGGACAACGTGACTGCCTGCAGATCACGGTTCTTGCTTGCAGGCATATACCAAAAAGAAACATCCCGGCTTGTTTCCGAACGACAGTCTTTCTTTCTGAAGGGGCAACGGGGACTCCAGAGGGTGGCTTGCGGAGCGAACTTAAACCCGGACCGGATAAAAATATAAGAGAGTCCTGACCCTGACATTAAAGACTTTGGAAAGAGGTTCTGGCCTTGGCGACCGGCACCCGGGGACTTTGGCCCGTGATCCGCGCTCAGGGGTTCGTTATTTCAGCCTCTCCGCCCAGAGCGTTAGCCTCGGGCGGGTGATACTACCGTACGTAAGTTGCTGCACCCAGCTTGCCATGTACCTACCCTGATTTTGTTCCAGAAGCCTTCTGCGTGGTAAGATGGTGGCGCCATGGAGAACGAGAGCAAAGGAGAATAAAGAGATGCCTTTTTTTTCTCTCCCTTCTTGCAATCGACGTCGCGGGCCAGCTATCCACGGTGTGCTGGGTCTTTGGTAATCACAGAGCGAATATGGCAGGTCTATCCGAACAACTTTCTGGAGGCTTTTTGCCAAGTCCAGGGTCCAAGACTAGTTCTGATGTTATACTGATGGCTCCACACCTCAGGTCAGTGATACGGCCTTCTGATGGTGCAATCCTGTCAAAAAATGACCGATCTTTTGGAGGAATCTGCAGAGGCGTTATGGTGTGTACACCATCAAGGAATATGAGCCTTCGACATTACTACGATGATCAGCGTCCAGGACACAGATTGGCATTCTGGACTTGGTAAGAAGCCGCTAATACAAACGTTGTTCTGTTGCCCCCTTCAAGATGCTGCCGTGATAGGGTTTCCTAATCCATGAGATCAGTAAAGTGAAGCCTGGTTTCACGACTAGAGTCTGGTTTCCGGTTATTCGGAGAAGGTGTAACTTGCCCAAAGTCTGCCTGCCCCTCCGTAATCGATCGGACAGGCTTGATGCATACGTATTTCATGCAAGCAGACTTTTGGGTGGATTCCACCGAAAAAGAACCGGCGGAGTGATGGTATTGAATGGGGTGAGGCCTGGACTCTGGGAACTTGATTGAGTTGGTTGTGCTGGGATACCGACCGGGACTCGGGCTCGCCAGTACTCCGTGGCACGAAAGACCTTCAATAATGTCGTCTTGGTATTGCTTCTGTGTCCAGCAGAGCCTTTGGGCAAGTGGCACGTGGGCATCTGCCATCTTTACACGACGGAGAGGTTCCCCCGCAATCGCCAACTTGGTGGATGGGAAGAGGGTGTTATGCATTGTGACCCGACGGGTGGATTATTGTGCATTGTGCAGTGACAGGTAATAAAAGCGTCAGGCGAGTGTCAGCTCATATGTGAAGGCATGTCCAAAGCAAGGCAATCCGGCGCCATTGCCACCCAGACTGAGCCTGGCTTGCCTGGCACTTTTTTTTTATTTTCATACCTGCGTACGTACTTCGATCACGATGCAGCCTCCCCGGGCCCGCGTGACTTTTCTGGCATGGGGCTGACAGGTTTCTTTCCGGAGTTGTACAGCAGCGAGGGTTGTTAGTCCCACCGGAAGATCCGTTTGCCTGACATTTGTCGCCATGTGTTGGCACGCACATAATTACGAAGAGGTACAGAAATGTACTTCGTAACTCGTAAACAGTGATTGGTGTGAGTTGCTTCTTTGATGCTTCAGGGTTGCCGAGTCCGCTCGCCACTACCTACTCCTTGTACGGAATCAAGGGAATGAATGTACAAGGTGAGGTGGTCAAGGTGGTCTAGGATCCTGGCCTGGTTGACCGTCTTTGCAACCCAGAAAAGAACCACAACGTACCTAGGTATACTGTAGTACAGTAGTTTGTATTACTCCAAGCTGCATTTTGAGGCGACACCCCACGCCCGATCCACCGTTAGCCATATTAATGGTAAGACATCCCGCGCGACCAGGCACCTGAGCTTGCAAGCTGCAGGGCCTGGCCTGTTTGGTGTCATCCTAGCTCCGTTGCTGTGCTGACTGGGCCCCGTCCAGGACTGCCTGTGCAAGCTGTGCTACTGTAAGTTTGTGCGGCGGCATGCAGACGAAATAGCGGGGTTGAGGGGGTGTTATAGCAATACTACCATACATGTACAGTATGTAGAAACTTTATAGTACGTGGTACAGCAGCAAGCAGCAGGAGCAGCATCAAGCAGCAGCAGCAACAGCAGCAGCAGCAAAGCAAAGTAGGAGTGTGTGGGGGACCCAAGACAAAAGTTGATCCGTTGTATTCCCACGGTTTTGTCTTTTTTAGCTTCCTTCGATCTGGGAGACCATCCCACTCCAGATCAGAGCCGAACTTGAGGTTTGAACTAGCAACAACTTAAGATCTTGAAGATCATGGATAAATATGCCGGTTATTTGTGTCAACGGCTGGGACCCAGCAGGACGGCTCAGCCATGTGTCCCAAGAGCCAGGTAATCTTCACCTTGAGACAGGGTCGGGGCGGCCAAGGATGTGATGAGTGGCTTGGGGTGGGTTATTTCTTTTTTTGTTCCTTTTTTGACCTGTTCTTGCTGCTCTACGTCTGAGGTGAAGTCAAAAGGTCGGAGCTTGGCTGGGATCTTCGAGGTGACCGCCAAGACATGATACGATGCTCCCTCGGAACAGCTACCCCGTAATGTGCCCCGTTCTTTGTGGTAGATGACGGGGTCGATGACGCTGCTACGGGTACAGCTGATGACCTCCGCACCACCTTCAACAATGGAAAAGACGCCGCGCGGAGTCTCGGCACACTCCAATTTCTCCAGCCAGCCAGTGCATGCGTCGGGCTCCAAAGTTTATGAAAGAGTCCGTCCATTGAACGGAGCGTTAATGTTGTCTCGAGCTGCAGTCAGCCCGTAGCCGGTGTAAGCAAAAAAGAGCTGCATTTTGGGTAAAATAAAATTAAAAACGGCTCTATGCCGGACGGACGTGCGTAGCAAACAGTGGTGCAGACTTCATCAAAATCAATATCAAGCAAAAAAAAAAAAAACTTGTACAAGTTCTTATTTCGTTTCGGTGGGGGTGCAGGAGCTGCGAAAAGGAGGGGCTGTGATGGAAAAGCAGCTGTGGGAAATGGAGTTACCTGAGCTTTTTGGCGTCTTGTCATCATGGCGATTGGTCTCTGACCTAGTGGGCCGGAGGGGTTTTGTTTCCTTGCCAAGGTGTTCGGTGGAGCTTAGGCAAGCTAGGCCTGTCTGAAAACCCACCCCGCTGGGAAACTAACATGCGATTTGCTCCAACTTCCTTCCCTCGGCCGCGCTCCCCGTCCGTTGATTTTTCGTCCGACAATGAAACCTAAACATTCGCTACATAAGACCAGGTAGTACAATTACTGTACTGTACACCCTGGCAAATAGTACGGTACATCTTGTTTTGTTTTTATGACAAGTTGATCCTTTTTTTTCCTCCGAGGCGGAAAGCACAGCCAAACCCCTCCGATGCCTGGCAATTAAGCAGCGTTCATCGGGAACCGATTGTTTCAAGGACAGCCAGTGTTCGGGCTCGTTGGGGAGAATCACCCGATAGAAACCCAGGCCTCCCTTTCTCGCTCGCGTGTCCATTCCGTCGACGTCAGACGCTGAGTATGTGCTGTAGGTAAGGTACCTAGTCAACTAGTATATGGGCCGTCAGCAAAAAAAGGTAATTAAATCAATATGTACCTTGCCTTCCTGACAGCTGGAGCCAAGTACTTCTAGATGCTTCTTGGCAGGCGCCTACCTATAACCCAGGTAGGTAGTTTTTGTACCACAATACTTAAGATCGGGACCATCATGGATCGGGCTAGCATCCACCAAAAACCCCCCGGCAGGCAACGAATGAAACGAAGCGCCGCAACTTTTCACTTCTGCAAGTTGCTGGATACCACCTTATGTAGGTCCCCTTTACTTTACTGTACCTTGCCTCTTGATCACGAAAATCCCATCAACCCACATCCAAACCCAGATGTACCAAGCGGTACTTGGGGTCAAGTCAAATGTCCACACACACACACACACACACGCACACACACCACCACATCAACATGAACATGTAACCCACCGTCTAGCCTTTAAACCTACGGAGTAAATACCTAAATACCTTACCTACGCATACTACGTACATATGATTGATAAACATCATCAAGGTATAAATACTACCCCGGCATGCAAGCGGCTTGATAGGTTCATATTCACTGCAGATCCATGGAAGAGAAAAAAAAGAGAGTGCTACTGTATTTCCATGGCCGGGGCCTTCACCGGGCTGGGATCCTCCAGGGCTGGAAGGTGTGACCACGAGTAACTTGGGGCCCCAACAGCCGCGGACAAGGTTGGTGCTTCTTCTGTAAGAGGTTGCTTTCTCTGGATGCATTCGTTCCTGTGACGGGGGCCGCTCTCCGCTGGTTCCGCAACGCAAGAATGACGCCCAGTTTCTCGTGTGGTGAAATTTATCATTATTGTTGCATTTATAAGGCTCAGACCTCTATGTACCCGTTCCTTTTTCTTTCTACTGCTGGTAAGCATAACAACGTGGACGAGAGCACGTTTGTATTTCGTCCGAACTAGATGAGGCCATACATTTATTTATGTATGTTCTTTTCATTTTATACAAAGTCTTTCCCCTTGTCACAAAGTTTCTTTTTACCTGTTTCTTACAATTTGGAGTGACCATTTACAAGCATCCATCTCCAAAAAAGAAGCTCTCGGCTTGTAAGACATACCATACCACTCACCACCTCCTTGAGCAATTTTTTCTTACACACAAATTTCTCTTTTTTCACCTGTATCTATCTACAAAACTATTCTTTTTTTTCTCGTCTTAACACTAAAAAGGACCCTGTTTCGCAATGCCCGCTGCTGCGGAATCTACAGTGCTCATGGCTGGGGGTGTGGCACACCCCTTGAAGAGCTTTGTAGGAGGATTCTACGGAAATGAAAACCCCATACCTAAGCAGAAGGCCGTCAGCAGCTGGGGCCTGAGCCATGGAAAACATAACGGTATCAGCGGTGGCCTCGGCAATAAAAACGTCAACGGATACGCTCCTCAGCCACCTGACATAATCGATATTCGCGGTGTTGCAGTTGAGAGCAATCTCAAGGCAGAAATTCTGTCGTCTTTTCTCTCTACGCCGGGCCAGCGCACTATGCCTACCATTCTTCTATACGACCAGCGTGGCTTGCAAATCTTCGAAGAGGTAAGTCTTTCCCTCCTCTTTTTTCTTGTCATGATATCAATGCAGTCGGCAGTCTTGCAGGTGTTTGCACATCGAAGCAAGTCAGGCATAGAGCATATATTGATAATCCCCATCTTCACCGCACAGACTCGGAGGGGGAGCCTGCTAACACACATCACAAGATCACCTATCTGGAAGAGTACTACTTAACCAATGACGAAATATCGGTCTTGGAGTCCTCCGCCTCTGAAATAGCTCGCTCTATTCCGGACGGATCGATGGTGGTTGAGCTGGGGAGTGGGTATGCTTATACCTTGGAGCCTCGCTCTGCAAATTTGATCCCCGAACTGTCCACGAGCTAACCAAATTGCTTCGTACAGTAACCTGAGGAAGGTGAATCTTCTACTGCAAGCCATTGACAATGCCGGCAAAAACGTGGATTACTACGCGTTGGACCTTTCCAAGGAGGAGCTAAAGCGTACACTGGCCCAGGTGCCTCAGTACAAGCATGTCCGCTGCCATGGTCTTCTGGGAACATACGACGACGGCCGGGAATGGTTGAAAGAACCCACGAGTCTCGGTCGCCAGAAATGCGTCATGTCACTTGGCTCAAGCATTGGTCAGTCACAAAAGTCAAGACCACGCCTCGGAGCAGAGGATACTAACGCCTTCACGGTCACCACAGGCAATTTCCGTCGCGACGAAGCCTCAGATTTCCTGCGGGGCTTTTCCGAGGTGCTACGTCCGGGAGATTCCATGATCATTGGGGTTGATGCCTGTTCCGATCCCGCCAAGGTTTAGTGAGATCACCCTATCCTTCTGAGACAAGTTATCATTCTAGTTCAACTGCTAACTTTATCTTAGTCACGCATACAACGGCAAGTACTGGAGGACAGAGGGTCCCGGGGGTTTCAATCAACGTTACTAACATGATCGTTTTGAATGCTCTCCAGACTCGAAAGGAATCACACACCAGTAGGTCTAATATTGACCACGCGCCTTGGATACGTGTGACTGGCCGACTGACGCCGAGGTTGCAGATTCGTCCTCAACGGTCTTGTTCACGCAAACACAATCCTTGGACAACAGGCGTTCAAACTGGACGATTGGCAAGTTATTGGCGAATACGTTTATGACACAGAAGGGGGTCGACACCAAGCCTGGTACTCGCCAACCCGTGATACATGGGCTCTGGGCCAACACATACCAGCGGGCGAGCGAGTCTTTGTCGAACGAAGCGTGAAGTACAGCAAGTCTGAGACTCAAAACCTCTGGCAAGCCGCAGGGATGGTTGAGGCTGGCAAGTGGTCTGTCGGCCAAGAATACGGTGAGTGTGTTTTGATCGCAACACCTTCCATAAGCCTACGAAGTGGCTTTTGTCTCGTCTTTCATAAACTTTTATGGGAAAAAGAATCTAGGAAGATTTTGGTCTCGCTCACCTGCCTTGCATATATACCAGCGACCGAATACTAATGCGCCATCACCCAAACACAGGAGTGCATGTGCTAACCAAGCCCACGACACCCTTTGCGCTGACTCCGCATGAATATGCGAGCACAAATATGCCAACAATGGAGGACTGGAGGGAACTTTGGGCGAAATGGGACGCGGTCACGCGCGGAATGCTTCCCAAGAAGGAGCTTCTCGAGAAGCCTATCAGGCTGCGAAACGCCTGCATATTTTACCTGGGTCACATCCCAACCTTCCTAGACATTCAGCTTACCAAGACGACCAAGGAACCGGCTACGCGGCCAGAGGATTATGCTCACATCTTTGAGAGAGGCGTCGATCCGGATGTCGACAACCCGGAGCTTTGCCACTCTCACTCAGAGATACCGGATGAGTGGCCGCCAGCCTCGGAGATCGCCGAATATCAGGAACGGGTTCGATCTAGGGTCCTCAACATCTATTCTCGCGGCGCTGACAACATCCCCCGCAACGTTGCTAGAGCTATCTGGGTTGGCTTCGAGCATGAGGTCATGCACTTGGAGACGTTGCTGTACATGCTGCTTCAGAGCGACCGAACACTACCTCCTCCTGGGGTCGTCGCTCCCAATTTCGAGAAGATGGCTATCCAGGCCAGGGCCAACAGGGTTCCAAATGAATGGTTCGAGATCCCAGCAACCGAGATCATTATTGGGCTCGATGACCCAGAGGACAGCACAGATCCCAACGGGCATTTCGGCTGGTAAGTGTTTTCAAAGTGCCTTTATAGACAGAAGTTTCCTACTAATCATCACAGGGACAACGAGAAACCTCAAAGAAAGGCAAAAGTAGCGGCATTCCAAGCAAAGGCGAGACCAATCACCAACCAAGAGGTAAGGCGTCCGTACATCGTTGAAACCATGGAGAGCGCAGCTAATTGGTATACTCTGGATAAAGTATGCCTCGTACATGTACGAGAACAATGTAAACAAGATTCCTGCCTCGTGGTCCAAGATGGATTCAAACAATACAATCAACAGGACGAATGGCGTCAATGGGCATGCTGCTTTGAATGGGAATGGCCACGGCGGCAGCAATGGAACATATACCAACGAAAAGGCAAACGATCACGCAAACGGACATGCCAATGGATATGCCAACGGCCACAGCAACGGCCACGGCGGCAATAGGGAGGATGACCATATCGAAGCTCCCCCGAAATACTTCCTCGCAGACAAGACCGTGAGAACCGTATTTGGACTTGTACCGCTCGAGAATGCCCTAGACTGGCCCGTATTTGCTTCATACGACGAGCTTGCTGGATGTGCTTCCTGGATGGGAGGCAGGATTCCGACCTTTGAGGAAACCAAGAGCATCTATGCGTACGCCGAGGTCATGCGCAAGAAGCAGGCGCAGAACATTTTGGCTGGAACAGTGCCAGCTGTCAACGGGTATGTACAGAAATGACTCCTCTCTTCCGTACCCTTTCAGACCGAGCTCCCTGGACTAACAAGACAACTCTAGTCATCTTTCCAACAACGGCGTTGAAGAGACACCACCGTCACGAGGAGCCAACCCAGCCAGTGAGGATGGAACAAATCCATCCACACAGGCAGACGAGAACCTGTTTATTGACCTTGGCGGTTCCAACGTTGGGTTCCAGAACTGGCATCCAACTCCGGTAACGGCCGACGGTGGGAGACTGGCTGGACAGTCACAAATGGGAGGCGTCTGGGAGTGGACCAGCTCGCCGCTGCGGCTGCACGAAGGTTTCGAGCCGATGTCCTTGTACCCCAACTACACAGGTACGTCAAACTCAAATCTCCCAAGTTCGCTTAAGATTGTCCATTTGTTGTTGAGGTCCGGATTGCTGACATTTGGTGTGCTGTCACTTTGTTGCCTATTTAGCCGACTTCTTTGACGAGAAGCACAACATAATTCTGGGTGGTTCTTGGGCTACACACCCTCGCATCGCGGGCCGGAAGTCCTTGTAAGTACCCCAACCCACACATCTCTTCTCCCTTTGATTTCTTGACTGCATTCGCTTGACAGGCATAAATGACACTCCCCTGTATATGCATCCATCCACACTGATGCAAAAGCTACAAAATATCTCTCGTCACATTACCCTCATCGCTGGAAGTTTATAGCGTCTAAAAGCACATTTACTAATATTAGACTCACAGTGTCAACTGGTACCAGCGCAACTACCCCTACGCCTGGGCGGGCGCGAGACTGGTTCGTGACACCAAGAACTAAGGCTTGGGGTCTGCCTATATTTGTTTCGCTGTACAGAAAACTGCCCCCAATTTTGGCGGAGCAGGAGTGTGTCGCTCGAAAAAGAAAAAGTTATTTTGTGTATGATGTACAGAAAAAAGGTCTCGGGCTTTTTCTGGCAGTTTCTATACTTGACCTTGAGGGAGATTTCTGGTTCCAGCCTGGCCCGGTTGGAAAGACAAAACCTGGGTGTTTTTTGGTTGCGCCGTTATACTTCAAAAGTATGTTTAGTTTTCAAGTTATGTTGGAAATCGTTTTTTTAATTGAACATCGTCTTGGTTATGGGCTTTAAACATCCTTTTCTTTATACATCAATAGTCACAGAGTTGCGTTTTATCCGCTGTTCATGTCCTGGAGCTGACAAAAGTTCACCCGCATATTATTTTCATGTCAACAGTGCTTTTTTGTAAAAACAAGATAATTCGAAAAAAAGAAGTGTCACAGATTATCTACAACCCATAATCTGACAAACGTACTCTTCGCCTCCCAGGTGTAGATGATCTCCTATAGCTGATTGACGACATTGTCGCCGACTGCAAAACCGACGGCAGCTCCGCAATGGACGCCCTCCTCCTGGAGCTGTTCGACACCACCGGAGGCGTGAAGCCCGCGACGCTGGCTGACCGGTGCCGACGCAGCAGGGTGTGATTGTAGCTGCGGTCGTAGCTGCGGTGACGATGGCGCGACATCTCCGCGCTTAGGCTAGGCCACGGCCCGTCCATGTCCTCGTCTTCTGGAAAGTAAACCTCGTCCACGAAGCCGGCGTCGTCAAATTCGTCGTCGTAAAAGTCGATGAGGCTCGTGGCGGGCCTTCTCCTCCGGCTAAGCCCACCGCGGAGGCTGCCTTCCACCGCAGAGGCGTTGCCAACAGCTTGGCTGATACCGTTGCTTATATGTGCCTGCTCGATGGCTCCATCGCTGGTCGTGCTGCTGCTGCTGCTAGTGCTGTTGCTACTGCTGCCACCACCACTGCCACCATTACTGCTGCTAGAAGAGCTCCTGCTGTAGCTCGAGGTCACAGAGCCGCTGCTCTCGGGGCTGCAGCTGCCCGCCTTTGAAGCAGATGATGAAGTCCACCGAGCTGTCTTGATGGCGAGCGAGGGTGGCTGCTGGGGGGTTATAACGGTCTTTCCCTTTGCGGCAGGTTTCAGAGAGGCGCTTCTTGTTGAGTTGGGCACCGGCGTCGTCGGCAAGGTCGTCGGGCCGGTGGAGAAAGGCCAGGTAGTTACCTGGTAAAGGGACTTGAGCACGGCGTGAACGAAGACGGCCCCGGCGAAAAGGAGGAGCAGGGTCGCGGCGACAAATGTGGTTGATATTGCGGCGAGGGCAAGCGGGCCCGAGAGGACGACGATGGTGCCGACCAGCACGACGTTGCCGAGTTTCGACATGACCAGCCTTTGTTTTTCAACTTTTCTTCTTTTTTTTCCTCTCTCTCTCTCTTTCTGTCTTTTTTCTCTATCGTTTTGCGTAGTCCTTTTTAATTGTTTGATGGATCTGTCAATTTGGAGTGCTGATACTCGGCTCCGTTATAACCTGTGTTTGGCGTTTCTTTTGCTTCGGCAGGTTATCAAGACCGTCAAGATTCAAATAGCACTTGACGGATGGTCGGTGGCGCGATGTTGAATTGCTAAAGATGAATCGGAATCGGTGTCGGCACACCAAAATCAGGAACCACAAGTTGCTGAAGATGGATAAAAAGCCAGGTATGTGATCCGACGGCGAGGATGTGTGAGTGTGTGTATCGTCTCTTTTTTTTTCTTTTTTTCCCTCGCCAAAGTCAGTGCAAGCCCAATGAGGCAAGCAGCAATCCGAGACAAGCGGCTTCCTGTCTAACAAGCAAACTTTGTAAAACCCATCGGAGATGGATTAGAATAGGCTTGATAATCAGGGCGCAAGCACACTTTCTCTATCATGGATGACATGTGAAACTGTGCTGATGAATGAAGACAGTGAGGCAAAAAAGGTTGGTTGGATGTGTTGGGTAGTCGAAGGCAATCGAGTCTGAACAGCAAGCAGCCGACTGGCTATTTGCCCATTTGTTCGTACCTTTACAGTAAGTAGGAAGGTACCTACTGTAGGTTAGGTAGGTAGGTAGTCACTTGGTTAATGCGTCAACCAGATAGTCAAGTAACTCCGTCAAGGTAGACAGACAGCACAGCTACCTAAGGTAGGTATGCTACTGTACCTAGGTAGCTAATTCTGACGAGTCAGAGCTCTGAGATCCTCATACAAACTTGCCATGTTTTAGCCTCTGTCGATGTGGCTTTCGGCAAGCCTAATCCCTATCGCTCGTACAATGACATACCTTGTCAACGTTTATTAGGGGAGTTAAGGTTGCAGCATGAAACCCGGGGTCCAGGTTCGGTGAGTGTTGTGTGCAGTAGGCAGGGAACCGGATTTACTGTCTTGATTGTACTGTACTGTGCAGTATTGTTGTTCGTTGCGTAACGTACTTCGTACCATGTGAAGAGGAAGACGGATGGCTGGTTGGCTGGGTACTTTACGAGATAACGTACTTCGTATAAGCTTGCCGGTTATTGAGGACTGTTGGTTCGTGCAACGCTCGCTGCTGGGCGGGATAACGGACGACAGACCAGACATTCATTCTCACATGGGAAAGAAAATGATGGGTCGAGACACAGTCAAAGTCCTGTGCGTATTCCTCCAGGTCAGGAACTAGTTCTAGACCTAGCCTAGGTTCTAC
Organism: Pyricularia sp. CBS 133598; assembly: GCA_004337975.1. Classification (NCBI taxonomy): domain Eukaryota; kingdom Fungi; phylum Ascomycota; class Sordariomycetes; order Magnaporthales; family Pyriculariaceae; genus Pyricularia; species Pyricularia sp. CBS 133598. The sequence continues at coordinate 3,623,853 of RRCJ01000002.1, forward strand.
TTCTAATGAGGTGGCAAGACAATTAATTCATAAAACACACGAGGCGCCTGGGCGCTTGATATCGATAATTACCTACGGTACAGAAAAGTACCTCTTTCATTTTACTGACCAGCGTAAGGTACTTACTTAGCTTAGCATAATAGACCACCAAGACCATCTACCTAGACATGTATGTAATTAGTCTAATGGACAATTGCGACAGTTGAAAGTCAAAGCGACCCCCCCCCCCCCCCCNNCTGTTGGTTCGTGCAACGCTCGCTGCTGGGCGGGATAACGGACGACAGACCAGACATTCATTCTCACATGGGAAAGAAAATGATGGGTCGAGACACAGTCAAAGTCCTGTGCGTATTCCTCCAGGTCAGGAACTAGTTCTAGACCTAGCCTAGGTTCTACTTCTAATGAGGTGGCAAGACAATTAATTCATAAAACACACGAGGCGCCTGGGCGCTTGATATCGATAATTACCTACGGTACAGAAAAGTACCTCTTTCATTTTACTGACCAGCGTAAGGTACTTACTTAGCTTAGCATAATAGACCACCAAGACCATCTACCTAGACATGTATGTAATTAGTCTAATGGACAATTGCGACAGTTGAAAGTCAAGGCAAACCCCCGTTGCTGCCATTCTCCATGAGGGTTGGTGAATCTTTTCAGATGCTAGGGAACCTAGAAGCCTAGATCGACGTGGGACGATGACGGTGTATGCTTTAGCTACCCCAGAAACGCCACTAGGCTAGACACCCTCTTGAAAACAGGCTGGGGTATGCAGAGAGAGCCGTCTATTTTCTTTTCCCCAGCGGTGAGATGAGATGAAGGGGAAAAAAAAGAAGAAACCGGGAGCTGCTCCAAAGAAGCCCCGGGCCGCATAGTGACGCCGGAGACGGGTCGTGATGCACATGTAGGCTGATGTAAAGTCGTACTGCGTACTTGTTCCTGCGGGGGATCGCAAGGTATTGCCGCTTACAGTAGGTAAGATGTCCCTTTTATTGCCTGGGCTGCTTACTGGATGCGTTGGTCTTGCAGCAAATTCATTTTTTTTGTTGGGTGGGATGGAACTGGACTTGATGGAGGTTGGTCTGGTAAGGGACCAAGGGAATTGTAAAAAATTGGTTCGACTTCTCTCTCTCTCTCTCGGTGCGGGGCACGGGGAATAAGGTAGGGAAGGAGGGAAGGAGGGAGGGGGGCTTTTGCCAATTGGTTGATTAATTGCAACATCAATTTGATACAGTTTCCGGGTAAAGATTGGACAATAACAAATCCCAAACTGGGAATAAAAGAGCAAATGATGGCATGATATCCAGCATCAAGAGTCTAGCATATTCCAACTACGGTACTCCGTAGCAAGCAATCCTCGTCGTGCCATCTTCAGTGGGTTTTGGCGGAGACCCTGCATGTTGGATGGATTTCAGCTGCTGGGAGCCGCAACCCATCGGCGGCTTGCTACTGCACAATAGCACGGTAATTTACCAAAGTAGGTAATTCGCCTGAACTTTTAAGGTCCTTATTAGCCTGTCGTCGACTGCCGTAGTGACATCAAACAATGGAAGTCAATCTGCCAACCCCACCCCCACCCGCCCCCTCAGATCCAATCCTTTGTCCGAACTCTCTTCGCATCCATTCTTGTCCCATTCAATCCCGTGCATGTGCAGAAGTTCTTGGTGGCTCGAATCTTACTCGTCTGAGCTAATCCCCAAGCTAAACAAGCTAAAAAAGTCTTTGTAGTAACAAGCATCAAAACAAACCAAAAAAAAAGCCGCGGAGCCGATCGCGAAAAGAATGTGTCCAGGTCACGGCCATGCTCCGGGCGATGCCCCGGCCTCGACCGGGATTCCGAGTAACCCCGGGCCCGGCGACTCCGAACCTTTTCCATGGGAGATCGGAGCCTATGATGCACACTGCCACCCCACCACAACTCCCGCTTCTATCGCTCGAATTTCCAGAATGCGGACCCGGGCCATAACCGTCATGGCCTCTCGTGCCCAGGACCAGGCCCTCTCAGCCACCGCAGCAGACGACCACGGTGTCCCCAGTCGCTCTGAACTGCAGGCACGGTCGATGGATCCCAGCGCTCCGGTCGGCAGGGTTGTCCCTGCTTTTGGCTACCATCCTTGGTTCTCGCACCTGATCTATGACGACTCGGCGTCGTCAGAGCTCGACAAGGCCGCCCACTTCGCCTCGGTCCTCAAGCCGTCTCCGGCCTCGGACCCGGACTTCCTCGCAAGTCTACCCGACCCGGAGCCCCTCTCGTCCGTCATCGACACGGCCAAAGAGAGACTGCTCCGCTACCCGTCCGCCATGGTCGGCGAGGTAGGTCTCGACAAGGCCTTTCGGCTCCCGCAGCCCCGCGAACCGGGGCCAGACGGCGAGATCGACCCGCCCGCAGAGGATGAGCGCAAAATGGTCCCCGGCGGGCGGTACGGCCGCATGCTGAGCAAGTACCGAGTGAACATGTCGCACCAGGAGTGCGTCTTCCTGGCCCAGATCGCCCTGGCCGGGGAGCTGGGGCGGGCCGTGAGCGTGCACGGGGTGCAGTGCTCCGGTCTGCTGCTGGACGCCCTCTCCAAGACGTGGAAGGGCCACGAGAGGGAGGTGGTCAGCCGGCGGAAGCAGAGGCTGGTTGCCAAGAACGCCCAGGCCTGGGAGGAGTACGACTCGGACGAGGAGGACGAGCCGCAGCAGACCGAAGTAGGTGCGAAGCCTTTTCCTCCGCGGATATGCCTGCACTCTTTCTCTGGTTCGGCCGAAGTGCTGAAGCAGTACACGGACCCACGTATACCGTCCAAAATCTTCTTTTCCTTTTCAGTTGCGATAAACATGGGTACCGCCTCTGTCGAGGAGAAAGTGCCCGAGATAATACGAGCCTGTCCAGATGACAGGATACTTGTAGAAACCGATCTGCATCTTGCCGGCGACGAGATGGATTCGATGTTGGAGAAGATGTACCGTCATGTGTGCCACATAAAAGGTTGGGGACTAAAAGAGGGCATCGAGAGGATAGCCAGGAACTATGAAGATTTCATGTTTGGCTAGACTGGCTGAGATTTTATACTACATACCTAGGTATATGAATTATGACAGATACACTGAGCAATCATCTTGTGATGGTTTGTTGACTTGAGAAATATTCAAATACTTCAAACGGCATGAGCTGGCGGCCAAAAGTCTCGGGGGGCTTTAGCGCAAATATTGCCTGAGCAATCCGCTACAACTTGAACCAAATACCTTTTTTTCATTAAAATTGAAGTGGCTATCGATCTGTCTGTCCAATATCCATTAAGCCCTGCGTCTTGTGATACAAGCGCTTCTACCTAGAACAACCTCTATTTGCATATATTGCTTGCGAAACTGCAAACAAGACCCGAAACTGTATAATTGGGGTTCATGGAAATGAGCTGTCCTCATTCACCCTAAAAATGATTTGCGAACTTACTAGGGTAACCGCTTCCTTATTGCTCCCCAGTGGTGGAATCAGTGATAAAGGTTGCCTCGCAGAACATGGCACCAGTCTCGGTAATCTCGGGCTCCTCTCCGAGCTTGAGCTTCAGTGTTGGACTCGCTTTGCGGGGCATGTACTGTCGGGTTGTGTCAGCAGGACAATAATATTTTAGTACTCATGGACAAAGTCTTATGACCAACCTGGTAAATATAAGGTTTGGTTCCTGCGGTAGCTGCAGCAAACTTCTTCACGAAGCCGGGAACCTCAGCCATAACATCGATACGGTCCAGACGCGTCTCGTATTCGCCTTCAATGCCGGCCTCGACCTTCTTGCCATCTTTTGTCGCACCAGACCAAGTCAGCTTGACTTTTGTGGGCTCCTTCCAGTCGTTCTCCGAGTCACTCCGAGTTTCGACATGCTCAACATGGTTTGAGCAGCCAGCAACAACAATTTCACCATCCTTGGCGATCGCACCGACACTGACAGTCGTAGACCCATACGATGGTGGTGTTATGTACTCCATCAAGACGGCCGAGTGCGTCGGGCCTTGAAAGTTGACAAAGTTCCAACTGGCGGCGGCATGGTGGGGCTTCATACCCTGCAGAGCATGGACAAACAGGCAGCGTCCCTTGACGTCGAGCGGTCCGTCAGGAGTCGTGATTGTGCCTTCCGTCTGACACCTGGGCCAGAAGGCATGGCGCATTGTTCCCCATGGATCCGCCAGATCTGTTCCAAACAACGTGGTGCCCGTCTTTCCTGCGTGGAACCCTGGAGTGGTCCTGGTGACCTTGATGTTGACAATGGCCCGCTCGTCTGTCATGGACTTGATCGTGTATGATGTGCCGTCCTCGGAAAGCTCGACGGCGCAGTCGTCGGCATAGAAAGCAGTCATGTCGTTACTGAAGGAGTGGTTGCTCAAGGGTGTTGTGCACCACAGATGCGGCTTGCCGTCGTCTTTGAGGTTGAAGACCTTGGTGTTGAACTGGCATGTTGTTCGGATGCCACTGGATTTTTGCAGGTCAGCGACGGTCATTACCAGAAAGTAAAGCGAAGCAGTACAGTGACATACGCAACATTGCTGTAGATAACCTGCACGAAGGCAAGGTGACCACTGTCAGTGGTCATATAGAAGGTCTGCGTCTCGACACAGGTGGATGTCATCGCCCGCCACTTCAGGTCGTCGCGGGTAAGCTCTGTGTGCGAGGCGGTTGCTGCCTCCTGGGCAACCGACTTGATGGCGGTCGGGCCATAGATAGGCTCCTGGGTGCCGGCGACATTGGCCAGCCTATATCGCACATGTAGAGCATGGTCAGACTTGCGGACTGGCTTATACTTGACCTATGGCGACCCCAGTTAACTTACTGTTGTTTAGCCCAGTTGAACATTGTTGCGGTTTTTGTAGCGGCTTTAAAAGCTTCCAATAGTAAGCTGGAGTCGAAATGAAGAGCCCTTGTCAGATATGGTATGTTTGATACTGGGGCTGAAATTGTTTTCGCGCTTTTGGTCGAATGGTTGATGGTGGGTGCCCAGTAAGTACAATACCTTTTGTACAAGAGATCTACTGGGATGAAGAACAAAGTAGCACGCTCGGAAACGGTTCTTTTTGACAAACCTTCTTTCAGCAAGACTGTTCAAGATTATCGAGTCACCTCACCGCTCGTTTTTCAATCCTATCTCGGTCTTAGGAATGCCCGGGTCGTAGCCATCGGCAAATTTATGGAGGGACAAGCGTGCTTGATGCGGGGCCAAATGTACGTCAATCGACCGACAGTTGGTGTGGCGTCACTGTACGGTTGTCTTTACCCACTGCAGCCAAGGGGCGGGAAGGGGACCCTAGAAACACATCGCAGCAGAGTCACGTTCAGGGTGGGGCCCCATCCAATTGAGCGACACGGCACAGGCTCTGGGCTTGTGGCTGAAGCTCATGGATCCAATGCTTGGCTGAATTTTTTGGCTTCAAGAGAATTGATGAGCTGCTGAATGCCGAAATCTTCAACAAGCCAGCCGATTTCTGAGCACTTGATAGGGACGAAGCTGGAACCTCACCTGTCCACGACGAGCACTGAGAGACACATTTTTCCCGTAAAGTTCACATCCGCGTAACGAACCCACTTTAGGCGAATTATCTACCCGGGCAGAGACGCGTTACAATGTCCAAGGCACGCGCCGCCGCCGGAGGCGCAGACCAAATCGTCAAGCTTCTCGTCGGAGCCGGTCAGGCCAGCCCCAGTCCTCCCGTCGGTCCAGCACTTGGAAGCAAAGGTGTCAAATCAATGGATTTTTGCAAGGTTGGTTTTTGTCTTGCAGCGCCTCCTAGTCGTCGGGCCATGTGATACTAATGCCTGTTGCGAAACAGGAATTCAACGCAAGGACAGCACATATCATCACGGGAACCCCGACGCCTGTGCGCGTTACCGTCCGACCAGACCGAACCTTTTCTTTTGATATACGGACTCCTCAGACCTCATGGCTGCTGCTCAACGCCGCCGAAGCCCCGGTGGGGCGCAAGGGCAAGAGGAAGGGAACCGGGTTGGCAGGGAAGGAGACTGTCGGCACAATCAGCCTCAAACACGTCTACGAGATCGCCAAAATCAAGCAGACGGAGATGAGGTTATCGGGCCATTCGCTAGAGGGACTTTGCAAGTCCATCATATATCAGTGCAAGTCTATTGGCGTAGAGGTTAAGCCTTGAGACATGGCGCTTTTCTGTAGCTTGGTAGAAGAGCTATTTTGCTGGGCCAAATTTGTATTATATTGTAGCATTTTGGCTTATTATTACCCTCATTCCATCTCACTTACAGGACTCTTCCGGGCTTCATTTGATAGCGTGTACAAGTGTTCTGATATCCGGTCGTTGGACTGTATGTGTTCAAGGTACTGTACCCAGTGAGCAAATATGGACGCCATCAAGGAGGGAGCTATTGAAGCAACACGTTTTCGGCCTTCGAGTTTTTTAGGGGTTCTTTTCTCTTACTCTGTCCTTCCTCGGGGTTTGATTAAACGAATTGTTGACTGGAATCAGCTTGGATTAGCCTGGCGCTTCTTAATATCAGTTGAACGTCTTGCACAATTGGGAAAGGGTCAATGTCAACGCATCTCAAATCTGGTTCTATCTACCTTAGTTTCTGGAACTCGAACTAAAACTAGAACTAGTCTATTGTGGTACTGCACAGTAGATCAGGTGATGAAAGCAAACATATAATATCTTTTTTGGACGCATAGTTAATGTGCCTAAAATAAATCTTGATCAACTTTGGACAAGTTTAAATCCACTCCAGGCGCCGGCAAAGGATTTATCACCGGCAAATTTAGAGTGCGCACCCAACAAAGGCATAGTAAGGTACCTCCAGGGAGGTAGGTTTTGGGTAACTATTCCATGTTGGTTTAGTTAAAGGCCCATGATAAATAGCTTCGCAGCTGGGATGGTCCTATACGTCACAATACTCTTTATTTATCGACGAAGTCTAGTCTTTTTCGGAGGTAGGTAGCTTGGTTACGTACGTAGGGGACGGACTATTCTCCGATGTAACCCAGAGGACTTGCCTCTCTTCTTTCCTTCAGTCAAGAATTACCACGTAGGGCTCTAGTAGTCTAGTCGAGATCTTGGTCTCTTGAGTCAGACATGAGCGCATGTCGCGGTGCATCAATTCCCCGTATCCGCGCATCAAGCCGAGGAAAACCGATCGACCTTGACTAGCTAGCTACCTTGCCCAGGTACCGTACCTCACTTATGTATCTTGTCATCTCCTCAATAAGTGAAGCAAAGAAGAAGAAAAAAAACATAAGCATCACCCAGTCTAATCAATATCAATCTCAACAGTCAAAACATCCGCGCGCGCAGATGAACATCCGACCTACCTGGGGTACATTATCTGAAATTCGGTGACTTTGGCTCAAGTCAACTGCCCCACCACGGAGACTTCCGTAACCGTGAGTGTTCTCCAAAGCGTCCAACCGGGGCGAGCGGCTTGGTAGACCAGCCCAAATCGGGTACTGGTTGTCGTCACGCTTGTTGCCATTTTTTCTGGCTTATTGTTACCAAAGCACCACCAAGCCTTACCTCTTTGCTTATTCTACCTTCGACCTTTTTTTGTCGCCAATCTTGTCTCCCGCCTTTTGATAGCTGCCAAATTCATCCCGGCTATCTCCTCTGGGAGTCATTCCATGCCAGGAATATAAGGCCTGACTATCACATTGGCGCTCTTTGGCGCTCTTCTATATTCGGCGGTTCCAATCTTCGCAATGGCAACCTCCCCCGCGGGGGGGCAATCCGCGCCCAGGGGTACGTGAGGTGACAGACAGTTCAGCTGTGGTAGTCGCACTTTCCAGCCCTGCCGCAGTTTCTACATTTGTTTGCAACAAACAAACGCAGAAACAAACCCCCCTTTTTGATTCGACCCCGTTCTGCCCAACATGTGCTTCAATTCTGTGTTCACTTTGGTCAATCTGCCGCCTACCAGATACCTACCTACACCTTTGGTACTCAGTTGCTGATGATATCCCCCAGGCAAGGCAGCGCCTACAGATGTTCATGCCGACACTTCCGAACCACAGGCGCCAGCCGACCCTCCAGCAGTAGTAGTAGCACCAGCACCGATATCTCCAACGCAAGCGCCAGCGCCAACGCCAACTTTACAGCCAACAGCACCCTCCGTGCGCTTTCGGTCCGTCGTTGAGGAGATCGGCCCGGAGGTAGTGCAATCGGGATCGTCTCCAGAAGTCCCTGCTCCCGTCGACGCGCATGAACTCGGTGAAGTCACACCAGCCCAGCTGAGTGCTTTGGCCAAGTCGCTGCAAGGCTCCCACTTGCAGGAGCGCCGGATGAACATATTTTCATTCCAGCCAGTATCGCTTCCCGCCTCCAGGGTACGTCATATCTGCTATGCTGTCGTTACCCATGCGCGATCCTTCAATTGCGCCTCTGCTGACTTAATGTCCACGCCCCTCAAAAACAGACCCCTTCCCATGAAGACGATTCTTCAAAAAACCCTACTCGTCAAAATACCCGCAGTACCGCTGGGCAATCACCATTGTCGAGCCCGCGGGTTGCGCCAATGCATAGTCCGCCTCTGACCCCTGCGGCCACTGGCCTTGCCGACGTCGACTCGAAACGCCAGGCCAATTCTGCAGCGGGCCACCGAAGTGACCTCATCACTCCACAGGACTCGACGGACTCACCACCTCGGTCTTCTCGACCAAGCTTGCGACCGGATGGTTTCTCCTCGGCTGATGACGTTCCCCGGCGACCTCGTTCGACGCACAATGACAGTGATGGATCCTCGAAAGTAGGCGGGCACCGCAAGGGCATGTTCTCTGCAGGACCTGGGAGTCTGCCGTCTTCGCGAGATTCGAGCCCGACCCGCCTAGCTGCCTCGCAACTGTACACGAGGCCCTTCACCCCAGACGGCGATGCAAACGACCCATATGCGGCACATAAGCGACCGCAGCAAAAAGCCATCGAGCCGCGATTTCATTTCTCTCTAGGCAGGAGAAAGCATTCGCCCGCATCGTCATCCAATAGTCTGGGGAAAGCTTCCCCAGACAAGCGGGGATCGGCTTTGTTCCTGAGGGGTTCTGATCTCAATCGGGAGACCAGTACCACTCCGACAATTAATAGTAGGCCTAACTCGATGGCGGACTTGAAGCGATTTTTCAAGGTTGGGCCTCACAAGAAGCGCGCCTCCTCCCCATCTCCGTCTGTCAAATCGACACAGGTCTCGACAAGTTCCAGAGGTCAGGCCCAGATTCCCTTTGGCAGTGACCATGGCCTGTCTTCCAAGTATGGCAAGTTGGGCAAAGTTCTCGGCTCAGGGGCCGGTGGATCCGTGAGGTTAATGAAGCGGGCAGAGGACAACACAGTCTTCGCAGTGAAGGAGTTCCGACCAAGGCATACCTACGAAACGGAGAAGGAGTACGTCAAGAAGCTGACGGCCGAGTATTGTATCGGCTCGTCGCTCCATCACGGTAACATTATCGAGACTCTTGACATTGTGCAAGAAAAGGGCAAGTGGTATGAGGTTATGGAGTACGCTCCTTATGATCTTTTTGCCATTGTCATGACAGGAAAACAGTCGCGCGAGGAGGTGACGTGCTGCTTCCTCCAGATTCTTAGTGGAGTCACGTATCTGCACGGCATGGGTCTTGCGCACCGAGATTTGAAATTGGACAACGTTGTGGTCAGCGAACACGGCATAATGAAGATAATCGATTTTGGAAGCGCTCATGTCTTCAAATATCCTTTCGAGAACGGAATCAACCTAGCAAAAGGTAGGTCACCTGCATCATCTGATACGAGACAGACTGGATGAAACTAACCACCTGGGCAGGGATTGTGGGATCCGATCCATACCTAGCACCCGAGGTGTATGATGAGCGGAGATATGACCCTGCAGCAGTCGATATATGGTCATTGGCTATCATCTATTGCTGCATGACATTGCGCCGCTTTCCCTGGAAAGTTCCTCGCATGACCGATAACTCGTTTAAATTGTTTGCTTCCGAGCCAACACCTGGTCATGACCCAAAGAAGCTGGTTTTGCCGTCTCACCAGTCCTCGTCGGCACTCACCGAGACACCGGCGCGGGACATCTTTGTCCAGAGCGACGATAACAAGTCGACTATCGAGCAGAACAATAACGCACAGTCACAGAAGGCGGAAGGACAAACAATCGCCGGCACTGACAACAACACGGGGGGCTCCAATACTGGTAACAGCTCGGCACCTGAGAAGCGTGAGGTTATTCGGGGGCCTTGGAGGATCCTCCGACTGTTGCCGCGTGAGAGTCGACATGTTATCAGTCGTATGCTGATGATAAATCCTAAGGAAAGGGCTAAGATGGAGGAGATCATTGAGGATCCTTGGGTTGCAAACACCGTCATCTGTCGACAAGAAGCCCCAGGCCAGGTTTTCGAAGCAGAGGACCATACTCACATTTTAGAACCTCCGGCGGCCCCGTCAACCACACCTGCTGCGGCACCTGCCAAATAGCGACAGCTGCAGGCCAAGGCTACTTTTTGTTTTACCCATGCGGGAATTCATTATCATCAGACTGCTAATATCTTGCGCTTCTCAAGTCATGCGCGAAACCACAGACAGATCTGGATTATATCGATCGATAGAGATGAGAATAAGTGGTTGGGCGTACATTGTTCTCTTGTTTTGTTACTGGGGATTTCGGGGTATATTTGCATGTAGCATTCTAGGGGGTCGGGGTTGCATAAAGGGTTGCATTAGAGCAGCTCATTGAGCACTAGAATGGGCACTCGGGAAATATACGATGGGATTTTTGGATTCTCCCTTGGACATCCGATATGGAGGTATGGTTGACGAGACAGCACTCTCGACCAATTTAAGAGTTCTTAAAGCAGTAAAAAAAAAACAATTTTGAAAAAAGTCATGTGTAAATGGTATTGACCTAAAATTACTCTGACTTCGGTACCGAGTTCCAAGCAAATGTTCAAACTGGTGAAATTATTGTTGTTTGGCTGAGGAGCCTCTTGGGCTGCCTAGAAGCTATCTAAATTCAAAAGGAGTACCTACCTTTTTCTGGGTAGATCCCAATGCATAAGGTAACTTGTAGGACAAGCGGTTCTCTCATGTTTTTTTTTCAGGGCGTTGAGTTTCTGACACCTTGACGGGCAGGGTTAGGGTTTATTCAGCTGCCCAGCCCCCGAGCGGTTTATCTCGGCAAAAAAAAGTTCCCCATCGCGTTTTCTGGAAGCTTCCCAACGCGAACTAAGGTCAAAGCTGTTCCGTTTACTTATTTTTTTCTCTGCATCCCGTAAACTGCAAACTTCGAATCCAGCCCAACAACATCCCTCAACCACATACCCAATACACCTTTACTTGCCAAGCTTGCTAAGCACATAATACCTCAATCAGAATGGTAAGCGCACCTCCAGCAACTCCGTTTTTCCCCCTCTTCACGACCGCCATATCAGCCCTGTTTCACACGCAGCAGCTGTAGTTTGATCGAGGCAACTAGCTACCCGTCTACTTGGGAGCCTCCCAATATGCTGCCTGCGAGATCGACACCCTTGTGATCTCGAATTCGCCTTGGATTGGCAGCTCGAGCTTTCGACTAACGCACTTGGTTGTCACAGTCTACCACTCTCCGCTCGATCAAGTCGCTGGTTCCGCTCCTGGACCGCGTGCTCGTGCAGCGCATCAAGGCTGAGGCCAAGACGGCAAGCGGCATCTTCCTGCCCGAGTCCAGCGTTAAGGAACTGAACGAGGCCAAGGTCCTCGCTGTTGGTCCCGGCGGTCTTGACAAGGACGGCAAGCGCACCCCCATGGGCGTTGCTACCGGCGACCGTGTTTTGATCCCTCAAGTACGTTCGCAGCATCCCATCAACCCTTGATATGGGTTTCCATGGATTCATCACTGACATGTTTTGTAGTACGGCGGCTCCCCCGTTAAGGTTGGCGAGCAGGAGTACCACCTCTTCCGTGACAGCGAGTACGTGCAAAACAGTCCACCTCCATTAACATAAGGGTCCTCCCTATCCGCTCACCTAGCTCTGGACAAAACTCTAACGCCGTTGCCACCACCCTAGGATCCTGGCCAAGATCAACGAGTAAACTTGGATCACCATCGAACATCAGATACCCATGAAGTGACGATCACAACTCTGTACCATACTTTGTACACAAGCTCTATACACTGTACCAAAAGAAAATATTGGCGATATCCCCTCCTTCTGATAATTATACCGGTCACTTGTTCAGTTCAGGCCACCTCAATGGAATAGGTGATGTATTCATCTTGCAGCCAGTCCCATATTCGCTTGAATCTCTACTCCTAGAGTCATGTGCTCTCATATCTCACCCACCTCCCTCCGCCCCTGTATCCCTCAGAAATATCCATGGGGAATCTCAATGAGACGAGGTGAAATTGAAGGTGTCTCCAAGTTCAACCTAGTGTTTTCGATTACTGTTGTTTCCATAAGAACTCAGTGGCGCAAAGTTCTTTTTCCCCGAAATGGCGTCGACTTCAAACTGGCATACGGAACTGTCGATCAGGGGATACAAGCCACGATCAGATAGGAAGGCTTCCGATATGTTCAGTGGCGCTCAACGACATAACGCTCATAAGGGTGGACGTCGCCACACTGATGCTATTAATGGTACACTAATCGTCAGTCCTCGTATGAATCCGGAATACTTGGTAGGTGATTACAGTAGGGAGGCAACAGCAAACGATTTCGTGTCCCTGAATTGACCTAGGAATCACTTTAATGAGCCCACCGTTTTAGCGTCCGAGCTTGTGTTCAGCAACGGAAATGATCTGGCTACAGATATAGGCACAAAGGCTTTAGCGGGAGGAATTGTTCAGGGGCCAAGCGAGCCTGGACCTGAGCTAAATCTACACCAGTGAAGAGCTAATCACTGCTTGATTCAGGAACCTAGTGTCTCCGTCGGCCAGCTGGTTGAGGATTTATTGATTTTTCACTGTGCCTAGCGTCGGCTGAGCAAGAGACCTACAATCGGCTTGGCCATGTTACTCGGATGCGAGCTCGTCTTGGGGGAGCATCTGAGACTTGGCGTTGCCTCACTTCTCCTGCAGAGCCTTCACGGGAACGTCATTGTGCGCCCCGGGCACTTGCGGTATACTCGTTGTCCTGGAGTCGTCTGCGCAGGGATAGAGGCCAATAAGGCGAAATGTATCAGGAGGACCCTACAATCCTGTTATAATAACGTGCCTGTTTCCCTGAGAAGGTAAAAACGAGGCTCCTCTGCCTTCATCAAACAGTACTGGTTTCTGTGACGGTATCTCTCATCTTATTCGCTCCCTGCCTATTAATCACACTCATTAACTTATTATTTCTCAATCCTTCAAACCTCTACGAGAATCAATATCATTCCTTACTCCCAAACCAAGGCAGTGCCGCGATCCGCCCTCACAGGCTAGTACTCCTCGTTCATTTCCACCCTGGGAGCCCCTCACCAACTCAGGAGCCACTCATTTGCGATCTCTCTCATCCAGCTCTCTCCTCTAGCTTCTTCAACTAAAGGGCTTGGATACTAGAAAAGCGCGTCCCTCTCTCTGCCCTGATTCCCGGGACTTACCAGATCCAAGCATCTCGGCCACCACTCTCCTTAGCAGCTTCGCCTCTAACACTCTCTTTATACACTCTTTCTTTTTTTTTTCTCTTTCTTACCAAGCTGAGCTTGCCCTTTACCTTCATTTTAGCCTCTCTCTTTTATCAATTTCCAATAAAAAAATGAAGTCTTTTGCTGCTACACTCGGCGTCGCGACCGCCTTCGCGAGCGTTATCAACGCACACAGTGTTTTCACCACCTTGTTGATCGACAATGTCGATCAGGGCGACGGAACTTGCGTCCGCATGCCTAATGATCCTGGCACCGCCACCGACCCCATCGCGAGCATCACCGGCAACGACATGGCCTGCGGCAGGGATGGAGAGACCGCGGTTGCATTCACATGCCCGGCATCTGCCGGTAGCAAAATGACCTTCGAATGGCGTCTTAACCCCGACTACTCGTCTCCGGGAAGCATCGACAAGTCACACAAGGGACCCTGTTCCGTTTACCTGAAGCAGGTGGCCGACATCAAATCGACCCCCGCCGCGGGTCCCGGTTGGTTCAAGATCTGGGATGATGGGTATGATGAAAAGGCAGGCCAGTGGTGCACGGAGAAGCTCATTGCCAACAACGGCTTGATGTCGGTCCAGCTTCCTACTGGTCTTCCTGGCGGCTACTACCTCGTCCGCCCAGAGCTGTTGGCCCTGCACGAAGCCGACAAGGGCGATCCTCAGTTCTATACTGGCTGTGCTCAGATTTTTATCGATGGACCAACGGGAACCCTCAACGTCCCGGCTGAGGACTCGGTCTCAATCCCTGGATACGTCCAGATGGGCCAGAAGTCAGTCACCTTCAACGTCTGGCAGAACCCGCTGGACCTGCCGTACCCTATTCCCGGACCCAAGGCGTACAACCCCATGGCCCCGAACGGCGCCGCGCCCAAGGCTACCTCGTACGACAAGGCGGAGGTCGGTGTCGTGCCGGACAACTGCCTGCTTAAAGTCGACAATTGGTGCGGCACCGAGGTTCCCTCGTACAGCAACGAAAATGATTGCTATGCCTCTGCATCGGCCTGTGACAAGCAGCTCACGGCGTGCTACTCTGGCGCCGGGCCCACTGGCTCGGCTGGTTGCAAGGTCTGGGAGGCCAAGTGCCAAGGAATCCAGGCCAACTGCGCATCTGGTAACCCCCAAGGTCCGCCAAACGCTGGTGCCAAGCTCCAGAGTCCTGACCGCCAGCTTCCCGGTCCCATTCCCAGTGCCGAGGATGTCGTGGACACCGTCGTCGCATCTGTGCTCCCGGCTACCGGCGGTGCCCCTCCAGCCGCCACTCCTGCTCCTTCTCCTGCTCCTGCTCCTGCTCCAGTCGTCAAGGCGGCTCCCGCTCCTTCTCCCGCCCCGGTCAAGGCCCAGCCCAAACAGGACAAGCCTGCTCCGGCTGCCCCAGCACAGCCGGCCAAGGTCGAGCAGCCCGTGCAGCAGGCCGTCAAGCCCGTTGCTGCTGCCGCGCCAGCGCCCGTCGTCACGACCATGGTGACGGTTTACACTACGGTCTTCGAGGGTGCACCTGCCCCGGCAGCCACCAACTCGCCCCAGACGACGCCCGAGCACGTCAAGAGCACCAAGCCCGAGGGCGGAGCCAAGTCTCAAGCCAAGGCCAATCCCGGCAGCAAGTCCAAGGCCGCCCA
The DNA here is from genome assembly GCA_004337975.1 of Pyricularia sp. CBS 133598. NCBI lineage: Eukaryota > Fungi > Ascomycota > Sordariomycetes > Magnaporthales > Pyriculariaceae > Pyricularia > Pyricularia sp. CBS 133598. The sequence continues at coordinate 3,639,028 of RRCJ01000002.1, forward strand.
CCCGATCAAGTCCGAGTCCCAAGGCACGCCCCAGGGCGATCTGAAGGTCTCGATGACGGGACAGTGCGGCGCCTCGTCTGGCCTGACGTGCAAGGGCAGCGTCTTTGGCGAGTGCTGCTCCAAGTCCGGCCGCTGCGGTTCCAGCCGGTTCCACTGCGGATCAGGCAGCTCCAGCACGCGAGGATGCCAGGCAAGCTATGGCGTCTGCAAGGGTAACGACGGAGGCGCAGTCGCCCCCTCCCAGAGCGGTGCTTCGGCCCCCACCACTCAGCCTAGCGACAACCAGGGGACTGGTAGCCAATTCCAGCAGACTGCGGTCAGGAAGATGCTTGACCATCTGACTAGTGGGCTCCATCTCTTTTAGATGATATCAAATCATCTTTGATGTAGATGCGAGGTGGGGGAAAGTTTGACGGCCAACTTTGAGGACTGCACGAGTTACGCTTTGATCAAATATCAAGGAGGTATTCACGTCCACCACTCGTTATTTTTGGCGTGAAATGTGACATCTCCTTTTTTGATTTCATTCTCTTTTGTCTATTCTTACTAGCATCTCGCATCCATTTGAACAGTCTGATCGCATCTGCCGTTACAAGGCTAGACTAGACTTTTGTTTCTTGTATATAAGTAGACAAATTCCCCAAGAGATTTCACATTTCACTGTCACATCTTTGAAGAATGTATAAACAGAAAGAAAGGGACACAAGCTTGAAGTTCCTCACAGGTTGGTTGTAGGCGGCTTTCGACGATTACGTCACGGAGGTTGGCTTTGACGAACGCTATAAATTCTTGTTCAAAACGACCTAATAAGCGCGTCCCAGATAGGAAATTTTGCAAAGTTGCTTATTCTCGTTCTGGTTGACCTAGATCTATCTGGATTTCCCCTGATTTACCTAGATTTCCAGTCCAGCATGACAGATCGAGATGTGGGTTACTTTTCATTATTCTATATTTTGTCCTCTCTTAATGGTGCATCAAATGATCTCATGCTTTTATTTCTCGAAATTCACACAATAGAATTCCACGGAGATGCTGAAAGGATGGGGATGACACAATATTTAAGAAGATACCCAATTTGTACTTGGTAGAACCTTCTGTAACTCTGCTTACGCCATACTGCATAATTTCGTAATCTCATTGGGGGGCAGAGAGAGAGAAAGAAGAAAACGGGTTGCCACAGAAGAAAAGAAGACCCGACTCGCGCCGGAGGTTGCAACAAAAAACCACCCACGCTGGAGCGGCCGGCGTCGTCAGCTTCGAGCGTGCATGCTAATTGGCCTAGCCCTATTTACAGTAGCACCCAGAGTTGCCAACAGCCACTTCATTGGGTGGGAGGATCCACCCCTGACCTGACCCCATAATGCCACAATGTAATTGGGAGGGCCACTTCCCTGATGATCATAGCTTGTCTCCCACATCCCGCTGGCCCCAAAGAACGGGGGGAGATCTTGCACTGCTGCTGCTGCTGAACGTTCCGACGCTAGACGGAGCTAATGACTGGATGTTAACACCCGAACGTAAGACGGGACGGTAACGTGGGTGGCAGTTTGCACGCATGAAACTGTCAAGGCGCGCTATTGATTAAAATGAGTGGTGGGCGGCGGCGTTTCTCCCTTTGATACCATCATACCTTTCTTTGTAGTTGTTTTTGCCATTCATAATTTCTGGGCTCTTTCAAAGTCAAGTCAAAATCACCTCGGAGAAATTCAGTTCTTGCTTGAAAAAAAATCCCCGGCGTTGAAAGTTCAATCATTCAATATTCAACCAGCCGTCACTTGGCGCGCAGCCCAAGTTCAGTCGATTCCAATCCAAAAAGTGCATGCAGCCTCTATTGCAAGGGCAAACGGTGTGCACATAGACAATTCCTCGCAGCCGCCCCTAACAGCGGCATGGTGTAGCCGCCGGCCAACGTTGCTTTCCAGAGGCCCCCCCCCCCCCCCCCCCCCACGACGACAACAGCGTCTTTTGATTATGCGCAGCCTCGACAGGTCTTGGGCATGGGCCTGGACCACTCTGTTGACGCCCTTGCTGGCGCTGGCAGATACTGATGCAGCACAGGGTTCATCCAACGGTACGCAAACCCTGATATGTTTGCTGTAACCAGGACTTGAGAATTTAGGAGCTGTCATCTCATCGTAAACCCTCGAGAACTTTGCAACTGACATTCTCTAGAACTTTATACATCGGCTTATATAACTTTAGATTTGGCTGAGAGCAGCCCAGTCCACTATCTGGTAAGTGCTTATTGACAATGCAAATACGAGGCTAGTTAGCTGCTAGCCGAGTCAATATAGGTATCAAAAGAGATACCTAAATGTTAATTTGTATAGCATACTGACGCCATCTCGAGTAGGACATTCAACTTGGGGTTCTCCAGAAGCAAGAACCATGCGCTCCTGCGCATATACTTCTTAACCACGAGCCGTTGGAACAGGGCAACAATGGCAACTTCATCTCCCTAAGCGATGGCATACCCTTCACCGCGACATGGAACATAACCTGCGTCGAAGTCAATGGTTTGCCTGCATCGCAGCTCTTCTCCTTTGCAGTTGAGTCCGTCTCGGACATTGCAAGAGAACAACCTTTGGGCTTTTCACTTCAGTTCAAACAGAACTCTCCAGGGGATATGTTTGACCTGAAAGGTCCGGCCTCCATGGAGGTTTCCCAAGAAAAGTATCAACAATCCATGGATGAGGGAACCCCCGAGGACTTTATGTCCAAAGTAGATGAGCTGCGAAGACTGCGACGTGATGTGGTACACTTGCACCGTCTCATCAGACGCAAGGAGATGCATCTCGCCAGGCGGCACCGCTGGGAGGAGGAAGATGAGAAAAGTATCGGGGACTGTGAAGACTTCAAATGCATGGTCAAGACCTTCGTGAGCACCATTGGCAGTATCACGAAGTCATGGTTCTGGGATGATTTCGCCGAGCTGTTCGGAGGCAGGAGAAGGCACAGACATGATGATGGTTGGCGTCATCGTCACCGACACAGGCCTCATTGGAGACACCCTCACGGGCATGAAGGTAACAGTTCGGCGCACGATGGATGGAGATTTCCACCGCCATGGGAGCGGCCTCATCATAGGCATCGACCTTCACACTGGCCGCCGCCGGGATCTGCCAATGATGGGCATCCGTTTCATCCTCACCATCCACCAAGCAGGCCGCACCATCGACCTCACCCACCACCAGGGGCTTCGCATTCGTCCGAACACCATCGACCCAAACACCATTCACCGCGGCCAGGTGCTTCGGAGAACGCCTTACCCCTTGTTGTTGGAATAGTACTGTGCATTGCCATTCTTGGGCTTGTGATTGGCGTGATGCATTTCCTGTGCTGTCGTCGCAAGGACGGCCGTCAGGATACAAACACGAATCGCTCTCAGCATCGCTCGCGCCGCCGAGAGGCCAATCGCCGGCGCCGAGCAAAGCGAAGAAAGAACCTGGGGCGCTTCCTGGCTTGTTTGTTTGGAAGGACTGCCGATGATGAAGATGACGAGGAGAAGGAAGCGATGTTGGGGAGTCGGCGGCCAAGCCAAAACCTCACATCATCAGATGACGACAGCGACTTTTCTGACCTTGAGGAGGGATGGGCTGGAACGAGCATCGAGCTTTCTGACTTTCCAGAGTTGCCAGCTGAAGCCGAGGTATTACCGCCATACAGAACTGTTACTGATGACATACTCTCAGATGCAGCGACCTCTTCTGACACACTTGTGGATGATTCTGACAGGGACTCCCTGAAGAATTTGGAGATGACCACAACCAGCGACTGCAAAGATGCATCGAGCGGGAGCGGAATGACGTGATGGCGATCGGATGCTTAGTCCACTAGATAGAACTAGAAACATAACTAGGTAGACCTACTGGTAGACAGACCTAGGTTGTACCGTACTGTACAGGCCATAGATGTTGTACTGACTGTAGGTATTTCTGTTTCTTTCGTAAGCCTTGTTTGTGCCAATGGAAGCAAATATCAGGAATCTTAAGACTCATTTGCCTCGATCATCTAATAAAACTCATGTGCCACTTGAATCGAGCCCAAACATTATTTAATATTTATTAATACCAAACGGAACCCACTTGCTTGCACTGTGCTCACGATAGATTGCCCGTCTACTTTGTACTGTATCTCAGCCCAATCGAAGCTACTGCTCAGGTCCTTGGGTGGAACCCCGCCCCGCCTGTCAAGCGAAGCCATCCCATTGAACCCAAGCGTCAAATGGGAATTCAGAACGATAGCCCGCCCACCCACCCACCTTGCCCACCTGGGCGACGTGCTGTAGAGAGGGACCGCATCATCGCCAATTTCGTCGCTACAAAAGTCGGAAAAAAGCTTGGGGGTGCAAGGACCAGACCGCGACGTGCCAAATCCGATCGAAAGTCGCTTTTTTACACAGCCGCTCCGATTCAGACCGCTTTCAGCCTTTTGGTCGCGTCCCATTTTCCCTGGGATCAAATCCCCTTTTTGCTGAGACAAGAACATTCCTGTGCCCCGCCGACCGGCGATATCCGTATCTCGACAATTGCCGTTTTCGGTCCGCGTCTCCTCAGTCGGACAAACGAAGCTTTACCCCGTCAAGGCTCACAGGGCCTTTGATCTGTTTTGTCCGCTCCCGCATATCTGTCTGTCGTTCGCTGCAACATAAAAGACAGACACGATGGCGGATGACACTCCGCTCACCTCCCGCGCCCTCTCTCAGGCTGGTAGCCCCAAGGAGGACGCAGAGACCAAGGCTACGAGGGAAGAGCTCAAACAGACCGCAATTTCCGAAAAACCAGCTGCGGCGGAACAGGAAGGACAAATGGCCAAGGCACCGAAGCTGAGCGCCGTCGACACCACCAAGCCCACCGACGACACATTGAAGGAGCAAGTTTCGTCGCCGAAGAAGAAGAGGGCGCACGACCAGTTGGACGAGAACCACGAGCCCAGTTCCTCCGAATCGGCAGGTAGCCTTTCTCCCAAGGACGGCACCAACAGGACCGATAGGTTGGAGCCGGAGAAGAAGAGAGCGCGTGATGAGCTGGCCGAGCCAGAGGCTGAAGATGAATCTGGGGTAAGTCGCGACTCTTGATGATTTCAAGCCTACAAACAGTATGCAACATCTAACTCGACTTGCACAGGCTGCCGCAACCGACTCTAACAAGAAGACCATGGAATCAACCGAAACCATCAAGCCCAAAGACCCCTCATTATCTGCCAGCTTACAAAAGCCCGCTAGCGGGAAGGACGATGCTACACCCAGTACTACCTCAGCCGCCGCCTTTGCAAAGTCGGGTTTCGCAAAGCTGAGCGGTGCTGCGTCTCCCTTTGGTAGTTTAGGGGCTACTGGGGGTGCATCTCCATTTGGTGCATTAGCATCCTCCGGCAACACCGCATCGGGGTTCGGCGCCCTGTCTTCTTCAGCCTCGTCCTCGCCATTTGGAGCTTTAGGAGCGAGTTCTGGTACCATTCCAGCACCACCCAAGCTGACCTTTGGACCCCCGAGTGAAGGCTCCGGCTCGGCCTCTCCGTTTGCTTCACTCAACGGCGGCGCATCCAAACCGTTTGGAAGCGCCTTTGGCAGTGGATTTGGGGGTGGCCTGGGTGCGTCCAAGTTGACCAGCTTTGCGAAGCCTGGTGGAGTGCTCAAGGATGATAAGCCAGCTCGGCCCTTTGGTGCGCCGGAAAGTGACAATGAAGCATCCGAAAATGGGGAAAGTGATACAGAGACTGGCGACGACGGCGTCGCTCCGGAAGAGTCCGAGTCCGAGGAGAAGGCCAAGGACGAAGACGGCGAAGCAGACCAGACCAAGCCTACAAGCGCGGAAGATAAAAAGAAGGCGACGAAGCTACAAAAAGGTGAGATGAATTTCTTGTACTGACCCTCGAGCTTCCACATGTTTGCTAACTTTAAAAAAAAGTCGTCGTGGACGATGGAGAGGCCGGCGAGGCTACCATCTTCTTGGCTAGGGCCAAAGTTTATCACCTGGACAAAGGTTCAGAGGCTTGGAAAGAACGGGGTGCCGGTATTCTCAAAATCAACGTACCAGAGGCTACCATCGACTTTGATCAAACAGGTGCTGCGCTCACGGCTTCTTTCGATGCCTCGATGCTCGACGCTGGTGACAGCGATAGCAAGACGCCCAAGGTGGTGCGCCTGATTATGCGTCAGGATCACACCCTTCGGGTGGTCATCAACACAGCAGTGTTAGCCGGGACGGAATTTGTGCGGAGGGAAATGATGAAAGCTGTTGGCTTTTTGTTCACGGCCTTGGAGGGACCAGATGCTCGTCCGGTCACATTACAAATCAAGGTATGTGTTGTCATCAACCCTGTTCACGCCAAGGAGGCACTTGCTCACATTTTCTATTCTAGATGTCTGCGGCGAATGCCGAGATATTCCAACAAACCATGGACCTTATTCAAAAAGAACTCAAGTCTTCGAGCTAGGTCGAGGGTTTCACAGTTCTCGAATGCAAATTTACAGTCACATATCCGGCTCTGGTAACCAACAGCAGGCCCCGAGCCAGCAAAAGGGCCGGGCCATCCTAAGTAATGACACATGACCGATGAGCATCTCTTCACACTTGATTATTGGCTTTCGGGATGACGATGGAAAGCAGGGGCGTTGGGTGTAAACCTTCAGGTATCAGGGAAGTCACTTGGCAGCTACGTACATAAGGGCTCGTATGGTGTGGTCTACTTCACTTCAGCGTACACTACTGCCTATCTTATAGACATTGATGGTGGTTTAGTCTACTTGACCAGAATAATTGTGAAGTTGAGACCCTCCCATTTACTCGCTTATTGTAGATCAGAGTAGCTAGCAGAATATTTAAATTCCCTATACCGTAATTACTTACCGTCTGAAGGAATCCAGCAATGACGGACGGACGTTGGTTTCCCAGCTTAAATGAAGTGTTGTTGTGTTGTAGCCCCTTATTTGTAATCCATCACGTGAATTCGAGACATTTTGGCGTGACTGGGTCCAACCGAGAACTAGGGTCTATTCTGGATCCAGAATAGAACTAGGACACAAGTTGCCACCAAACGAGCCCAATCGATTTGCTGCTCTTTCTTTCTTTTTCGGGCACTCCAAATAAACCGCGCTTGAATTTAGGTACAAGTAGGTAAGGTACCTAGTATTCCTTGCAGCGGTAATCTGCAACATGCATGCACCCCAGAGGCTGAACTTTTCTGTTGGCCATATCGATTGAATGACATGGACGCTACTGGGGAGAACAACAAACAGCCAGTCAACAAGCCTGGGAAGCGCAAACGATCTCAAACTGCAGACGCATCAGCGCCTGGCGAATGCAAAAATGGTATCGATACGCCTGAGAGACCCGCAGCTGGCAAGGCTCGGCGGATGGCCAAGTCGACGAGTAAAGCAAGCAATGCTCAGCAGTCAGATCCTGCCTGTGTCCAGAAGGAGTGTGTGATTGAGTGGCCTGACTGGTTCAAGGTACTGGACAAGACGTACAGGGCCCTCAACCTGGTCGTCACATTTTGCTGCACGCGCAAGCACCTCGCAACAACTTTTGACACAATCAAATCTACGGTAGAATCGCACATCAACCGGCAGCTGCTGATCGAAGACGTAGCGGCCATCGCGGCCCTCCGCCCCGACGGCGTGCGGTTCGAATATGTCGACGAGGTCATGCTGCAGCTGGACGCCCGCGGAGCAGAGCGGGATGACACTTTCAGGTCGTCGAGGAATTTCCTGACGTCGCAGAGTCGCCCGCCAGATTCGTCCGTCGGCGGCTTCACCGGCCGCGAGGGGCTGCAGAACCGCCGCCAGGGTGAGGATGGCGATGTGGACCTGACCGGAAAGGAGGTTTTGTATTTTGAATTTCTTGATGGAGACCTCAAGCGGGAGGTGCAGTGCAAGAAGACGGGAGAACCTACAAAGCCGACCCGGAAGCTGCGGGACGAAGAGCTGAAGATGCCGGTGTACAGTCAGAAGCAGATGGCGAACCTAATCGAGAAGCGTAACCAGCGTTTCCTGAGTGCCGTCAACTCTTTTATAAATAAATGCGTGGCAGAATCGACCGATCCTGTCATGGCGCTGAAGAGTGAGTCTGAGAAGTTTATTCCGGTGCCAACCGCAGCTACACAACCATCGCCCCCGCCGCAAACCAGTACAATACCAGAAAGCATACCCAAGGAACGCAAGTCAATTCCAGAGATAGTACAGGAGCTCAAGGAAAGCCCTTTCTATACTGGACAGATTGTCCCGGATGGTCATCGTGTCTTTAAGCCGCAAGAACCGGTGTTTGGAGACCTCAATTTCCTGCTCAGCCAAGACCTCGTCAATGCATTGTACAACGCAAAGGGCATAACGCAGTTCTATGCACACCAGACAGAGGCCATTAACGGGTTGATAGAGGGTCATCACGTCGTCGTGGCTACCTCGACAAGTTCGGGCAAGTCGCTCATTTACCAACTGCCCGTGTTGCATGCGCTGGAAAAGGATCACGAGACCAGGGCAATGTATATCTTTCCTACGAAAGCGCTGGCTCAAGATCAAAAGAGAAGCCTCAAGGAGATGTTGGCATACATGCCGGGTCTGGAGCACATGATTGTGGACACATTTGATGGTGACACACTCATGACGGCAAGAAACATGATCCGTGACGAGGCGCGCATCATCTTTACGAACCCAGACATGATGCATATTACTATCCTTCCACAAGAGGAGCGATGGCGGACTTTTCTCAAGAATCTTCGCTACGTCGTGGTGGATGAGCTGCATTATTACAATGGTCTGATGGGCTCTCATGTCGCACTCATCATGCGCCGTCTGCGCCGAATATGCGCTGCTGTGGGTAATCGACACGTCAAGTTTGTATCATGCTCTGCTACCGTGGCAAACCCCAGGGAGCACTTCAAGACAATATTCGGGATCAGCGATGTGCGGCTGGTTGATTTTGACGGCTCTCCATCCGGCCGCAAGGAGTTTCTTTGCTGGAATACGCCCTACCGCGTCCCTGGGGATCCTTCAAGCGGACGAGGTGATGCCAAGTACGAATGTGCGCGTCTTTTTTGCCAGCTCGTCTTGCGCGGAGTTCGCGTGATTGCGTTCTGTCGGGTCAGGGAGCAGTGTGAGAAGCTTGTCGGAGCCGTCAAGGCCGAGCTCGAAAGGCTGGGTCGACCTGAATGCATCGCTCGTGTGATGGGTTACCGCGGCGGATACACACCCCAGGACCGACGAAAGATTGAGGCAGAGATGTTTGAGGGCAAGCTTGTGGGCATCGTAGCTACGACGGCGCTGGAACTAGGCGTTGACATTGGCTCGCTCGATTGTGTGCTCACCTGGGGCTTCCCTTATACGATTGCGAATCTAAGGCAGCAGAGTGGACGTGCTGGACGGCGAAACCTGGATTCGCTCTCGATTTTGGTGGGAGACTCGTTCCCCACAGATCAGCACTACATGCAGAATCCGGACGAGATATTTACACAACCAAACTGTGCGTTGCAAGTCGATCTAGAAAATATGTTGGTTCGGGAGGGCCACATACAATGTGCAGCCTACGAAATGCCGATCCGACCCGACGAGGATGCGCAGTACTTTGGCGCAGATCTTCCCAAGATATGCGTCGAAAGACTGGTACCAGATGAGCTTGGATACTACCACTGTCATGACAGGTTCCGACCTATGCCGTCCAAGTTTGTGACCATACGGGATACAGAGGACGAGCACTTTGCTATTGTTGATATATCACATGGGCGAAACGTCGTGCTGGAGGAGCTCGAGGCCTCCAGGGCTACTTTTACACTTTACGACGGGGCCATTTTTCTCCACCAAGGCACCACCTACCTGGTGCGCGATTTCGACCCAGAGAAGCATATGGCAAGGGTTGAGAAGGTCAAGGTGGATTGGACAACGGAGCAGCGAGACTTTACCGACATCGACCCAATTGAGACAGAGGCCGTCAAGCGCATCGAGGGATCACCTTGCCGAGCATACCATGGAACCATCAGGATCAAGCAGGTAGTTTTCGGATACTTCAAAGTGGACAAACGAAACCGTGTACTGGACGCCGTGCATGTGGACAACCCGCCGGTCGTACGTTTCAGCAAGGGCACCTGGCTGGACATTCCCCGACGTGCACTAGAGATCCTTGACTCCCGGCGGCTGAACGCGGCGGCGGCGATCCACGCGGCCGAGCACTGCGTAATGAGCCTGGTGCCCAACTTTGTTATCAGCATGCCTGGTGACGTCCGCACCGAGTGCAAGAACAGCCTCAAGGAGTTTGCGCGCAAGGAGACCAGCCGCAAGCGGCCGGCGCGGTTGACCTTTTACGATGCAAAGGGCGGCGCTGGCGGATCCGGAATCAACATCAAGGCGTTTGAGCACGTTGACATGCTGCTGCAGCAGGCGGTGGCGAGGGTCGAAGGCTGCGGCTGCATGGGCGGGTGCTTGGAGTGCGTGGCGAGCGAGACGTGCAAGCAGCACAACGCCGTAATGAGCAAGGCTGGAGCCGAGGTTGTCCTTAAATCGTTGCTTGGGCTAGAGATTGACGTCGATTCGCTGCCGATGGGACCTGAGGATAATAGCCCCGCGGGCGTGGAGACTATTGTGCTCGCGAAGCCGGTGCCGCCAAGGGACGTCAGATTATGGAAGGATTATGGGAGCTTCAGTGATGATGAAGACGACGGGAGTCAAGCGGGCCACGTCGATGGCGAGCTCGGACCTACCTTGCACGGTAGTGTTTGACTTGGGTCTACAGTTGAACAGTTGAGGGTTGATAAACCTGAGATTATGCAAATGGCGGGAGGCCTCGACATGGATGCACAAGACTTTGTGCCGGAAAGGGGCTTGAATAGCCATTTCCTAGATCAGTCTATATGTGAAACTTATACTGATTTTATTAGCGAGTCACAGCCCCCCAATAATTTTTTTCTTTTTTGTTTTTCTTTCTGTCATGCGACAGCTCAGTGTGGTATGAGACGGAGGCTAAACCACATTCATAGGTTAGGGTCAAAATTTTCGGAAAGAGTAATGTGTCAATGTGTAGAGGCTGTAGACGAATGTTTAAAGATGCACATTCACATGTCAGATGGGATACCTCCCTATTCATGCTCATGGTCGCAAACTAGGAGAGGGTCCAGAGTCAGCAAAGTCAGCATAAAACAACACCTACGTCCCCCCCCCCCCCCCCCCTGGCAACAAACCAAAATGGAGAAAACAAGTATTTCCGTTCTTACAAAACCGAATAGAAGTGATCTGTCTGCATTTCGTTTTGTCATCTCCAGGCTCGAACCTGGTTGGAAAAAGGCATCGTATCCTACAATAGGCCTGTGCTTCTTTTCCCCTTCGGGAAATATTGAAAGTATACTATAAAAAGGGGTTGAGCGGGATGCCATGATACAGCAGTACCCATTTCGCATGGAGCTGGGCAGGGGTATGGTAGGCTTGGCTTGTGATTGGAAGACTTGCTCTCCTCTGACATCACCTTGGGCAAATCATTTCTACCCAGTATGTATCTACTCTTGTTGTATGCACGAACTATGCCTGTTCCAAGATCAATGCAGATTGTGTATCACATATTTCATGTAAACCCAGTCCAAAAGCCCAGCCTTACCTGCACATAATATCGGGTGGAGATGCTTACAGTAAACCAACAGAAAAAAGTCCTCCCGCACTCTTTTTGTTTTATCTCTTTCTCTCCTTATTCATGCCCTGCCTCCCAAGAATTAAATAAGCTTCTTGCCAATTCCCGCGAAGATACCTTGCCAAACTATTAATCCCACCGGGGGTGCTTACTGCTGCTTTTTACCCCGTCCGTCGCTACGCTCAGCCTCTCTGCGCTTAGCTTACAAGGGCTTGTCAAGCTGGCTTCATTTCCGCGTTTCGTTGGCCGCACGATCCGGTATTTGGTGTGGGGGCTAAATCCTCCTTACTTTGTTTGATTTTATTTAAATCAAATCTCTCATAGTTCAATTTCCATCTTTTTTTTTCTCTCAAAGAATTGATGGTTCATCTGTTGCACTTTACAAACCGTTGAATTTGTCTGTCAATCTCCCGAAGCCAAGCGAACGCCGCCGAAGCTAGTTTTGAAAGTAGACCAGCCCTACGGAAACTTAGCAAAACAGCAAGATCCCGTACAGTACGGGTCTAGATCTGGTTAATTAATTCGGACAGGTTCTGGGTTTAAAATCGTGATGGCGGCAACACCAACATCACCCACGCCTCCACCCCCACTACTGCCAAGATCAGTAGCTCCTTCATATCGCACCCAGGATGAGAGGAAGGAAATCCCAACAACCACAGCTGAAGCGGCTCTCCCACTGCATAACGGCGATGTCGAATCCATCCATAGCCCCGGCCGCAACAGCGACATGTTTCGCGCAGAGCGGTTACAACACCGGCAGCAGCAGCAGCAGGAGATGCAAGACCAACGGCGTCATAATTTGAAACGAACTCGCACCCTTCCGCCATTCATCCGCCCCGAGGGCGAGAGCGGGCGGAATGGTTTCTCGCCGCTGCACTTCCTCCGCATCTGCTTCCGGTCGTCCAGCGCCGTGTCGTGTGCCGTCAACGTGTTGTGGCCCGTTGTGCCCGCGGCCCTCGTGGTTCGCTATTCGCAACCCGACTGGCACTTGATAATATTTGCGCTATCGTACATAGCAATGGTACCTTGTGCCAACCTGGTCGGGTTTGCTGGGCAAGAGCTGGCGAGGAAAGTTGCGCACGTTTACGGTGTCTTGGTCGAAACCACGTGAGTACCCCTTAATCTTTTTGGGGAAATAAATCAGATCAGTGAGAAATTTTGGGTTCTAACACCAGAAACCATAAAGCTTTGGCTCTATTGTCGAGATCATCTTGTTCATCGTCCTGTTGGTGAATGGTAGCTTGACACACGTCATTCAGGCTGCCATCTTGGGCTCCGTTCTCGCCACAATGTTGCTGTGTCTAGGCCTGTGCTTTATAGCTGGTGGTCTTAGGCGAGAAGAGACGGAGCACAACGAAGCTATCAGTGAGGCAGGCAGTGGACTGTTGTTGACGGCGTAAGTAACTGACAGATCTGACCATTTGAGTTCAGACATGCTAATAGTGGACCGGTTCTCAAACAGTGGCGTGGGCCTTGCAATCCCGGCAATATTCCAAAAAGCCCTGAAAGGATCGGATCTCTTGACATCCCAAGAGCTATCCGAACGAACCTTGAGTTTGTCGCGTGCCACGGCCATCTTGCTGATCCTTGCATACATCGTGTTTGTCTGGTTCCAGGCCAAGACTCACCACGGAATATACGATGCCATATTTGAGCAGGACGATCAACGAGATACGGACCGGCGGCGCGATATGTCCAAGGACAAACTGACCTTGCTCGAATGCGCCCTTGCCCTTGCCGTTTCCCTTGCGTTAGTGACAATCATCGCCATCACGCTCGTGGAGGAAATCGACTTCATGGTGCTGGAACGCGGAGTTTCGGAAGCTTTTATGGGTCTCATTCTCGTTCCACTCGTAGAGAAGGCGGCTGAGCACCTCACGGCCATCGACGAGGCTTGGGACAACCAGATGAACTTTGCTCTGTCCCACGTTCTGGGCGCGACTTTGCAGACCGCTCTGTTCAACGGACCTTTTGTGGTGATCATCGGGTGGATCATAAACAAGCCGATGGCGCTAGATTTTCACATATTTGATATTGCCGTTTTGCTGCTCGCCATCATCACTGTGGGTGGCTTTCTTAGAGACGGCAAGACCAACTACCTCGAGGGATCCCTCTGCGTTATTGTGTACATTGCCATCGCGGCAGCGTCGTACCATTACCCAAATCCTGCTCATCTTTCTGGAGGGAGCGCAGGAGCGCACTGAGACCTCATTGTAGAGAGTATATTTGCGGCTTGATGTTGGTTGCGGATCAGGCAATGATGGTCCATAATGAGAGAGAATGAAAGAATTATCTATTTCTGCCAGCAGCATAGCAAGTTCATTCAATGTTTCTCTTGGCGTTTTCTTATAGTAATTTCACTGCTTTGTTCTCTTTTTTTTTTTTTATTGGTCGACTAGCCGGCGTTGGATACCTTGGATATCTAAGGTATCTCAGTGAGCAGGTGTGAATTTAATGCATCATTTTCCGTGCCTTGATCTCTATTGTTTGTTCACTTCCAACAGCGAGCGGAACTGAAGTCGAGGTATAAACAGTCAAGGATGAGTATAGGGTAGGAAAGAAAGGCCCCCACGTGGTGCTGTAGAAAGTGGGGCTCTAACGGGCTGGCCTTGATGCTTTTGTACGAAATTCAGGTGTGCTTTGCGAAATTTGTCCACCGGTGGGTCGCCCTGTCTGCCTGCCTATACCCAACCGAGATCTTTTGCAGCAATAGTGCGTGGCTACCAGTCAGTGAGTACATCTGCCCCGCAGTAGTTGGTCAACTACCACCTGTACCCAGTAGCGTCAGCAAACTCCACCACCTTTTGTGTTTGACGGGGATCTTTGGTACAAAGACATGTCGACTGCTCGTGATCCTGCGCGATTACGGCAAACCTCCTCTCGACCGTGGCTGTGAAAAAGGTTTCTTTCTCTGTCTGTGACAAGGAGGGATAATTCCATTCAGGTGAGCCCAACCCATACATGCCATCTGGTTTATGCCCTGCGTCATCCTTTTTGCATTTTACCCCGCTGTAGCAATTCCCCATCCGCCGATGAGACTTGGGACGCCGTCGCTCGAAATAGAAGAAGAGGAAAAAAAAGAAGAGAAAAAAAAATTATGAGAAAACTGCCGTTGTATTGCCACCGTGCATCTCGAGCCCCAACCGACGGCTGAAAGCTTTTGTTATTTCGGGCTGCATACTTTCTGCTACTTTTAACTTTCACAACTCGTACAACAAGCAGTTACTGGCTCCTAGCTTGCCGATTCCCTGCGAGACTACATCACAGCCCCAGTCCAGGCCTAGGATATTCGTCTGCACCTACCAAGCCACGAGTCGATCCATTTCTAACCATTTTGCCACGTAGTACGCTCCCTATCGGCACTCAAGAGTTGCTTAAGCATAGCCGTGTACGACTAGACAGACAAAATGCCGCCCAAGAAGAAGGGCAACAAGAAGGCCAACGATGATTGGGAGGCCGAGCTAGGCGAGCAAGTCGCGCCTGCATCTGAGGCCAACGGTGACGCGCCGCCCGCCGAGAATGGCGATGCTCCCGTGGAAGAGGAAGAGGAGACCGGCGGTGGTGGTGGTCTCATGGGTCTGATGCGCAAGAAGAAAGACAAAAGAAAGAAGCAGGGCCTGTCCGAGGACTTTGTGGAGGGCGAAGACCCGACAGGAGCGGCCCAGGCGCCCCAAGAGGCTACCATGGACGAGGAGTTTGCCGAGCCAGTGAAGAAAGGCAAGGGCGGGAAGGATAAGGCTACTCCCGCCCCAGCTGCTGATGCAGGCGATGGTGAGGATGGAGGTGGTAGGGTCAAGACAAAGGCCGAGAAGGAGAGGGAAAAGAAGGAGCGCGAGAAGCAGCGAAAGAAGGAACAGGTCAGTGCGCTCTCCATCACTTGTATCATCTGCGATTCGCCCGGAAGCATGTGAGCTTGATACTGATCTGCCATGTGTCCTTGTCACAGGCCGCCAAGAAGAAGGCCTCCGGTCCCACGAAGGCTGAGCCGGCTAAGGCTGCTGCCCCTGAAAAGAAGGAAGCAGCCCCCACACCCGCAGCCGCGCCCGCCGCCGACGCTGGCGGCAAGAAAAAGAAGATACCCGCCCACCTCTTGGCTATCCAGAAACAGCAAGAGGAACTCAGAAAACGCCAAGAGGAGGCCGAGAGACTTGCCGCAGAGGAGAAGGCTAGAGTAGAGGAGGAGGAGCGCAGGGAGGCCGAGGAGGCCAAGCGCAGGGAGGAGATGAAGGCGCTGAAGAAGCAGAAGGAAAAAGAGAGGATCGAGCAGCTCAAGAAGGAGGGCAAGTTCTTGACCAAAGCACAGAAGGAGGCCAGGGCGCGCAACGAAGCCAAGCTGCAACAAATGATTGCTGCGGGTATCAAAGTGGGCGCTCTGGACGAGAGCGGTGAGGCTTCTGAAAAGAAGGAAAAGAAGGCCGATAACAAGAAGAACAAGAAGAAGGCAGAAAAGGTGAGCATGATCCCTTGTCAATGCTTGCTGGGCTGGATGTTTTCTAATATGTTGTATTTTAGGTCGACGAGGAGAAGATTCTTGCTGAGGCTGCTGAACGCGCCAGGCAGCAAGCCGAGGCTGAGCTCAAGGCAGCCGAAGAGAAGGCTCGCTTGGCCAAGGAAAAGGCCGAGAAGGAGGCAGCCGAGAAGAAGGCGACTAGCAAGGTTGACAGCGACCTCGAGGATGACTGGGAGGCTGCAGCGGCAGAGGATGATGACGATGTCAAAGACAGCTGGGATGCTGACTCTGACGAGGAAGCTGCCAAGAAGAAGAAGTCTGATGCCAAGGCGGACGAGGATGGCTCAGATGCTGACGAGGAGACCGAGGAGGACTCGGAAGACGACTCGGACGAATCCGAAGACGAGAGGGAGACGGCCGCCCAGGCCGCTGAGAGCCAGCGTAAACGGGAGGCAGCAGAGAGGCGAGAAAAGGCACACCAAGCAGCTTTGGCAGCGAGGTCCAAGGATAACTTGCGGTCACCTATTTGCTGTATTCTGGGTCACGTCGATACCGGAAAGACGAAGCTGCTTGACAAGATCCGTCAGACAAACGTCCAGGAGGGTGAAGCTGGTGGTATCACACAGCAAATTGGTGCAACCTACTTCCCTGCCGATGCCATCAAAGCAAAGACGGCTGTTGTCAACAAGGATGGCAGCTTCGAGCTCAAGGTACCTGGTCTCCTCATTATCGACACACCTGGTCACGAGTCTTTCTCGAACTTGCGGTCTCGTGGATCCTCGCTCTGCAACATCGCCATCTTGGTTGTCGATATCATGCACGGACTGGAGCCCCAGACACTAGAGTCGATGCGTATGCTTCGTGAGCGCAAGACACCCTTCATCGTGGCTCTCAACAAGATCGACAGGCTGTACGGATGGAAGAAGATCGACAACAACGGTTTCCAGGAGTCACTGGCACTGCAGCCCAAGAGTGTGCAGAACGAGTTCAAGAACCGTCTCGACCAGACCAAGCTTGCTTTTGCCGAGCAGGGATTCAACGCTGAGCTCTTCTACGAGAACAAGTCGATGGCCAAGTTTGTGTCTCTTGTGCCCACATCGGCTCACACGGGTGAGGGTATTCCTGACATGCTCAAGCTGATCCTGCAGCTCACCCAGGAGCGCATGGTTGGCTCGCTGATGTACCTGTCCGAGGTCCAGGCGACAGTTTTGGAAGTCAAGGCCATCGAGGGTTTCGGTATGACCATTGATGTTATCTTGAGCAACGGTATCCTTCGTGAGGGTGATCGTATCGTGCTCTGTGGTACAGAAGGAGTCATCAAGACCAACATTAGAGCGCTGCTAACACCGGCGCCCATGAAGGAGTTGCGTCTCAAGTCAGCCTATGTGCACAACAAGGAGGTCAAGGCCGCGTTGGGTGTCAAGATCAGTGGTCCTGGCCTGGAAGGCGCCATTGCTGGTTCACGAATGCTTGTTGTCGGTCCGGACGATGACGAGTCTGACTTGGAAGAGGAGGTCGAGTCGGATCTGGCTCATTTGTTCAGCCGTGTCGCCAAGTCTGGCCGTGGTGTCAGTGTACAAGCCTCGACTCTTGGTTCGCTCGAGGCCCTGCTGGACTTCTTGAAGGACTGCAAGATTCCCGTGGCCAACGTCGGTATCGGCCCAGTGTACAAGCGTGATGTCATGCAATGTGGTATCATGCTCGAGAAGGCACCCGATTATGCTGTCATGCTCTGCTTCGACGTCAAGGTGGACAAGGAAGCCGCTCAGTATGCCGAGGAGCAGGGCATCAAGATTTTTACGGCAGACATCATTTACCACCTCTTCGATGCTTTCACCAAGCACCAAGAGGAGCAGCTGGAGAAGAAGAAGGAGGAGGCCAAGCTTTTGGCCGTCTTCCCCTGTGTTCTCAACCCCGTTGCCGTGTTCAACAAGACTGGACCGATCGTGGTCGGTGTCGACGTTGTTGAGGGTCAACTCCGGGTAGATACGCCCATAGCAGCTGTCAAGACAAACCCCGTTACTGGCGCCAAGGAAATTATCAGCATGGGCCGAGTGTAAGTTTTAATCCCATTCTCAACATGGATTCAAAGTTGATGCTGACCAAACCCTTTACAGTTCATCGATCGAGCGTGATCACAAGGCCATGCCAGTTTGCAAGAAGGGTCAGCCTTCGGTGGCTGTCAAGATTGAGATGGGTGGTCACCAGCCTACATACGGTCGGCAGCTAGAGGAGAAGGACGTGCTCTACAGTCTGATCTCCCGTGCCAGTATCGACTGTCTGAAGGACTTTTACCGAAAGGATGTGTCCAACGACGAGTGGATGCTTATCAAGAGGCTCAAGCCGTTGTTTGACATCCATTAGGGTATGGTGATGAAAAATTATTTTGTTTCAAGGGGTCACTCCGAGCGGCATTTTGTTGCGGTGAAGATTTTCAGAGGCTAGGAAAAGTTTGGTGACATATTTCAAAACGAACCCACTGCAAGATTATCATGTTACTTACCTTGATCTATATCTCAGCATTTTCCTGCGGCTGGCTTTTTTTTCTTGCTGGATCTACCTTGTTTCGTTAACGGGAACCAAAAAGGGCGTTATGAAAAAAGTGTATATAATTCCACCAAAACCCTTCAGGAGAGCCTCGATTATTTGACGTTTTTTTTCGACATTAATATTGCTTGCAAGTGAGTTGCAAAGAGCGAGACAGCATATGTCTGCTTCTAAAGCTAGGTGTCATCTGGATATGTCTGTATAAGTCTTTTCATGCCAATCTCGCGAATATCAATGTCATTCTTCAGTATGTCTAAACAGCACAAATAGTTGCCAGTCAGAAAAAGCCAGGACAAAAGCCCATAAAACCACTTCTTTTCTATCTAAGTTTCCTACTTGTCTTTCGGAATATGTGTGGTCGTTCGTTTGGTTCTTTGAAAAAATGATACACGGCAGTGTTCTCCCCGTGGGTTAGAGAATAGCAAAAAGAAAAAAAAGAACCGATAGAGAAACAAGCCCAACCCCCCGCAGTATGTTCCCAAAGTCATAACTTCATTCCGACTCTACAAACTTTCTGTCTGCTTTTTTACGCCCCATTAGCTTTAGCATCCGCGTCCGTCATATCCTCATCCTTTGCCTCGGGAGCATCGGCCTTTTGTGCCTCAGCGGCCTTGCGCTCATCCTCGGCGGCCTTCTTAGCTGCCGCCTCGGCCTCGAGACGTGCCTGTAGCTCCTGCCTTTCCTGCTCAACCTTGTCGAAGTGACGCTGAACGATGGGACCAGTCATGGCCCTGATCTCGTCCATTTTTGCAATGTACACAGCCTTGGTGGTGTCGTCACCCTCATCGTACAGCCAGTCCTGTAGGAAACAAAATCGTTAGATATTTGATAACCTACCATAACCTGATGGATGGATAATTGAGCCATAACTTACCTCAGTCTCGCTCAACCGAGCGCGGATCTTGTCCTTCTCCTCTTCGCTCGCAAACTCGGCGTACTGGTCATCCAGCTTATTGCGGATGTCGTAGATGTACGTCTCGAGCTCGTTCTTCTTCTCCTCGGTGTCGAAGACAAGCTTGTCCTCCGAAGCCATGGCGGCCTCGCGCTCGAGGAGCGAGTTCTTGGCGTTGGGGTCGAGCGACTGGGTGGCGGCAACAATCGGCAGCTCGCCCTTCCTAACCTGCTTCTTGACCTTGCGCATCTTGGGCTTGGCGTCGCCGTCCTTGGCACCGTCCGTCTCCATCGCCTTGGGGTGCTCTGTCAGCTTCTTGCTCGAGTGTGTGGGCATGTCTTTTGAAATTGGGGAGCTGGACGAATTGCGGCGTCTTTTCTGTGGTGTTTGCAGGGGCGGGCTTGCAACCCCATCGAGGGCTGGGCCGCTGCTCCCCTGATCAGAAAGGGGGGCTATGGTCGCGTCACCGTGGCAAGCGCTTGTACTCACATTCGGGTCCTTGTCACCCTCCTCGGGAATCGGCTCCTCAACCTCCTGGTCCTCCACGTAGTAACCGCTCTCCACGTTCAGGATCCCGTGAATGTTGACACGCGCCTTGAGCTTGCAGATCATGAAATCGTCCTGTCCTCCGTTGGCCTGGACCCCCTTGACCGAGAAGCGGCCAATCCATGGGTTCACGGTCTGGGGCAACTCATCGGGCTTGGCGTACCTGGCCTCGAGGTCGAAAGGCTGTTTCCGGTAGAAGGTAAGAATCTTGGTGGAAGGCATGAGGTTGCCCTTGTTAAAGACAACGAGGCTCGTGTCCTCATCCGGGATATCGGGGGCCTTCTCCCAGGCAAACTCAATCGGGTAGCTGATGACGTCCTGGACGGCAAAGTCGCGGACCTTGAAGATGGGGGACAGGATAGCACAGCTGAAAGCGCAACCCCTGGCGATGGCCTCGTCCTGGTTAAGAGTGAAAGACAGGGGCTTGTTGAAGAAACCACCAACGCGCTCCTTGATGGCAGGCACACGAGAACCGCCTCCGACAAGCTCGACGACATCAATGTCCTCGACAGTCAGCTTGGCCTCGGCAAGAGCCTGCTGCAAAACCTCCTCAACGCGAGGCAGGATGGGCTCAATCATGGCCTCAAACTCTTGACGAGTGATCATAGCAGACACGTCAATGTCGTTCATCAGCGACTCGATGTTGAGCGGTGCCTGCTGGTTGGCGGAGAGAATCTTCTTGAGCTTCTCGGCGGCGGCAAAGACACGCGAGGTGGCGCGGGGGTTTGAGAAGATGTCGATCTTGTACTTGCCGAGGAACTCCTTCTGCAAGTGGTCAACCAGAGCCTTGTCGAAGTTCCTACCACCGAAGTGACGGTCAAAAGCCGTAGACTTGACGGCAAGCTCGCCCTTCTTGAACTCGACGATCGAAACGGCGTAGTCGCTGTAACCGACATCGACAAATGCAACCCGGCGCGGCTTCTCCTCGGCAGAAGGCAGGTCGAGCTTGGTGATACCGTAGCCGAGAGCGGCGGCGGTCGTGTCGTTGATGAGACGGAGCAGCTTGAGCCCAGCAATCTCAGCGGCATCTATCAATGCGCGGCGCTGAACGTCTGTGAACCATGCTGGTACGCTCATGACCAGGTCTGAAACTGCCAGCTTGGTCTCTGTCGCCGTCGTCTGCTTGATCTTGGCGAGGTACATGGCAACAAGTTGAGTGGCGGTGAACTTCTCCTTCTTGCCCAGATATGTGACCTCGACACCAACCTGGCCGTTGACGTCGACCAGGGGTGCCGAGATGTACTGTTGCTCGAGCTGGACATCTGGTTCATTGAGTCGGCGGCCGGCGAGGCGCTTCAGGGAGCCGACTGTGTTCTTAAGGTTGGAGATTTCTTGCGTCTTGGCGGCCTCTCCAAGGTAGCGGTTCTTGGGGCCAAAGCCAACCAGAGATCTAAAGGAGAAATATGTTGGTCAGTATGAGGTCCTGCCACAGCAAGGTAACGGGTGGGTTTGAAATACGTACGGTGTGGCCCTGTTGGAAACCTCGTTCGTGATCTGAGTTGTTGCAAAAAAAAAAATAAGTCAGTCAGTTTGGTCGCTTTGGAATATGCGCAGTGGCATCCACTAATGGTATTTATACGAGGGGGCGCGGAAGGGACATACCACATCGACACCGCGGTTACGAGCAACCGCGATGACTGTGTTCATCGAACCAAAATCAACGCCTGCGCAAGCAATCTTGTTAGCATCTGAGTATTGGGCGTACATTGCCAAGCCTGGCGCACCTCGGGGAGGCGCAAAAGGAGACGCCGCTGTACAAGTCTCAAGGGATCTGGAGGATACATACCAACTACAGACATGGTGGCTGTATGTTGCGATCCTGGTAATTATGTGTATATGTTGTTCGTCTTCGTCTCTCCAGGGTATCTAGTAAGTCGTGGTTGGTGTAAACAGAGTGCAATGCGAAAAGACTTGGAGAGGTGTTTTATTTTCTTCAGATCGGGTAGGAATTTACAAGTCGTTGGATCTTTATTTCTTTTCTTGCTTCGCGGTCGCCCAGTTGCTGGAAGTTCAAAGTAATAGGAATCTGGTCCAAACAAACAAAATGGAAAGGAAATTGTGAGTTAAGTTGCCAATACTCCGAGTGGAAATGGTGGTCAATTTTAGATCGTAACGCACCAGGCACATAAAAAAAGGATCAGCAAGATAATTCAATATCAAGGCAACCCAACGGGTGGAAGAAAAAAAAAATCTGCTTGAAAGCTGTTCGGACAAAGTCACTGTGTACTGGCTGGCAGCTCTGCCCCTCATTCTAGAGGGGGAAGGCAAGATGGCAGGGGTGCGCGAACTGTGCTGTACAGTCCACCCCACTCCCCGTCTTACAACGGTGGTACCCTCTAGAAGCTTACAGAATTTTCGACGGCATGGAGGAATTGATAATTTCAAGTGCAGCTACTGCAGACAGACGTTTTTCTTGAACATTGGATATTGTACCAGATGAAATTCAGATGTGGTTAATATCCATCTTTGGAGCATTCAGTAATATTAAGTACCAAGAACAGCCAGACTTTTCTGGCAATACCTGGTGCATTCTGTCCTCTTCGCAAAAAGCCAACAACAGTTTTTGCCCCTCATCCTTGAATCAATACGATAAGAGAAGGGGAAAAAAATAGTCTTATCGCTCCGCCAACGTCAGTCAGGTTGCCACTACCTTACACAAACGCGTTGCCGGGCAGGCCCTGTTTGGCCCCTCACCGCCTTCAAAAGGTATCCCACAAGTCGGTGCGGATCCACCGCATGTCGTCAACACAGCAATTCGCCTTGGCTTTTAGGGATTAACTTGGCAGTGGTTCCAGTGATGGCGATAAATTCCCAATGATCAAGTAACCATTACCTTATTGCCGAGGCCGTTTACTACGGGGTGGGCAATTTACCACACGCAAAATTCTAAGCTGGCTCTCATGAACGAGTTTCTGGCCTTGACGGAGATATCTTTACGTACATGGTACAAGTTTGCTTTGTCTGTGTCATATCTATCTCCGACTTGGCGAGATACTTTTACCACATACAGGCAGTAAAACAACGAATCCTTTTAATGCTTCTTGAAGATACCACACTTTTTATACTTTCTGATTTTTACTAACACACAAAACAAACTCCCTCCCTAGCCCATTCTATGCAATATCTGGACAGCGCATCGATCTTGTGAGATCATAATACCACCCTTGGTAACAAGAAAGAAAAGAAAGGAAAAGACACAATATTATGGAAACAAGAAACCAAAAGCCAAAGAAAAAGAAAATGTTCTTCAGCAACCCAGAAACTCCCAGAAAGTGACGATGTGACAAAAAGATTGATAAGAGAACACATTAGAAGAGTATGGTCATCCATAACTCGTGTGTGTGATGTGATGATTATGGTCACAGTCCCGCATCAGAATGACAGCACCTGTGCCCTTGGCCCCTGGAAACACACACATACCCTTTACCATAACCTCCGTACTGGACGATACAGGACGACGGCCTCCTGCCGCCGACACCAACGCCAGCGCTGACGCCGACATCAGGGCGGTACTACCGCTGCTGATGGCTGCCGCTGTTGCTGTTGCTGGGGTCGTTGTTCGACGCTTGCCTGCTCAGTGGGGGTCTGTTTGCGCTGCTTCCGTGGCTCGTGCCAATCTCCAGCTCAATGTCCTCGATTGTCGACGTGCGCAAGAAGCTCGCCCGGCCGAGTGGACTCCTACCGGTCCGGGCCTGTGAGGAGGTTGGTGGCATCAGTGTGCGCTGCCTCCCGCGGTCCCGTTGATTGCTGTTGGACGCCGAAGACCCAAGACTGACGAGGCTGTCGGTGCTGCCAACCTTGTGGTGCAGGTTGAGCGCAGCGGGAACAGCAGATGCTGTCTCTCCAGGAGTGGGTGGCAGCGGGTTGTCGGTGTACCCGCCCTTTTGCAGGTCGACGTCGCTGTACTCGTACACTTGGCCCTGTGGCGGCTCGCCGTTGGCCGCGCGCTGGTTGGAGAGGAACTGGTTGAACTGGCTGGCCTGGGCGAGCTCATACTTGCGCCGATCCTCGTCGCCCATGATACTCTCGACACGGCGCGGGATATAGACCGAGTTCAGAGCCGTCTGCGCAGACAAGAAACTGTCGAACGAGTCGCGAGGGTGCAGAGGCACGCGGCCAGTGTGGCCGTGCGCAACCGTGAAAAGAGAGATATTGTCATGCTGGTACCAGCCGTTGGCGCCACGCTCGGGGATGGCAAACATACCGTCGATCTTGGCCGAGGGCTGGAGGTTGCCACCGGCCACGATACGCCGCCTGCCGCTCTCCTTGCGCTTGATCTGCGCCGCCGGGATGAAGGTCTCGGGAACAATGTTGAGGTCGTCACCGGCCTTCTCGGCCGCCTCGATGGCCTGCTGGGCGGTCGTGTCTCCGTCGGCGGCGGCAGCATCGGCACGGGGTCCACCCCAGGTACGCTGACCGGCCGTGAAGATACCGTAGACCATGTACCACCAGTTGAAGAAGGGGTTGAGCACGAACATCATGGGGTACAGCCAGATCTTGAAACGGCGGAGCTTGGCACCAAAGTAGATCATCATCAGCCAGTTGAGACCGAGAGAGATGGCGATGAAACCGACCGGCAGATCGCTGACCCGCTTCGAGGTGGTAAGGATAGCCAGAACCATAATGAAGAAGAGAAGAGCGGTGGTACGAATGGTGTTCTGCATGAAGCGGATCAACACCAAGAGCGGGTAACGCGTCCACAGACGCCAGTCAGTCAACATGCAAACCTCGTTGGTGATAAACCCCAAGAACCAGCGACGACGCTGCTTGACCAGTGACTGCATAGTCTGCACGGCTTCGGTCTTGCAAAACGCCGAGGTGCACATTTGGATCTGGTATCGCTTCTTGGCACCAATCATGAACAAGTGCGTCAACCAACGGTCCTCGCCCAAATGGCACTTGGCAAAATCGAAGAGATCCTCACACTGCTCAGCCTTGTCGGCAAAGTAGTACTTGGCCATCCTCCTGAATGCAGAGAAACGCAGCATTGTGAGAGCTCCAGGAAGACAGGTGACGGCACCACATCCGGACTCGACCGTACGCTCGAACAGCTGACCGTGAATGTATTCCAAATCTTGAAGGACGGTAATAAGACTGTGTTTTTTGGTCGTGGAAGTGATGACTCCTGTCATGGCCAACATGTCCCTCGAGTTTCCAGGGCTCAGCTCCATGTCGTAGATGAAGTTCTGGAGGCACACACGGTCCAGAATGCAGTCACTGTCGATGAACAGAATGAAGAGATTGTCGTTACGCTCGAGGTACTCCTTGTAAACCTTGTCGATGAGCTTGAATGTCGCCTTTTGACAGTGACGCTTACCGCCGTGAGGGAAGCGAGAGATGGTGATACGGGCAGCCTTGTAAGTAACGTCAATGCTCTTAGGGTACGAGTCCAAGGTGAGCGGCACGCCGAACGTTTCGATAGTGTTGAGATAGAGTTCGTCCACTTGGTCTCCGTCAAAGGACAGGAACACGTGAATACAAGATGGCGGGTAGTCGCAGTCGACGATCGAGTTCATAGCCACCAGCAAAACTTCGGGGTCTTCCTTGTAGCAAGGCATGACAATGACGACCTTTGGAGCCGAAACCTCGTCCAGGACCTGCTTGACACGTTTCTCTCGGCCCAGCTGGTGGGTGACGAAATGGTAGACACAGAAAAGCCATGGGATGGTCAGGAGACCGGCGAAGGCCCAGAAGGCAAACCACTGTAGTCCCACAACCATGTCTTCCGGCCAGAGCTTCACGATAGCGCTTGGTAAGGGCAGTGTAACCACCATAATTGGAAGGAAGACCGCTCTGTTGTAGCAAGAAGATTCATCTGTAGTGAGTAACTATGCCACCGAAAAAGTGAGGTTAGGCTGAACATGTGTATACAAACATACCTGAATCCAACGAAAAGGATGGCAACAATAACGGCGAGAGCCCGAATTGTCCAGTGCTCCGCCTTTATAAATACCTTGACAAGACAATACATGAAAGCCGCCACCCAGAGGAACCATTCCAGGACGGCAGCCAGCATGACCAGGCCGACGATTACTGTGTAAACGATCTGTTTGGGTTGAGGCTTGTCAGCAAGTCTTTTTCATCCAAATACTTGCTGTTGTGCTCACTCTCCCATCTCTTTTTTTTCTGCTGTTTCACTTTCTCGACCTTCGACCAACCTCCAGGTAAAGCAAACATACATCGTGTACCGGCCATCCTTCAAAGGGATTGCCCATCTTGACAGCTGCTCTGGCACCGAGCAACGTTCGTGGTGCTGGGAGCCCAGTGGTTCTAAGTTATTGCAATTATGGTGTTCCCCTAGTGAAGAGGTGTTTACTGAGTGGGATATGCTGGTCGTCAAGAACAAAGGAATGTCCCGGGTAGCCGTGTGAAGATGTATGTCGGCTTCCGTCAGCCTTCAATGTTTGCGATTCGGCAGCAAACAGGCGTTTGTTGTAACAACGGCAAGAACACCGCCAAACGCTTCCACAACAGGTCGTCCGGGTGGTCTGGGATTGGTAGGCAAAGGTGTGTAGTTCGGTGGAGGTGGTGCAGCTAACCAGGCGTTTCTGCAAAGGTATGCTCCTATTTCCGCTCAAGCCAAGGAGAGGACAATCTGAAGAGAAATCTCAGCAAGATCTGAAAGGGAGTGAGTGATTTGCAACTAAACAAGGAGAGAAAGAACGAGAGGGAAAGGAGAGTTTGTCCAACTAAATCGGGCAGATCAACGAAGGAAAAAGGAGATGGTCCCTGACTTCATAGAGGAGCGACGGTTCCGGGGATAAAAAAAGGAGTCTGCCTTGGGAGGCTAAGATGTTTGTAGCCTCTTGAGCTGTGGACAAGGTGAGTCCGCCGGCGTGCTTGTCTAGACTGCCCACAAACCCTTTGCAGGACGCCATACTACATCGGATTTGGAAGATGGCGCTATGGCCAGAGTCGCTCATAGCCACTGGCGACATTGACTGGCGTGGTAGCCATGGAACAAGCGACAAGATTGCATCTTGGCTTTCCAGGTCCCAGTTGGAGCAGGCTCACTAGTGATTTGCCCATGCGCCAACTATGGAAGGTGCTCCCTCTAGCCCGGGTCCATCAGGTACCTCGTGTAAAAGGGAGAGGCTTGGTCGAAGGGCCGCTACGCAAAACGCCCCGGGATATGATTTCGGCCCTAGCCGTCAGATCTTACTTCTCACCCGTCAACGTCCTTCAGTAAGCAATCAAGCAAGTCAGGTTGGTTGGCAGTTGTGCTGTGGCTCCTTTTTGTATCAATAGTATGGGGAAGCCAGACAGTGTTGACGGCGGGGGTAAAGCATTCTTTACATTACAGACTGGGCAGAAATAACAAAAAGAGAAAGAAAATAACAATCCCTTGTTCCCTTGAATAGCTACGAAGTCTGGTATCAAAACTAACTAGATAGCCGAGTTTCCAGCTGATAAAAACTTTCATCCATCTCATATCGCGCCTCCGGGGAAGAGATGAATAGCCTACTATTCCCTGCTTGGTACCTTGCATGGGGATGGGGGGCTTATTTTGTTTTCTTTCTAAACTTGCGCAGGTGCAAGGGGTGGGTTGTTTTTTTTTCCTCACAGGATGCCTATTTTACACTACATGACTTTTTTGCGTGCTCGCTTTGCCGAGGAGTTAAGCCAACACGCTCCCCTGAATTTAGCAGCAACGCTTTGTTTGCGTTGGACGCCAGAGTTTGGGACGGCGTCCCCAGAAAGCCAATGGATGCTGACCCTGCTCGGGCCGGATCCGCGCTGCTTGTGTGACGCCACACCATCCCATATACGGCATTAGGTCGCGGTCTTCCGATGATTATTGCGTTATGCCAGAAGAAGGCTATTGAAATGGAGCCAGTGAAGAGCTCGCTCAAATCCGAAAAAAAAACTTCACTTGCGCCTTCTTATTTTGGTCAAATGCTGGCTTGCTACAGGTCTCCGTGCTGTGGCATCTCCTGCTCGGTGTTTGCATTATCTTCCTTGTCACCCTTGGCACTTTTTCAGGTCAATCAAGACATACCTATCGCACTATCTCTACCCCTCTCTTGTTAGTTTTGCAAACATCGTGATGCTAGGGCTGTTGCTCAATTACAAAGCGAGATTAATACTTGTCTGTGCCAGCTGTGTTGGACCAAATGCCCCGCCGTACTCAACTTAGTGAGGCAGCCAAGACGATCCGTCAAAACTGGCGTATGGCGCTTTCTTTTAGCCCCACGAAACAAACAAGAGACGGCAAGATGGTTTGTTGTGGCAAAAACTCCTGCCGTATATGGCTCGACTTTGTAAGACATCTCAGATTCAGATGCCCCTGGCCTGGATGCATGTCGATTCTCGAGTGCCAAGTGCACTTCAAGTGCAATAAACCTGTCATCCAATGTCGCGACTATTAGCAGCTTACAACGAACGATATTCCAGACTTGGTTAGCCAGGTTCTACTCTTTCTTTAGTTGTGCCTTCAAAGAGGCCTTGCAGTGAACCGAAGAACTCTTTTACAATCAGGTTGGCTTCCCGTGTGGGGTCAAGTGTTTTCTCTGGCAGATATTCATAAATAATTCAAGCTCTCTGTTCACAATCTGTTGTCCGAGCTGAGGCTGAGGCTAGGGCCGCAAGAGCCAACATGACAAATCGCCCTGAAACTCTTAGTTCGCAGAGCAGAAGTGTGCAGCCACAGTTTTCGCCCCAGGGTGAGGGGTCGAAAGATCATCCGTCCGCCACAACCATCACCACATCGTCCACCCAACCCACAGAGTTTCCTTGCGCGGCCTCACCTTAGGTATCAATCTTAAATAGCTAGGCAACCTAGGTAAGCACCTAAGGCACCACAGATGTCTCATCAAACTGGGTAGCACACCCTTTAATGGAGGACATCTCGTTATTTTCATGATCGACCAATCATGAATGGACATGGGAAGCTGCACATAGGTAGCATTTGCTTGCTCGCTCGGTGAAGGAAAACTCCCTTCTATCACGAGGTGTCTCCCACGCGTGCGTGATGCCACGAGCCTGTTCGACAAGGCTCGTGTCGCCTTATATTTCTTAATGCGGTTGCCCTCGTACCGGGGTTGCCGTCCTCAGCTAGAAGTCGAGTTGGTTGCGTGCACCTGTAGTGTGGCTTTACTCGATGAACCGCCTTGCTGAAGATGGCCGCGAATAGATTTAAAAATGATGAGAAGATTCACTACATCTGGTCTGTGCCAGGTCGCTGAGTCGTTAAGTCCTGTTCGAGTACCATGCCGCAATCGTCAGTGCCTGTTTCGATCATCGATCTCCCTACACGGTTTGAGGATAGCCGCCTCTGCGCACTAGACGAGTCGAAAGACTGCAGAGTGGCAGTAGGCGCCCCATGCGTAGCGAGCTTGCTCTACCGCAGAGTTCCCTCAAAAGCTGAAATATATCAACCTACCAGTCAACGTCACTCAGCTGGAGTTTGCGGCCGCGTTGTGCATTGCGATCCCGGCCCTGTCTGTTGCCATGATTGTGATGATATGAGGTGGGTTTGTTGTCGTTTCCTATGCAGGTTCAGTGGTAAGTCTTTTGCTAGTGCAAGGGGACGCTTGTGTTCAGACAGCTTGCACTCACCATCTTCTGTCTCGTTTTCTCCCAGGTCCAAGTTCAGCACCAGGTTTTTGATACGTTGCTGCTCCTCTCGCTCTGCTGCCTGCTGGTTTTTCATGGCGATGGCAAAGTTCGAGTCGGACGGGAGCTCCACAGTGCGAGTCTACACCGTAACCAGTTAGCAAACCGGATCGCACACTTTTCTTCTTCCGTTGTTTCTTGATGCTTACCTGTTGTCTGTTGCCTCTCTTGGTCAGAAGCGAGAATGCCATAGTCCCTGGTGCGTTGGCGACAGGACCTTCGGTGGCCTGGTTCTTGGTGCGCATTGGGAGCGGTACGTCGAAAAGGGGTTTCCTATCAAACTTTCTTGAGTCCAGGCTCTCGGCCATCATCTTGGCATATTCGCGCTCAAACTCAGCCTCGTCCTCCGGATTGACCTCCTCTTCCTCCCTTGTGACGACAATTGCCTCGTCCTCCGAGTCACTGTCCACGTGCGATCCCTCGTGGTCATCCTCCTCGTCGGATTCCATATATTCGTCCTCGTCGACATCGGCAATGTTGAGATCATCGCCGTCGCCCTCTCCATCGTCTGACGACGCACCACTAGTGCCGTCATCCTGCTCAAGAACCTTGTCGAGGCCAGAGTTCTTTTGGTCTTGGGCGATGGCCATTTGAAATGCCTTTGAAGCTTCTTCCAGGTTGGTAGCCAACTTCCATTGGGGACGAGTAAGAGCATATGTGTCTTGGACGATGAATTCAATGTCCATGGGCAAAGGCTCTTTTGTGAAGATGTAATACTATGGCACAATTAGTATCCCTATTATTTTTTGCTTTACCCGTGCTTGCTGGTGCGAGCTTACCTGGAAAAACGAGAGGAAATAATCAAGCTTCTTCCCCTGGACACCCTTATTAAAGAACATGCCGCAGGTTTCAAGAATTGTTGAGATCAGCCGAATTCTAAAAAAATCATCCGAGAGATCGAAAGGGTTGACCCGTCCCGGAACCGGCGGTCCGCCATGACCAAATGTAAGGATCTTGTACATGGTGTCAAAGATGACCGAATGATCAAACATGCGGTAGTTATATAGCTCTCCCAGGTACTTGGCCTCGGCTATTCGACGCTGATTGAACTTGAACTCGTTTTGTTCCAACCCAAAGGTGATAGACTCGACGAGTGTATCAATGACCGTGACTGTAAAGACAACGTGATACTTGCAAATGGCTCCCAAGAGAATGGCAAGGAGGTAAATGTTTCCGTATTTCACCCTGCCAGGTTTGGTGAACACTTTTGTCAGGATGGCGACGACTTCTTTTTCCTCCCAGTGAAGCCTTCGAATCTGCTTCAGGACCTTGCTGTAGTTTCGTTTCGAAAGGTCCACATAGACGAGCTTTCTGACGAACAACTCCATGGGTGTTCGCTCCTTTTGCTCAATGGCAGGTCGCTCCGGGGGGTTGACGTAGTAGACGGCGTTCTCGATGAGCATTTTTTCGGCCTGTCCTATGTGCTGGACCGACTTCTTGCGTTGTAGAGTGTCCAGAAATGACATCATACGAGGTGAGGTCTCAGGGTTTCTAAGAAGGTAACGACCACAATTTTCCAACAAGTTGCAGATGACCTCGATGTTCATCTTGGAGAAGTCCTCCAGGCTAACCTTGAGGCAGTGAAACACGACATGTTCAGGTACTATGTTGAACTTTGTGAGTTCGGCCAAGTAGCGAATATTGCTCAGCCGGACCTGGCTCAAGAAGTCCTTGTCCTTGCGACGTTGCAGGCTGCGAAACTCTGCATCGAGATACTCGACAACACCCTTGGGTATATCTGGCATGTGTTGTCCCAGAGTGGCCACCAACCTGGCCCAAAAGGGTAGCAGGTCGCTGCGGCCTTTGGGGACATCGGTGAGAGCTTTGACAAGCCGGTTGCGGGATGCCTTTGAGTTTAGGAAGCAGAAGTCTATCGCCGTTTGGTCGACGTTGTCCTTTGTGATCATGTCTGGAAGCCGCAAGAGGATAGCGTCAACCTGAGCTCCGGTAGTTTTGTTTGCGATAGCAGTAGATTGATCATCCACAGATTCAGCAGCCTTGACGATATCGGTAGTTTCAGCCGCATCAACTCGTTTGCCTACTTGCTCGTCGGTCTCGGCCTTCTTCTTTTTGGCATCCTCAAGAAGGATGGCAGGTACCTTGCCTTTCAGATCTACCAGGTTTTCGTAGAAGCGTCGCTCCTCTTCATCTTCCCAGATCCCTGTACCTTCTCCTTGGCCACGGAGATATTCGCCAGTCCTTACCAGGCCAATGGAGGCATTGGCGTTGGCCATTGGATCAGTGTCGTCCTTCAAATCTGGCATTTCGGCTCCTAGCATGTCGGCGAGCACCTGAGCATTCGACACAAGCCTCTCCTGTGCTTTGACTTGCTTGTCAAAGTTGGCTTGGCGGTCTTCAAAGACCTCGCCAGATTTGACATAAGCTTCTGCGTTCCTGCGAGACTGATTAGAGATTGCCTTTTGGTCGCGTTCCAAATGTGCCTTGACATCGTCAAAATATCTTTTCAACACGTTTCTGAAGCGCTCCTGCAGCTCCGCGGGCGTAAGGGGCTCGTCATCAGCAGTCCCGCCATTGTCAAGCAGCTCATGTTGATCAGGATCGGTGTCGCTGTTGTTCGTCTTAGTAGCCCCGTCCTCCTCCACAGTCTTCCGCCCATCTGCACCTGCAGCCTTGATGCCGAACACATCCCAGCTGAAAGATTTGACAAAGGTGACCAGCAGGGGCAGGTTGACATGCTCCCGGTCATGTCCAAGCAGATCTTTCAAAACTTCAAGAGGAAACGGCTCAGCGCCACCACCCTTGATGCTGGTGCGGGCCTTTGTTTCTTGAGGTTTTCCAGGAACACCCTTTGTACCGTCGTCGGGTCGGGTTGTGTCGTCGAGGGTCCGCAGGACGCCGACAAGCCAGAGCTCGGTAACCACCCTTATGAGCACGCGTTGGCGCACCAGCCGTTCCCGCTCCTCCTTCTCTCTTGTCTCAGCCGGCAGTGTTTTCAGATAGCTCTTCTCCGGCGTGGCCATTCCCCTGCCCAGCAACCATCCCAGGTGTTGTGTGAACTCATCGGGTCCGAAACGTTGGTGGAGGGCGCTTAAGATTTCGACTCCGGCTTCAATCTCGGACGGCGTCTTGAGGCGGCAAAGACCTTCGTAGCAAGCTGATATGATCTCGGACAGGTACTTGTGCAAGCTAAGCGTCTTAATCTCTTGGATAAACGTGTTGAGGTTTGCGGCGGATATAGCGGTTCGCAAACGTTTCATGAACGACGTGTTTTTGCGCAGCGACGAGTCGAGGGACGAGTTGACGGCGATGAGGCCTGGCAGGAAATGTCAGAAGATCATGGTGGGCTATCAATGGCATGGCATCACTCACTTGTCTCGCCAGTCCAAGCTCGCTCGTTCAGGGCGCGCAGTTCGCCTGCGGCAGTGGGTTACAGATGTCAGTTTGGCGGTCTTGATGCGTGGGGCTGAGCACGATGTCACTTTTCGAAGCCACTCACGCTTCCTTGCGCGATCCATGGTTGGTGCGCAATCAGGCTATGTGCCAGGAAACGCGCAAATTTGAATGCCAGCGATCGTCCCTCATCGGAACGTTTGTGGTTGGATATGCGTCGCTGTGTGGTCGCTCATTAACATGGGCGGTACGAGTAGAACAAATTTCTTGGGCGGGGGTTCGCGTTGATGATGACTGTGACAGGAGCTTGTTCCTAAAGCCTGCGCGAAACGAGCGCAGTTTGCACGCGTTGGCCTGATTGATTGATTGACTTCGTTGCGACATGACATATGCCATTTTAGAAATAAAAGAAATCCTTTTTTTGGACACATTAAACATTCAGGTACCTATAGATCTATCTACCTGGGTAGACACACGATTTCAACTTGCAGCGGCATCAGAAGCATTGATCTGCTAGGAAGCTGTGACTTGCAGGTGATTTATGGTTGCCAGCCGCTTGCTTGGTCCTTACTGTACATCAACCACGATTACCACTTGGTGACGTCTTGTGTCAAACGATACCTTCCCACACCTTGCTCAAGTTAACCCTTCTTACCTGACTACCTTGGTTAAGTGCCTGGGTACCTACCTGATGTATTTTGAGGAAGGTAAGACAAGGTAAGACAGAGGTATGAATTTGCAGGTGTGCACACATATTCAAGTCAAAGTAAAGGAAGGCATCGCAAGTGTACAATATCGAAAGTCGCAGCTGAAGACTGGGCGACAACACGTGGCTGTATTTAACCACTTAAATGACTTAAAAGAGCCATACAGTAATTATTCGTAGCCGGAAGATGCTCAAGGTAAGGTAATACTCGGAAGGATTCATTTCTTCGACGCTTTCTTGTACAGTGTCCGCTGGGAGTAAAAACTTCTGAAATTTCAACGCTTACATGAGGTTGTCTGATGCAACATTGTGCCGATCCGGGAGACTTTTACCGAAGCCGCGATGAGACCCGGGAACCTCCTTATTTAGCTCAAGCACCGGCTGCCTTGTAAGGTCTTATTCGTACCTACTTCGTACTGTATGACCTTTCGGTGAGAGGCAAGAGGCAACGTTTGAAGCGCCATCCATCACCAACCCACGGTGGGGAATTGCCGACAGCTCTGGAAGCGATTAGGTAAGGCAAGATGAAGTAAGTTGGTCGGTTGAGTTGGTGTCTTCTCCAATTACCACAGTACCCGACAGACTAGCCCCACTAATTTGTCGGCTGGTGCCTTCTTCTTGCTCTGGGGATGAAAAAGCGAAGAAAAAGAGAGAGAAAAAAAAAGAAAAGGAAGGAAAAAGAGAAGCCACAAACAAGACTTGATGTGATGGCCTGTTTTATTGATGGCGGATATGTCGATCCATCAGACCCCGGATTTTCGCTTTAAAATAAACAGCCATTCAATCGCGGAGAGATTTTTTTTAACCGATCGCGCGACAAACGATCGTGCTCGGATTCTGGACATGGGGAAACTTATTTCCCTCCACTTCAGCTGATGACTGACTGACCGAGCTCCTACTTGGCAATCTTCTTATCTCTAACCCGCGTGTGGTCGGACTGTCGCTGAAGAAGTTTCAATCAACTACAAATAGTAAACCAACTTTTAATATCAAGCAGATCATGACAAGGTCATCCACGACTGCCACGAACACCCGGGTACCTTAATCAGTAATCGAGCCCAACCAGGAGTGGTTCTGGGCTCAACTGGTGTGGGCAGCAGACGGGGATCTGCTAGCGCCGCCTATCTTTGGTCGTCCAATCCCCTGGTAGCGGGTCGTCTTATCAACAACATGTCTGATTCCAGTTTCGATACCTCAAAGATAACGGCCGATCCAAGTCGCCAGCATCCAAAGTGGCAGCCAAGCAAAATTCTTTACTGATAAGACCGTTCCAATACATAGGGCTGGCTGGCTGCCTGCATGACAAGACCAAGCATTTGACTAGCACGCACGTCCGCGGAATTATCCTATAAAAACTACTATCTTTGCCCCCCGGAGATGGATAATCCGCCTAAGACTCCCACGCACCGTCCCCCGTTCTTTCATCTTCCGACAGAAGACATGCGTCGCTGTGTACAGTAGTCGAGTGACATTGGCCGGTACGCGCCGAAATTCTAGATCTAGTCCTAGTCTTTCACCGTATTGGTCCAACAGGCTGAGTGTGGTCAACTCGCCCCCATGCGCGGCACTTGCCATGGACAGCCTATGGCTTGGGCTCATGTCATGGTTGTCAGGTTATGTCGCTCTCTACGTAGCAGTTAATGCATGTTCAGTGGCTGCGTATGGCCACACCCAGAGAAAGATGTCAGGTTTCCACCGTGGTATATACAAACGCCAAGACTTTGTCTTCTTATGCCCTTCTCCCACACAGTTCATCCCTCGCAACCCATAATCACCTCACCGTATTGTACATTTATTGTCCAATCGGCTTCCTTCTGTGTTATCCAAGCTTGTTTAAAACTCGAGGAACCACGCACAACCTTCCAAGGGTATGCCAGCATAAATATCATTGACTACCGAGACCAATGACAAATGAATAGATACCTCCAAGCTAGCTTTGCCTAGGGAGCAAGACCGGCGTTTTCTCATAAACTCTTTCATATACCGAAGACGTCATACTCGCTCTTATCTTGACTGATTCCACTTCTCGTTCTATCTTGTTATAGATCCGGTGGTGCTTCCATCTACATACATCGTTTTTCATAGCTACTCGCTTCGAAACATCACTGGATTTCTACACATATTCCAACCATGGAGACCATTGTTGGGCTAGCCCCCATCCATACGGAGGCACCTCCATCATATACCACCGTCAAGAAACTGGACATATTCCCGCCGTGTCCGCCAGACACCGTCAAGGAGTCACGACAACACTCACGTCGCTCGAGTATAAGTGTTGGAACCGGATCTGTTGAAGATATCGATTGCACAGTGGTGGATGATGAGACATCTCGCCCATACCCTTTGCCACCCCCAACAAGACAGAATAATGTTCTTCCTCAGGATCTCAAGACACCAGACAGCCACGTTGAGAGGGATCCTCGTCTGATAAGGCTCACCGGCATACACCCCTTCAACACAGAAGCACCATTGAGCGATCTCTTTGACGAGGGCTTCATCAACTCGAAAGACTTGCACTATGTCCGAAACCACGGAGCCGTGCCACGCGTGGAGGATGCCGACATGATGGACTGGGAGTTCACTGTGGAAGGAATGGTCGAATCATCGATGAAATTGACGCTTCGAACCCTGATCGAGGATTTCACACAGGCCACATACCCGGTCACCCTTGTTTGCGCAGGCAACCGTCGCAAAGAGCAAAACGTAGTTCGAAAGACAAAGGGCTTCTCATGGGGTGCCGCAGGTCTGTCAACCGCCTTATGGACTGGTGTTCCTCTTGGTGATCTTTTAGCCAGGGCGATGCCCAAACGAGGCGCCCGGTATGTCTACTTTGAGGGCGCCGACAAACTTCCCAATGGTTACTACGGCACTTCGATCAAGCTTAACTGGGCCATTGATCCTAACCGGGGCATCATGGTGGCTCACCGCATGAATGGCGAAGCGCTGCATCCTGATCACGGCAAACCGTTGAGGATCGTCATTCCCGGCCAGATTGGTGGTAGGAGTGTCAAGTGGCTAAAGAGGATCGTCGTGACCTCTGAGCCGAGCGATAACTGGTATCACATTTACGACAACCGAGTCTTGCCGACAATGGTGACACCCGAGGCCAGTGCCGACCTGCCCGATACCTGGAAGGACGAACGATACGCTATCTACGACCTCAACACTAACAGCGCCACCTGTTACCCCGCACACGATGAGAAGGTCCCAATAACCGCAGCCACCGGTACTTACAAATTCAGGGGCTACGCCTATGCCGGGGGTGGTAAGAGGGTGACAAGAATGGAAGTGACCCTCGACAAGGGCAAGAGCTGGAGGTTAGCCAATATGATATACCCCGAGGACGACTACAGGTTGGCACCGGTCGACGACACGCTGTACGGCGGCAAGGTTGATTTGAGCTGGCGCGAGGCTTCCTTCTGTTGGTGCTTTTGGGAGCTCGATATTTCCATGGCAGACCTAGTCGCCGCGGATGACGTTATGATCAGGGCGATGGACGACTCCATGATGGTCCAGCCACGCGACATGTACTGGAGTGTCCTGGGAATGATGAACAACCCGTGGTATCGGGTGGTGATCCACAAGGAGGGCCACGACCTCCGTTTCGAACACCCCACGCAGCCGGCACTTATTCCAGGCGGCTGGATGGAGCGTGTGAAAAAGGCGGGCGGCGACCTTTCTAATGGATTCTGGGGCGAGAGAATGGCCGGCGACGAGGAAGAATCCGCTGCCGTTCCCGAGGAGCCTGTCAAGGAAATTGGCATGACAAACCCATCGGTGAACAAGACCATCAGTCTAGACGAGCTCAAAGCGCACGATAGCGAGACCCAGCCGTGGTTCGTTGTCGATGGGCAAGTCTATGATGGTACCAAGTTTCTTGAAGGGCACCCAGGTGGTGCAGCCTCAATCATGGGAGCAGCAGGGCAGGATTGTAGCGAGGAGTTTTTGACAATTCGTGAGCTTAGGCCCGATATAACGGCTTCTAGTGTTGTGGGAACTTGGCTGACATTTCTGGTGATGTTCTGCATAGACTCGGAAAATGCAAAGGCCATGATGCCAGAATACCACATCGGCTCACTTGACGAGAAATCACGAAGCTTACTAGCCGAGCCTGAGTCAACCCAACCCGAATCCACAGAACCGCGTCCTGTCTTTTTGCAGTCAAGGACGTGGTCCAAGGCACTATTGCAGGAAAAGACGAGCGTTAGTGGCGACTCCAAAATATTCAGCTTCAAGCTGGACCACGCAGAGCAGGCCATCGGACTCCCCATCGGCCAGCACTTAATGATGAGATTGCGCGACCCGGCGACGAGGGAAGCAATCATCCGCGCCTACACCCCTCTCTCAGATTGCGTAGTTGAGAAGGGCATCTTGAGAGTATTGGTCAAGATTTACTACAAGTCGGCTGAGATGGAGGGCGGAAAGATGACACAGGCGCTTGATCATCTACCTGTCGGGCACTGGGTCGACTTCAAAGGACCTGTGGGACGGTTCGAGTACCTCGGGAAGGGCAAATGCCTCGTTTCGGGCAAGGAGAGAAGGGTGCGCCGGTTCATCATGATTTGTGGCGGGTCGGGCGTGACACCCATTTTCCAGGTCTTCCGGGCCATCATGCAGGACAAGGAGGATCAGACAAAGTGTCTTGTGCTGGATGGCAATCGAAATGAGGAAGACATCCTCTGCAAGGAAGAGCTGGACAAGATGGCGGCCGGCAATGATGAGAGGTGTCGGCTTGTCTACAGCCTCAGCAAACCTTCCGAGGGCTGGACGGGCGTCAGGGGTAGGATGGATCGGGCCTTGTTCGAGAAGGAATTGGGTACCGCCGGCGGCGACGGCCAAGACATGGTACTGATTTGTGGGCCAGAGAGCATGGAGAAGAGCGTGAAGCAGATTCTCACGCAAGAACTGGGCTGGAAGGACGATGATTTGTTGTTTTTCTGAGTGCTGGCTCTATACATTGATCAAACAGGGATGAATTAAGCTAGGAGTTTGGTGTTGATGGTAAATAATTGAAGACAAGTCTAGAGTTAAAATAAAGTCTCTTGAAAAGCACGTTAAGTTCAATATATACAACAAGAAGCGTTTAGAAACATCACTTGATCTACCATCCGTTCATTGCGCGCCACTGATGCAGAGGAAAAGAATAGTAAAACAAATATAGAAGCTGATCTAATACAGTCTAGACCTAGAAGCAGTGATAAACATCATGACACTGCCTGTCTGCCTGCCTGCCTGGCCCTTGGAAGAAATCAACGCCAAACTCCATAAGAACCGAGTTCTCTCTATAGTGGTAAAAGTCCAAGGTTATTATAGGCTCGCTATGCAACATATCTTGTCGTCGCAGCCATTTCCTTGCCCGGTACCCAATATCACTCGCACAAAACAAAAACAAATTTAAAGCCAAATTTATATCGTTACACCGCCTCCAGTCACAGCCACTCCAGGATTACCAGGACAAAACGAAAAGGAGCTTCAGGGGCGAGCTTTGGTACGCGACCTTTGGCTGATCCGCCTCACACCACGGCAGCCTCCTCAATGCTGTCAAAATTCGTCGCGATGATAGAGTCCAGCAGCCCAGCGTCTTCGGGCAAGATCGCAAAGTCCATAAAGACCACGCCGAGCCTCTGCCTGCGCCCAGGCGGTGCGTACTGCTTGATGAACTGGGCGATGGCGATGTTCACGCCGTGCTGCCACTTGCCCCAGCCGACAAAATCCCCGACCGCGATGGACCTGGCCGTTGCGATCTCGCCGTGCTTGAATGGCTCGCCTACGGCAGAGGTGAAATGAATGAACCATGAATCATGGCGTCGGGTTCCGTCCAGAAGCCCCGGCTCTCGTTCTTGCCGGATGGCTTGGTCCATCAGGTTCTTGACAAAGTCGCTTTTTGAGTCGACTAGGTCGGCGAGCCGGATCCTTTCCGAGTATTTCCATCTATCCTGTATCCGGAACTCGGCATGTGGTGTTTGGATCATAAAGTCGGGGCTGTTGTTAACCCAAGCCGAGAGGTCGAATCCGATCCCTCCGGTAGTCTTGATGTCCCCATTGCTACTATCGCCGTGGGCAACCCGCAGAGGTGTGCGATGTCCTCCTTCGGCAGCAAAACGACGCAGCAAGACGGCCTTGCCACGAACCTGCCCCAACGTCGGCGTCTGCGGGGCCAAGTACCAGCGCGCGGAGCCTTCTCCGCCATCCATCCCGGCCCTTCCGCCCTCCCCTTTTCCCCAGCGCGGAGTCTGCCTGATAAAGTCATCGACGGCGTCGTAAAAGGCCTGCCGACCTTCTGGCGATCCGCGATCTGCGGGGTCATCGTTGTCGATGGACACGAGCACCGTCTCGGTGAAGCCGGTCCGGATCATAAAGGCCCATACCTCTGTCATCACTGTGGAGAGTGGCAGTGGCCTGCCGAAGGGGCCGAGGGGCACGCCGCCGTGGTAGCAGAAGAGCTGGCCGTTGGACCGGCGGCGCAGCCTCAGGTCGAGGGCGCGCACGCCCGCGAGCAGCTGCTCCGTCACGGTCTGCGTCTGTGTCTGGACGTAGACGACCTGTGACCGGGCGCACGAGTCGTGGGTGCCGGGGATGCTGAGGTGGTTGACCGGCCTGTCGTCTGGTATGCGAGCCATCCACGCGTTGGGTTCCTGATGGGTTTTCTTTGAATGTTGACCATAGGGGCGTAGGTCTGAGATGGACTCTACAGATGGCCCGGCTCCGTGCAATATTTGTTGCTGTTGAAGATGGGCATCCCCAGCCCGAAAAACCTCGGGAGAGCGACAGGTCCTGTGGGGGACACACAATCGCTTGGGTGATCCATTGGCGATGACTGGGGCCGTTTGATAATTTGAAAATTGTAGTTGAATTTTGAGGGATTTAATTTGATCCTCAATATCTAGTTGGTTCATTCCTGTAGTTGAAGAGGTTGCCATGTATGCGCTTTTCGATAGTGCGATTGGTCTGTTCATTGCCCCCCCAGGAGTCACTAATAATCGAATCGCCAAGTCAGGATTCGATGATCTCATGGGTTAGTTGATGGAATACCGAGGCGTGGGCGTGTTTAGATGATCGGGAATGTTACGTCAAAAAGTTGTGGCGGAAAGTATGGGATATTCCAAGTGCCTGCCAAGTCCAAACGGTCCGGCCTGTGATATGTCCAACAACAGAGTGTGAACAAAAGATGACGGATGATTGTTAACGGATGGAGGTATGGTTGTCAACGGTGTGACAATCAGCGAACCATGGTCTCAGTGTAGTGTACGTAGTGCATCAGCGAATCTACTGCGGGGGTTTTTGGGGGGTTGAGGCGCCGGCAGTACTGTAAATCGGTGGGGTGCAGTACCGGGGGTAACGTTGACACATGAGACAGTCTCCATACTAAAGTCAACCTGCAGTTTCTCGAACTAGGTAGCTTGCGATCTACCTTGCTACCTCCAAACAAAACACAATTGAAATTTTGGCTGCATGAGATAAATTTGGTTGGATTGTTTCAACTTGTGCTATTTTTTGCTCCTCAATTCTGCCAAGTCGAGCTACAGTTGTTTATCGCTTGAAGATGGCAAGCCGTATGTATTCCAGGGTCATGCCTCCAAAAACTGGCCTAAGACGAACAAGCCAGTAGAGCGCTCCGAAAGCAGAGCCGCCCAGGTGCGCCGCGTATCCTACCACCGGCCCGGAAGTGGAAGGACTGTCGCCGTGTTGGCGGGCCATGCTTAGATTGTAGAAATCCCAGGCAGTGAAAAGTCCCCAAACTACTGGGAGTGGGACTGGCACGGGTATTAACATCAACGATACTGGCATCCAGGGACGGGTCAGCGCCATTGCCGCCAGGAAACCCTGGACAACTGAATTCAACGAGGTTTGGTTAGTTTAGCCGGTCACGTTCAAGTAATCCTCCCGAATTTGTACTACAAAACAAAAAGATGGAAAAGAGCACATACTGCCACTTGCGCCAAGGCTAGCACGATCGATACCATGCTTTCTCGTATTCCCGTCCCAGAGGCTGGCGTAGCTTGAGCTCAGAGCAGCCCCCGTGGCGAGCAAAAGCACCCGCGAGGGGCCTAGTCCGGTGAGAATAGCCGCCTCGACGCCAAAGCGCAAAGTTAACATGTTGACTGTTGGTTGTAGATGCGGCATAGCTCCGCGTTAGCAATGTCAGAATAAGCAGGCCAGCTTGAAATGGATCACGTACACAGCAGATGGAACGGATCCTTGTGTGAGAATGCAGAGGTGATGAGCGTCCACCAGCGGCCCTCGTCTAGATTCTTGCGCGAGAGCGTAAAGTTCTCAAGCATCCACTTCAACTGGGAACCATCTTCACCCTTGCTTGCCTTGACTGCGGCTGATGCCCACCAGTAGAACACCACCAGGCATGGCCCGACAAATACTCCCCATAGTATGAGTCTATACGCGAAGAGGCTGGGGCGAACGTAACCGCGAGGCTGATTTGGTACGATGCTTGACATTAAAAGTTGACGTGTCTCTTGAACGTGTACGCCAGATGCGAGCTGCTTCGGCGGCGGTCGCAGCCGGGATTGCGGTGTTGAAGGGACTCTTTTCATAATGGCAGCGGTTGTGCTGAAGGCTGATGATGGACGGCAAAACGTCGTCAACATGACGCGATTGCGATGCTGCGCGAGCGAGTAGCTGTAGCACAGCATTTTGCGACCACTGGACCCCAGACAATTCATTGTGACGGATGGAGTTGTGAAAGAGAAAGGAGTTCAGAGAAATGAAGCGGAAAACAGCAATTGATGTTGTTATCAACAGCCCGTCCTTCTCAATCCCCGCGTTTGCACTGCCTTGTGTTCATATCAATCCTTGTAAGACGTAATTAATGTACTGTAGACTTCTGGGTTGGGACCCAAGACACCAACAAACAACCAACAACAAACAGGAGGAGCTCTTGGATCGGGCCCACTATTTGCCTAACTCTTGCGAATTACCTGCGCGGGCACATGGTAACTACCTAAGTTAAGGTGCCTAGGTACCTAGGTACCTCAATTATCAAGTTTACGTTCGGATGGCAACTGTTCACTGGGTGAAAACCGTGTGTACAGCTAGATATAGACGAATATTATTTGCAGATGTCTACCGTGCTGTACTGTATGTACCTATTGTATGGTCATGAATCCCAAGATCCAATGATAGCTTACCTCTGCCTCTACAAGTTGCTACCAAGCCAAGCAAGCATCTATTCGCCTAGAGATCCACTGGGTTTTGACGAATTTAGCGAGCCTTCTCAGCTAATCACTGCTCGACCCCTACCCCTTGCTGCCCCCGATTTGGAGGGGGCGGCGCTACTCAGGGGGCTAACCTTGCCCAGCTGTAAGCCTAGTGCTAGATCTAGAACACGTCAATCTGTAGATAAGGCAAGGTGCCAAGTTGACACGCGACGACAGTTTTCAAGACGAAAAAAAAAGACGAGTTGCCGTCAAAAATTGTTCGCAACCAAAGACCGACACCTCGCCGGCCAATTACAAACCAACGTTGGAGCAAACATGCCTCCAATGCGGCTCAATCATCTACTCGCCCTCATCCTGGGAGTCGGGGTTGCGTGCACTTTAGCCGGCACTGCACCAGCAATCGCTGCGTCCCTGAGTTTGGAGGACCTTGATGAAAAGCTCCAGCAATGTGACATCGTCAAGGAAATGAGCGCCGAAAAGGCCGCTCATTTCGCCCAGTCCTCCACGTCGTCCATGTCTGCGCTGCT
The DNA here is from genome assembly GCA_004337975.1 of Pyricularia sp. CBS 133598. Classification (NCBI taxonomy): domain Eukaryota; kingdom Fungi; phylum Ascomycota; class Sordariomycetes; order Magnaporthales; family Pyriculariaceae; genus Pyricularia; species Pyricularia sp. CBS 133598. The sequence goes on from RRCJ01000002.1 coordinate 3,682,438, forward strand.
GGACATGCTATTCCCCGGAGGCCCCGCCGTCAATGCCATCCTCGCAACCTTGTACGTACCTCCCTAGCTTACTGCTGTGCTTACATACCTCTCCTCCTACACTCCAGGTCCAATATTATCTCTACAAACGAGACACCGCTGACAGTTTTTGACCTTTCAATGCAGCTACATCTCCGGCCCTCCGACTTTCCTACTGGCACTATGCCCGAAAAATATCGACCCCTCTTCTCTCTCGACCATGGTTGCCTTTGCCGTCGGCGGCCTCATGGGAGACACCCTCTTTCATCTCCTCCCTGAGATCTTCCTGGGTGAGGACGAGCCCGATCACGCCCGCTTCGTCCTCGTCGAACCGAACCGTAATCTCCTCCTTGGCGTCGGCATCCTCGTCGGCTTCATGACGTTTGTGGCTATGGATAAGGGGCTCCGTATAGCCACCGGCGGGGCGGGCGGTCACGATCACAGCCATGGCCATTCACACGGAGCACACAAGCACGACGCAACTGCTGAGGTAGTCTCTGCTACGTCCGTGGACACTGGCAAGGGTGCGAGGTCGCGAAAGGGCGCTGGTGCCGAGGCGGCTGCCGCCAATGGCTCCAAGGAGGTTGCAACCGTCAAGGAGCCCGCGCAGCAGGTCAACTCGAGCGGCTTGCTGAATCTGATGTAAGGGCCCAGACTAGCTTTCTTTAGGGTGTCGCTCGGGTCCCTGAGGACTTTGACTGACTCTCAACGTGATACTTTAGTGCCGACTTTACCCATAATATTACCGACGGGCTGGCCATGTCCGCCTCCTTTTACGCATCACCAACCATTGGCGCAACTACAGCACTAGCAGGTATGATTTATCTCGAGTCAAGTGGTGCATACTGGCTTGAGAACCCCAGTTAACTCATGAACCTAGTTGCTCTCCACGAGTGCCCCCACCAAGTTGGAGACTTTGCTCTTCTCATCCAGTCCGGCTTTAGCAAGTGGTCCGCCATCGGTCTCCAGTTCGTGACGGCCCTGGGAGCCCTGCTTGGAACCCTGATCGGCATCGCGGTCCAGGAGTTCGGCGGAAGTGGTGGAGAGCCTGTCCTCATGGGGGCCGGTCTCTGGGGCACCAGCTTGACGTGGGGTGACATGTTGCTGCCCTTCACTGCCGGAACCTTCCTGTACGTCGGCACTGTGGCCGCCGTTCCCGAACTGTTGGAGACGGAGTCTGGCGACAAGGTGAGGGAGGTGAAGAAGACTTTTGTTCAGTTTGTTGCCGTGGCACTCGGCGCCGGCATTATGCTCTACATTTCCTGGCACTAGAGAAGTCTCTAGACGCATATTGGGAATGGGAAACGATCAAAGGTCGTATAAACGGGTGAAGAATATCGTGGGCGCGCGGGGCGTTGCATGTGTCGTGTGTCAACGGGATAGACGGAGCATGTTCGGATCATAAAAGGAAGTTAGACGAGAGAGATACTATGAAAATCATCATGCAGGTACACAAATCGATTTTTTTTGTGCATGGCCTCGTGCTTGATTACCTCACATCGCCTTGGACCAAACTCAGCATGATTCTGAGAGCATCGATACTTCGGATATCTGATAGACGTTGACCGCTCTCTGCTTTTGCACACAATCAGAATCGTCTCCGTCTTTCGGAACAAATAGACTGACTCTTCCCAGCGGATGCTGATTTCGAGAAAGGAATCAAAGCGCTCCATATCCAACAGCTCATTTACAGCAAAGCGTGTCGAGATCCACCAGAATCTTCGGCAAGAAGCGGTTTAAGAACAGCTCTGAAAAAGCTCAAAAGTGGCTACCCTTATAGGTGGATCGATTGCATCGATGCTTCATACCAGACCATAGCCTGCCATTCGGTAGGGCGCGATGGGCCATGTTGGATGTCAAAACTACGTGTACTCGAGGTCTAGTGCTACCGTAAAATGTTCGAGAAGAGACAATTTCCAGGGGGTTTTTTCCTCGAAAATGCTGTGGTTATGACAAACATCTCCATATTTAAACCATGAGGAACTAAGGCGAGGCAAGGCACAGGTTCTCCTACTTCATAACTTATACGTAATGGGTATCCAAGTTTCGCCCAGGGCTTGAACAAACACCTTCTCTAGGTTATTATTGAGGCTTTAATATGGAGACTGGGTGGGGTTGGTTCGAAGAGGCTCTTTCGATGCGATCTCTTCAAAATATGGTAAATGCTCCATACAGTAATACTTGAATCATTGTTGAAGCTAAAATACCCGAGTAGGCTGCATTTAATAAGGGCTACGAGTCCTTATTGGTCATGGGGAAGAAAAAGCATTTTTTACTTTACATTATGCATCATCTCGACTTTTTTTCTTTTTTCTTTTTTACCCGCGATACGACCCTGGAGCCTTGTCAACCTTGTGTAGCCGCTTGGTTTGAAATCCAAGATCGTGGAAAAAAGAAATGCCTCCTACGTAAGAAAGCACAGGTTGGTTGGTAATGGACTTGGGCGGCTGGGCTAACTTTACCGTTGTAGACCCTAGCGTTGCCTGACGGATGTGTTTGCACATATCCGTCGGAAAAACAAAAGGCTGTAGGGCACATGTAGAAATTAGCGAGTGTGTGACACACACACAGCTATTCAGCACGCAACGGGCATGCCGCATCCGCATTTATAATCATTGTTTGCTTTCAGCATGTGTATGGCAGCGCGCCGGCTTCGGACACACCATCATGACACAAGGCTAGGGGTTTTCTTTTAACCGGTATCGGAGCTGGGGGTTTTTGCAGACAAGACATACCTAAATCAGCACTTGCCCAATTGACCCGGCGCCCCTGCCAGTTAGTCAATGCTACACTAACATTTGTGATTTACAGCTGCTTAAAAAGATTCATATGTTATAATGTGAAGGGCTTTGCTGTTTTCCATCGGAAAGAATTTAAGAATTTAAGAAAACGAAAAAAAATCTCCATCCTCCTAGCCTCCTAGGAGCAGGGGTCTGGAAAGAACGGGAAATAATCTAGGATGCCACATGGATTTGTTAATTGATGTAAACCCTGGAACAAGCTAGCTGGCCGCTCGCTGGCACTGTACATACAGTACACAGTACCTGAAAACATCACGTCAATGTTCGATTGCATCACGCCCGCCCCATAAGCTATTCGTAAATGATTCATACTCCACGGGGCTGCTATGGAGTTTGGATTCTTTTTTCCTTCTTTTTACCTAACATAACCAACGTTGACAACGGAAGGGCGCAACTTTTTGTGGAGAGTCCGTGGTAGTGGATGGATGGTGTCTCCGCAGCTGGCCAGACCCCTTGACCCCAACTGGTGGTTATTACCGGTTGATTTCCAGAAAGGTTGGGCGCGCAACCACATCTGGCGGTATACGAAGGAACTTTCCCCGACAAACAAAATCCAATCCCCAGGACTCGAGCTAGATCACCAATATTAGACTAGGCCCAGACTAGATAGTTCTAGTTCTAGTCGAGGGTAGACTCTGTAGATCCATGATCCTGATCCTATATCGGCACGAGTCAACCATGCCAAGGGCGCGGGTGTCATTGTCTCATTCTTGTCATTGGAGATCCGTTACTACGTCCCTAGCATACTTACTGCCCTGTATTTCAACCGTCTCCTCGCTTATATACTGGACATGTCCTACCCACGTTGATACCACGTACAAAATCGATGGTTACAGTCTTGAACGACGAAGCCTTGCAACTTTTCCTTGTTTTAAGTCTTTGCCAACCCCCCCCCCCACGCCGCATGAATAAACATACCTTACCTTACTTGCACTTTACCTTTCCGTACCTCCTACCTTGGGCTAGGTTTCCTCGCCTATCACAAGGTACAGCCGTGCTTGCCTTGAGAAGGTACGAAGTAGCTTCTCCGCATCACCAAGCAAACCTGCGCACACCTCAGCCCAATAACCACCTCCAGAGTTACAATCTCAATCCAATTGAGGATCCTTGCCATTCGCAACAGAGGGAGCCCGGTCATTATCGCGTCGCTATTTTGTTCAGTCACACCAATGACTGACTGAGGCAAGCTTGGATTTAAGAGCCTGTTCCAGTCAGACTTTGCACCCGTCCATCTTTCTTTCTCTAGTCACTGCCGTCCGTAAAAAATATCACGGGTCGTCTTTCTTCACAATGCGGTCGTCATTTGGCGATGGCAATGCCAGCGTGCTTGCTGGACCGACCAAGAAAATGGCATTTGCAAAGTCTCATATCGAGATTCATCTCCACAATCACTTCCGGTCCATGGTCTACAACACGGGATCTCCAATCCAAGGCGAGGTTGTGATCAAGACGCAACGGGATACCCCGTTCGACAGCGTGCAAATCCTCCTCCTCGGGCTGACCAGGACCAAGTTTGAGGATGTTGGCTCCCCGCACGTTACGACAAACACCCTCCTCAGGCTGGAGATGCCAGTCCCAGCGTCGACCTACCCCACGCCAAGGATCTTGGGGGCTGGTCGCACCTATAACATTCCGTTCAACTTTGTCGTCCCCAGCCACCTGACGTTGAATGCCTGTGAGCACAGGGTGGATGCCAACTATGTGCGAGAGCATCACCTGACTTTGCCGCCCACCATGGGTTTCTGGGAGAGAGATGACCTTTCTCCAGATATGGCTCAGGTCGAATATTTGATCAAGGCCAGGGTGCTGCGTCATGCTGATGTCGACGATAGCATCAGGGCCATGGTGGCCAGGGAGCAGATCAAGATCCTGCCGACTTTTCTGGAGCAGCCTCCGTTGAACGCTGAGCATTTGGCCAACTTTTACCGACTCTCAAAGTCAAAGACCCTTCGCAAGAACCTACTGTCGCACAAGATCGGCAGTATCACAGCCTCGGCGAAACAGCCAAATGCCGTATTCCTCTACCCCGACGCGCTAGGAACGACAGAGACGGTGGTCAACGTGAGGTTGGTCTTCGAGCCTGCAACAGCCGACGCCATTCCACCTCAAGTCACCGGGATTTCGGGCAAGATCCTAGCTCACACATTTTACAGCTCCGGGGCCATGACGAACCTGCCAGACCGCATCCCTGAGCTCTCGAGGAGGTTCCTGACCAACAGACAGCTCAGCTACACTGCCACCGTACCGCTCTTCTCCGACCGAACACAGTCCAAGACGTCGTGGACCGCGCAGCTGAGGAACACAGAGAGGCGAGACTCGGGCTACTCGTCCTCTGACCTGAACGACTCCAAAGCGCAGGAGAGGTGTGCGTCGCCCATTTACCACTCGTGCGAGGTCCCCGTGCCAATCCGACTGCCCAGCGCGGGGAGCGCCAGGGGCGGCGGCAAGACCTTCATCCCTTCGTTTGCGAGCTGCATCACCTCGCGCACCTACTCCCTCCAGGTCTCTCTGACCGTCGGCGGGGCCAGCTCGGGGTCGACGACGCTGGCCTTGTCTCTCCCGCTGCAGATCGCGGCCATTGCTGGCGTCGAGTCTCCGAGGCCCGAGGTGCTGCCGGACTTTGAGACGGCCATGGAAGATGCGGAGGTCGAGTCGATGCTGAGGCCGCGAGCGATGACACTTCCAGATCTCAGGTACTCTGGGAACAATGAGCTTCCCGGATATGCCTGAATTGGATGAGGCGAAAACGAGATCAGACGACAGATGAGATGCTTTTTTCTTTCTTTTTCTCTCACTTTTTTTTGGTTGGTTTAATTTGCGAGCGTGTGTCCTTCCCTACGTAAAAGGGGTCGAGATTGGTTGACATGATACCCTTTTTTGTTGTTTCTGCCTTCTTTTTACTTTTGGGATTTCTTAATTTGTACACCAGGAAATGCACATGACGAAGCATCTTGCTACATGTATAGACTATCATCTGGTCACTACCAGTGAATATGTGCCTACCTAGCTAGCTAGAAACGATGTTTGTTAGCAGCAGCAACCAAATGTTGCAATAAGCCTGCGATATGCTACCCACCAATATATGCAATTCGATATAGCTTGTTCCAAGGAATATGAGGCGCGTATCTGTTGCTATTATCGAGCAAGAACAAAATATGACGGTTCCCTCTGTGCTCAGGACACCGAGTGTTGACATCTTGACAAGCTTGTGGGTCACGGTACATCTGATGGGTTGGCTATCGGTCTTCCAGTACATACATGTGCATGTCTATCGCCATACCATAGACGGATGAGCTGAACGGGGACTTACTCTCTATAACCTGAGCCAAAGCGCCAGTTTAGTTGCGTCTTCAGTAGCGACCATCTCACATCCGAGCAGAGCCTCTCTTGCACGACCGAATTGTGGGTTGAGGGGTGATAATGAGGCCTCGACTGTGGCCCCTGAACCGGGAATTACTGTAAAACGGCGAACCTATGGTGCTGCCCGGATGAGTTCTTCAACAAAATCGCGCACTGCCCCAAGGATCCGACTCACGTGGTGATCTGTATGCATCAAGTTGAGCGCAATCAGCCCGCGGCGGGACACGTATAAGCCCTGATCCAGCATGAAGAAGAAGAAAAGATCTCGGAGCTCCGCCGCGGCAGGTCCCCCAAAGTGCACATTCAGCATGCTGCCAAGGCCGGTGGCCCACACCCAGGGGGATGGCTCTGCGCTCCTGCCGACGGCCGTGATGCCCTCCCGCAGCCGGTCGCCCAGGGCGTTGGCCTTTGCAATAGCCTCGCGCGTGATGAGGCGGCATGCAACCGCCCCGGCCGTCATGCTAAAGCCGTTGTTGTTAAACGTCCCCGAGTGGCTCAGGCGCTGCTTCTGGGCGCTGCCGGTGGAACCACTGGTACCTGTAGGTTCCATGGCCGCCATGATGTCGGCTTTGCCTCCAAAGGCGCCGAATGAGAAACCCCCTCCCCAGAATTTCCCAATGGTTGTGAGGTCGGGAAAAACGCCGTGGTGGGACTGGAGGGCATTATAATGCAGGCGTGAGGTGACCACCTCGTCAAAGATCAGCACGGCGCCGGTCGCATCAGCAACGTCCCGCAGCGTCTGCAGGAAGGCGCGAGAGGCGGGTATCATGCCACCGACGCCCTGCATGGGCTCGACGATGATGGCAGCAAATGAGTGGTCGGCCAGCTCGCGGACGTGGGCGGCATCATCGTACCGTGCCAGCACAAATTCGAAGGGCAGCGTCGTCGGCAGCACGCCGCTGTCGAAGCCGATAAAGCTGCCGTGGTATCCGTTCTCAAAGGCGAGGATCTTTTGACGACCGGTGTGGTGTCGAGCAAGAGTGAGCGCCATGGTGTTTGCCTCGGTGCCCGAATTGCAGAAGCGAATCCTCTCCATGGAGGGGATGCGATCCGTCAGGAGCGCGGCCATAATCTGCTCCTCCTTGCTCGCGCCGCCGAGGTTGATGCCCCTCGTCATGACGGACTGAACTGCTTCTGCCACCGCGGGATGAGAGTGGCCCAGCATGCAGGCAGAGTATTCTGACACGAAATCGACATACTCACGGCCGTCCTCCGATGTGACAAAACACTCCCTCCCCGAGACCAAAACCATGGGGAAGGGATCGTAGTGCAGCACGGATCGGGTGTTGCCGCCCGCAAGAGAGGCTGAGGCGCGACCGAACGAATCCGCCGACTTGGGATTGGCGGCCACGTACCGCTGCTGGTACTCTGGGAGGAGCTTGCGGGCTCTCTCCTGCATTGTAACTCCCCAGGGAGGATCTCCTTCAGCAGTGGCAATCATACTTTTGCTGCGCCTGTTTGTGCCCAACTAGAGCGAGATATATTCTCAATGTTTGGCCAGCGGTCCTTTGATTCCCAGTATAGTCAGAAGTGGATAGGCGGGCCCGCTGTATCTTATTGGCTCCGAGATTTCCGTCGGGGATTTTCGTGCTTCGCCCGACATCTAGCCCTGTAACCGCCAGCCCAGACACGGGCATTATGTCATCCCTCGACTAGAGACCGGTGTTGGCCTCGGAATATGTGACGGCGAACACGTCGAACCGGCGATTTTTGAATCATTAGAAAGACAAACCGCGCCAGTGAATTGATTCCTGTCAGTAAAGCCAGATCGTTTAGGTGTATTACTTTTCATATGCCGCACTGCTTTGTTCTCATCTTCAGGTTGCATTGCCATGACTCCGAAGAAGCTTGATAGATTGAGCGTGTCGTGCAATAGGGACATTATCACCCATTCGGTGAGTCCCACTCCGACTTTGATCACGTCAGAACGGATAAATTGATCCCTTTGATTTTCGATTACTTCCCTGTACAGTTATGTCCGCTTTTGGGTGACGGTTGAACATACGAAACCACAGCGTTCCGCCACAGCACTGTTGTTCGCGGCATATGTTTATCCGAGACTATCCATGGAGATTCAATAGCAGTAGAGGAGAAGGGAAAAACCCCCAGGTACCAGGGATATGGCCAAGGGATGAGCAAGCACGCATAATTTAATCAGGTAAGTATCACGATGCTTGATTAATACGAAGCAAAAATTGTTCTAATGAAATGATTTCCATGCAATGCATGCACTACGAGGGAAAAAGGGCCTGTGGACCCACTGTGTAAGCAAATCAGCAATAAAAAGCCCCGATGTACTGTATGTGTGGCGCGCGCGCCTCGACAAAACAAGCCTCCGCCACCACTTTCCATAGGACTTATATCAAAGACAAGCAACTATTTTCTGCAACAAATACCTATTTAATAGCAGACGCACGTAAGGTGAGTGGGAAGTTGGTGATTTACGAGGTATTATTACTGTACTTGCCATTACGTACTGTCGTGGGGCGGAGCTTTTGCGTGTTTGCAGTCCGTGTTCGTCTATCCCCCACTTGGATGCAAGCCGATTGATCCCACCTCTGTCCTGATTGCCAAGCTTTAACTGGAAAGAGAATCAGGGGCCCCGGGACATTGCGGGGCCGCTAGACACCATTAGACCGTCGTCGCCAATCGGGATCCCCAGTAGCGGCCAGGCCTCTACAGATAAACGTGAGAGTACCGTAGCAAAAACTCCAATCCGTGCCACCCTCTTCTGCCCCATTATCGCCAGGCGCGGTTTGCCAGAACCTTCGCCACCAACCCTCTACCATCCAATCTCTCACTCTTTCTATTCCCCCCTTAACCTCTTTGTCTCACTGTGTAAAGTAGTGTCTACAGCAATCTACAACAGCACAGAGATTACAGGCTCTTTTACAATTCTGTTCCAATCATCTGGTACTTTGTACCAATTACACTCGTTTTCTTTTTCTGTGAAGGGCGAACTTATACTGGCTTTTTGTGCTGCCCTGTGCAGCGCTTAGATCCGAAAAAGATCGATTAAACCCATCCTTTTATCTGCCTAGTCGAAAGCCACGAAACACACGAAGAAGCCGCGCTAGAAACACGCGACGAATCCTCAATCGACCGCCGCATCTCGAGTCCGAGCTTTAGTTTTGGCCTAGGGTTATACTAGCAAGCAGTATCTTCACACGCAGCCTTTTAACGTCGTTGAGGCAAACCCCGGCGGGCCGGTTGCCATAAGTTGATACTGGCTTGAAGCATTCCCAGATTCTTGTTCGGAGCATCTTGGTCTTATCTGCGCCCTCTTTTTTTTGTCCAGATCCTGTCTCATTAAGTAGGCTGCAGCCCTTGTTGAGTAACAATGGAGGCGTCTCAGATGCGGCATGGCCTTAGAGGTCTTCTCTTTCTTTTCATGGTGCTTGTACTACAAGCCCAGGCTTTCTACATACCAGGTATGGTCTCCATTCAGACGGCCGTCGTACACTGCTCTTGGTACAGCTCCAAATTTGATTAGCTGACTCTTCCGTTCTCTTCACCCCTCAGGATGGTCCATAAAAAGCTACAAGAACGAAGAAAGTATACCATTACTCGTCAACAAGGTCTATTCGGACCACACGCAACTGCAATTCGCCTACTATGACCTTCCATTTGTCTGCCCTCCCACGGGGGCCCGCCACGGCGGCCTTCTCAGTGGCCAGACCATCTCTCTCAACCTCGGTGAGGTCCTCCGCGGTGATCGCATCGCCTATTCGGATATGCAGCTCGATATGATGCGGGACCGCCCCTGCAACTTCCTTTGCAACGCCGAAGTCAGCAAGAAAGACCTTGGAAGGGCCGTCGAGATGGTGCGCGATGGCTACGTGGTGGAATGGATTGTTGGTAAGTCTGGAGACGGGGACGGCTTGCGGGCGGAGATGAGCGGAGATACGCCTCTACGAGCTTGCGCTGATCGTCATTATCACATGTGATAGACAACCTCCCCGGCGCAACATCATTCGTAACCGTCGACAAGTCACGCAAGTACTACGCCTCGGGCTTCAAGCTGGGCTTCACGGACCAGTCTACCGGGAGACCTCATTACTTCATCAACAACCACCACACCATCGTGATCCGCTATCGCAATGCCCCTGGAAAGGCAGGCGAGCGTGGCGGCAAGGTCATTGTTGCTTTCGAGGTGTACCCAAAGAGTATTGGCCCGAACGTGCATAGGGATGAGAGCGGCTGTCCAGCCGACATGCACAAGGTCGACCAGAACTTTGAGCTTTACATGCACCCGAACCACACTGCGAGCATCGGCGGCGATCTGGAGCAAAAGTCGTACCGCCCGGCCGAGGAGGAAGCTCTTGACGAGGAGAAGATGACCATTCCCTACACTTACTCGGTCTACTTCCGCGAAGACAACTCGATAGAGTGGAACAAGCGGTGGGATCTTTACTTTGTCAACCAGGAAGAGGGCTCGCGGATCCATTGGCTCGCCATTGTGAACTCTCTCATCATCTGCGGCCTTCTGACGGCCGTGACCATGATGATCCTTGCCAAGACTGTCCGAACCGATATCAAGGGCTACAAGGACTTGGCCGAGGAGGGCAAATCTCGTCTGCTTCGCAAGGTCTCTGAAAAGCTACGCAGCCCTCCCCGATCGCCCAAGGCCGGCGAGAAGACTGGCGGCCTGCTCGAACAGGAGACTGCAGTAGACGCCGACGTACTGTCTGATGACGAGGCAATTGAGGACATCACCGGATGGAAGCTGCTTCAAGGCGACGTGTTCCGCTCGCCTACGTTCGGCTTCCTTCTCGCGCCCCTTGTCGGATCCGGAATGCAGCTTCTATTCATGGCTGTTGGACTGGTGGTCCTGAGCGCTCTCGGCATCCTCAACCCTAGCTTCCGCGGAGGTTTCGTGAGCTTTGGTGTTGGCCTTTTCGTTTTCGCTGGAATTTTTGCCGGATACTTCTCGGCTCGCGTTTTCCGCACCTTTGACGGCAAGGACTGGCGGCGCAACTCTCTCCTCACGGCGCTCCTGATTCCTGGCCTTCTGTTCGGAGCTATCTTTGCCGTGAACCTCTTTGTTTGGGCTCAGGCGTCCAGCACAGCGATTCCTTTTGGCACCCTACTTGCTCTACTATTCCTGTGGCTTTGCATCCAGTTGCCCCTGGTCTACGTCGGATCATGGTATGGCTACGTTCGCGCGGGAGCATGGGAGCATCCTACCAAGACGGTTGTGACTATACCCCGACAGGTCCCTCGCCAGCCTTGGTACATCCAGGGGTTACCCTCGATTCTATTAGCCGGCTTGATTCCTTTTGCCGTCATATTTATCGAACTTTTGTTCGTGTTCCAGTCCGTCTGGCAGGACAAGAGCGGTTATTACTACGTATTTGGGTTTCTGGCCATGGTCTCGCTCATCCTGGTTGTGACGGTGGCCGAGGTGACGGTAGTGACCATTTACGTGCAGCTCTGCTTTGAGAATTACAACTGGTGGTGGCAAGCATTTTTCCAGGGTGGCGGCAGTGCAGTTTGGATCTTCCTGTACTGCGTCTGGTACTATTTTGCCAAGCTTCACATCACCGGGTTCGTCAGCAGCATGTTGTTCTTTAGCTACAGCTTCATGGCGTGCTGCGTCTACGGACTTTTGACGGGGACCATTGGATTTTTGAGTGCGTATGCATTCGTCAGGCGGATATACGGGTAAGTTGGTTATTGGAAATGCTGTGAATCAAAATGGATAGTCGCTGACTGACTTGGTTTAACAGGGCCATGAAGGTGGACTAAGAACAAGACATTCCTCTCTCGCTCTCTCTCTCTCTCTTTTGTTGGAGTGAAGGTTAGATTTTTGCCAGGCTGGCAAACAAACGAGAGGGTAAAAATAATGAAACGGATGAACAAAGACCGAGAACATATGGTACACTGAACATACACGGCATGGCTTGTCCTGAGCATCACGATGCTTGACATGTCTGCACCTCTTTATGAGAGTGGTGCGACATATATTGTCTAATACACCACACCATACGCACACCCACCGTCTTTACTGTAACCACTGGGAAACGGGTGTACATGAACGCTGCATTTGAAGATGATGAATGGGTTTCTTTCATACTGTTTCTTGTTTCACTGGGCGAAAGGGTATTTGGGCATGTTATAGTTTGGCGAGGCGCAAATGAACAGCGTAACTCACTTCTGAGACAGCCTTGCTTGTATATTGATCTGACAGTGTACTATGTGCACCTGATTCTCTTGTTGTGCGTGTGCTGTGTGACTGACTACCTACCTGCTTAGTTCCCAAAAGGTACAGCAGACATTACAAGTACCCAGCACAACCAATGGTACAGAATAGCAAATTACCTTTTTTTTTGATAATCTGCGGCAGCTGCTAATCTTGTTCTTTAGAGTTTCATTACCAACGATCCGGTTCAGCCACGCCCAATATGCAGTCTAACCCAGCATGGAAACAAAAGTTGCATCATATTGTCAATATAAACTGCGACAAGGGTGGGCCCTCTCGGGGCCATTCAGAAAAGCATACAGACGAGGTCGCCGAACAAATATGAAGAAGGTTTGAGTCGGACGACAATGCCCGAGCTCTCGAATCAAGAATCAGAGTTTTTTTTTCCTCTCTCTCTCTCTCTCTCTTTCTTATAAACCAAGGGCGCTGCTGCGCGGGTGGTACGACGCGTCTCGTTTTTTTTTTTTTTTTTTTTTTTTTTTTTTTGAAAACCCGAACCCAAAAAGAGGGGAAAAAACAGGAAAGTTTCCCGGTTTTTTGGAAAACCCGAACCCAAAGAGACGGGAACAAACAGGAAGGATTCCCGGTTGGCTGCTTTGCCCCCCCCCCCCGTTGACGTAACAAGTATGGTACATCACTTTGTTATAAAAAAAAAGGGACGCCGACGTGGCGGGGCAAAGCGCGGGGGGGATGCCCGGAGGCTAGATCCTAGTTTTATCTAGTTCTAGTCCTTTTTGTTCCCTTGCCTAGAGGTTTTGCTCCATTGCCTAGAACTAGACAAAAGGGAAGCCCGCCAACCCGCTTTGTTCTCCACCGTAATATTCCCTGAGCACGTCAGACGTTGCTAGGATGCCGTTAGCAGCAACGAAAAACCAACCCCGCCGAGTACGGCATATACCGGTAGTTATGTATTTTCTGGTCAATGATGAATCCACATTTATTAATGCGCGGGAGAAATGTGACGAAAATGTTGGCTTTCGTGGCAAAAGGGACGAAGGTGTAATTCCCATTCTCAAAACACAGACACACCTTGCGCACTTAATTCATGTAGTGTTCATGCCAACGGCGAAGTCGAATTTCGGGGACCATCGCATGAGTCGTAAACTCCCCGGCATCATCATACCGTTGAGCCTCTACTTTTTTTTCTTGTTATTTAGACTTGGAAATAGCCGCTTGTCAGAGAGAAAAAAAAAACCCAAAGGGACATCTCTTTGTTAATCTTTTTTGCTTACATCTCCAAAACTCGTATATATCTCTTGTACAAACATATTTCCGACTTTGTTGTCAGACATTATATCTACCTCGGGGTATACATCAAAATTACTTGCTTGCGCCTATCTCATTTAGACTTATAACCTTGTCTGGAACCGTCGTCGTCGGGTCGTTACTTGACCACCCATACCCCCTTACCTACCCGGCATCTTTGTCGACAAACGATGGCGACCTCGATCCTCCCCGGCCTGCTCTCAGGTGCCGCATTTGGCGCATCTCTGACGGGTGCAGGTGTATATCAGCCGTCGGTCATCATTGGGCAGCTTGAACTGGAAGACTTCCACATGTTACAAACCTTGCTTACAGCCACGGCTGGGAGCGCGTAGGTTCTTTTTTTTTAATTGCCACACCCCCCTTTTACCCCTGTTCTTCATCCGAACACCCCCCGGTCTCTGCCTCGAAACTTTGCTGAAAACAAAGAAACATGACTAATAAACATGCCCGCTAGTGTCCTTGCATCCCTACTCCAGGGTCTCGGGTACGTGAAGCTCAGCCCGCGCAGCTTCTCCTCCTTCAACCTCCTCGGCGCGGCAGACGCCAACGTCATCGGTGGCGCCCTTCTCGGCGGGGGCATGGCCCTGGCCGGTTCCTGTCCCGGAACGGTGGCTACTCAGATCGGGCTCGGCATATCTTCGGGATCTTGGACGCTCGTCGGCGGCGTGGCGGGCGGCATCGTCTGGACGGGGTTCGTGCGGCCGTGGATGGCCCGTCGCAGGGCCCAGGAGGGCGGCAAGACGGCTGGCAAGAAGCCGTGCCTGACGGTCCACGAGTGCGTAGGGGTCAGCCCAAGGGTCGGGCTCGTCGTGTTTGAGGCGCTGGCCGCTGCCGCCATCGGCGCGGCGGTGAACGTCAAGACCTTGAGCGGCAGCGGCGGCACCCGACAGATGGAACCGGTAGCGGGCGGGCTGTTGATCGCCGGCGCGCAGCTCGTCTCACTGCTCATCCGCAGGTCGATGGTGGGCACGTCGACCGTCTTTGACGAGCTCGGCGAGCTTTTCTGGTGGGCTGTTTCCGGTGGGCAGAGGCCAAAGTCGATGAGTGCGCTGGTGTTCGTCACCGGCATCATTCTTGGATCCGTCACCCTGGCTAGGGCGGTGCCCACGGCTCTGGCTGGCACCGTAATCAGCGATATCTCGGCCACGAGGGCCGTGCTGGGCGGTTTCGTCATGGCCCTCGGCTCCAGGGTTGCGGGCGGCTGCACGGCGGGTCATGGTATCAGCGGCATGTCGCTCATGTCGGTGTCGAGCATAATAACGGTGGTGTCGATGTTTGTCTCTGGTGTTGCTGTCACCAAAGCCTTGTCTTTTTGAGTCTGAGCTGGACAAGCTGCAGTTAGTAAACGAAATATACCCCCAGCTCTTCGCCTCGAGCACCACGTCATATTAATAGAAGGGCATCGCGAGGTGTCCATATGAGGGCATGTAAAACACGTGTAACTGATAAAACAATTCGTCGGGGATCTGGTTACTCGAGGGCTTATCAAGTAACACCACAAAGAACCGCTGGTGCTGCGCTGATTGATCATTTGCCTCGCCATTTTCACTCCTCACCCTTGGCGACCATTATAAGCTTGGACTCCCACTCAGGCAGAGGATATACAACCTTGATCCCCCCTGACTCATCCAGCCTCCGCCTCCCAGGCTCTTCTGCGTCAGCAGGTGTACCCGGCATGCGGATGCCCACGTACACGGTCCTCACAGCCTGCCTCACCTCCAGCAACCGCTCGACGCACGGCTTATCTAGACTCGGACGCGCACTGCACGGCTCCATGGTCGTATATATAGCGCAGTTTGGCGGCAGGGTCGCGCCGACCTCAGCCTCGGACACGCCGTACAGCTCGGCGGCCTTGATGAGGCAGACGCGCTCCGCGTGGACGCTGCCGGGACTGCCATTGTAGCCCTGTCACATACCACGCGTTAACAGTTCGCTCTTATGCATTTTCTTTTTTTTTTTCCAAATATGTGCCTCGAGGGTGAGGTCCAGGCAGATCTCACGTACTTCTGGATACTCGAGGTAATAGCCCCGGCTTAGCACGTCGCCCGTGTCCTCGTCGATGAGCACCGCGCCCACGCAGAACTTGCCCGGGTCCGGGCGGGATTTGCGTGCCTCCTCGATGGCGAGGCTCATAAATTCCTCATGGCTCCCTGGGGCGAGGCGTGGCAAGGCTGCTGATGGCTCCATTTTGCTGAAGAACCGTTGCGTTCCAATGATCGATGTTGGCTTTAGGCTGGTAGGCAAAGATAGTCTTCTTAACCTGAAAGGGGGACGAATTTTGGCGACATACAAATGGATCCAATAGTGCACCCCTAGCTATGAATAAACACAGGTTGATCCTTGTAAGGTGGAGAGACGTGAAGTCCAAGTGTTAAGCGCCGTGATCATGATTACCTAGGTATTCATCTTGGGATTTTATTACCCCGCTTGCCAGATCCAAAAGAACATCCGTTGTTGTATTCTGCAAGCCCCTATTGCCCTCTAATTTCGATTTTTCATCACATTTATAGTCACACCGTAGCTTGCAACAATATATGATTGCATGTTATTCATATCTCGGACTTTGGCCCTGTTCAAGGTCCTCTTCATATTATACGATGATGTTCCGCAAGTAGTGAGACAGAGGTGGCCACCTATGCTTACACTATCTCAGCGGCTCTCAGAAAAGACCAAACACTTGTTCAACTATAGCTTCGTGTATGCACATGCTCAACACCACCTCTGATAATGGCCAGCTCACCACCACGGATAAACAGAATGTCGGTGTCTACTAGGGCCCCGATGACTTCACGACTGCCAGCAAACCAGTCATGTGGCACGAAAAAATGCCTGGAAATATGATGCGGCTGGGTATCATCTCCGTGCTTCCGGTCCCCGAGGAGAGACGTCGAGCAGACCCAGGATTCCCGATCTATAAAAACAAGTAATCCTGTACTGCTTATTCCAATGATGTGGAACAGCTTCCCCTCGAGATGCTGCAAGCCCAAGTCCAAGAGAGGTAGCTGTTGAGGCTTGCCATCCATCTCTGTCGGGCTGATTGATGGATTACAATTTTCTCCACTGGTGCACTGTGGCTGCTCACCGAGGCCTGTCACTACAGACGCCCCGTCGTATGAGCCCTCTACGGCATTTAACTTGCAGGCGTCGAACAAGAGTAAACGCCTCGTGCTAAGCAGATTGCACTGATCTGCCACTTCCAAGAAGAGCCTTGAGATGTGCCCGCCAGAGAAAATAGTTGCTGCTTTAACATGTACAGTGAGGTCTTCGGCGGCCAAAGATAATACTGCAACCTCGCTCCAATCGGACCAGCTGTGGATATGAACCTCTCTCCGGTCGACAAGTGCAACATGATGTGGTGATTGTGGCAACTGAACCCATTTACGGTTTACCTCAACTGCACTTTGGGACCATGGCCATTCGCGTCGCCTTTCAGGCTCACTTCCGTGGAGATCGAGCATGTGGTCTGATGTATGTGTCGAAAGTACCATCTTTGAGCCTTGGTCTTCGACAAGAAAGTCAAATGGTGCCGAGTCCGTCTTGATACGGCACTCGAACAGTAGAGTTGTGTCTGCCAACTCTGTCTGTTCGGTGCTATCTTCGGTGTGGATAGCTTGCACCAGTAGTCTATTTGAGCAGTCTAAGCTGACGAGGGCATTTCTCGCAGCACACCAGGCCATAAACCGAAGTGGGAACCTTGTATGGCATTCAAGTGTCTGTAGTTTGAGTCCTCTCTTGCGATCATAAATGTCGATATAACCGTCTTCCTTGGCACATATTATCATGTTCGTAGAAGGATGGGCTACCACCATCAATGTTTTGGTCGAGGCAACTATTGAAAGAGTCTCCACGCCAGCTTCAGGGACACTACCACTGCTGCCAACGGCGTCTATAGTGTTTCTGGAGAGAGTATCTGGCTCCCAGACAGTGCATTGTGCTGCTTTGATATCTGCGAGAAGCGTACTGTCTTGGGAAAATGCGAGGCCGTTGATTGATATATTCCTCGACATGACCCGATATAGTAGTTGTAGTGTACCGAACTCGTAGACGTCAATGACTCCACGAGCCCCCCCAGCTGCGAGAAGGCGGCCATCGGGACTAGCGGCAAGAGTGTCGCAGTCTGCTCGAAGGCTGTTCAGCTCCTCGTCCGCGAATGGATCAATTACTGCCAAATCTCCATCGAGGTACGCGACTGCGAGGAGGCTAATGCTAGGGCTTGGGTTCAAAACAAGAGCAACAACGGCATGTGTGCTGGTCTCACCACTGGAAAGCTTTTTCCCACAGGATCCAATGTAGGAGTCGTCTTCCAGATCCCACAATATTATGGGCCTTCCAAAATACGCCACAGCTAACAAGCCATGAGAAACTGAGATATACAGTTTGGATGGAGTACGGGTTGCTGAGGAGTGACTGATATCAAGGGCACTAGCCCATGAAGCGTGCAGTGGCTCTCCAGAGCAAGCTGTCAAGTCCCATGAAGCCACATAGTTCTTTCGGCAGGCGACTAGTAGAGACCCTTTGTGGAACCCAATATCCAGAGGGTGTGGTGGGCATTTGAAAGAATGCATCTCAGTGCCAGTCCTCACATTCCAGACTTTTGCCACCTTCATACCACACGTTGCCATGAGGTCGCTTTCGCTCTTGAAGACTATAAACTTGACCGACTCTCCGTGATCAAACGACTTGTATTCTTGATGTGACGTAGAGAAGTAGAGTGTTGCTGTCCCTGTTCTTAGCCCAACGGCCAAGAATTCATCTCCGTAGCAAACGCTGGTTGGCTGGGCTTGTCGAAAGTCCAAACACATCAACCTATCGTCCCAGCGCTCTGGAGAGGCCCCCAAGACTGATATTCGGCGGGAAATGCCCTTGATATTGCGTATCATAGAGCCCCTTGGACAAAAGGGTGGTATTATCGCATAGATAGCCGGGGGTGATGCCAGCAAGGCTGGTCCAAAGACACTTGAGATCCGGGTCAAGTCAGCTGCCCACTGGTTCAAAACCTGGAGTCTCGGTTTTAATTCCGGGTGGCGATTCGACAAGTCATTGGCATATGATTTGAAATGCTTCGATGAAAGAATTAGCTGGCTCAACCGGCCTGAGTCAGCAACTTCGGCAATCCAAGTGAGTACGTTGAGTCTCAAGAAATTCTCCATCAGCGCAAGGGGCTCTGAAGTGGGACGAGAAGGCATGGCTAGGTGATGCGAATAAGCCTCCAAAGCGTATCGAGCAAAAGGAGATCTTGATACTCGGGTGTCCTTGAGCAGTCGAGGGCCCCGTCCACCCCTTGGAGGCTTCATCTCGTCCCTTGTCAAGTATTCCAGGCAAACCTGAGATATTCGCATATGGGCTTTTCCAGGCTCGACAGAGAATTCGGAAGTACTTATATCACTCAGAAGAAACTCTCGTGCGGACTCGTGCACCATCTGAGCTCGACCAGACTTGTCAACCACCACCAACTGTCCACAAAGCGCAGTGATGCTCTCCTCGAACCTTGGGAATGTGTCTCTTATATCCAAGGACAAGGCCGCACTCAGTTCGTCAAGAGATAGTGGACGGACTGCGCACGCCACCCACATCAGGATGGCCTTAGATAGATGTTTACCCCGTGAGGCCTGAGACATTGTCTCCAGGGTGCGCTCGTAGAAATGCTCCATTCCTCTGGGGATCTCTTCAAGTACACGGTCGATTTCTTTCATGCTGTGACACAATTCAAGTTCCTCAAGAACCAGAGTCGTCCAAAGAAATAATCCTCTGCCCTTTCGCAGAATCTTTTCAGCAAGAGTGTCTCGCTGATCTGCTGAAACAACCCTCAAGTTTGGGATCTTGGAGTCAACCAAGCGGCTGAGATCCGAAATCGTGTCTTCTGCAGTTATGGATAGAGACCGTACATTGTCGGCTGGAAGGCTAGCGAACCCTTCATTCAGCTTGGCCGTGTAACGACTTGTGATCAATAGCCTGAGAGGGGTTGAGCCAATCAGATTTGGTAATACACCGTTGAAAAGAAACGAGGAGTCGTTACACTCATCTAGGGCATCAATAACCCAATAATGCGGTGCTTTGGTCGACGAAAAGAACCCAGTAGTACTGATTACCCTCCAGAATGCCCGATCTTCAAGGTTATCCAGGCGAATACCATCCTCGAGTAGCTTCCGAGCGATGTTACCAGAGCCTGTGTCTGAACAAGCCATCTGATAACACAGTGATCGAAGGCATCGGTCCAGGCTGGTGTTGGCAAGGTCTGCATGCTTGAAGAAGTAGTAGCTGCAGTTGAGTCCACTCCCACGGATGTTATCGATGACTGACCCAGCCAGGACAGACTTTCCACTTGCGGGCATGCCTGAAACCCAAAGAACCTTTGCAGTTGGCGGGCTCTCACTTTGCCATTCGAGATAACGAGCCTTGTTGAAAATCCATTGGCATGACTCAGGGATTCTGGCCTCGCGTGCATCGACAAGGCCATTTTCGACATCATCGACTATTCCGAACTGTTTTCTGAAAATTTTGCTGGTTTCTTGTGGCTTGTCAAGCGCTGGTACCTGGCTTACTCGAGTAGAGATGATCCCATTAAAAGTAGCTGACAATGCATTTCGCAGGATTATATAGTTGGGATCTGACACAGACTCGAACTTGCAAATGGAGCGATGGTCGGCTTCCATGGGAAACTGCTTCTCTTCCCTATACCCCAGCAGAGCAGATTCCGGGTCTACAATGAGCGAACTAGGAAACTTCATGTTTTGCGTCTCGTAGAAGGACCACAGCTGGATATTCGAGTAGTAATGACGGAACTCGTCATTGATGATTTGGACGGCTCCCGAGTTCCGCTTCAGGTCTGCCACATAGGACCGATCGTAAGCAACCTTGAGTACGTTGGTCAGAAGCGTTGCGGAGTCGGCTCCACGGTGAGGAGTCGCGAGAAAGTAGATGGCTGCGAAGCGCTTTGCCAATGCGCCATGTGCAGCATCCTGCATCGCCAATATGTAGGCTTTCTTGCTCACAAGCCCGCCCATACTATGGGCCACGATGACTATGGGAGAAGTGGATTCCAAAAGGCACGGTGAAGTGCTGAGCGCACCGAGGAACGCCTTTCCGAAGTGGTGGATATTCAGACAATCATCTCTTCCCCTCAGGTAGTCGGAGTCATAGCCGAATGTCTGAATGCGGACATGGCGAAAAGAAGGATCCTTTGGCAGCCATTCCTGCGGCCAAAAATGGTCACGCCGAGATGTCTTGCTCCAAGTCTTCCTGGAACCCCCACCGAGGCCATGGACAAAAATCAAATCAACCTGCGGCTCCTCCGGAGTGAACAAGACGGTGAGACCAAGAGGGCCTTTCGGGTCGTCAACATCGTCATCTTTTGCATTGGAGGTTGACCTTGAGAAGGTGCTAGAGAACGAAAAGCTGTGGCTAAAGCTTCCAGGCGAGCTGCGGCTGGTCGAGGTAGGACCTGGCAATGCTGTTTCTGATTTTTTGTGGCGCGGTTTGCGAAAGAAAGACTAGATGTGCAAAGTTAGAGGTCAAGATATTCTCATGGCACAAAAAGAAAAAAAAGAAAAACAAAACTCCATGCTCAATGGCAGGCAGGTAAGCACAGGTTGAAGTGCTCTCCATACTAAAGGTACTGACATCTGCACCGCTAGGAATAGTGAAGGTGCCCATATGGTTGGTGACACAGGGGCTCCACTTCTTCCACAGGCGGGACGTACCATTGTGTAACGATAACTACTACTTGTACAGCATCAAACTCTTCTTGATCTTTCGCGTGTGTAATGTAGGACAGAGTAAATATGTCCGGACTCAATGAGCCTCTAGATCTAGACGTAATCATGAAAAAAAACTGCGACGCTGAAAGGAAATAACCGCGAAAACAACGGCAACCCCCTCGCCCAGATTCATACCCACAACATGCCTGTCCAACATATTGCACCACCAATCACCTACCTATGACAGCCGCCGAACCCACTAAAGCCTGCGGAGGTCCGTCCTGCTTCAGCCAACATGAGCGTCTATTCTGGCTGACATGGCATACTTGGCATGAGAGACCTGTTATGAACGTTATTCTCTTCACAGGCTGCCCAGTCCCCGAGACGCATATGCAATTTACTGCCCGAGCAACTACCTCACGTAATCAGAGGAAGGGCTAAATACCATCCACAGTATGTTGTTGTTCTTTATGGATCTGCCGGTCACACCTTCAGCAAGTTCATATAGCCTTTCCAACCGTCTGATACATTGCGCTGAAAGAAGACTATGGTGGATGGGCAGAACACCAATGTCTCCATGGTGGCAGGCCTTTGGGTTACCGCATGAAACGTTGACAAATGAGACACTTTTGTATAAACATGTCCCTTTCATAAATACCTAGTCAACCAGATTAACAAAGCTTTGCAATACCAATCAACTCATGCCCGCCAACATCGATGGCAGTTTAGATATGCGACTGATTTGTGCTGACTGTCATAATGCAGTCCCAGACCGAAAACAACAACTATAGATATAGATTACTCCCCACCGAGGAGCCAAACACCACAGCCGCACCGCTAACCAAGCCCCCTTTTAACCTTACCCACAAGACTCCCCCACCACTAAAAGTCGACCACCGGCTCCGCCACACCCCCAATCCTGGCAGTAACCTCAATCTCGACCAGCATGACCTCCTCCATGAGCCCAGCCTGGACCATGGTGGCCGCGGGCCGGACGTCACCCAGCCAGCGCCTCGTGACCTCCCAGATCTTGGGGAAGTCAGCGCGATCGGGCAGGATGTAGCGCACGCGCACGACGTCGCTGATGCCGGCGCCGGCCTCGCCCAGGGCAGACGCGATGTTGCGGAAAGTCTGCTCCGCCTGCGCGGCGACGTCGCCGGCTGCGATCTGGCCGGTGCTGTAGTCGTAGCCCGTGCAGCCAGACACGAAGACCCAGTCGCCACTGACGACGGCGCGGGAGTAGCCGATCTGCGACTCGAATGTCGAGCCGGAGCTGATGAGGCGGCGCTCGGTCATTTTGTTGTTTTTGTTCCCAGGTGAGGCTATATATATTGCAAATGTGCAATATTGGAGTATAAGTAGACAAACGCAACTAGCAGCAAACGCTATGTATGTAGTGCCCAGGTTTCTCTGACTTGATTGCAGTTATACTTTTTCTCTATTTATATGAGATGCTGAGCTGAAGAAGACATGCAGTGAGTCACACAATCGAATGCACTTATAAGTCCCTCCAAGTATCGGCTAGCAGACGGCATCACGAAACCATCAAAAATACCAAACTCTAGAAAATCGCTTTATCTTGATGGTGTAAATTAGTTAGGACCTGTTAGGGAACATCGATCAATTTTACAGCCAGTCAGTCGGTTCTAAATCATAACAGTCGCAGTCCGCCCAAGAATTAACTTGTCAACTTGGCAGCATGTAAACTGTTTTTGTTATTGACTGTGCAGCACAAAGCGACTATTGGCCAAGCATAGAGTGGGTTCGAATGGCTTTGGGACCAAGCTCACTGTGGATCATCATGTTAGCATCTCATCAAACCTCTACTTTTGAGAACAACAGGAGGTGGACTTACTTGAACTCAATCCGGTTCAGGCTCATTAACCTTTGGCTCTCTGCTTCGGCAGCACTCAGGTTGTGCATGCAGAAAGCCAGCCTCGCCGCAACCTGCGCTCCCAAGAACATAGCCTCCTCGTAACCATTTTTGGTCCACTCGCCCAGGTAAGTCGGTAAAGCAGCAAGCTTGATACTTGTCGGCGTCTGGCTGTGAAAGTGAGATGACACCGCGCCGCCGTCACCGGCGTTGCTCCCCGGCGCATTTGGCCCCATTGGACCTCCTGGGGTCCCGACATGTCCCATAGATGCTGCGGTCACCGCATCACGCAGCAGCGGATTCACGCCACTTGTTGGGGCAGGAAGCTGGTGAGGGGGTCCAGTGAAACTCCCTGTGGGTGTTTGCGATCCAGTCCCTGTGGGGGTAGCCAGGTTCGATGGCAGCTCCGAAGTGAACATGGTTGCAGTGCTGGGGGAAACCAAATATCTGGAGTTCAGCGTCTGCAATATGTTCTCCTTGAGGCCGCGCACGCGAGCACCGTTACCAACAAAGACCAGGTGCTCCCAACAAGCCGGGCGCATGTACATGTCCTCAATCCCCTGGACTGCTTTGTAAATAGCAGTCACGATGCGGTCGATCTCGGCGCGGTCTGCAAAGTTGAACCTCTCCAGCCCTACCTCGATGTCTCGCCTTATCCGCTTCACTGCACGCTCAGTGCCAGAGGGTGCCGGGGCTGCTGGTGCTTCAGCAGATGGGAAGAAGGATAGTGGTGCGTCTGCTGGCCTTGCTTCAGGCTCTTTGGTCTCACCGTTGGACGCGGCCGGTGCTGCGCTGCCATCTGAAGGCTTTGCCTCGCTGCTTTCCCCTGCGGAAGCACCATTGGCCTCCGCTGTGGCTTCTTGACCAGTCGCGGGGAAGTCGGTCGTCTCGACAGGCTTCGACTCGACATCTGCGGGTAGTGGAGCCTCCTCTCGCACCACCTCCTCGTAGTGAAATGTAGCCTTCATCCTCTTCGAATTGGGTAGCCTTGCGTTCTTTGTGGCAGCTGCATCGCCTTCTTGACCCTTGGCCCCCTTCTTCCCCTTTTGCTTCTCTGCCTTTTCCTTTTCCTTTTTAGCCAGAAATTCCTTCGTTTGACCGCTAGTAACGATACTAGCAACATCCAAAACTCCGTCATCATTGTTGGCAGCCTTTTCTTCCCCGGCCTCATCATCTTCCTCCACATCAGCAGTGGTGACTGGCGGTCGCGCCGGCTCCACGGTGGCTGGTGCTTCCTGGGCTGCCTGAAGTACAGCAGCTGGAGGAGGTACAGGTCCAGTCGAGGCGTTCTCTGTCGGCAGCTCGACAAGCAGCGGGTTCTCGGCCGCGTACGGGAGCACTTCACAGACAGGGCTCTTCTTCAATTGCTCGGCCATTTCATATGTGAATTCTTTATCCTTGAGCAAGCTCTGAAGCTTCCGTGTAAAGACCTCACCGCCCGAGATGGCGTCACCAAAGTTCTCGTCGAGTGGGTTGCCAACCTCTTGATGGTTGACGACCCTGCTATCGTACAAGCACGTGACATCAACCTTCTCAAAGCCCACGTCGACCACGGTCATGCTCGGCCACTTGAGGCCATACTGGGTCGCGACAGCGCTGTGGATCAGGCAGAGTGCAGGGGTTTTTGTCTTTTCAAAGATGTAGCGTGCGATAGCTTCGCAGTCTGGCCGTGTCCACTGTGGAGATGCCATCAGCATTATTGGTGTGTTGTGATAAGTAGTCGTGAGTAGACTGTGGACGTGGTCCAGAAAGGCCAGGAAGGCATGCATGTCGACGATGCGACCACCTAGGAGGGAGGAGAGGAGGGTCAGTCATCAGACTGTACTGTGCAGGTATGATTGACTGGTTGATTGATGCAGTACGTCTTAGAGTCCTCCATAGAGGCACATACCTTTGATGGGATATATGGCGCCCTCTGTCGCATCGGGGTCCTCAATGTACTCCCACTCGTCCTCTTCTGACTGAGGCGCCGCGCCATTGGCAGGCTGCGTTGGCGTCTTTTTGCGCTTCTCGATATGATACGGCCTGTAACCTTCGCCTTCATCATCCTTGAACATGCGCGTAGGGATGCGGTGCGCCGGAGGGGTCAGTTCAGCGCAGCCCATCTGGGCCATTGTGGTCTTGCTGCCAGGGCAGATGACAAGGACCTGGTCCTCACGCCATTTGCCAGATGCGCCAGACATCTTGGCCGCTGATTTGAAAGGTGCTCTAAAGAGTTCAATTTATCGCAGGTGTACGGAGGAAAGATATATTCAATCGTGATGAATGCTCCTGTTCTGTGCTCCAAGTCGCTCCGAAAGGGTGGGGGGTTCACTAGAGCAGATGAAAGCTTGGATCTCCAACAGAGCTCTGGTCTTGTCGCGTCTCTGGCGCGATGTCGAATTGGCTCCGAGTGGGCCCAGTTGGATGGCCAAGATGGTCGGTGCAGGGTAGGTCTTCCATCATCCCTTTGTCTGAAGTGGCCATGTTGGGTTGACATGATTAAATTTACATTAGACCAAGAACACTTACTATATTTAAACCCCAAGACTTGCGAATTGAAAAAAAAGAAACACGGAAAGCTAAAGCGCTTTCACTTTTATTATACTTGGTTTTGACAAAATTATTATTTATTATTTTGATTGCACAATTTATCGTTAAGGCTGTGATATTCTCATCCTTTAACAATGATTGTTTCTTGTTCAGCAGGTCCAAATAGGTAGGCACGCTAATTAACCTTCATCCCACCTTTGCAAAAAGAGGTGCTTCAACCAAAGGCTGCCTGCCACACCTCCGACAAGGAGAAAGTACCGCCTAATCGGGAATCAAAAAGGCTATTAAGCCAAAAAGATCACTCACGCCCCAAACTTGCTGAACTCGGCGTGTTGTTCCAAATGTTAACTTGGGGGATTACCAGCCCAAATTTGGGTGAATTTAATTTTGTCAACCGCTTTGGCCTAGGCCTAGCCTGTCCCTTGCATCATTGGCAACCTTTGGAGTTAAACAGCGAGCCGAGGTTTTCTGGGGAATGCGGGGACGGACTTACATCACCAGTCTCCGTCGGCCCGGGTCCAAATTTTGTTATAAGATCATATCAATCCTTTTTTTATATTTTTTTTAAATTCCGTAGAAATTTGGTTTTCAATCACACTCATCATCATACCGTGTAAGAGTATGATTTGCTGGGTTGTAATAGATTAAGCAGCCATTGTTGCTCAATAAAACAAAGTCGTTCCACAATACAATCAAACTTGCTCGTTTACACCGACAATAGATCACAACAGCTATACATCAATTCCAATATGCCTCTTCAACTCAGCGTGAAAAAGACAGAGGGCGGGAAGCCAGGCAAGGTTTACTACCCGTATGTAATGCCCACAAAATTCCAACCCAAGTGAGGGAATCAAGTTTTACGTCAATAGAACTCAGCTAAAACAACACTGCCCATGTAGCCTGGAGCTCAAGGAGGTGCCCATGCCAACCCCCGGCCCCAACCAGCTTCTGATCCGCTATCACGCGGCCGCGCTGAATCACCGGGACCTCTTCATCCGCCAGCACCTGTATCCGGGCATATCCTTCGACGCCCCCATGTTGGCGGATGGCTACGCCACCGTCGTCTCGGGGCCCGACCACCTGGTCGGCAAGGCCGTCCTGCCCACCCCGTCGCGCGGCTGGCGGGCGGACCCGGACGGCCCAGAGCATCTCTCCAAGTTCGCCGTGTGCGGTAGCGCCATCACGTACGAGGATGCCGGCACCGCGCGCGAGTACGCCGTCATCGACGCCAACGAGGTCGAGCTGGCGCCGGAGCACCTGAGCCCTGTCGAGGGCGCCGCGCTGCCGCTCGTGGGGCTGACGGCTTGGCGCGCCGTGGTTGTCAAGGCCGGCATCTCGCCGACCTACAACCCGTTGGATGGGCGCAAGAACATCCTAATCACGGGGATCGGAGGCGGAGTCGCCCTGGCGGCGCTCCAGTTCGCCTCGGTCATGAACTGCCGCGTGTGGGTTACGAGCGGGACGGCGGAAAAGATTGAGCGGGCGAAGAAGTTTGGGGCCGAGGGCGGCGTGAACTATCGCGATGCCGACTGGGACGAGCAGCTCGCCAAGATGCTGCCCACAGTCAGGCCGTTCTTCGATGCCATCATTGACGGGGCAGGGGGTGACGTCGTCAAGCGGTCTCTGCGGCTGCTCAAAGCCGGCGGAATCATCTCAAGTTACGGTATGACCACTGGCCCCAAGATGGACTGGGTAATGCAGGCTGTGCTCAAGCACATCGAGATACGCGGCACGACCATGGGAAGCCGTAAGGACTATCGTGACATGATTGAGTTTGTTCGCAAAAAGGAGATTAAACCTATTGTGAGCCGTGTCGTCAAGGGACTGGATAATCTTGAAGGCATAGAGGGCCTTTTCGATGATCTCAAAGCCGGCAAACAGTTTGGGAAACTCGTCATGGAAATCTCCTCCCAAGATATGAACAGCAAGGCTTCCAGGCTTTGAAAATGGTAGTAGCCTGGATATAATGTGTATCAATTCAATGTCGGCTTAGGTATACTATTTAATACATCGTAAGGACTGTTACCCTTACATGGACTTGGTTGCTGGTGACCAAATATTTCGAAGAACTGAAATTCCGCCTGACCCTTCCCTTGTAACGCCTCGCCGATGCCCAAATTCGAAAGTCGCTCCAGGAAGTCGTGATATAATAAAAACACAGAAAAACAAACAACAAAAAACAAAAAGGGATAGTGATCATCGCGTATGTTAGGGTGGGGCTTGTTAGAAGGGCGGAGTCCTCGTCTTTCGTGATGAGTCAGTCTATAACGCTCATCTCGTTTCAAGGGAGTGATGGATCTCCTTCTCGGGCCCCGACCTGACTCTGAACGTGGCTTGTCCCAGGGATCGAAGGAGCACATTGTCTGATTCCTCTCGGACACGATTCCATCATCCACCAAGTCGCTCCACGACTCTGAAAACGTTTGCAATTAACGTCATACCCCACGACACCAGACCGATCAGTTCAAACGCTGCCAGTGCCCGGATGAGAGAGATCGTCCAGGACACCTTGCTAAAGATGAGCGTCTCAAACGCCAGGCCTGTGCTGGCGGCTTTGAACATGATGAAGAAAAGGTCCATAAGGATCAGCTTGACACGCTCTTTGGGTGGACGCAAGCCGAGCGGTCTACCCATGTTGTCGTCCCACGTAATATAGCCGATATAAGGGATTGCCACTGTATCAACAGCAATGGCAAAAATGGCTTGGCCGCGCTCCTCCAGACCGACGTTCGGGTCCCCAGAATCTTCTGAAATCCTCCTTTGAATGGTGGCAGCCAGTGCCAAAGCGATCACCGAGGTTGAAAGCACCATAAGGCGGCAGAACAATGGTCCCAGTGGGTGGCGCACCGGTACGAGGATCAGTCGTTCCAGGAATGGGGTTGCCCGCCGTGCTTTGGTCCGAGTAGAAGACTTGTACGCCGTGTCACCCCCGGCCGAGCTAGGCAGACAGATCGGATCGTTAAGCCCAGGTTGTAGTTTTTCCAGATCTGCGTCGCCAACGATTTCCGAGTGCTCGTTGGGTATATGAGCAGCGTAGCTGGACGAGGTTACAAAGTCGCGCCATGTCTGCTGCAGCTGCGGTGCCCGATTGGGCACAATTACCGGATCGGCTGACCGCAGATGATCCCACTTGCTCGGACCCTTGCCAGTAATAAGCTGGGACAAGTTTCGCGGTCGTCGATTCTTGAGCGGAAGCTTCTCGGTCGAGGAATCTGGATACCCGTCCGGCGACTGCTGTTGGCGATTATTTGACCGGGCCTTCTGGCTACTGCTCCCACTGCTGTGCGTCGTCACCCTTTGCGGTTCGTTCGGTTGACTGTTGTGCTGTGGCAGTATGGTCGGCTGTGGCAGCTGAGGCTCGAGTGGACTGATGTGCTCCTCAGAAGGTGCACCAAGTCGACTGTTATAGGATTCAATCCATGCTACATATCGTGCGATGGCGAAGCGCGCCGATTCGTGTCAGCGAGATGTGAAGCCAAGAACAACGCGAACTGCAGGACGCCACCCGTAAAGTTCAAACTTACGTGGTAAAGTCCGTACTTGCTTCACGTCGGGCATCCTTCCAACCCGCGTGGCGTTGGTTGCCTTGCTTTGCGTGGTGAGGTTTACCGCAGGCGCCGCGCGCGGGATTGGCGGGACGAACCAGTTCGTAGGACGATTTGTTGGGGAAGCGATTACTCGTTGTTGCGACTCGCCGTTTGTTTTTCGACTCGCTGTTTGTTGTGCTTGCTCGAAGGAGAAGCTACCCGCTCAATCCTGACAGTGTCATAGCAGCAAAATTATTGGCGACAAGTCGAGAAAATGTGTGGTCATTCCGACCATGAATATAGGCAATTCCAGAAAGAGATTGAAATCAGGTTGCGATCGTCGATAGTTTGGCGCTGGTGTTGATGGTGTGACGGAAATCCGGCGGCTTGCTAGGCGCCTAGTGCTACTGCTACTCTATCTTAACCTTGACTGGCTTCTCTGCCAGAGCGTGGGACTAGCTGGGCCTCAGGTCTTGGATGGGAATTTTGGTGGCGGGGATCAAGCTTTGACACTGACTGGCCCTTACATGCTATCGAGGCTGACTTCACGTAATTAACATGAATCCCTAGAACCTTTGGCACGCGAGTGGTGGGGCCCTCGCCAGCAGGCCAAAATGCACTGCAACCTCTTGTTTTACAGGGATTTTCCCATGCGGCCCCGTCAACCTGCAGCTTTGCTGGAGCCTGGATTTTCAACCGACGCCCGCATCAATCTGATGTCGTCATCATTCATTGCCTCTGGCGCCGCTGGTGGTAATCAAGTAATTCCTCCATCCGACGTTGGGTCGTCAGTGGGCCGAGCGCGACGCCTGACTGTTGGAGGCGAGATTTTTTATTTTTACCTTTACTTGGGCTGTTGAGAGGGGCTGGGATCAATTCCAGATTTGCAATCGCATCTTTTATTAGCGTTTCCCAGTTGCTTATTTTCGATTAGGACGAAGGTTTAATGCGATCGGTATGTGCATTGGATGGCAAAACACAAAGTCTCCAGTTCTCTAGGTCTACGGTAGTAGTTTCAAAGTGACAATTTCCACCATCCCTGAACCACACAACCGAAAAAAATTAAATATAAATTTAAGTTCACCAATGGCAGTTGCCGGGATGAACGCGCGTTGATGAAACGCGCACACACCAAACGATACAGCTATCTATTTATCTTTTTTTCAAGATATCTTTGCCGCTCCTGCGTAGAGCTTGTCGCCGGTCATCCCAAGTCGGCCTGCCGGTAGAAGTGCTGTCCGATTGCACACCAAGCTCCGCCACAGGTCTTCTGACCGGCACTTGACTCCCAAAGTGCGACAACATCAGTCCATCGGGTGCATAAACTTGCCAATACCACGATGCGACTCTTTCTCCTCCCCGTTTCGACGCGCCGGACGCTACTCTACTGCCAACGGGCACCAGCCATCCCCAAGAAGCAGACCATATCGGAACGGATACAATCAAAAGCGGCGCGGACATGGGCCGACTGGGAGAAGAAGCCGGGCGGGTGGCAGAAGCTGGTGGTCGGATACGGCAACCAGGCCCTGAGGAGGATACCATATGAGGAGTGGGGGCTCAAGTCTGTCCCGCCGCTTTCAACCTCCCGGAGGGGGGACGAGCAGGCGGGCAAGGTCAAGGTTGAGGTTGTCTATCCCAAGAGCTTGGTGAAGGCCGAGAAGGTCACGAGTATCCTCCAGAAATTAAGCACAGAGCGCGAGTCTCTACACAAGAAGCGCCTTGTGCTGTGCTTTTTGGGTATGCCTGTGACCATACCAGTGGCTATTATACCAATGTAAGTGTCTTGGTATTCACCTTGGCAGGGCGCAATATTGCTCGAAAGGCGCGCTAACAACGGATCAGCGTACCCAACATCCCTTTCTTTTATCTGGTCTACAGAGCTTGGTCCCACTGGAGAGCGCTCGCAGGCGGGCGGCACATACAGTTCTTGCTCCAAAACAAGCTTATAACCCCAGTTCCGTCACCTGTCCTGGACCAGATCTATGCCGACCAGGATCACCCACTACCATCTGCCGCAGAACCAACCACGACCGGGACGTCGGCAGACCTGCCAGACTCTCCCATCATAATAGAGCACCCGAGCCCAGAAGAGGCACCAAATTATCCGGAAGGAGAGACTTTGCTTCTCTCTCAGGAGAATGCTCAACGCATCACCCGGCTGCTGGATCTTCCCCAGCTGGAAGTTGAGATTGAGAGGGCCATATGGCAGGTTGAGACTGCCATAGCGGCGCAAAACAGCGAGAAGGGTGGCAAGACTTCAGAACAACAGCCCGAGGGTGGCGCTCCCTCGCCACCGCCAGCCAGTGTCGCCGAACACGAAAAGAAGAAGCAATAAGAGGTGTTAAGGGTGTCGGGCGTTTTGAGAACTCTGCCACCTCCTACCTTTGCCTTGCATATTCTTTGTGGCTGAGTTTACTTTGTTTGTACAATATTAACATTTTTTTACGATACAAGATAACGATGTACTGTACAACATCCTTGATCCCCATTGGCAGGCGTACAGACACGGCTAATAGATCAAGGTATCTATGGCCGGTTTCTGGAGAAAATGGGGGAAAAGAAGCAATAGACACCACTCCCGGGGAGCTTTCTCGGTCCAATAGATACCACAAACGCCTAATTCTCAAAACAAACGCCCAGCGCCAGGTTTCATTCCCGGTTCCCTCAACATGTCCCAGCCTTTCTCGTTGGTGCAGTGATTCGCCTCGGGTGTTTTAAAAAGACAGACAAAGGAGAGTGTGAGCAGCGATCAATGCGTGCCTCCCGGCATAAACCAGTTGCTAAACAACGCTTGAATTTTGACAAAAAAAAGTAATAATAAGCAGGAGGCGACGACAGCCCCGGCCAGCAACCTCCCGGGGGTTGCCCACAATTCTCGAATGGTTTTCGGCCTTGGCATGAGGACTGCCGTTGTGCTCGTCGTCGTCATGCGGTCGATGGTGACGCCGGAAAAGTCGACTCTGAAATCGTCACCGTTCACCTGCAGCGTTAGCAGATGCACCTTGTCTTCTTGCTCCGTCTCGAAATCATCATCATCATCGTCGTTGTCGACGAGGGTGCTGTTGACGATGCTATCAAAGGAGACACCCACGGGCGCGGGAAAGATAGCTTGTTTTGGAGGTGACGGTGCCACGGTGCTCCTGCTGTTGTTCCTGCCAGCAATCTTGGTTGGGCAGCGGAGCGTCCTCCCTTCCGAGCCAAGGTGCACCAAGTGCGATGACGATCTTCTCCTCCCGGACCCGATATCGCCGCTGGCTGCCCACAGGTCATGGTGCCCCCTCGATTGGCTGACTGCGATGGCGTGGTGGTGGAAAGCAACGGCGGCCTTGTTCCTCATCAGGAGTTGGGTAGGGCTCCTCTGCTTCGAAGTTGGGCGTCCGGCTAAAGTGATTTTTCTTTGACTCTTATACTGCTGGCACAGCTGTGACTGGTAGCAGCTCTCAGGGTTGAGAGGCGACGAGACCACTGGAGAGTAGTCATCGTCCTTGGCCTTTGGCATGATGCGTGCGAGAGCCATTGGAGCGCAAAAGATGAAAAGAAAAATTGGACCTGATCTCCAATCTGCCCTCCGTTACAAAGGTGTGTGGATCTTGTCGCTAAGTATACTTGTAGAATCGATTGTCCACCCAAGATGAGAAGAGCTGCGGTTGATCGTTGTAGGATTCTGCAGCGGGCGGCCGGGCGGGGATGACAAGGTGGTTATTGCGAGCTTCTGCAACTGGCATATAATGACTTGTGGACATCCGGGGGTGTTAGAGAATATTTCTTCTTGTCCCTCCTTTTTTTTCTTTGTTTTCCTTTGCTCGGTCACTTGTAGTAAGCCCTGCTGCAAGATGTGTGTGAGCTTGGAGGGAGGGGTGACACGGGGTTCCAGCTGGAAATAGATTGGAATGTGGTTCAAATAAAACAAGAAAATGGCGTGGCTAAGGTAAGATGGAGGAGGGACAGTCTTCCTTTCGTCCCTGCCTCGGTGTGGATTTCTAATGTCCCAAACAAACAATGAAAACGCCAGGCGGCAAACGGTCTCGTCTGGATCAGACAATGGTGGCTCCCATGGAAGACCTTTAAGAGCTAACAGATGCCTAGGCGACCAACGTAATTGAGCATAGTGATCCTCATCAGGTGCAGGCGTTCGTCGGGAGCACCGGTCGAGTCCCAAAGGAGAGCTGATGGGACAAAGCGAAGGAAGGCACGGTAGTTTTTTTAAGGAATGGTTCCTTGACAAGGGCTTATTCTAGTCAAGGTGCCTGGAACATCGACTTTCTTCGAAGCGACATCCGGTCCGCCCTGTCCCGTTATGGAATCTGCACTTTTGTCGGGGTACACTGACGCGCTTTTTTTTCTTCTTCTTTTTACTCGAGTACTGGTATGGAGGAGAGAAATGTCTCGCGCCACAGTTTGCTTCTGGTGCGAAATCTGGACAAGTCTGGTGTCGCGAGACTGCACGAGACTTACCAATCTCTGCGCCAAAACTCATGTCTTTGTTTGCGTGGCGGACCCTTTTTTGCCTAAACGCGACTCAAAGTCAAACAGATTTAGTCACACGAGATATTCAAGTAGTCAACCCCGAATTGGCATCGACATAGCAAGGTTAGTGAGGGGAAACTATCTAGAAGAGCGATCTTGAAAAAAGGGTACGCCAAGTCTATAGCTTTCTAAGCCAGGCTCGTCGCCCGGGGAGGTGCAGTTTGTAAATTGAAAATGCCACGTTCCGAAGAGACCACATGCATAACATGCGCCTGTTGCGTGCTCGTTTAATTATAGGCTAAGTCTGTATTTATGTCTACTTTGCTTGAAAGTTTCTCCATCGTGTTCAGCCCCACGCTTGCTCGTGCGGGCTCTATTGATATTGTATTGCATTCTGTGGACGGTGCATTCCGTAGACAGTGTGTTCTAGCCCGAGCTGCATTAGCGCTCGATCAATTCCATGCGTAGAGGCTGAGTGCTAGTAATCTAGGGGTTTTCTTAGGCACCACGAATAGTCAATTTCGTTTAAATTGAAACTCTATCCGAAGGCGGACAGAGTAATGTATCTTATTCCCTCCCCCTTTCCCCTTTCCAACAAGCCCGGGGAAGAAAAAAGTCATGTTGTTGTACATATTGGTTACAGTAATGAGGCAGGTAGGTATTAGAACTAGTCTAGTCTGCATACTCTAGAACTGAGGAGGTTTGTTCGAGACGGGGTAGACGCAACACTTGAATAACTCTTCCGTACCCCGACGGGCAAAATCTGATATCTGGCCTCTTTCCATATGGCATCAAGTCATGGATATCATTGAGCAACCAACCAACTCGACTAGTTTCAACATGAAACTTCCAATTGGAAAAGGATAGGTATGCTGGCACTTACAGTACTTTGGGACAATATGAGTTAAGTGGCCTGCTCGACATTATATAGACCATTCCGGGTATGTGTTTAATGCTATGTCAGCCCCATCCTAGACTAGAACTAAGAGCAGAGGCTGGTGATCTCGACGAAAAACAAGAACTCGAGCTAAAAGTGATTGATGTAAAGTCATAGAGCCAGGTCTGGGTATTGAAAGGTGACAAACGTCAAATAGTGGTATACATGGGCGTGACCAATCCCAACAAATTTGTTACTTTTAGTGGTATCATTAGAAATTCGAATAAGCCATGGCGAGCAAACGCTAAGCGATAGACGGAGGAGTGAGCTCTTCCGCCACTGGCGCGGCCTCCTCAATGCGGGGCCGTTTGGATGGTCGCCCATCCTCTTCCACCCCGGGAACGTTGTTCATGAGTAGCTTGTTTTCAAGCTCGACGTCTTCAAGACGCCGTTTCATCATGTTCTCCCTACGATGACTTTCTTCGAGTTCAGCGCGGAGCTGCTCGGCCTCGGCCCTCAGCTGGTCTGCTTCGTCAGCCTTGAACCGCAGCTGCTCAGTCTCAGCTCTAGCCTGTTCGAGTTCAGTTCTCAACTGCGACTCTGACTGAGTAAGACTCTCCACCTGTGACCTCAATTGTGCATCGCCCTGGGCAACACCACCGTCTTGCCCATCCTGTGGTTGCCCGCCATAACTATCATACGTGAGCAGACGGCGCTCGAGAAAGTCATTGATGACCTCGAGCTCCGATACGCGCGTCTTGAAACTCGATATAGCAGCGAGCAGTTGCTCAGGAGTCTGAGGTATCTCGCCGTTGAGAAGTGCACTTTGGTCGGATGAACCCGGCAGTCCGAACCCTGGAAGAACGTTGGCAGGATATTGCCCGTCCTCAAAACCTGAGAGCATGTGAGGATTGAACATGTCTGTTGTGCCAGAGGCAGAACTTGATGGGAGCGAACCTTCTATGTGGCCATTTGTGGACTTCTGAGACGCCCTGCGTGCACCTAAAGCCGCCCCTGCGATGCTCGCTTGGGTTTGCGCATCGAGTGCGCCATTGGCACCGGCAAGAGCCTGCATTTGCTGCTGCTGTTGTTGTTGCTAATCCGACGGGAGGTTAGCACAATTCTCTTGAAATTGCTTTTTTACCCATCGCTTGAATAGAGCTCACCTTTTTCTTCAAAGCAAGATCCGGTCGAATGGATTTGACCCTATTTCTACTCTTGATGACATCTGTCTTCAGCGAGATCGGCCTTGGCCTGCCGTGGAGCTTAAGGAATAGACCACAAGCATTGCAAAGAACAGCACCGTGTTCATCCCGTCGCCATAGCGGCGTCGTGGATGTCCCGCAGTTCTGGCAAGTCGGCTGTACAATTTCCAGTTTTGTTAGTGCAAGCTCAGGATACACGCAATAAATAAAAGCATGAGAGCTAATCAGTGGTACGCACCAATATTCCCGGTAATGAGGCTGGAGATGAAGCAGCATACGACGTAGGCTGGTGTTGAGGTGGCTGCATGCTAGGGGTTGGAACAGGCTGCGCAGGTTCTGTTGATAACCCTGGTTGGTGAGCCGCAAGCATTAAGTGTGGTTGATGTGCTTGCATCTCTGGTTGCGCAACCGCTTGATCTGGCGCAACTGTCTCTGGTGCAGACAGCTGGGCGGCCGCGTCAAGGTCAGTAGACAAAGCAGGGTCCGTCGATGCTGGCTGCGCAGATGTAGCATCATGAAAGGCCGGTGGGGGAGGTGAGTTATTCACCTCAACCGAAGCTCTGGTAGAGAATACATGTTAGTTGTTGCGAGCCCCTGAGTGGGCCGGGTCATTGCAGACATATACCGGCGCCTCGTATAGCAGCGTCAATATTTGATGTTTGATGATCTAAAGCAGTATTTTCGAAGTACCGGGGTTTTATCTCATCAAAGTACCAAGAGCAAAGCTTAGATCTAGACCGAGAGGGAAGCGCTTTGCTTTTGTGCCATACGGGCGAGGCGAGATAGCCGCGTGCGTAAAGGAGCCCCACACCCACATACCTTTGTAATTGTTCAGACGCAGCAACGTTGGTTGCCAGAGACGCGAGCTCGGCCAACTGGGCACCTGAGCTCTGTATTCCAGGAGATTCTGGCCTTGAGATAGGCTCAACAGGAGGCGGTGCTGGGGTTTCCAACGGAGGAGCCTCCCGACTTGCATCCAAGCCCTCCTCGGTCGTGGGCACCTCGGGCACCCTCTCGTCCTCCTTGAACTCCATTGCCAGCTCCATCTGGGCGCCAATCGAGACTATCCGGGTAGCCTAGCCGTACAGGTTGAAAAGCAGCAGTAGGATCAGATGTAGCGCAAGGAATCGTTGATGCGATCCTGGTGGCGCGCAATACTGAAATGGCCAAATCGCGAAGAGCCAGATATGCGCGGCTGGTCGCAGGAGTGTCGATTGTCAGTCGCGAAGGTCGCCTCAACCTCTTAGAAAGATCCAAGAGCTCAACAGGCACTTGGCTGTCTCGATGATCGCTTGACGAGTAGGGGTAGATAGGTGACCTTCTTGCCCCGGGGGTTGTTATCGAGGCCGCACAGCTCAATCGATAACGATAACGAAGGGCCTGGTTCTTGTACAATGCTCGAGAGACGCTTCTTTAATTGATCTGGTCTACAAGCCACGAATTAATTCTGCGACATATAGCGCAGCAGGCCAGTCAGTGATTGATAAACAGCATAAACCATTGGAGGAAGTTGATGGGTAAATACCAATTGAAAACGTCTCGGCGGATTGATGGATTATCGCATTGAATGTCGTGATGATTGGGGACGCGACGGGGAAAATTCTTATCTCTGGAGATTAGGAGCCCTTGTCGCTCAAGTGGACCAGCAGAATTGTTCAGACCTGCCTCCTTTGCCTGTCGACATGATTGATGTGGGTCGGGTGGGTCACACACATTATCAACGATTGGTCCAATAAAAAGCAAAGAAAAAAGATAGGCGATAGAGCTTTTTCCCCGCCAAAACTTTCGCATTGTCTCCATTAAAAAGTTCGCGACGGTGAAAGCTCTCCAAGATAGCCTGATTGTATGCAGGTTTGCTAAGCAGAAACAATACGCGCACGCGCAGAGGACGAGATATCAATATGCCTTCGACACACAACGTTGACAAGCCGTGGGACACGGATGATATTGACAAGTGGAAGGTTGACCCATTTACGCCATCTGACAATGCTGGAGGCACGTTCGCCGAAGAGTCGTCTTTCATGACGCTCTTCCCCAAATACCGAGAAGTCTACCTGCGGCAATCTTGGCCTTTGGTCACAAAGGCCCTCGAGAAGTATGGTATTGCCACAACCCTGGATTTGGTCGAAGGTTCAATGACCGTCAAGACGACCCGGAAGACATTCGATCCCGCCGCCATCTTAAACGCACGAGATCTCATCAAACTCCTGGCACGGAGTGTACCGGCGCCACAAGCCATCAAAATATTGGAGGATGGAGTCGCATGCGATGTCATCAAAATCCGAAATCTCGTCCGGAACAAGGAGCGATTCATCAAGAGACGACAGAGGATCCTGGGTCCTAACGGCAGCACCCTCAAAGCATTGGAGCTGCTCACTTCAACGTATATTCTTGTCCACGGAAACACAGTTTCGGCGATGGGTCCTTACAAGGGCTTGAAGGAGGTTCGAAGGGTCGTGGAGGATTGCATGAACAACGTGCATCCTATCTATCTGATTAAGGAGCTGATGGTCAAGCGGGAGTTGGCAAAAGATCCGGCGCTCGCAAATGAGTCTTGGGATCGCTTCCTACCAAACTTCAAGAAACGCAGCTTGAGCCATCGCAGGGTGCCACACAAGGTCAACGACAAGACCAAGAAGACGTATACGGCGTTCCCCCCGGCTCCGGAGAAGAGCAAGGTCGATTTACAGATCGAGAGTGGCGAGTACTTCCTCGGCAAGGAGGCCAAGAAGCGAGCGGCAGAGACAGAAAGGCAAGAACAGGCAAAGGTCAAAAAGGAGGAGAGGAAACGGGAGCGAGAGAAGGATTTTGTGCCGCCGGAAGAGCCGGGTACTAAGACGAAGAAGAGGAAGACCAAGGCTTGAAAGTAGGAAGCGGGTGTTACAAGTGTACTAACATATCGTCACTGAATAGAGCGGTATTGTCCGATTCAAAGTCAGGCTCTCGCTCAACGAAATCACATGCGCATTCTTTTTTTCCAGAGTGGGTGAAGCACGTGGCAATGGTTGACTAGTTGTGTGATGCAGCGGTGTTGCACCGTTCGCCGTGATATTTGCTAGTACATAGGTCCCCTTGTATGGCAGGAATCGCCACGAGTCGAGTCCGAATCCAGCGCCCAGTTATCGGACGACGGTGTTAATTTTGGTGTATGAAAAAAAAAGAAAAAAAAAGAAGTCGGGTCATTCTGCTCGCCCAGAGCTTGGTAAGGTTGGCCGGCTCTAGGGGATGTGATAGATATCTTAGGTACCTACCTTATATACGACGTAATAGTTTCAGTTCCAAAAACGCGAGCATGTGAAGAAGTCGAGCCCTATCAAGCAGTTTCTCCTCCTTCCCCTCCCCCTTTGAGCCCTGTTGTAGCCTTGCAGGCTTTAGTTCACCAGTCAGTCACCAATTAGTGATGAACCGGGACGAGGCATCCGGTTTTAGCGGTGCATTTTAGTGCATAAAGTCCTTTGATGAAAAATGGCGAGCATGAGTGCGGCCGACCGACTAAGATTTGCGGGGATAGCTATATTCGTTAACCAGGGGCAACCAGTAGGTCCAGCAGAAGTTGCACGATGTGGCTTACCATATACGGAGTAGTGGTAAGCACAGGAAAGAAGCTACTATAGGTTGTGCGCCATTAAAACTCACCTCCCAATGCGCAATATAGTCGCTATATTGTGGATAGGTGTAAGCCTACAAGTACCATGGAAACTACCTAGGTAGCTTATCTATGTATATAGTAAATTTAGGCAGATGTAAACAGCTTCTCGAGGTACTGTAGCAAAGCAGACATGCGGAATATTGATTGCAAGCCAAGCTTTAGTCAGGTATGCTTTTATCAGAGCATTGTGGACCCCCTTTGTTGTTTCAAGAATTGGTCATGCAAAGCACCTCCTCAAGCTCTTGTCATGTATTTGTTTACCTTGCCTGAATAATACCTCTTACAGTACTCTGGCTCCGGACAAAGCTACTCGGTATGATAACTTGATTCGTCGTAGACTGACTCTCAAGGTGTGGTTTGTGGGTACATGAGTCCGATTGGTTTGTGATAAAAAGCTTGGCATGAGATGATCTCGGGAGGAACGGAAGGAGGTCCAGCACCAAACCGGATGAACTGTGGCGTGCGTCAATTCCATCCAGTGACTCGGCATCAGGAGAGAGAGGAAGGCTTCTCAACAATTTAGCCATCGGTAGGTTTCTAAGCATGTACCCACGCTCAATATACATTAGACCATTGAACAAGGCCGGAAGAGTAAGAAAAAAAAAGCGGCGTCATAAAATAATCAATATCAACGAATCACCATGCAAGCCTGGCAGGAAACAAACGCGACCAATTGCCGTTTACTCTTCACCTTTTCACCTCCTGGATATAACTACGTACACCATTACCAGAACTAGAACCCCCCATGCCAGGCAATCTTGAATGTAATTATGAAGAGCTGGCACACAATCGTCAGGGCGGGGTTGAGGAGAATCAACAAACCCCGGCTGCCCGACACCGACAAAAATTTCCCCTAGCCGAGCTCGATGGCACAAGTGATTGCCCACTCTGCCTTGCCTGCCCACGTTGCCAAGAAACGAAAACAGGGATCATAAAGTGGCCGGCAACAAGTCACAACAGGAATGGAGCACAACTGGCTTAAGCCAATTTAACCTGATGTTGCATTGGAAGGGTTCGAACTTTCTCTCACACGCATCTGATTTTTTCTTCTCCTTTTTAGAGTAATAATACGGTTAGGCTTGAACAAGGTGTTCCCCCCTTTCTCTTTATACCAGTTAATTACTAAATAGCCGGGCTGTCCTGTCACGTCTCGTGATACCTCTCTCTCTGCTCTCAAAAGCTGATCGTTTGTGTTTCTGCCCTTGTCTGAGACGAAGCGCCATACAACTGCGGGCGCATTGTTGTTTGCTAAGGGATCCCGCAGCCTAAGATCACCTTTTACCGCACTTGACTTGACAGCCCGCCGTCTCGCAGCGGCTTTACCACCTAACGATATGGCCTCCGTCGCCGCTGGCGTTGTCAACGCCACTGCTGCGTATGCCTCGCCTCTCGCCAGCTTTGTGCCCAGCAATGTAGCCCTGCCACCCCAGTTGGAACACGTGCTTGGCAACGTTATCGAGTCGGTTTCCAATGCGGGAATTTGGACAATCTTGGGTACTATGGTGCTCATGTTGGCCATCTATGACCAATGTGAGTCTCGGCGCGGGTGGCTTTGTTTTTTTCTTTTTCTTTGCTTTTTCTTTTCTCTAGTGTAGATCTATACACTTTGACACGCCACTAGATCTAGTTCTAGTACAGCAAGAAGCTAACGTCTCTGGCCGCCACAGTCAGCTACCAGCGGAGCAAGGGCAGCATTGTTGGCCCAAGGTTCAAAGAGCCATTCATTGGTCCGTTCCTGCAGTCTATGAACCCGAAGTGGGAGGAGTACTACGGCAAGTGGACAAGCGGCCCTCTTAGCTGTGTCTCCGTCTTTCACAAGTATGCATATATTTCCCCAGACTCTTTGACAGTGACAGAGCTGTTGAACATGGCATGCATACTGACAATCAGTGCCATCTCATCAGGTTCGTGGTCATTGCGTCGACCCGTGATCTTGCCCGCAAGATTTTTAACTCCCCCGGCTATGTCAAGCCCTGCGTCGTCGACGTGGCCCCTAAATTGCTGGGGCACGACAACTGGGTGTTCCTCGATGGCAAGGCCCATGTCGACTTCCGCAAGGGCCTGAATGGTCTGTTCACGCGCAAGGCGCTCGAGTGCTACCTGCCCGGACAGGAGGATGTTTACAATCGCTACTTTAAGAAGATGGTGCAGATCACCAAGGACGCTGCCGGAAAGCCGGTTCCTTTCATGGTTGAATTTCGCGAGATCATCACCGCCGTTTCCTGCCGTACCTTTGTCGGCCACTACATGTCAGACGAGACGGTTCGCAGAATCGCCGTCGACTACTTCTACATTACAGAGGCTCTGGAGCTTGTCAACTTCCCAATTATCCTCCCTTTCACTAAGACGTGGTACGGAAAGAAGGCGGCCGACATGGTCCTGGCCGAGTTTTCCAAGTGCGCGGCTAAGAGCAGGGCCCGCATGAATGCCGATGGAGAGGTTACCTGCATCATGGATGCCTGGATTCAGCAGATGGTTTTGTCCCAGCGCTGGCGCGATGCTGAGGCTGCCGGAACCATCACCGAGGACATGGAGAAGCCCAACCCCCTCCTCCGCGATTTTACCGACTACGAGATCGCCCAGACCTTGTTCACCTTCCTCTTCGCTTCCCAGGACGCTACCAGCAGCGCTGCTACTTACATGTTCCAGATCATGGCGCAGCACCCCGAGGTTCTTGACCGTGTTCGCGAGGAGAACTACAATGTCCGCAACGGTGATATCAAGGCTCGCGTGAGCCTGGAACAGCTCGAGTCGATGAAGTACACCCGGGCCGTGGTTAAAGAGCTCCTGCGTTACCGACCTCCGGTCATCATGGTTCCTTACGTCACCAAGAAGGCTTTCCCCATCACTCCTGAATACACTGCCCCCAAGGGTAAGAATGAATTTCCGCCATGGGCTGAAAATGTTCCAAGACAAAACTTACTGACCCGTATTGTCCATTAGGGTCCATGCTCATCCCTACCACGTACATGGCTTTGCGCGACCCTGAGGTCTACGACAGGCCAGACGAGTTTGACCCGGAGCGGTACTACACTGGCGACGCCGAGGAAAAAGGCCAGAAGAACTTCCTTGTATTCGGCACCGGACCCCACTACTGTCTCGGCCAGCATTACGCCCAGCTGAACTTGGCTTTGTTCGTCGGCATGGCCTCACTTCAGCTGGACTGGAAGCACCACGCGACCCCCTTGTCCGAGGAGATTCAAGTTTTTGCCACCATTTTCCCCAAGGTAAGTTTTCACTGCTTTTAACAGATTTCTTCAGGCAACCATCGAAATATTCTGACCGAGTTTTGTTCATTTTCTAGGATCACTGCCCCTTGACTTTTGACTGGAGGAAATGGAACTAGATTTAAGCTGTGTAACCAAGCAAAAGGGCACCAGTCCCAAACAAGTTCCATGGTTAAGACAGAATCTGGTCATCACGATTCCATGGTAGCTTTCCATGGATATGAATTCATGGGCGGAGCTAATATCCTTTTTTGTCGGCCTCGGAAAGCATTGATTGTGCAAAAGCATCCCATTCGTGGCTTCTGGAATTTTTCTCAAATTTATACGACTGTACATAGACTTTCCATCCGATAATCACTAATATGACCTTCACAGACGACCGTTTGGATGAGCCAGGACCGTTTACAAGCGTTCAGATGTGCAGTTTAGACGTGCAGATAAGACGTTTAGACAGAAAGTTTGCCGTTTTGCCCGACTACAGGTTCGAATGACATGGTACAGAAGTGCGGGTCTCTACAGTACTAGGGCCGTTTTCTTTTTTCAGGCGGTTGATGACGGTGTGATATTAGTGGAGACTTCCCCTGAACCTAATGAGCTTGCTTTCACGTCAGCGCGCCTCGCTCCCCGCAAAACGTCAACTGCAGCCCTGAGAGCTGCAAGCCCCTTGACCGCATTCACCTCCAGTACCTAGAATTGACCTTCCACCCAGCATCTATCTTACCGCCTTGTCATCATATATATGAAGCTTGTCGGATAAATTTCACACTGAAGAATAAACAATTTGACCATATTACAGTAGCTCACAACTTATTACAGGTGCAAAAAGCAGAACCGAGCCACAATGACGAGCACTCGACAACTGATCTCAGCGCTCCTCCGTACATCGGCGCCGGCCATCAGAGGAACGGCTGCGCGACCAGTATGCGCAAGATCAGCTCACCGCTCCCTCAGCGCTGCCACCCGGCCATTCGGTCGGCAATTGCAGACGCCTAGGCAGCAAAAGCCTCAATCCCAAATCTTTTACCAATGTCGGACGTATTCAGAACAGGGAAAACCAGTCGAGCCCAAGTCATCAGTTCTCACCTTTGACCAGGTCAGTTGGAAGCACAGGTTCACCCACAAAGCAGGCTCAGGACTCGGGAGGCAACTGCTAACCACCCCGCTTTGCACCCACGTTTTTAGGTTGAAAGATATGTCCTAGATATAAACCAAGGCGCTGATACGAACACTGTCATAGTTGGTGAGAACGCCTTGGGAGTGCCGCCCTCGCAACAACTTGATGTGTGAAATATGTTGTGACTGACACCAAAGCTTCTTCAGACGTTAGGGAACCCCACGAACTCAAAGCAACGGGGCGCATCCCCTCTGCCGTCAACATTCCCATCACGTCACATCCCGACAGCTTCCACATACCTGCAGATGAGTTCCGGCTCAGGTTCGGCTTTGACCGTCCCGCTCTCGACAAGAAGCTGATTGTGTACTGCAAGGCCGGTGTCAGAAGTAAGGCTGCCAAGGCCA
This sequence comes from Pyricularia sp. CBS 133598, assembly GCA_004337975.1. NCBI lineage: Eukaryota > Fungi > Ascomycota > Sordariomycetes > Magnaporthales > Pyriculariaceae > Pyricularia > Pyricularia sp. CBS 133598. The sequence goes on from RRCJ01000002.1 coordinate 3,726,657, forward strand.
TGGCCCTGGACGCAGGGTTCGAGGATGTCAATGACTATCCGGGAAGCTGGCTGGATTGGTCCAAGAGCACAGACGATATTGAGAAATGAAGGCAGAAAAGAGATGCCGAACCATATCTTTGTACCTCTAATAACATGACTGTTGAGACTGATCCCTGAATTGTATAATTATCAACATAGTTAGACATTGAACAAGAGCCATTCGAGCTTGCTGTTTGATGCACATTTTCCAAGTAGCCATGCTAGCTTGTGTAGATAGTCGAACCTTATGGCTGTCATGTGTCAAAAGTTCGATCCGTTCGTTGGCTCTAACTAAACATACATGTACAAAACTGTACAACCCTCCGTCGCCGGTACTTCCCGGCGAATTCTTAAATGCCAAGTTCCTCAAGTCTGTGCCTTTCCATCTCCGTTGGCCACGGGACTATGATGCGCAAAGAACAAGATCTTGATCGTGACAGCTAGCGCAAAGTGCAATGCCACGACCACAATCAGTAGAATCTTGCTGGTCTGGCGATCTGTAGCGCTCAGAACCGGGTAGAGGTTCCGGAGCAAGAAGGCAACAGAGTAGCCGAAGCCCACAGCCACAAACACAAAGTTTAATATGTCGATCTGCGACCAGCTTATCAAGGCGACTGGGATCCAGATCAGGTTTGCGTATCCATACAGGGCCCAGCACTCAAGTAGGTTGGCCGACTCGGATCCGAAGTAGCGCAGTGCAAGGAAAAGCACGATGGGTAAGAAGAGTGTGTAACCGTAGATCAGACCAGCAGCACCTGGAATGACGAAAACGGGTAAGCAAAAGCTCGAGGAAAGCACCAGGCAAGACTGCACACTTACCACTAAGCAATGTAAAGTCGTATACGAAAGCGTCAGTCGTTCCCCTCGTGGCGAGGTATTGGCTTATGGTGCCACCGATGAAAAGGATGAATATGACCGTCGTGGCGATCCAGAAGGGCCCGTACAGGTCCGGGTTTCCCTCGAGCACGTCAAGGAAGTTAGCACGCGGGTACAGGGCCGCCCAGCAGCGGCTCAGCACGGCCGATGTGTCTACGTCGAAGAACTGCGCATAGTAGGATACGGTCCAGAGATATCGCTTGCCCGAGACTGTCGACGCTGTCGCTGGTAACGGCAGGCCAGAGGACCCGGCGCCACCCGCCGCACCTGGCTTCCGCGCACCTGGTGTCGTTTCTGAAAAGGTTGAGTTATGGAATTCGAGGTCGTCTTGGAGGTCCGTATGACCGAGGTCACCCTGTGGTCAAATTCCGGGTTAGTAATTGGCTCCATCTCACGCGGAGATACTGCGAGGCTTAAATGAGGACAGCCTACCTCATCGTCAATATCAACGACGGCATCGTAGCCAGGGCCGGACATTGTGATTTCCAAATACGATCTCTCAAAAAATGTTTTTTTTTTCTTTATTTTTCTATTCACACAGCGTGTTTCGATTGATGGATGTCTAAAGAGGTGTATCTGCAAGAAGTACCTTGGGCAAGTGGATGATTAGGTACCTCATGTAAAGTGTCTAGGTGAGGCAAGCAGTCAGGATGGGGCCAGCAAGAGCTCCCGACACGCTTGGCAACACGTAACCGCATCATGCCGCTTAGTCATCAAAAACAATCCGTCTGCTTGTATACAGTACTTTGGCCATCCATCCATTATGCGTTCAGTCTCCACCGGGTACCTGTGTATTTTTTACAAAGTAAGTTTACGAATTTCACTAATTGTAATTCACAATCACGTGCGCATAGTAGAACCGTAGGCAAGGTATCAGGTATTTTGATGAAAAAATTCATGGAATCATGTTCTGAGGCTCTTTGGATATATGGCAGCGACAAAGTCCTTGACTTGTGAGATGTCCCTGGCTTCCCTGTGCGCCAAAGCTTTTCCGAAATAACCCCTCCCTGTACTCTCGATGATCGCGAACCGAAAAACCGTGACGCCAAAGACCGTGATGAGGGTGAAATCGTTTATTTGAGCTTCTTCTTGGGGCGAAGCTGGTTCGAGTGTCCACACTTCCGCTTCCTGCAGTTTGTGGCTGTGAAGTGGAATCGATCCTAAGTCAGTGATGCTGATGTGGTAGTGGTTTATCGTCGGGGGAATTTGAACATACCACGGGGTGGGAGACGAGCGTAGCACTTGCGGCAAATCTGCTTGTCGCAGTTGAACTTGCTGAAGGGCGGTAAAAACAGGTCCAAAGTCAGTCAAGGCTCAAACAACTAGACAGTCATGTTGAGACGTACCTGGCCAGAGCCTTCAAGCTGGGCTCGATGATACCACCACGGAGGCGGAGGACCAAGTGGAGGGTCGACTCCTGTATTTTGCGAAAAAGCCCAGTCAGAATCTAATCCATTCATCGCAAGATCGCTGGCTCTGACGAACCTTCTGAATGTTGTAGTCGGACAGAGTGCGGCCGTCCTCCAGCTGCTTGCCAGCGAAGATAAGACGCTGTTGGTCAGGGGGAATTCCCTCCTTGTCCTGGATCTTGGACTTCACATTGTCGATCGTGTCCGAGGACTCGACCTCCAAGGTGATGGTCTTGCCAGTCAGAGTCTTCACGAAGCTGCAAGTCGTTCGGATTAGTCGTCGGTCGTCGGTCGGGATTCGATCGCTTCGCACATCGGGAGTCGATGGAACTTACATCTGCACTATTTCCACAGTCTTGTCAGCTCATGAACAGCAAATATCAGGGTCAATTAGGCATTGCGACTTACTCTTGGCGGCTTTCGTAAAGTTCTTTGGTTTGGTGATGTCGGAGTTGAAGGTCAAACAGAAACAACCACCAATTTTGGTGCGAGCGTGAAATCACCCCACGTCTCCAGGGCTCCGCGTTAAAGTGGACCGCAGTCACGTGCACCCCAATTTTCAACCATCAAACTCACTTTGCCTTTCTTTGTCAGGGTATTATTGTATGATTTTAATTTCTAAAGCCAGCACTAGACCTAGTTTACATTGACATATTTTATACCAGCAACTCGCGCTTCGTATTTTCATTCATCTCCATCACCTCCATTTCAGCTGGAGGTGAGGCCCAATCGAAAACAATATTCATTCCAGTCAAGCGAATTACAATTTCATCGACTCAGAGATGACAGGATCCAGGTACTGGTCCTGGTGGGTTGTGTAACATTGTCTAGTCAAGCTCTCATATTGTCAAGATTCGTGGGAATATGTTGATCTTTAGGGGGGTAGGCAGATTTCGATATTTATGCTTTTTTTGGTCATATCCTTCTATCCGCGCTGATTTACTTGAACTCGCCTGCCAGTGCTGTGAACAGAATGTACTTGTTCGGTTTATTAACACACTCAAGGTTACTCTCGACTTGAGTGAGTGTTTGCAGCATTCAATAGAGTCCAGGCGTATCCTCAACCTTCCCCAGCAGCTGTTGGTGTCTCATCCAATTTGATCATCATCGAGGCGTTTCAGCAATCACTGACGACACTTGGGCCAGTGCGTAAAAAGAGAAGCAGCCATTTGCAGTACCTCTCAGACTTCGTACTATTGATACGAGGCAGACAACACATACCTTCAGAGGCAAACGACAAAGCGACGCCCTTGCTACGGGGAATTACCGTAATGTGCACTTTCACGTAGGCGGTGTCTTAGACCCAATCATTCATGCCCCCTGGAATCGTTACGGGGGCCAACCCCGCAGCCAGCCATCGGCGCATTGTTGTCCACTGTCGCAGCCCCATTCAACTGTGTGAGCTGCATGTGAGATGACGCCAGGCGCACGACGCGGTTGCCCCTTAAGCCACTTTGGTTGGCGCGCGTGCACGTTTTATTTACTATCTAATTATGGCCTCGAGTACTGTGCAAGTCTCCCATCCCACCTTGCGATACGGCATTAACATCAATAACAGTCGCCATTAATATCCCGCGAACTTTCTGCAACAGATGAAAAGAAAAATCCAAGATCTTCAAAATCGGCAAACTTAATCTATAAATTGATTCTACAGGACGGGAACAACAACCCTGCCCCAGGCTGGCGTCGTAGGTAGCCATGGCCTACCGTTCGCCCTCTAGAGAGCCAAATCGCCAGCCTACAGACGATAACGATGAGTTGGCGCAATCGCTCCGACACCTCTCCCTTTCCGCGAGATCCCCCCAAAATGGCACTCAACGTTCTCCAAGCTCTATGAGCATTTCGAGGTCTCCAAGCTCTTTGAGCGTCCGAGGCGCCGCCCCGAGAAGTCCTCTGGCTGAGGGCGGCCGTCCAGCATCTCGTGCTGGCACCCCAGGGCTGCTGCGCAAGGCTTCAATGAACTCACTTCACTCCGTGAATGGTGTTGCGCCACCTCGCCGGGCAAGCTCCGTCAATATCTCATCCCCCTCGGCTTCACGGTCGCCTCGCCACAGCACCTCGCCGCCGGAGCAGAAGCCAGCTCGGACGGCTGCCTCTATTGCTCGTGATTACTTTAAGCTTGAGCTGGCAGTCCGCCATGGTGAGCAACCAGACCCCACCTCCGAGACCGTGGTCATTATGCACGACAGCTGCTACGGACATCGATTTTCCCGCCCTCGCACCTCCCGAGCTGCCCTGAGCACGATAGTCGAGCGACCGGAAAGGATCAAGGCGAGCGCACTTGGCGTAGCTGCTGCATATGTGCGTTTGGGAGAGCGACATTCCGATGGAATACACCCCATCGATCCAACTCTTGACCCTGCGGCAATACCTTCGATACCATTCCGGATACAAAAGACCACTCGTCGGTTGCCGCTGATGTCACAGGCGGTTACGAACGTCCACGGCACCAAGTGGATGGAGGAGCTCAAAATGATGTGCGACTCTGCGGAAACAAAGCTTGCTATGAACGGAAAGGAATTGCAGCGACCGGACATGCATAGAGGCCCGGAACAAGACGGGCCGCCACCGAAGTTCCACGAAGGAGACTTGTACCTCTGCTCCGAGTCGCTCGATGCTCTAGAGGGTTCCCTGGGAGGTGTGTGCGAGGCCGTGGATGCTGTTTTCACTCCAGAAAACCCAGCAAAGCGTGCGTTTGTCGCAATCCGACCACCGGGTCATCATTGCTCTGCTTCGTTTCCCTCCGGATTCTGCTGGGTCAATAATGTTCATGTTGGAATCATGCACGGAATTCTCAGTCATGGGCTGACCCATGCGGCCATTATTGACTTCGACTTGCACCATGGCGACGGCTCGCAGGCCATTGCTTGGCAGCACAACACGCGTGGTATTGGACTGTCAAAGAATGCCGCCTGGTGGAAGAAGCCGTCGATTGGATACTTTAGTCTGCACGACATCAACTCGTACCCGTGCGAGATGGGCGACGAAGAGAAGGTGAAGAACGCGAGCTTGTGCATTGAAAACGCGCATGGCCAGAATATTTGGAACGTCCACCTGCTACCATGGAAGACAGAAGAGGACTTCTGGCGGCTGTATGAGACCAAGTATAAGGTACTCCTGGACAAGACGAGAGAGTTTCTCAGGGCTCAAACAGAACGCTTCCGAAATGCTGGCCAAAGCAATGTCGCCAAGGGTGCCATCTTTCTCTCCGCTGGATTTGATGCCAGTGAGTGGGAGGGTGCAGGCATGCAACGACATAAAGTCAACGTTCCAACAGAATTCTATGCCCGTCTGACGCGGGACGTCATCAAGATCGCGGCGGAAGAGGAGACCAGCGTCGATGGCAGAGTGATTAGCGTCCTCGAGGGTGGCTATAGCGATCGTGCACTCTGTTCGGGCATTTTGAGTCATGTAAGCGGCCTGGCGGGTGACGATCCAGTAGATTTTGCTCCTTTGAAGGGCCTTCGCGGAGAAGCCAACAAGAGGCTAAGTGGAGCAAGCCTCACTCATGCACGGAGAGAATCTTTCAGCCTCAAGAACACATTCCCCCTCCACCCGTATGAAGCAGAGTGGTGGCATGCTTCAGAACTCGAGCGACTCGAGACGGCCATGGTTGCCCCGATGGAGGCTCCTGAACCCAGGATGCCCCGTAACGCTACGCCGCCGACCTATTCATCTCCCACACAATCATCTCAAGCCAAGGTGGTGTACAATCCCAGCAAAATCCGCCGGAGCTTCCCATCAATGGTTGACGGGAGGAGCTCGCCCATGCCCGTACCGCGAGCCCCAACACCACCGCCCCCTGATGTTCCCTGGACCATCGCAGCCCATGAGCTTAGCAAACTTTTAATCCCAAGCGATCGTCAAACGGGCAGTTGTAGGCCAGAAGACCTCAATGCCGAGGCGACACGACAAAGGCGGGATCGCCAGTCTATAGCACTGGCGGCTGCGGCGTCATCGTTGCCATCACCTACAATAGTTGAGTCCATTGAGGTTGACGACCCCCCTCGCTCCTCCACGAGAATGTCACTGCGTGAACGGAAAGCCCCGAAATCCTATTCGGAGTTGAATAAGGACGACTTCACCAAGGGCGATCGTAGAAAGACTGTGGCGGGGTCATCTGTCATCGCAACAGACAAGGTACGATTACTCTGGTCCATGTTTCTCAATGTGTTTTACGCGCTAACCCCTCAAACAAATTCAGGCCGTAGCAAGAGGCTTTCCTGTGGCCGCCGGGAGGCCTAAGCACACCTCGAGACGTCTTAGTGCTGCGTCGACAGTTGTGTCTGAACTTCCAGATGGATTCCTGCCCCCACCCATGAATGGTACGGCAGCAAGACCAGACACATCGTTGAGTATCCGGCCAGAGTCGTCAATGAGCGTCCGCAGCACGATGACCACTGGTGGCCCCTTACCTATCAAAAAGACGCGTGTGGCTCCTGTAAAGAAGGATGCAGTCCCGAAGGCCCCCCGGGGGGCAAAGAAAGCTGCGCCTGGGGGCATTTCCCAAATCAAGACGGAGAAGGAGGATAAAGGCTCGAGGCCCGTTGCTTCCCGAGCACCGGCTTCTACCTCATCCATGCCAACTGAGCCAAAAGAGTCCAATGATGAGATGGATAGTCTCACTACCAACATGAAGAAAGTCAAGATCACTCTGCTCACAAAGGCTCAAAAGGAAGCTCGCGAGCAGAAGGCAGCCATGCCCACAAACGGTAATCAAGTAGCGACACCTACAGAACAGCGGTCGCCGACTGTTCTCGTACCGGGAAGCGCGCCGGAGCGGATGCAATCAGGACGAACCATCGCTTCCAAGCCTCTCCTCAACGTTAGTTCAGTCGACTCATCCTCTGGCCATCCAGCCGCTCCCTCCACGACCGACATGTTCATACCATTCCAGCCGGAAGGTCCGGTCCCGGAGCCGCATCCCCAAAGTAATCAGCCGCAGCAGCTCCAATGGCTCCCGCCCAATGTTGCAACGCCATCCCCTGTGAAGCGACAAGATTTACCGGTGTTCTCAGCTACTGGGACGATACCTTTTGCAAGTGCGACGGGTCGATCATTGTCTCCTTTGCGTGGCAGTACAGATGCTCCCGACAAGACCAGCAGCGGAGTTTCAACACCGATTCCCAAGTCGCGTGTTGAACAAGTCAGATCAATGTGGGAAGTTCCAGAAACGCCACAGAAATAGTAGCTGCTGTTCTTGACGCAGCAAATACTTGATCTTGTCTTTTTTGTTCCTTGATGTTGTTAATTATTTGGACAAAGCACGCTGTTGTACAAAACACGGGCAAAGTTATTGTTGCTATTTCCTCGCCTGACTATGATATTTCATCACAGAGTTGTTTCAGTTTGTAATTGCACGGCAGTGTGTTGCAAAGCTTTACTTTGCCGAACCAACGAGTCCGTGGTATAGAGATACCCCTTTTAATCTATCTTCCTGCCCAAAGTAATATAAATATTGGCCAAATGTCCTTGACTAACGTCCCGACATGTGGACCCGCCAACTTCATGAGCTGAAGCATACCAGTACATATTTGCAAAAGATCTCCGTAGCTGTGAACTTTTATCTCACACTGGGTTGATTTGACTTTCGGACAAAAGGACTGTCTGCAACGTCCTAGTCCAAGGATAACCGTGATCTAGAGGTCCATCAAGAACATAAACTGGGATTTTAGTCTGATTGGTGGGGCTTGCTCGCGTCGAATTTGACTAGCATTTAGAAGCGGACAAACAAAACTTCTCATTCAGACTCTCATGAAGTTTGGTTAGGCACCGGTGGGCGGATAAAAACAAAGTGTGGTAGAGTGACGGCAACCGGTGTGAGATTCATGCTGCGGCCCAGAAGTATAAAGTTGTTGATATCAGATTTGGTCTCCTTTTTTCGCCGCTCTCTTCTTTTTTTTTTCTTTTTTCCCCCTCACTCTCACAGGACAACCCAAAAATAAGGGGGTAAGAAAAAGTATGGAATTTCCCGTCGTCATATGGACAGCAAAACCACAAGTCCAAGGGCACGCCTATGGGTTGCAATGCAGGCGGCCGGAAGCAGTAATAGTTGCTGTGCCAAGACCTTTCACACCCAACTCGGTGAGCGGGAAAACTGGTGGGTTACAATTTGGGGGGGGGCCTTTTTTTCTGCCTCTGCGTGGGTGTGCGCCCGCGTTTGGAAAAGTCCGTCCTTGTGGGTGGGTGTGTATTGATAGTGCCAAGTCCTCCCCCCTCCCAAGAGCTTTTTTTTCGAGCTATAAACGGATCCGGTCCCCGGGCTTCTGGGGGATGGGAAGAGATTGAGCCAAGATTTACAGTCACATCTAGATTCTGCGGCCATTCGTTTTCCTCCGGACCAAAAAAGAATGCCATTCGCGATGGATGCGTAAAACTGGGATCAACAACCGCTTGTACCTAGCGAGGAAACGAGTAGTCTACGATATGGTATGCAAAAGTGGATTTGATGCCGGTCTTGGCACCGGGGGGTCATTGATTTTATAGTTAGCTTAGGTAGGTAAAGTAGGTAGGTCCGTAGGCAGCTTGGTAGTAACTTTGTAAAAGCATGAGGGATTTGAATCTTCCACCTGGCTCCGTGTAGCAAGCAGAAATACGCAGCAATCGGATTCCTGATCCAATTTTGCGGCTTGTTGTTGAAAGTAGAGTTTCTTCTGCACGTTGCCTCCATCGTGGATATCAGGGGTGCCAGATCCAACCAGCGCGATGATAGTGGCCTCTCCGATTTGCAGTGGAGACGTGAGAACTCTAGGCGGCATGATAGGTATTTCTTGAGATGGGAAATATTGAGTTCCCCACCGTTTATTTCCATACCGGCCTGCTAAGAAGAAAGATTCGGCTCTTGTGACTGTGCTTGCGGATATGTATATGGAAATGCAAGATAATAAACGGTTCTTGTGGGTTGCGGGGAAAAGGCATCTACAGAAGACAAAAGAGGGGTTGGACTAATTGCGCGATATAATTATGTTCTTTACTTCTTCTATCAATGATCAGTAACCAGAAATTCAGTCAGAATACTCCGGGACCCCGGTCAAGGGAGGTCATACCAAGCAAAGGGACGGCACTTCAAGCCTTGTTTTATTGATCTAACTAGGGTGTAAGATCAATAGAAAAAAAAGCGATACAGCCCCCACAGGGTGGCCTGGGTGAAAGGCAAAAAGGCTATCTTTGAATGACCTATCAGTCAACACTGGTCTGTCATTATGGCGGTGAGTTGGGGGCGACTCGAAAAAACAAGATTTGGGTACTTAGCTACTGTAATATACGGTTAGGCACGGGGTATGCTAACAGTCAATAGAAACAAGGCTGAAGCATATTTGTCTGTATGTATGAACGAAGTAAGATGCCTGTCGTGTCTTGGGTTAGAAGGGTTAGATAGTCCTCATGGCAGTGGGTTATTCTTTTCCCCGCTACTTTTGTGAGAAGCAAGCCATGAATATCAACTATCAATTTCAACGTATAATATTGGATCAAAAACTGCAGTGGTTGACTAAGTCGAAGCCGCACGTAGCTCCATGGCTTGGCTGCGCAGACCCTTCCTTGTGTGACGCTGACATTGATATGGTTCATTGCATCATGTACCTACGTCGTAGTCGGTTCCTTGATGCAGTAGCGAAGAAAAACCGTTGTCAAAGTGGGGAGCAAGGGGATGTAGCGCCTTGCGGAATGTCAAGACAAAAACGGCAGGGGATGTCACATATTCGTCAGGTCAGCCGGAAGGGTGTTGGGAATGGTCCATTGGCGCGGAGAATAAGAAGACGGGCATACGTACAGTAAACACACGCACACATATGTAAGGTAAGTATGTACATTACGTTAGCGGACGGCACTGGGGCTGGGCAACCATGAATTTTGTCAGTAATTGACGTCCTGGATAAGCTATCAAGCAAACAGATGCCGTAAATAAACTTAAGAACTAGCAACATACGTGGTACATATAGCTTTGGGGTTGAGTTTTGAGCCTCTGGTAGGTCGCCTACGGGTGGACTTGACTCAGTTCTACTTCGTACGCAAGAGGACACAAGAAGACATCCGATAGCATCACGAAGTCCGGCGGAGAATTACTCCGCACATCGTACGTATATGTCGTCCGTGAGGATAGATCCATGGAACCGCTGCGCACTTCTGCCCGGGACGGGGCAAAATGCGGATCAACGGACGCCCCGGGCGGGTTTTGGCTGGTACTGTACTGTAGCAATACTCCGTAGTAGCCTCATAATAATAGGACAATACACCAAGCGGCGTTGCTGCTGGTTTGGAGATGAAATCCATGGGACAAGTCCCGCAGGGAGAATGGAAAAGGTGTAAGGGCAATCCTTGTCAAGCAACGTCCGCGCCAGGGACCCTCGGCTTCATCGCCAATCGGCAGCGGTCCGGTAAGAGAGCGGAAGAAAGTGGCCGATTGAAATGAGAAATCCAGGTTCAAAGGTTGGCCGTTGAAAAGAAAGAAGCGGCTTTCGCACATGGTCTGGGCACTGACTGGTCTGGTACGCAAGCCTGCCCAGAGTAGTTCTAGTCTGGTCTGTTCTTTTGTGGGGCATTGTGACATTGAGGGTACTTTGTCAGGTTTGTAAACCGATATCATCGCTTACCTAAGGTGGAGACCAAACTGCTTTTTCGTTCTTTTCGCAGATGTGTGCAGACAGACGATTGAGTTATTCAGGGGGGAAAGGGGAAGATTCCTGGGCGATGATGTAAATATTTAACTGATCTTAGTAACTCACTGTTTGTTGTATCTGTTTTGTACGGGGTAAGCTTGGTGCGGTACGATGCTGCCAGTGCTTGCTTGGTCTCTCCTCATCGAGCAAATCGCATCCATGTACGTTAACCATAAATTGTCCTGCACCGGTAACAGGAAGCGACCGGGCGGGAACGCCTCCTCCGCGTCCCCTCCCGCGATTTACCCAATCCTGTCCTAGTCACGCAGTAACGAAATTGAACAACAAACGCAATTTCATCACTGAAAAATTCCCACCGACGCCGTTGTTTGCAAAGAGATGGTAGAGGCTTTGGTGGGGTTCTTGTAAGGATGTCCTGTGTGAGAAGGCTATACGTTTTGGGATTGGTCAAGCCATTTTATGCAGGCTCTTCCATTTCGGGCAAAAAGCTCCAAACTCAAGACGGCTCGCTTGCCTTTAGTTTCCTGCCTTGGGTAGCTCAGGTAGCTAAGATACCTCATAGGTTGGATGATTCCTGCCCGACATGCCATCGCAAGGTTGCTTCGCATCTGAGAGATGGTCTGAAGTCCTACGGTTTTTAATCCGTCGTATTGCGCATGGTAGTTCCTGATTGACTAGGTAGGTGGGTATCTCTTCTTTGAGGATGAAAGACGATTTAAAAAAAAAAAAAGAAAGAAAAAAAAGAACGAGTTGGTACGGAGTAAATAGGAGGGGAAAGAAGCAATTGTAGGCTAGCCTTGCTAGGTAGGTGGGAAATAATTGAGATACAATACTGTAGTCCATACCACGTAAAGAAGTACGAATACTGTAGCTCGGTAACCCGGTACTACGTGGTAGGCAAGCTATAACTGTAAACTCCAGTATCAACGTACCGCAGTACGAAGTAGGTTCCAAGGAAGCTCTGCCAGGTTGTGTTCTGGGCCTTTTTAGGTGTAGCCTTGAAACACACCTTGGGCTCTAACTGGGGTGTCCTTGTACCTGGATGGGATGGCCCCTGCTCAAAATGGACGGCATCCCGGATCGGAAGTTCTCATGGAAGGGCAACGAACAACTTCAGGCAGGGGCGGTGCACCGATATTCATTCAAATCGGCTCCTCTTTCTGGAACTTTTCTTTCTTGAGTGGGCTGTCACCAGTCATCACTACCTTTTTGAGGCTAGCTGCCAGTCTGTTATTAAGTGACGACTACGTTGTGGGCAGGAACTTCCTTACCTACGGTACCTCGACGTACCTTACCTAGGTAACCTTGCTTGTACCAGACCCAACTAAACCTTTTCCAAAACAAAAAAAAACCGTTCATTTATGACATGTCCACCCTCTGGATGCAAAAATCTGCCCATACCAATGCGTTGCACAGCAGAGGATGGATGACCTAGAGTCAACCTTCTTGGCTCCTCACATCAGATGAATACTACACTCCAAAGAACATGTCAAGCATTGGGTTTCCATCTCATCTTGCCACCCAAAACAAGTTCAATACCACCTCGTTCAAGAGCCTCTTTCGGACGAACGATGCCGGATCCACGCCATTGCTTTTTTTGCCATCCTCATACATAAGGTACCTGGTAGGTAGCCATTCGTCCGTAACCCCCTGTTAACCCTGCTTCACCTTGGCATTTTTAACATCCCTTGCTCACCCACGTCCCATCGCTCCATATATACCTACTAGACAAGAAACTTGATCACATATTATCTTTACTTCTTGTTATTATTACAACTTAGCTCAGCAACTCAGGTACTTTGGTAGCCAGGCTGGTATCCTTGGTGCAAAGCCCTTGTACACTTTATCAAACATAACGGACCCCCCGGCTCGCTGTTTCATCGCATAGGTGCTATGGATTCCATGTTCCCTAAGACACTGGCGATGCTTCACCGTACACCGGTAAGCCGTTGACGCAATCGACCTCACACCTATACCTATCTCTGAACCGATCCACCGCTTTGTCTGCTGTGCCTGGAGTTGGCAGATACTCTGTCCGTCGCAGACTGCCACAACGCAGATGAAAAGGGAGAAGGATCAAGTCCAGCACCAAAGAAACTGGTACCTAGTACACGAGCTGCTGTTGCACGCGCCTTTCTGTTCGCTGTCCGTTACACATCGCGATTTTGGATCGCATATCACTTCAGATTGCAGCAACTACTGCGTCACTCTAGCACCATCTCGTCAAGACAAGTGGCTTAGATCACGGGAGAGTGGGTACTTTTCACCGAACCACTTTTTGAACCCAACCCGGGCAAGTCCCGATCTCTCGTCCCGACAGGGCTGGTGCGTCCCGACGGCGACCGCTTCAAGGCAACTTGAGGATTCGCTACGAAGTGAGAACACTGCGCTTGAAGCGTCACTTTCACTCGATCCAAGCGGTGAAGTCCGTCGGCAAGCGCCTGGTGCAAGGGTCCACATACCCTGTGGCCCGGCAGTATAACCGTCCCAAGTTGTCAACTGTCACAAATACACCCACTGGTTAGTTCTTATCAAAAGAAGCACCCAGGGTCACGTATAGCTTGTATTCTATATAAGCGCACCAAAATCCAGCTTCTCGGATTCTGGAACTACTCCAACACCAAGATCCACGCTGGACCCAACGAAAGCTACTACGCCATACTTCTCATTACCTTAGTCTACTTATTGCTATCATACCATACCAACATTGTCTTAGGACACCAACACACTACCTACGCACTAGCCCTGTAAGCTGATATAGCCTGCTTCGAGTCTAACCTTGATCTTCCCACGGCTGACATTACCTATAATCTAGCATCTGCCCTCCAAAAAAGCTCGACCAAACTTCAATAGTCCAGCCCTACATAGAACACAGAACTTCTGTGCATCCAGACAAACCAGAAAAGATGGCGGTTTCTCAGTGCCCTCATGACTTCCAGATGCTCAAGTCGCCCACGTCATTACTTCAGTGGGTTTGCGCAGCCTGCCAAGCAGGTCCTCTCCAGATAGTCTGGGAATGCAGGTGGTGCAAGACCAAAAGGTGCAGCGGCTGCTATTATGACGGTTGCCGGTGAACTTTGCCGGGTGAGGCCAACAAAGCAAGAGGAGGCTGAGCTTTGGGGGAAAGCTGGGGTTTGTGGCAAGACTAGCAACCCCCCAGGTACGCCAAAAATATCTTTGCATGCAGACTAGGTCTAGAATCGGAGCTAATCCGGTATACGACATTTTAGTTTTGTGTCGATGAGAGACAATGCGGAGTACCTCGCGGACAAGAAACAACAACCGAAGCAACAGCTCTGATATATTCTACAATCCGGGAAAGTCTTTTTTTTTCGACGACTTCCGGCGACTGACTCTTCCTGCTCGACTTGAAGCGAAATGTTCGGATGCTGGGCTGGAGTAGTCGATCTTGACGCCCGATAGGAACTGTGATTACCTGTTCCTATATGCGGCATCAAATAAGCTGGTGCGAGTATCACAGCCGAGCGCGGTGTAACGAGCCCTTGATCTTGATGACTCCCCTCTCCTTCTCCGGCCTTGTTTCGCAAATGTGTCCATGGCAGGCTTTTCTTTCTCTTGTGCTTTTCTTTATTTTATTTTGGGTTGTCTTTTGCCCTTGCCGGCTCTGTTTTTCTTCATGGAGTATCATGGGCTTTTTGGGTTGCGGTTCGGTAAAAAGAAAAGCCCAATCTTCTACTTGGTCTCTGGTTTCTTTTCACTTTTACCACCATTCTGGTTTTTCACTTGGCGCTAATTTTGATAGGCCGCCTTCCCGGCTTGGAGTTGCTTCTATTGGACTCAGATACCCTTGTCGCTTTTTCGACCTTGATTCTTTTGTGTTTGGTCGAGATTGGTGACGGCAGTCTGCGTCCTGTGGGATATTAGAGTCGAATTAAGAGATATTTCTTTTAACAATCAGCTTCAATGGTAATTCCCATATCTCGCTAGCTGTCCTTTGCTTCTTCTCCTGTCTCTGCCAAGGTTGAAAATCTCCGCAGTGTAGTTGGCATTTGGTGTGATACTTGATCGGAATATCAAAGGTGGGAATATATAGATAGGGGGGTAACACAATGTCACAACGACCCCGATCGCTGGGAACCAGGCGCAGACGAGCGGTGAGGAAACACATGGGATTTCCAAGGTCCATTAATCTGCCGTAGAAATTCGACGACACATATGCAGGTTGCCGTAAAGTCGTCATGAATCTGCAGCCATTGAGGTGTAACACTGTGTTTTGTTTTCTCGCATGGGGGAGGTATCAGAGAGCACCCGAGGTACCTTTTATTTTATTCCACATTTCACAATAAAAAAAGGGGGGAACAAAATATGCTCGCCTCGTGGTCGCCTACTATGTGCGACTCGACTCGCAAATTTTGGGCCGGGACGACGGAAACGGGGCATTATCCGATTCGCGATATGAAAAGTATATTCCGTATTCTCTCCTTCTTTTGCTCACGAGAAGAAAAAAAGGTTACTTTTTATTTACCTCCAAGGCACCTATTCCGTATCGTCCAGATACTTTGCAGGAATGCTATCCCATTGGTGACATGTCCATAACGCCGACTATACCAGAAGCAGCTAGGGTGAGTTTCTATTTTACTTCTCTTCTCTTCTTTGCTTTCTTTCTTTCTTTTTATTATTTTTATTCTATTGTTTCCCCCTCCTTGGCGAATTCTTCCGGCAAAGTTCAAACTGCTTGTGCCTGTGCCTGCCGCTTCAGCTGTAACCCAGGTACTTGTATAGACGACGCAACCCAAAATAGGTTTCTTGGGGGGAGTCGTGTCAGGTAGAAAGGCGTCGGAGGCGAGCGAGGGGGCGGGAAATTTGCGTTCATGCTGCGAGCCGGGACAGACAGCTTTTTGGCAAAGCCTGCGAGTTGAGGCCACGGCAGGTCAGACATAGTACATAACCCCCCCCCCCCCGGCATGTCAGTATATGGGTAGAACAGCTGAGAGTGGTCCTTTTCGCGCTTCTAGAAGCCAGATCCGGTACCTTGGCTCGCTTGCGAAAGGGAGAAGTGGGTTTTCCCGGTTTACTTTCTTATTTTATTTTCATTTCTTCCTCTTTGTTCCGAACCGTTTCATGGATGCACCGACGAAACAGGTGGTCATGTTGGACTGGTTGAAAGTCCTTTGTCTCCGGAACGTGTGTTTCGAAAGCGATTGACAAAGGCTGACAAAAGCTACGTCCAGACCGTAGGAGTAGCTAATGTCAGACTGCCACGCAAACCGGGGCTGGAAGAAAGTTGACAGAGCGCAGCCCTACGTGGATATGGGCACAAAACCTCTACCCACGAGTCCCCCTTTTTTTTCTCCAACGGACAAGGCAGTTGTGGAAGCGGATAAAAGTAATAGTGATGAGGGGGAACCATGGAAACGAAAGCAACACACCCCTCACCGTTGTGTCCGTTGGTTACTTCAGTTTCACAGCTGACGAGGCCTCGGGAGAGTCTTGTTCAAATGTCCAGTAGGACAGCCGCGTCAAAGCTTTGAGTCATGGGACCTTTGATTTGATCAAAGTTGCTGTTACAGTTACAAATGCGTGCGCAACAACTACAGCCGATGTATCTTGAACATTTGTGATGGGATAAACGATTAAGCCCTGTCCCAAAGACCATAAAATGAATGCCACGCGGCTGGCTCACCGGCTTGTATCAAAAGCCCAAAAAAGCAGTACATGACCGGCCGTATTATTTGTCAACTTTATCGGATCTCCAGCCTCAATGCGTCATATTGCACGTAGACCGAGTTTGTAAGTAGTGCAGGCTCGTAGTTCTGCGCGGCAAATGGCAGGCTCAACACGATCTTGTTCTCCCCCGGGTTAAGCAGGGTCGGGTCAAAGGTGAATTTGTGGGCTAGGTTGAAGCAGATGACTGCCGACCTTACACCACAGGAGCTCGAGTGGTAGTATCTAGGTCGTCATCAGCAATCAGAAAAAGGCCGGCACGTCGACACAAAGTATAAAGGAAAAAGCTCACTCACGGGATAATCCAGGGGTTAAGGTCGGCCCCGTTCACGTTCACAGTATAAGCCAGGTTGGCGTGCGGTTCGCTGGCGTTGAAAACGTCTGTGTTGCCTGCTGCCGTTTTTGCTCCTGCAAGTTGCACCGTAAAGGTAGCCTCCCTCTTCTTCTGTATCTTGTCTTCATTGACGTCGAACTTGATTGTCCAGTTGTTGACGTCTCCGTTCCCA
The DNA here is from genome assembly GCA_004337975.1 of Pyricularia sp. CBS 133598. Taxonomy (NCBI): domain Eukaryota; kingdom Fungi; phylum Ascomycota; class Sordariomycetes; order Magnaporthales; family Pyriculariaceae; genus Pyricularia; species Pyricularia sp. CBS 133598. The sequence goes on from RRCJ01000002.1 coordinate 3,743,771, forward strand.
ACTTTTGGTTTGTAGTCGTCAGTAGTGAGCTTGTGAATGCATACAGAGAAGCTAAAACGGCACAACTTACAGTATGGTTCGGGCCGACGATGGTTTCCGCGGCCTCCAAACACGCTCCAATGAATGTAGTTCATATCATCAACCTCCTTGCTCTCTCCCACCTTGAATGTGACACCATTGGGGAAATCCTCCACAAAGTCATAGGCTCCCCAGTAGATCCGATACTGCTCTGGCTGCCAGGGCTTGGTCTGGTCCGGCTCGTAGCCATGCTTGAACTCGCCGCTGCTCTTATCGGGCGTTCCTATGCGGAATATCTCGGTGCCGGCCGACTCCTCACGCCAGCGGGCATGTGTGCGTGGAGCAGTAGGTGAAACGACAACATTGTCCTTGACATAGTCACCAAAGATACCATCAGCTATTATGGTTAGCCGATAGCTACCATGCGCAACTCTGGGAACAGATGCGTCGCCATTGGGTGATATTCGAGTCCAATATTGCAGAGCCTTGGTGTCGTAGACATTGTCTTGATGGTAGTGGTTGTTCTCGGTGAGAATCTGCCATGTGGATTTCATTAAAACCTGTCAGAAAAAAAAGGTGTAATCCCGTTTACGGAACCCAAGAGCTTTAGTTACTGACTGCCACGGGATTCTGAGCACCTTGAGGAAGATCTACGTGAAGTCGAAAGGTCGAGCGGTTCGAAGTGGGGACGTAATTGGTGACGAAAGGAGCAATGGCATCGTAGAACTCGGCGTTCCAGGTCGGGTCAGCGTATTGTTCGGCATCCCGTCGCAAGTCGTGTAAGGATGCCCCGGCCGGGCCATGGTTGAAGTAAAAGAAAGACTACCAAGGATCGTTAGCTTCTCCCTAATCGCCTAGGCAAGAAAGAACTTACTGGACCAAAAGTCCGATCAAATCCATTGGTAATGTTTGGCTAATTAAGATGTAAGTATTTGGTACATGGCTAAAGAGCTCCACACTGGCATTGCTCACAGTCTGTTCGCCATGGTGGTTTGAGACTATTATCCTCCCGTTAGCATCTAGAACTAGACTAGAACTAGCACATGATTACTTGTATCAGGCTGTCAGGCTTACCCATATAGTTGTATACAATCCCGTCGACCACCAAATCAGAGTGCAGCGGCCCTCCAAAGTAGGTGTCAACTGTATTATGGACGAGAAAGGCACCGTAGGTGGTGTTATCAGGGGTTTTTGTGCCGTCAGAGAACCTAAGCCGCGAACCAGAGTTAGACTAAGAGCAAGGTGTGCGAAATTCCATATTATAATACTCCCAGTGAGCACGCACATTCCGTGAGCTTTGTGATCCTTCCAAACATCCATGAAAGTGTATTTGGTAAAGTAGTCCGACTCTTTCTGGACATAAGCATCGTTGGGAGTGTTCCCAAGCCACCAGGTAGCATCCTGAACGACGACCTGGTTCTTGACAGCGTCTGCTCCGGGAAGTGGAGCAAATTGACGTTCATTCGTGACAAGATGGGTGTATATGTCCGTGTTGGGCCTAAAGAGTGTCCTCAGCTCCTGCAAGTTTCTCAGGAAAGGGTGCGACTCGTTGTAGTACGCCACCCTCGAGAAAGTATGCAAGCCAGTCTCGCCATCACGGATGAACCAGTACTGCTCCATGATCTGGTTCGTGTCTTGATGCGTGTCTCGCATTCTGACGCCGGCCCAGGTGGCATTGTCGCTCCAAAAGGCGTACTCTGGTCGATGTGTGCCCGGCGTCCAGAAGCCCGATGGTGTGCAGTAGCAGTCCAAGTACGGCCCTCGACCTGTTGACCCTGATGTTCTACCGAGCATATCCATCCCATCCAGCTTGACGGCTGTCATAACGCCATTTGTCTTGTCAATCTCAGTATAAAGCCGGTCATTGGCCAGCACATACTTTCCATCCTCTTCGCGGGCATCGAGTTTGGCATTTACCATTCGTAAAGTGATGCCTGAGAGGGCGGCCAAGATTCTGATGAACTGCATCTTGCTGCCATTTATATATCGAACCAAGCTATATGAAGTTTGGACAACCATCGGGATCCCAAAGACTATCCAACTAGGGCGAGTGTCCCTCAATGTGAAGACTATACATGATTAGGAACTCGCGGAACTTAAATAATGGAGCCTGTGATGTTGCTTGTCCTCGGGAGAACAAGACGCGAGCCGAGTCGTAAATTGGAGAAATGACCCCAACAAGCTCCCCGCAGTCCGCTCTGTCGATGCCACCAATTATATGTCTCCAGCAATGTCCCAAGGTCAATCATCGTTTGATGATTACCTTGGACATTGTGAATGAAGTAATGCTCGGCTTCCTCCCATACAACTGTATGTGGAAAAAAGGTCCCACTGCCCAGGGAACTCCACAGTCGAACATGGCCAAATCGATGATTTAATGGAGGGGAAATATGCACATGGTACAAAGAACGTCAAGGGATGTTTATTCAGCTCGAAATACACTAGCAGAGATAGAAAAAAGAGATAGACGAGATGTGAGCAAGAGTTTGCGTTGTGCTAATTGATACAGGCTCTTATCTACCCGAAATGTAGGTTAAAGTACCCAAGGAGCCTCAGCGATTCATATGTTCGTGGGGAAGAGGGGGAGGGGAAAAAAAGAAAAAAAAAGAAAAAGAGGTTGAAGGCTTGGGAAGGGAAGTTACCATACCTTTCCCATCCTAAGTTTGCAGACAACCAGCCAAACAAGCACGTTTTCCGTGGCAAGACCTGGTGTCGCCTGCCTAAAGTAAGGTGCTTTGGGTATCCTGGAATTTTGTTTGTGCAAACGGGGATCATGGACTGCACTGAAGGCGGGGCTCGCGTCAACAAGTTTTCAATACTGGTGCGTCCACCTGATTTCATTTACCGAATCAGGAAGGATATCCTGGCAAGCTGCCAACATTAATGGAGTGAGTTATCTAGCCAGGCAAGACGTATTCAAACCGTGCTCCGAGGATTCCAGCCGGACGCCCACGCACCCCGAAATACGCGCGCTTTCAAGCATTGCTTGAGCCTATCTATCTTTGGTGGGGTCGCACTTTAAACGTTGTTCCTGGGTGCCTTCCATCCAATGCCTGACATCTTAGCTGAGGCATGTACCAGACACCTGGGTAATGCTAAGAGTCAATTTCTCTTGGAATCAAACGGATTTGATTGGCCAGCAAACATTGATTGATTTTTAATTCGTACATTTCAACGTACGCCCTATACCTCCATACAACAAGTCAAAAGCAAGTTTGGCCTCAGTACGTGCCATAATTTAGCTACAGACAGACGCCCTCACTATCTGCATTGGATGGTTGTTGCACTTTTAACAGCCGTCATTCCTCCCTTTCCACCCCTCACTTCTCCATCATTAGGTATCATCTAGCAACAGTAGAGTCAACACAACTCTATTTTCTCATCGCAGAAAACAAACAAACAAATACACGCAGTCATGGCATTCACAATGCACTCCCACTCCGGGCAATTCTGCCCGGGCCATGCAAAGGACCAGCTTGAAGACGTCATCCTCCATGCCATCAGCATAGGATACAAGACCATGGGTCTCAGTGAGCATATGCCACGGACCCAACTGTGCGATCTATACCCAGAAGAAGTTGGTATTCATTATATCTAGTGGACCTCGGGCGACTTTCCCCCGCCCACGACCTAGACCAAGCTGACACGAGTGAACCCCCCGCCTTAGCTTGTGCCTGACCCGCACGCCTCCCTCGCGGAGCTGATGCCACGCCACGCTGCCTACATGACCGAGGCGCGTCGGCTGCAAAAGAAGTACGCTGATCGCATCACCCTGCTCATCGGCTTCGAGGGCGAGTTCATCCGCTCCGAGTACGGGACCCTGGTACGCTCGCTGGCCGACGGCAACGGCGATCCGTCCCACTTCCAGAACGGCGACAGCAAGCTAGTCACCGATGCCGGTAAGGTCGACTACTTCATCGGCTCCCTGCACCATGGCGCTGGCGGCATCCCTATCGACTTTGACCGCGCCACCTACCTGCGCTCCGTCGAGGCCGCCGGCACCGGTGGCGAGGAGGATCTGTTTGTGCACTACTATGACCAGCAGTTTGAGATGCTCCAGGCCCTGAGGCCACCCATTGTTGGCCACTTTGATCTGATCCGCCTGATGAGCGAGGAACCGGGCCGCGACCCGAGCGCCTGGTCCCCCGACCGCGTCTGGCCGCTCATCAAGCGGAACCTCGAGTTCGTCGCGAGCTACGGTGGCTGGCTCGAGTGCAACTCGAGCGCGCTACGCAAGGGGCTCGCCGAACCGTACCCGTGCCGGCCCATCGCGGAGGAGTGGGTGAAGCTGGGCGGCAGGTTCACAATGTCTGACGACAGCCACGGCATCGCGCAGGTTGCCACAAACTACGTGCGAGCCCTGGACTACCTCGGGTCGCTCGGCGTGACCGAGGTCTGGACATATGACCGAGCTAAAGAGGGCTCGGGGCTTGTGGATAAGAGCGTGTCGTTGACAGAGTTTCGCGCGTCGCTGGAGCTCCCAACAACGGTGTCCAAGTCATGATCTCAGGAAATCAGGGTTTCCCATCATAGCACATGAATTTCTTAGCATTCATGGCGTAGAACTAGACTTAGAGCTATAGACATACATGTCGCGCTTCACGACCTTACGGGTGCCAATGCAAAAATGGGAGGAAGAGGTGCAAGAGTCAACTTGCGGGATTGTAGATAAAATGGAAGGTACGTGATACTACTGTCTTCGTGCCGTTGGTTGCAAGTGTAAAGGTGATGTATTTTCAGGGGTGTGCTGTCTGAGCCTTTCCAAGATATACCCTCCCCCTGTTGATTAAGACATTTGTGAATTACCTTCTGGAGAATATCAGAAATTGTAGCTGTCATCCATTCAGTCGTAGACTTCGTCGTCTGAAAGGATGGATTACTTTGCCGTCAAATCCGACTCAATTCCCTTTGCGTACGTTCCATGCTTCGATCGTCTGGTTGTGCCACCGACGAGCCAGAAAGCCCGACCCGGGAGATGAAAATGCCTGCAGTGTCATCCAATGTATTTTTACTTTGTAGGATCTATTAAAACATCTGCTATCCAATGTTCGTCATTGAAGCATCCGTCAGTTACCGGAAGATTGACTGGACACGCTCAACCAACAGTAGAATAAAGCATAATGATAACGACAGAAAGTACGGAATGTTATGTATTTCTGTACCCTGAACATAGCATGCAATGCTTTACTCCTGAACCCCGGAGCTTCGGTCTCAAATGCTCAAATAATCGTACCTCGCTTTTCCATTCCTAATCACCCAGAATTCTATGTTAAGCCCCATTGCAGCACTAAGCCTCCGTCACAGTCTTGTCTGTTGTGTCGGTACCTGTCGTGTCCACTGAAGTGTGCGATGCTGATGCAGTGTGCTCGATCTTCTTCATCTCGAGAACGTCACCGCCTCCAGCCTCTTCAGCCTGTTCCGAATCATTTGTCTGCTTTTCTTGAAACGTGAAAGCATCCGAGAGGTTGACAGCAACGAAAGACTTTGGCAATTTCACCCTGTAACCATGATATTAGCTGGGTTCTCGACAGACCATATGAACAACATGGAGTACAGCTGCTTGAGCGTTACTTACTGGTGAAAGCGGGCCCTGAGAGTCTCGATGACCTTCTTCCAGTCGCCGTGAGCTGTCAAACTACGCCTCGGTGCACAGCTAATGCAGTGTCGGCTGTCGAGCTGCACGTCCAAGGGGTCGTAAACGTGGCAGCCAGGACTGATTGCGATACGAATACTGTACTGGAAAGTCGGGACGTCGGCCTGCCCGCCTGCCACACCTGCAGACTCCCCGGCTGGAGACTTTACCTCGCTCTCGTACAGCTCGAAGCATATCTGGGAGAGATAATCGAGCTCTGGAATGGTGCTCCGCTGAATCTTAGTCTCGATGCCACCCTCCAGAATGCAGTTGAGCAAAGTGTAGATGTGCGACTCCTTTGTGAAGTAAAAGAAACCCTTTGCCTCGTCCGATGCCTGCATCTCCTCGAGATCCTGAACGATCTCCTTGAGAAGGGGCAAAGATGTCAAAAGGCCAATTTCGAGCTTCTCCGTGTCAGAGATGCCGTATTCTTGCGGGCAAATGAAGTCGAAGAGGACCTTTGCAAGCTGGTAGAGCTCACGGAGAGGCTCGAAGAATGACTCTATCTTGGCTTTGGGGTTGGTACCCTTGTAGAGGTGGAAGTACTGCTCAGGAGGCTGCGAGTCGCCGTGATGCCTAAGCCCGTTCATCCACGACCTCCTGCGGAATATACGTTTGACGGATTTGCCTGACTCCGACTTGTCACTCCTATCATCTGGCAAAGCATGGCCTCTTCCATTTCTGTGCTCTTCCGATGATTTAGAGGGCTCCTCAGCGTCCTTGCTCTCCTTTGGCTGCGAAGCCTGCTTGCTGTCTTTAGCACCGGCCATGCTTCCGTACTCTTCTTCCATCATCTGCTTTGTCGGTGTGAAGACCCACTCGAGAAATTGCCGGTTGTGTAGAGCATCAAACTTCATGGTGTCGTACAGCTCAGATATCTTGCTAGGATCGACCTTGTCACCATCGCAAAACTCTGCAAAGAGCTTCTCCCATCGCTCCCGGAACAGCTCAGGATCCTCCCCGGAGCACCATCGAGACTGTATACTGTTGACCGTATTGGCCTGGTGAAGCGAAGATGACATTGACGTTGTCGAACCGTCGTCTGTGTTCACGATCTTGTCCGTACTCGACCCTGAGGAGCTAATGCCATTTCCATTCATGAGCTTTGCGTAGTTGTGCTCCATTACTTTTCGGTGAAAGTTCATTAGTTGCACAACTCGCGTCTGGACCTCCGAGGGCTCTGGCATATTGTCAGGCCAAGCAAATTGTGGGGGCCGTTCGTTGCCCTTTCGCAGCAAGCCCTTGAGCTTTTTCTTCACCTTGTCCATTTCATCCTTGGCAGCATTTGAGTCGTCCAGCAGATCTTTACGAATCGTGATGAAGTCTTCGGGAAGATCCTTCTGATTGAGGAAATTGGCCGCCCAGATCTGTGCGCTTGTCGTTACGCGCCTTTCTGAGCTGCTGTAGACATGAACCTCATCCAGGATATCGCGATTGAGAAGCAACAGATCATTACGAATAATTTCGCCAAGTTCTTGAGCCTGATACCTTGCCGAGTGCGTCGGCTCTCCGCCCCATTTCACAATCAGCTGCATCTTGTCGAGCACGAGGCTGTTTTCCGCGGCAGTAAACTTGGACATGGTGACTTCGGACAATGAGTCGTTCCTCTTAGGCGTGTGCCGTTGTGCCCCAGTTGGGGTATCACCTGCGCCGCCTTCTTTAAGAGCAGACTTGGATAGAGGTGATAGCGGACCGGCAGCCTCGGTGACATCCGTTGCAGAAGCGTCCGACTTCTGCTTGCGGAACATGGGTTTGATCTGAACCTTTGTGCCCGGCCACGAGCCCTTCTTGATCAGCACGTTGCGGAGCTGCCGGAGTTTTGTAGCATCCTCGATGCCGGCATCCATAGCTTGATCTACAGCATTGGCAACGCTCGCAAGCGCAGCCTCGCCGATCAAGAGGACCTCCTCCTGGTGACCCCTGAGGAGCTGAATAAAGGGCTCGGTGTGGAACGTGAACTTGTACTTCTGTTTCGGTGTCCGATCGGCGTGTCTGATGACAGACACAATGCCCTTCAGCTTCCAGGAGTGCTTGGGTGGCGGAGGCGGAGGTTGTGTCTCCTCTTGGCATGGATCCGCCAGGTCTGGCAGCTGCGTAGGCGTGGTGCTGACAGTTGCCGGGGCCGTGTTAGATGGCTGCCTTAGGAGGTCATTGTTGTCGAGCAAAGAGGAGACTGCCGATAAATCAGGTGTCGGTGCGCTTGCGCCATCCGAGTTGAGACTGGAGCCAAGCGCAGATGAACCTGTTGCATGAGGATCCTGTACGTCCTTATCATTATGAGATGTAGAACCTGCAGCAGGTATGCGCGGGGTTTGGGGAATTGAAGTGCGTGTTCGGTTTGATGCAGCAGCAGCTGCTGCTGTAGCAGCGGCGGCGGCCGCCGCAACGGCTCGTTGAGCAATAGGATCCCCTTCGGTCGAAACGGGAGGCGATGGCAGCGGTGGCGTCACACCTCCTCTGCGCACCCTTTCCTTGATGAACATCTCCTTGAGAATACTTGCGCAGCGCTCATAGTAGTCATCATTGTCCTTGACGAAACTCCATCCGTTGACGTCAATGACATAACTTTTACCCCCTGCCCGCAGGAGATCAAAGCCACAGACGCGTTGTCCAAACGTTTGCGATATCTTGCTGGCAATATCCTTCTCCTCGGTGCTGAGTGCAGTTACGTAGCGAATTTCCTTGCCGTGAGTGTTACGTCGTACAATTCCATCAACTACTGGTGACTTGCGTGTCTCTGCATGGCAGTAGTTCGGTCCCACCGTGTATGCCTTCACATCCTCAGCGTTGTCCACCTTCATAAACTTTTCGTAGACGTAACTCTCCTCGGGATTTGTGATTGCCCGGGGGACACACAAGTCCTCGACGTATTCAGAGCTCTTGTTGCCGATCTTGCGGAACAACTTGCGTGCCCCTCCGCCGGCAGAATTGGGGAAGTAAATGATGATGTTGTGGTCCTCGCCGCTGGTTGGCTTCTCGACAAATGGCTTCTTGAGTAACATTCCGTCGACACTCAGAACGTCGCCATCATCCAAGAGCTCAACAACCCTAGGTTTCGGCAAGTTAAGGAGCTCAGATGGCTCCAGGGCAAGCCCGCTGACCCTTTTGATATGCTCAAGCATGTCTGGAGTAAGGATCTTGGGGCCGCCATCTCGACTGACTTCAATCCTCTGTGGGGTGCGCACTCCCAGTCTGTTGAGCAAATGCAAGCATATGCGACGATCCCAAAGCACTTGCTGCATTGGTACGTCATTGACACAAAAGGGCTTCCTGGCCTTGACATATGCAATAGCCTTATCCAATGGAAAGCCATCAGAATAGAAACATATCAGGTAGTCGCTGCGCTTTGTTGTTAGCAACTTCTCTGCCAAGTCAAGGGATTTTGAGACCAGCTGAGGACGCTGAGACGTACCACACTGGCCAATTTTCAACCTCTTCATCAAGAATGGTCTTGTCACCAAAGACAGATACATCAAACTCCTTGTTTGCTATCAAGCGATTGAGAATGTTCCGGCTGGGTTTGCTCCGAGCCTTGACATCCAGGGCACAGACACCGATCTTGCCCAGTGGAGCAGGACGAATCTCCTCCTTCTCTCGTTTCACGACAGCCCGGTCACTGCTAGGGCTGTGGCTGCTATTAGCAGTGCTTCCACTGAATCGCCTCTTGGCTCGACTGCGGTCACGGTTAGTCTGCAGCGGCCGTGGAAGTGGCTGCATAGCCCCTGGGTTCGAGGTTCGAGCATCCTTTGACCCGTTGGCGGAACCCTGAGTAGTTGAGGACTCGGAGTGAGGAGCCCCTGCCTCTGCGGAGTGGCCCTTTCCTATCGAAGACGATATCATGGTACCAGAAACACTACGACTTGCGGCAGGGGTCTGAGATGGCGTAGCACTGGCATCTGAACCAGCCACCGAAACTGCTGAGCCAGTGGTGACCAAAGCAGATGCCAGTGAGTGCATAGACGACAGACTCGTCCGTTTATGCTCTTCCGAGAGCGAAGAGCGGGAGGATGGCATTGCAGGATCTGGCAGATAGCGGAAGCTAGCAGATGACGAGTCCTGGACAGGCACAGTGTGCAGGCGTGATATATCCTCACTGGTGCTCCTGTGAGTATGGGGAGGCTGGCGTGGTGCTTGCGGAGACTCGTTCCGAGTCTCGGAAATATCCGATTCCCTTCGGCTGAAGGAAAATGATGCCCTGAGGCTTTTCAGAGGGCGCGATAGAGGAGGCGGCGAAGAAAAGCTGCTTGCGCGCTCAGGACGAGCATTGACGGTTTCGGTGTACCCACGCCACTGTGCCGTGTCAAATAAGCTAATGGATGTTGTAAATGAAGAAGAAAGACTACGGTTGCGATAAGGCAGCAAACTGGGTGAGGTGGAATTGTCTGCTTGGTTTGGGCTTGAATTTTCGTGGGCAATAACAGGTGAAGAAGATGCGCCTGCAGGCGAGTAGCGCGACCCACCACCTGCGACTGTATTCAAGCTGGGGCGACCTTGCTTGTGGGGGTCCATCTTGACAGTGGAGAGACAAACCCCTTCAGGGAAAGTCGCCTCAGTCTGAAAGACAGAGAGTTTGGCTTTGAATAAAAAATAAGTAAATAAATAAAAAACGCCCCAGGCTCGATGGATCAACCTGTCAGCGAAGGGGTTCCTGGCTACTCTCTCTCATGATAACACCATCGTGCTGCAAGCGCAGACGTTAGCAAGTTAAGGACAGACAAATTGTGAGGCTCTTTTTTATTTGCATCTGGATTGGTCTGATTTGGCGTTACGTCAAATCGTGAACGCACGACGCCAAGCACTAAACGAGGTACACATCAAGTACTGCCTCCCTGTCATTAACGTTGAACATACTGCCGACGGTACTTGCTAGTGCCCAGTACTCGTTGTGTTCGTTAGCTTGCAAGGTGGGGCCAAGTACAAAAAAAAAGTTAAAGAATGCCCCCTGGAGCCTGTTGTCAGATCCTGCACTGAACAGCAAGTGCTTGATTACCGCCTTGGCTCCAGCTGTCTTCATATTACCGCGTAGTTTAACCCTGGAACTTGGGCACCATGGCAGCCCGAAAACATGCTTAGCTCTGATCATTAGCATGTGCTTGAAGCCTCAGAGCTATTTTATATTTCTTCTTGCTGTTTCCATCTCGAAGAGATACATAAAGATGGTGCTAGCCCACCCAGTCTTTACGTGCTATAATTTACACAATTGCTTACTTACGTACCCAGCCTAGACAACCGTGTGTACATGAATAACGGCATTACCATCTCCACTGACTGTTCGCCGATTTGCCTATAGAGATTTATAGGCGAGATAGACAGATGTCGATAAGAAAGAGAAAAAAAAGACATCCATTCTCATTGCAAACACAGCACAAAGCCCAATACTACAGATAGTAAGCATATTCCAGATAAGGGGCCGGAATGTAGGTTCTTGGTGATGTGCACCATATGACGGCCGTGACATGAATTCCACCCTTACATTTGGTCGCGTGCTCTATTTTCCTGACATCATTGGAAGGCTGAGGTTGACCCCCACACAGCTGCGCAGTTTTACCCCACATAGTGAGGCGCTGATTGGTTGACATTTTTTTGTTTGATCGCAAGGCTGAGGAAGGAAAAAAAATTATTGCCCACTCGCATTCAGGGTCTATTGCGAGTCGGATCAGCATCGTGAGTCCCAGAGACGGTGCCTAACTTCCATATCGAGCACGAGCTCGAATAACAAAATGTCGCACTCACAAAATGAAGGCCCGCTGGTCAAGCGTCAGAAGCGCAATGCATCTATCGCACAACAACAGCCCAAGCAACCGGCGCATGGCTCTCTCATATTTTCACCCTTCCGCGTAAGTGCTGCTTGTTGATGGATCCTGCTCCGTATCTACTCTGGCAGCAAAGGTACCTAACAGGCGCTTGATAACCCCTCATAGACAATTGGCCTCGTGAACTCTACTCGAGTACCGTTCACTACGATTCCTCGCGGTAAAACCACGTTCCAGATTACAACCTGTGTCGGTCGCTGTTTACATACATACGACTTGAAACGCGGCCTCAACCTCCTGTTCGTCACTCGACCGCAGACTCCAGAAGATATCACAGCGACTTTTGCACATGGCGATCAGGTGTATTCTGCGTGGGGCTCGCCTCGCAAGGGAGCAAAGGTGGCACAGGGCATTTGGGTCTTTCAGAGGGGCAAGAAAGTTGCCGAACTTGAGCTGCCCTCCAACTTGAACCAGCCGATTCAGCAGATTTTGGTGTTTGGCTCATGGATCATAGGCTGTGCCCAGACCAGGATTGAGGTCTGGAAAACGGGCACTTTCGAACACTACACGACCATCTACACCATGGCAGCGGCCAATGGCGGCAACGAGATCACTGGCGGCATCCGCAACATGCCAACCTTTCTCAACAAGATCTTCGTTGGCCGAAAGGACGGCTGGGTTGAAATCTGGAACGTCAGCACAGGAAAGCTCATATACACGATATTACCTCCATCGCCAAAAGCTGGAGCTGTGACCTGCATGGAGCCGACGCCGGCTCTGTCGACGATGGCGATTGCGTACTCCTCGGGGCTCTTGGTAATCCAAAACATTTTGACCGATAAGCCCGTGCTTGCTGTGAAAGCTGGAACGGAAGATGCGCCAGTGAGCACCATTACCTTCCGAACAGACGGCAAAGGAGCGGGCCAGGCCCAGGACAAAGACGGTGTCATGGCTACTGCAACTACCGGTAGCGGCGATATCACTTTCTGGGACCTCAACAAGGGTGGACGAATCATGAGTGTTCTCCGGGGTGCTCACAACCCTCCTTTGAATGATGGAAGGACTGTACGCGGTGGTATTGGCAAGATCGAATTCTTGCCTGGTCAACACGTTATCCTGACAAGCGGTCTGGATAATTCGCTCAAATCCTGGATATTTGATGAAGCTGCGCTGTCACCCGTGCCTCGCGTCCTTCACTCTCGCAGTGGACACGCCGCTCCTGTCACATGCCTCCAGTTTCTTCCTTCTGACTTTGATGGTGCCGAAGCAGGAAACAAGTGGCTTCTCAGTAGTGGTTTGGACCGCAGTCTCTGGGGCTGGAGTTTGCGCAGGGATGGTCAGAGCACAGAACTCAGTCAAGGATCCATCCGCAAGAAGGCAAAGAAACAAGGCATCCTGACAAATAGTGCGCTGAGCAATGGACCTACCACCACCTTGGATGACCTGAAGGCTCCAGAGATTACCTGCATTGCCTCTTCCTTGAACCGAGATGGAGGGATTGGCGCGCTGCCTGGCAAGCAGCGTATATGGGCCAACCAACAAGGCAAGAATGTTGATGCCGAAGTTAGCGGCATGACCGGCTGGGAAAGCGTCGTTACAGCTCATAAGAATGACCCCAAGGCAAGAACATGGTTCTGGGGACGCAAAAAAGCTGGTCGGTGGGCTTTCCCGACTGGTGACGGCTCTTTTGTCTCCACTGTCGCTATAAGTCCATGTGGCACTTTTACGCTCGTGGGCTCCATGGAGGGCGGTGTCGACATGTACAACCTCCAGTCTGGCCAACACCGTCAGCGTTTCCCCTCGAAGCTCACTCCCGCCCAGGCCCGACAACTCAAGGTACAGCAGCTGAGGCAAGCAAACAGTGAGCTCATGCAGCTCGAATACAACTCTAAATCCACCTTTTTGCCTGGGTCTGGACGACACAAGAAGGCTGTGACAGGCATTGTCGTCGACTCCATGCTCAAGCTTGTCATAACTTGCTCTCTGGATGGTACAGTGAAGTTCTGGGACTTCCTCACAGGGACTTTGCTTGACCAGATAGACTGGGCACCGATGACCTCTATCATCGGCTGCAGGTATCATCCCGGGAGCGACCTGCTTGCTTTCTCTTGCGATGACAACTCTATTCGAGTTGTGGACATGGAAACTAAGAGGACGATTCGTGAATTCTGGGGCTGCCAGTCCACCATCAACGACTTTTGTTTCTCCCCCGATGGGCGGTGGATTGTGGCGGCTTCTCAGGACTTAACTCTAAGAGTTTGGGATTTGCCAACAAGTCACCTAATCGATGCAGTGCGTCTCGAACAACCGTGCAAGGCCGTTTCCTTCTCATCGACTGGCGAGTTCCTTGCGACAGCCACAGAGGGGGGGCTTGGAGTTCATCTGTGGACCAACAGGACACTCTTCAAGCATGTTGCAACCAAACAAATCTCGGAGAAGGAAATTGCCAAAGTATCCGCGCCTACAACATCTGGAGAAGGCGGCTTCGGAATTGTCGACGCTGCTTTTGAGGACGATGCGCCAGAAGATAATGATATTATTTCCGCCCCAAGCCTGGATCAGCTGAGCGCAGATCTAATGACTTTGAGTTTGGTTCCCAAGAGCAAATGGCAGACGCTTTTACACCTGGACCTGATCAAAAACCGAAACAAGCCAAAGGAAGCGCCAAAGGTGCCTGAAAAGGCTCCATTCTTCCTCCCGCCTGTTGGGGAGCAGAATAGTCTCGAGGCTGTCGCCAAGACGGAAAAGACCAGCGATTCTCAATCTCGGATTACTGGTTTGGATATGAGCCGATCTCAAGAAGCTTTCACAGCCAAGCTACGTGCTGGTGCCGCATCAGGGAATTGTAAGTGTACAATCAATCATCCTACATACAAAGTATCGATGTCCAAAACAGCTAACCTAGTAAACGCTAGATGATGGATTTATTGAGCATCTCAAATCCCTTTCTCCGTCCACCGCCGACCTAGAATTGCGATCACTTTCCAGCAGTGATGGCGATTTTGACGAACTGCTCCACTTCATCAAGGCGCTGACGGCTCGTTTGATTGCTCGTCGTGATTACGAGTTGATGCAAGCTTGGATGACAGTCTTCCTTCGGCTTCATTGTGATCAAGTCGTCCTAGACGACGTGCTCATCGAGGCGCTACGACAATGGAAGACACAAGAAGAGAAGGAAAAAGAGAGACTGGACAACCTTGTTGGCTACTGCGGAGGGGTCGTCGGTTTCCTTAGAAGCCCCTTGACCTGATGGGCTCGGTGACTTCAACGCAAGAGAGAAGGATGGTGAAAGAAGAATGTAAAAGTCCACTGCCTCTGGATGGCCCAATAGGTGGGATGGGCACGTAATCAATTATTTTTGATAAACGGCTCGAGCATGGGGGGTAAATGACGTGCAAGCAATCCATAACCCTGACAATCTTATCAAGGATTTCTCTTTCACTGAATGTTGCTGCATGTTGGGCGCGTTAAACCGACCCCCCGCGTTTATTTGCAACCTATTGCAGACCGGTTTGTTTTTCTAGCTCTTTTATCTGTTCCATCATTCGCGAGGGGTAGACATGTTTGATTCAATGATCCCTGTTTACGTTTTTCACCTCTTAAACTCTTTGTTTCACGAAGTGCTTGGGAGCTGTACGCTTCCCACTGTTCGACTGGGCAAGACCTGTTCCACCAAGAAGTTTTAGTTCCATGGCAAGCGGCTACTCTTGAACGGTACAGTCCATAAATGGGAGGTTGCCAAAATGCGGCTCCACTGTGTGCCTGCAGCCTGCATAGTCTGCCCAATCCGGCTCAACAAAAAGAAATTTAAGAAAATGTTAAGAGAGTGACGACGAGATAAGAAACTAGCCTGAGCGCATTTTTTCGCTGCCAAATATAAAATTGTTATGGATAGAGCTAGTCGTTCACGCCCAGGCGTTGCAACTTACTTTTATTTTGTGTATTTGATAGTAACATTATGTATTATATTTCCGCACTTTGCGCTTTTAAAATCGAGAATACAAGTATAAACCGATGCAGTCGTCGATACGCAGGGGCACACCACGATGCAGCTATCGTTACTATCGGCAGGGTGGTAACCGGAGCAAAATAAGTGTGTGGTTTGGCCGTTGGCGTTTTTGAACCTGAAATTGTAAATGGGCTTAGATAGACACAACAAAAAAGAAAGAAAACAAAAACATACAACACCGAGGATTCCCCAGTGGTCACCCACCTGAGTACTAGTTCGGCCCTCACTGGTTTGACTAGGGGAGAGCGGACGGGATCCCGTATATTCCAGTGGGTATGGTCGTATGTGCTGAAACACTATTGCAGCATGAGCTATGACTAGGGTACTCAAAGGCAAGGAAAAGGATTAGAACCAGATGGTTTAACGCTCTTGTCGACCCCCCCCCCTCCCCCGGAACAAGAGCGCAAGTTAGGCAGTTGTCCAAGCCCAGCCGGGAAGGCCTTTACTCCACTTGTGCTTCTTCAAGTAGATGTTGTTCGAAAGAGCTTTGGCAGTCCACATGATCGAGGCTTCAGTCAGGTCAGTCGGCTGAAGGCGGGGATGCAGATTTCATTTTCTAGTTTGGTGGTATAAAAGCCAAGCAAAAGTCAGGCGTTGGTTCTAGGTGATGTCCCGGGGAAAACGGTGTAATTGGCCCAGGGACGGCCCCGCGCAGGTAGTGAAGGGTAGCCAAATGCACCGCCCATACGCTGAAGGAATGAGGCCGTTCTCATCACCTGCACGCATATCACACACATCTACTCAGTGGACGGGGGCCCGGTCAAGGGTCAGCCCAGACAATTCTGAGTTCCTGGTCACCGAAAATGTCGAAGAGGTACTCACCAATCTGCGCTAGGAGGACAAGCCCAGGATCCTCTGGCTCGACTCCATCTGCATCGACCAGCGCAATGTGATTGAGAAGAACCACCAAGTTCGCCTCATGAACAAGATCTACGCGCGGTCCAAGGGCGTGGTCTGCTGGGCTGGCCTCGAGGTGAAGGAACGAGGATGACCTAGAGGAGGGCGAAACCATACATATTCCTGCGGGATTCGAGCTCGCGCGCGAGATTGAGAAGACAGACTGGGACAAGTATCCAGAAGTTGTCGATCGCTTCCCTTCCGTCGCCTACAACACTCTCATCAAGCTGATGAGCCGCTCCTACTTCCGCCGCCAGTGGGTTGTCCAGGAGATTTACCTCTCCGAGGTTGTCACTATCCAGTTCTCCAAGTACCTGCTACCCTGGTCCGCCCTCGCTGCGTCGGCCGAGGGCGTCGCTAAGTTTGGCCGCGATCAACGCGCCTCCCTGGACCTCGACTTCCTCCGGCTTGCCGACCACCTGAGTCGCGACGAGGACCTGCCGTCGTGGTCGCCCAACTGGACGCACATTTGGGCTGGGTCCTCGCAGATACGTTCGCTCAAGTTCCAGGGATGGCCCCCCAAGAAGGGTCGAATCGTGCCTGGATCTGACGTGGCTTTCTCTGAGGACCTGCGTCGGCTGACAGCAAAAAGCGTACGCCGGTTCGTCGTGACCATAGTCAAAGAGCCGAGCACCATCCCCGAGGAGCCGCCGGGCAACTCCATCGCCGACGCCGAGGTTTACGCCGCGCTGGCCACAACCCGCATCCAGACCGAGCATCTAGTGACCTATACCCCGCGACCAGGGCAGACCAAGGACGATCGGCGCATCGAGTTCATCGACTCGCTCGTTGAAGGCTTCGCTGGGGGTCAGAGCGTGTTATTTACCCACGGGCAGTTCGACTCGTGGTATGAACATATCGTCACGAGGACGACGGACCAACTCCCTGGCGAGGACAAGGCGAGCTGGTGTCAGTACAACGACAAGTTCCTCAAGTGGCTGCACGAGGCCCAGTACTTCATCACCGACAGCGACGTCGTGGGAGTGGCCGAGCGTGTCACTTGTGTCCGACCGGGCGATGCTGTCGTTTCCCTAAAGGGGGCCAGCGAGGACTCGCTGTTTGCCATCAGGCAGCTGCCCGCACAGCAGTCGGACCACATCCTGCTCAACGGGGTGTACATTTACTTCACCCCGGAGGAGACCGAGGCGCACAAGGCTCTTGTGGATGATTTGAATGCCGGCGTCTTGGATACAGAAAAGATAACGTTCGTTTGTGAGAGAGTGTTGTGAGATTGTGTTGAGTGTGGTTGTTCACCACTTTTTCCCCCTGAAGTAAGGGTATCGGGAGGTGAGTTATTATGGATTGTCTGTCACTAACTCACTAGCCATGTTCGTGTCTGGTTCCTATCATTTTCTAGTTTCTTCCGCCTGAGTATATAAAGCAGGCGATACGCACCGGGTTTTGGTTTTTCCCTGATCTATTCCATAGGTACCTTACCTACCTTAGTTTCTTGTTTTCCTTTCTCTGGATAAAGTTATCCGGCACTCACAAGATTTGATTTCACACCTAAAATGCTCCACCCAGTACCAATAGTAACAATATACGTATTGCGCTGTTTCTTTTTTTCCCTTTGCTCACATTCCAGCAAGACCGCCCGAAATCCCCACCGCTAACACCCAAGCCCTAACTATTGGTGGTTGTGGGAAGAGCGGTAAAAAAAAACAAAAAAAAAAAACAAAAAAAAAACCTCGGGCAGGCGGTCGGTGTGCGGTCCTTCAAGGTGAAGTAAGAAGGTGCCTTACGTTTGGGTGCCAAATAAGATATCGTGGGTGCGTTATCCGTAACTTTACCCCAAATGAATGTCGTACATAACGCCACGCCAAGCCACGCAAATCCACGCCAGGGGTGAAGCCGGACCCGGATCCGTGACTCGCGGGTCGCACGAGCCTCCGGCACCTAGCTAGATATAACTAGAATTCACCAAAGAGGGACAGATATAACTATAGCTAGTAATCCAATATTTGTGATCTTTCTTATCCGGTCCGACTCTAACATGTCATGTCACCAGCCTTGATTGAGCAACAAAGGACAACTGTGCCCGATCGTTTACACACCTTGAAATCAACGCCGTCAACGTGAATTATTAGCTTTCTTGGGTTCGGCCGGCCGATGCATGGTTGAGTACCCCGCGATGGTCCATATATCCTTGTATCCCACTCATTCATTCGAGGATACCTGGGTGCGCTGCTATTCCCCCATGGGGCAAAAGGATACTCTCGTGTAACCTAAACTCTCGTTATGTCCCTCAATTTTTGCCATGGCCCCAGCCTACTTCCTTGACCAACTTGATCTCCTTCTTTCTTTTCTTATCTGCTCGGCATTCCTCGCCCGGATCCCCTCCTGCGTAGGATTCTCTCTCATTACACCGTCAAATCTCCAGAAGGTTGCATCAGCTTGGGAAAATATCCAACGCCTACGAGGTTAAAAACACCCTGATGGAATTCGTGCTAGAGTTCTTCTCTCTTTTGCTCAAGGCTATCCGTTGAGAACACGGCAGTTTCCTCTCGTCCTCGAACCAAACTCGCGTTTTTTATTAACCACCAGACTCCTCGAGACTTTCGCATCCCCGTCCGATACCCTTCTTGGTTACAACCCCCCATTTTCTCCCCCTACATCCCACAGAGCTCACCATGGCCAACCCAGGGAACGTCATCGGCCGAGCGGCCTCTGCGCGCAAGAAAGGAGGATCACTGGATGAAAAGCGCTCCAGGCCGTTGGGTGATGACGTTGAAAGCCCTCATGATGTGGGCTCCATAACGAAGGACGGCAAAGGCGACCGCACTCACCGGAAGCTCAGGTCTCGGCACATCCAGCTGATAGGTCGGTAGACAAAAAAAAAAAGACAAAAAAAAAAGCAGCAAAATAAGCGGCTCGGGTGATGGGATTCCATCAAAAGCTTGTCTGAGGCGCTGACGATTTCTTGGGTTTCTTGGCTGCAGGTATTGGCGGCACCATTGGCACTGCCCTTTACGTCCAGATCGGCCGTGGCTTGATCGCGGGAGGGCCTGGGAGCTTGTTTATAGCCTTTTCTATATGGTATGCATCTCAATTCAAAAATAGACGGGTGGATTGCCTTTGCTTGATTGCTAGATTTGATCCAGCTAGTCTTGGAGTGCTAACGTTGTGATTATCAACAGGTGTGTCTTCATATTGGCAGTTACACTATGTAAGAAAGTTCTCTCCACGTGCGCTGGTCTTGATAAACCGCATGTACTAACCTATGTTTATCACGGTTTGTGTGAGAAAAAGGCATGGCTGAGATGGTCACCTATCTTCCCATCTCTTCGCCCTTCATTCGATTCGCAGGGAACTATGTCGATCAGGCCTTCGGCTTCGCAGCCGGTTGGAACTTTTTTGTGTTTGAGGCAGCTCTTGTGCCTTTTGAAATCACAGCCTGCAATGTGATAATACACTTCTGGTCTGACGCGTAAGTACACTCTCTATTCCGAGTCTTCATTTTAGTGTTGTGTGAGTTTCGATATTGAATTCTTTTCTTATATAGGGTCCCAGCTGGTGGTATCATAGCCATAATTATCGTGCTCTACGGGTAAGACAGGAACCAAATCTCATATCTGATACAAACAGCCTGTATCCCAAAAGCTAAAAAAACACCTTGCCAAACAGGCTGATCAATGTAATGGCGGTTCAGTGGTATGGCGAAACCGAGTTCTGGGCAGCTCTGGGCAAGGTCATTCTCACCATTGCTTTGTTGCTGTTCACTTTTATAGTAATGCTTGGCGGCAACCCCCTTGGCGATCGCTTTGGATTCAGGTATGTCTACTTCTTTCTACCTACTGGTTCTGTCCTCTTGCCCTCCGTACTTCTGCTCATGTAGGCTTATACCTCGGTCGATGGCATCCGCTTACAATAATGCGTATCTATTTCAAAAAGGTATTGGCAAGATCCTGGCGCATTTGCCGAGCTGCATTATTCGGGTGACCTGGGCCGTTTCTTGGGCTTTCTGCAGTGCCTCATTCAGGCATCCTTCACCATCGCAGGGTAAGTTTACAACTCTTTGATTTGCTCTAGTCCCTGTTTTGCTTACCAGGAAGAGAGGATAGTCCGGATTACGTCGCCATGGCTGCAGGCGAAGCTGAGAATCCTCGCCAAATTATGCCCAGAGCTTTCAACGCCGTGTTTGTGCGTATGCTCTCAGAGATTGCTCTTGCCCTCCCCCCTTAAACTTTATACTAATTCTCCATTTCAGTACCGCTTGACGGCGTTCTTCGTTCTCGGTGCGCTGTCCGTTGGTATCCTTGTGCCATACAACGACCAAGATCTCGTGAACGCCTTCAACAACGGCGCCCCTGGCGCAGCCGCCAGTCCTTATGTTGTTGCCATGAACAGACTACAGATTGGCGTGCTGCCGCACATTGTCAACGCCATGGTCTTGACTGCCGCCTTCTCCGCAGGCAACAGCTACGTCTACTGCGCCTCGCGCTCACTCTATGGTCTTGCACTCGAGGGCAAGGCGCCAAAGTTCCTCGCCAGGTGCACCAGAAACGGCGTGCCGCTGTACTCCGTCCTCGTGGTCCTGGCCATCTCGCTCCTCTCCTTTTTGCAGGTTTCAAACAACGCCGCGGTCGTCCTGTCGTGGTTCGTCTCCCTCGTGACCGCCTCCCAACTTCTCAACTTTGCCGCCATCTGCTTCACGTACACCCGGTTCCACAAGGCCCTCGCCGCACAGGGGATCGACCGTCGCACTCTGCCGTACAGAGGATGGTTTCAGCCCATCCCAGCGTGGATTGGGGTGATTGCGTGCACGACCATGGCTTTGGTGGGCGGGTACACCGTCTTCCTGCCCGGCAAGTGGAAGACACCCGACTTTTTGTTCTCCTACACAATGATCGTCGTCACCCCGGCCCTGTTTGTGGTTTGGAAATTCTTCAAGAAGACCAAGTTTCTCAAGCCCGACGAGGTGGATCTGAGGAAATATATAGACGAGATTGAGGAGTACGAGAGGAACTATGTCCCTCAGCCTTCCAAGTAAGTCAACCCCAGTTATCTGGTCATACGACCAAGCACTAACAAACGCGCCGTGTTGGTATCAGGGGACTATACAACAAGGTTCTCGACTTTTTGTTTGGCTGAATAGGCTTTTGATGACTGCGAGAACTGCACACATGCCGATCTTTTGGGTATCCTCCAGCTCTCAGACCAGCCACACGCTATTCAAGAGATGGTCTAGACTAGATCTAGTATATTACTTGCTCGAGGCGATTACATGACATACTGTACCAGGTTGGACCATCTGGTTTCTATATTTTCGTCCATCCCTGTTTTTTAACGCTGTTAGCTGCTCCCAATAAAGGCCTGTTTTCTCATTCGAGTGCCAAAGGAGATAATTAGGTAGTATACATCTACGTAGTATATAACATTAAAAAGGGACAATGGAGCATAAACCGATATCTCAGTAAACCTATGTATGATGAACAAGAATCGCTTCATTCAACCAAGAGATATCAAAAATTTATCTCGTATCATACAAGTCGGCGCACAATGGATTGACCATGTGGCGCCTATGTGGCGTGAAAACTGCGGGTTCCTGAATGCAGATTTTCCCAAGACTCGGATACTGACAAGCATGGATCGGCAGGTCGGCGCAAGGCTCAAGATTATAAAAAAGTAACGAGACACACCCAAGACGCCATACAGCTACGGCCCGCAGTCCGCATGGCGCGCTGGTGACGCCAATCGGGAAATCTGAAAGATTATAGTTTGTAATTCTCGTTTATTACGGGGATTGTATTACTACCACACGTTGGTTTCAGCAGGCCCAAGAACTACAGTCCTGTTCAGCGTCTCCCCACCAAACATAAGGCCATCGGATCCACTACCAGAAATCAGAATGGTTGCCCTCCTCTATAACTGTGTGTCCTTTGTCGCAGCATTGCACATCCCGTGACGAACTCACCCTCTATTTGACGTCCTTCAGGTAGACGTCACTGGTGAGAGTTTACTTATCAGTACAAGGAACAAAAATACAACGAGCGGATGTTTGTAGTAGGCGTTTTCGAGTTTGCTTACAAGATGAGGTCCGAGTTGGGCGGGATGGCACCGGGGAAGCCACGGGCTCCGTAGCCGTAGTCACTGATAGTTGCACCCGTGTCAGCAGCTCATACCGAGACCGAGATTCAGAGTTTGTCATTGCCGTGCGGGAAAGTACATACGCAGTTATGTCCAGAGTGGCCTTCTCACCAACCTTCATGGAGACGACACCCTCGTCCCAGCCTATGCAATTGGTATCATGTTAGTCAATTGAAGCCAATATTGGCAAATTGGCCCGCCCGGGGTCGGACTAGACTGCGGGAGACATACCCTTGATGACACGCTGAACACCGATAGCAGTCTCGAAGTCGCCCCTGCCGACGGAGCTGTCGAACCTGACCAGGAGGAAAGATACAAGTCAGCAATCTGGGAGAGTGGGAATAGCGCGGAGGAGTCATTTGAGACTTACTGGGCGCCCTTGTTGTTGGGCTTGGTGGTGTCCTTGAGGAAGCCAGTGTACTCAATGACAACGGTCTGGCCCACCTTGGGGTTGGGGCCGGTGCCCTCTTGCGTTGTGGTCTTTGTAACACCCATTTTGGCTGATTTTTTCTTCAGAAGTTTGTGGTATAAGAGGCTTTTGAAGAATGTCGAGATGATTGTAAAAGAGAAATTTTTTTTACAAAAGGCAGGGTCAACACTTCTGATTGAAGCTTTAAAAAGCTGCACGTTATTATAGGTGAGATTCTTCAGGGACGGTGGGGCTCACGCTTAGCTTCGGTGGGGTTCTAGCTATGTCGTCAGTGAGGGGGAGGGGTAATCCGAAGCTCCCCAGGCTGCTCTCCAACGTGTTTGTTGGTCGGGGAAGCTGTCGACAATGGAATCTTGGGATATGATTACGGTACCTACCTTACCTTGCCTACCTCTACCAAGTGACCGTGTTAAAGAGGCTCATTCGCGCACGTCTTCCATGTATCGATGGTAATTTGACTTGGATTGCATACTACTTCTTTATCAAATGCCGATTTTTGTCTTTACGGAGCTCAGGGAGCAAGCTACACACTCAATGGACTGGGAAGCACGAGCAATTCTCAAATCAAAGAGCATCCAGCTGCTCTCGCAGGTAGGTATCGCAAATACAAGCAAAAGTTCAAGTCAACGGCGTCGCGTACCCCCACCTGCTTCTTTGGTTCAGTATTCCCGGGACCTACGGGCTTTGCGAGTTTGCACGCCCGAGTAAGTATTACGTGGACCAGCAGTAATCCAGTATCCAAAGTACCTTACCTATCGACACTCAATCAAGTGTGTGATTTCCTTTGGGCCGGTCGGCGATGCCAACACATGGGATTCCTTGTCCAATGTTGCGTGCTTGCTCGAACAATGACGAGACATGCAAAAGACCTCATTGGTGGTAGGTTGAGCTCGCTTGAAGAGAGGGAAGCCGGCACACAATTAAACCAACAACGAAGCCACACGACCAGATACTATGGAACCTCGGTTCTGGCGAGCTTCCCTAGGCTAGTCTGTTACAATTATACAGTACAGTGTAATGACAACACCTGGCGATGTTTTGGAGTCAAGTCACACATATCAGTTGCTTTTTTACACCTTGCCTCACAAAAGTGGATGTGGAAAGCAATATGCAAAAGCAGAAAGGCGTTTGGGGAAATTGCGGTTTTTGCAGCATCGTTTTTTCTTGTGCCAACGGCAGAAATCTCCTGCAAACATTGTCATCGAACCAAAACGTTTCGCATGCATGTAGCGGCAGCCACGGGGACACACCTTCAATGTGCTTTTGCGAAACTAGGGGCCGAGCTGTCCAGCTTTGTGGCCAAGAGCGGGTTGAGGGAGACCGACAAATGACTGGTTTGATTGACGGAAGAATGGATGAATCTCCTACTCCGGAACAACCTCACGGGGGTCGGTCCCATGGATGACTTTGACCTCCGGCAACCGAAGAAACAAAAGTCCCTTGTTAAACATTCCTCCCATCAAAGATCGCCCGCTGCCAGCCCTACTTGCCCGCTCATCTGCAAGCCTAGACCGGTCGAGGGCGAGAAAAGCAGAAACCCCACTTCAGCCACGGAGTCGAGCCTCCAATTATGTCCATAGATCTACAAATCCCCTACGGAACTTGCCTTGATTTGACTTGGACATTCTTGCATGTGGTGGGGATCAATCTAGAAAAATACAGGTTCGGTTCTGCCCTCACGTTTGTCAAGTCCTTGTACCTGATGTACCTACTATAGAGAAAAGTTTGTTAAGATTGCGCTTTTTTGCGCAAGCCAAAAAAAAGTCAAACGACTGACTGGGTACATTCCGGTGTTTCTCCGTCACAAGTGCAAACTGCCGTGACTGTGTCAGGACAGTTCGGATGAGAGAATAACCACAGACCGACCAAACAGGTCTACTGTGTTGGCGTCACGGGCAAGGAAGGAATGGGGTGGCGCAGCGAGCGGCTTGCGATACCATTCTTTTATTGGATCATGCAGCAAACAACGCGTGAAAAAAATGAAGAAAACAAGGAGCCGGGGGTTTTCTTCACCCCCCCAAAGAAAGCTCCGGCATTAAAAGCTGATGGGAAAGGCTGAAAAAAAGGCAGTTGATAATAATATATCAAGCCGTGCCGCTGTCGCAGCCGTGACCATAGCCGTGATCTAGATCAACAGTAGTAAGCTGATAAAAAGTTTGACCGGCCGTCCGTTGTTGATTGGGTGGCGCGCACCATTTCGAGGGTCTTGAGGTTTTTTTTTCTCTGCATGCAATCTAGTCAGCCGGCATTTAACTTTTAAGCGCAGATGGCGAGAGACAGAAAAAAAAGCCAAAAAAAGCCGAACGAGCGGGGCTCGCCGGATGCCACGAGTCAAAAGGTGCTTGAAATTTGGAGCTGGCCGAGAGTGCTATGTTTCCGACGTCATGCTAGTATTTACGACGGTACAATCCAAGATGGAATGGCTTTTTCGTGTTGAAGAGGCAACATTTTTGAACAAAGATGACCCCCAGGTGCTATTGCTGTAGCCACCACATTAGCCAAACGTAGCAAATCAGAGGACGCGTCAATGCGTACGAAGCAATTGGGCTTTGCAGCCATCCCGCCAGCCCCTGGAGCTAAAAACCGGCCTGCAGTAGTTCTGAACGACGCCGTTGCTACCCAACATGACTTGCATGGATACTTACTGGCCATCTACAATACAGTACAGTTTTCATTGTCATTTAGAGATACAGAATGGGAGCAATTCGAAGTGCCGTAACAACCAGCAGGAACAGGTAAGTGGGATTGTTGGTTCCAGGTAATTAATCATCTTATTGCTTGTCAGCCAGATATTAGTACAACGTTTCTCGGCATCATTTCCAAAGCTGCAGAGTTCATCACAATAAGCCCTCCCTTGGACCTGCAGGTCGAATGCAGCAGTAATTTGGACAAGGAGAAACAATAATTGTAACGTCCCGGGCTGAAGAATAATGTCTGCTTTCGCTGTTGTTGGCTTTAGGAAAGGGATCTTCACTCATTTCTCCCGTTATCGGTACCAAGTTCTGGAACAAGAAATCTAGAACTACCGCACAGTATGGTCTGATGAATGTGACACCAGATGCTAAAGAAATTAGAACTAGAACACTAGAATTAGAAGTGCTAGAGAATGATCGATCGACGCCTCTTGTGTCCAGCAACTTACGTACCACCAAAAGGGACATGAAATCGTGTGGACATTGCCTGCATTCACTGCGCAATACGACTTGCGGTTATGTCTTGCTCACCTGAAGGCCAAGAACAAACTTAATATCATTTTTTCACGGGTTATCGTATTCTACGTCGTAGGCGAGTTGGTTAGTTTACACAAGTGTTGGCGTGCAAAACATACAAAGGTAAGCAGACATGTAGATACGAAGTGGGTACTTCTTAGGTGAGCAATTAGAGTCCCCTCATACAAGCAGAGACTCCTAATAATTACTGCCTTGCGCTTAGATACAGATCTGTGTTTGCATCTACCCGAATTCGGGGGGTCCGATATTAGTACTTGAGACAACGCTGCTAAATCAGACGGCAGATGGAAAGGTGGCAACAATTCAGATGGCGTCTCCAGTTCTTAGATTGTAACTCTTTACTCGCCGTTTAGCCCATCTCCATTGCGCGTCTTTCAAATTCAACTTGACTCGGGATGCACGTATTTATCTGATGAAGGAGAGAATACACGAAATCACATTCCAAGCGGTGAACGCGACTGACTTGAGGTAATTTATTTTCTTTTAGAGATCGGCAGTGATGCAAGTTAAGCGATGTTCATTTTACTTGGCTTCCACACTTCCGCGAGGGGTTTGAACTCAATGGAGCATTTCGTTCCTTCGTCCGTTTGATTCCCTCTGTCTGTCTGACAGAAGCTTGAAGGCAGGCAAGGAAGGGCTGGCGGACGGCACGGTCTAAACAGCCGTCCCATCGAATCGAATAGCCCAGGAAGCGGCAAGATGCTTTTACGTCAGACGACTCACTGCTCATCAGGATTGGGATGGAAGGCAAAAACCAAGACAAAAAAAAAACAAACCACCCCCCCCGGTGGTGATGAGGGAATTCAGGTCTTGCGGAGCTTCGTTTCACATTGAGTCCTCTGTCATTGATGGACAAAACGACCTGCCCAGCGCTAGAATTCAGGCCGGTGGGGGTGCGCGGCTATGCTCCAGGGACCGATTGCTCGGGGATTTGTTCCCCAGTTTGCGGTGGCTCAATGTTTCCATGCTTGACAAACAACAACACCGTGTCAGGTTTGCAATGTGCCGCCCAAAAGGCACAGTGTCACCAACATTGCGGAGCTAGGTAAACACGAAGTAGGTGGTAGTGATGTACCTGAAGCGTCGCATGGGATACACAGGCTCAGTCTAGAATAGCGCGACATTACGAGAGGCACCTTGGCAGTTAGGTGGTTGCGTGGTACGAACCCAGAAAAGCTCAAAGCCACACAAGGAAAAACTTGCAGATAAGTAGGGACTGTAATAAATAATATTGTACAGAAAAAAAGTATGTTGTCGCTCCACCGCTAGAATGTTGGCTATATCTCATCTCCATCATGACGGCATGCTGGCAAGGGAGAACAGTACCAAGTCTTGAGATGTTGCAAATTGGGCAATTGACGGTGTCGTTGAAGGGAGAAGGACGATGTGGCTGTCGCTCATGCACCGTCTAATAACCACCCCTGACTAAGTCGTACTCTGCGAGCAGGTAATTGCTTGGTTGTCTTATTAGAGCAACATGACACTTCTCCAGCCGATACCCTTACGCAGCAGTAAGCGAACGTGTGATCTGAGGTACTGGTAGGAGGAGGCGCAGGTATCATGCTAATCTTTTGTTCCCTCTTTAATCACAAAATAAAAAAAAATGAGCGGATCCAGCCCCCCGCCAGGACGCCACTATTATCCTGGGTTTAACCACCTTACCCCTTTGAAGAGGGGACGCAATTTCGGCGCCTTACCCTCCTTCACGAAAATACAGACGATTGATTGGCTCGTTTGATCGATTAGGGCCCCCACGGTGTCTATCCGTCCGTCAATCCACACACCACACCCATCGACAACCGCGCCTCCTAAAAAGGTAAGGGAAGGAGGGAAAAAAGAAAAGATTTTTTTTTAAAAAAAAATAACAGACATCAGCAAGGCGAGACTTGGGCCAGGTGACAAGGTAGTAAATGGTCTCAATCTTCTCAGCTGTCTCACTGCTCAAGTTACGTGCCTCTTCTTGATGAAGATTTTTTTGGTTTACGGTAGGTGCACTCGCTTTAATGATTAAGTAGTAAGGCAATCGATGCAATATTATTCAATGATACCTTGATGAGGAGAAAAAATGATGACTACTACCACGTAAAAAGATACAAACTCACTCGCTATCACTGAGCAACATTGGTATCCACGTTGACGACTACATTGGGAAAGCTTGGCTGCATCTGGCCGTCCGTTCTTCACACGTACCCTTTTGGCGACTGGGCCCAAACGCCAATGCACCGGGTGGCACTAACAGCTCTCGTCCCTGCGTCTAACGGTGATCTGTTAGCGTACGCCCAACGGTACATCCTTGAGCCCTGGCCTGTCGTTTCCATCCGTCCACTCGAAAAGAACGTGCTAGGTACCCTTGCATGCCTTGCAACCTTCCTTGAAGAGGTAATGTGGATGGATGGATCCCCTGTCGCCCCATCTTATTGCATCCATCCCTCGCCTTTCTCGCTTGCGGCCCCTCCCCTGTCGATTTCCAGCGCGGCCTATCACCCAGCGATCCCTCCCACTTCTTTCTCCTCTGCTTTTCTTCACTCCCTTTCCTTCGCTACCCTATCCTCGCCATCGCCTTCCACAACCGCGAGCATTCGACTGTTCGGCGACGAAGACTCTTCCAGTGCCGTGCCCTTCGTGTTTGTGATTGAGAGAGTATTTCCAGCTGGTTTTTGCCGGTTGGATTTCTTCTCTCGAACGCGAACTTGGAAGGACCCTTTGGAAAGTCATCGCGAATCCACGGGAGCCTCCATGCCAAGCTCAGTTCCCTCATGAGACCCCAGACGCGACGACGGATCTGAAGGACCATTCCGAACCCTCTCGCAGACGAATTTTCGTCGATACGCTCTTTTACAAAAACCGCCTAGATACACGATCAAGTCTTGGTGCTCATACGTCCTGTGAGTTGCTCATCAGCCGACGACGAGGGAGGACGATATATAAAAAGGGGAAGGGAGGCAGCGGATCCAGCCTGCGCCTGCCAGGCTGGACTTGAGTGATGCTTTCGCCGCTGCATGAGCAGGTTTACGAAAGGGGAAAGCACAGAGACGGGCGGCTTCTGGGTTACAGACGGCCAATATCCGCATCTTGAAGTCTATCCCCGGAGATATGCCATGCAGCGGACGATGCATTCTGTAAACTAAAAATGGGGGTTCCGTGGGCAATGGCTAACAACCAGCGACTTTCGTCCAGCTCGCTACACTCGTTCAGTGACATTTTTGTCAAGTACATTCGTTTTCAACACATCACCACAATGTGAGTCTGACTGATCTTCCTGCAGTCGAACATTGTTGACAAAGGTTCTTCACCAGAGCAAACTTGCCAATCCTCTTTGCTACCTACGATCGAACAAGTCGCATGTCACTTTAAGCGATTGCTTATCATAACAGCCGAAAACAACATGCACAGCTTCTCGAAATTGGCCGTGGCCTTTGTCGCGGCTGCCTCGTTCGCCAGCGCAGAGCCCGAGACGCAGGCCGGGATCGAAAGGCCCATCATTTACTTCCCGAGGCACATCAAGAGACAGTTTGTCAACACGACGACTCCCGCTAGCGATGCCTCGTCCTCAATCTCAAGGCCGCCCCCAATCCCCGTGCCGGAGACCTCATCATTCTCATCGTCGGCTTCGTCTACGGCTCAGGACTTCACAGCCTCAAGGCGGCCCACAAGCATAGATGAGTTCTTCAGCACTCTGAGTGACTCGTTGACTGTCGGCTCGACCCCCTTCAGCCAAAGACCCGCGACTTCGGGGGCAGGAAGAAGCTCTGCGACTGGTGACGTGACTCCGATCATCGTCCCAAGCTCGGCTTCACCCCCTTCGACGGCTGCTGTCAAGCCAGGTTCAGTGTCTGCTCTCACGACTGCCCAGAACTCAACCTCTGCTGCCACATCCGAGTCTGTCACAACTCCCGGCTCCACTTCGGGCCCGGCTGGTACACCGGAGTCTTCCTCGGCTTCCGAATTCACGAGCGCGGCAGTGACGTCTCGGGCTTCCACTGCTACCTCGAACACCGGGTTGATCCCGGAGACCACCATTCTTCCAACCACGGCTACTTCGAACACTGGTTTGATCCCGGAGACCACCATCCTTCCAACCACCGCAAGTCTGAGCACTGCGGAATCGGTTGTAACTCCCAGCATCACTTCATCTGCTAGCTCGTCTGGTATTTTGATCGCCCCCACCGGTATCGTGACCCCGACAAGCTCGAGCTCGACCGAGGACCCTGTGTTTGGTGGCATTGAGACATTGATCAGCAGCATCGCTTCCTCTATCTCGACGGTTCTGCAGCCCAATGGCACCGCTCCTGTTACGACCACCCCTGTTACGTCCGTTGACGCCGCCTCGACTACTATCGCATCTGACACCCTCAGCCCGACCACTGCGGTTATCTCCACCACTGGGCCAGTAACTTCAGTCCAACCCCTGCCTCCAGTTTCCACTCCCACCGCGAATGGAACGGTTACTTCCCCACCCGTAGAATCGCAGACAACTGCCTTGCCCACGACAACCCCCGGGTTTCCACCGGACACCATTGTCACAAGCCCGGGTGTTACTGCCAACAGCACGCAGGTTCCTACCACGACTCCTACTACGATTCCCACGGCGATTCCGACTACGCAGCCTCCTGTTACCGAGCCGAGTGTTACTCCCACAGTTCTGCCACCCAGCTCTAACAACACTATCCCGAGCAACACGACGACCCAGCTACCACCTACTCAGCCTCCCACGCTCACTCAGCTGCCAACCACCACCACCAGCCCTGCTATTACACCATCGGTGGCGCCCACCTCGGCTGCGAGCACCTCATCGACGACGAGCAGCGCCAACTCCAATGACGACTGGCTCCCGACCACCATCATCGTCCAGGCTCCTCTTCCGTCCTCAACGGGTTCCACGACTAACACTCCGTCGTCTATCCCCACTGTGCTGCCATCGGATTTGCCCAAGATTATCAACCCATCTGACGACATCACGGAGCCACTGGGTCCTGACATGATGGAGATTCAGGTTGCGTTCAAGTTCGCTCTCAATTACAGGTTCATTACCAACGAGAATCCCAATGCGGGAGCTCAGATCTTTGAATATCTTCCCAAGGCGCTGAAGTACATGGAGGGATTGACCGAGGAGCAGAAGAAGAGGCTTCAAGTTCTCCGAGTGGTTCCCCTCAACACGGAGCAGCAGCTTGGCTACGTCACCTCTGTTGCGATCGCCACCTGGCCCAAGGCCTATTTCCCTCAGTTGCGTCTGGACGTGAAGACACCGTTTTCGCAGTTTTACCAGAACACTAGCAACGGCATGCTCGCCCACAACCTGACAACGTTGGTCAACCCGGCTATCGACATTCTCCCTGGAGCTACTCTTGACGGGAAGCCTGCTGGTGCAGGTTCTGGCACTGGAGGTAACGGGTCGAACGGCCCCAACGATGTCTTCAACAACGATAACAACAGCACCAACCAGTCAGCCACTCAGCGCGGAACTGTTGCTGGTATTGCATTTGGTGCTGTTTCACTCGCGGCTGCCTACGGCGCTGCCATGTTCATCGTTGCGCGTCGGTACAAGAAGAAGAGGCAGGCACACCGTCGGTCCAGCTCAGTTGCGACGCCCTCGGAGATGCGGCAGTCGGGCAGCCCTGCCTTGATGGGTGGTGCACTTCTCAGCCGCGACTTTACGCATTACGGTGGGGTCATGGGACCAGCTGGTGGCCGTGAGAGCCACGGCAGCAATGGTAGTGGCAGGAGCGCGGGCAACTCCGCTCGCACTGCTGGCATCTCTGCGCCCGTTGCACAGGAGAACTCGCTCGGCTGGAACTGATCTCGGTGTCAGTGTTATCACGCACACTTGCATATGAAATCATTACGCAGTTTCCGACTACGGTTTACGCTACTTGCCATACCCACATCTACTGCCCACGCACCTTTTATTTTGTCACTTGACTTTTCAACAACTTCGATACCCCTCGGGAGGTCATTGTTTTGGATTATTGCATACGACCAGCCTTGTGTTTCAGTGCTGCTTCGTCGTGGAACTGCGTCGGCTTTTGGCTTATAGACATCTGTATGCTGATATGTCGCCATCTTCTGTTTTTTTGGATGCTTCCAATTTTCTCTTCAAGATCTTCACCGAACCGTTTTGTCCTTTAGCGGAATGGCCCTCCTCCTTTTTTCTTATAAGATTCCTCGCCGGTTCGCGATTGGACCCAGGAAAGCTACAGCCTGCAACCCTATTGTACTCTTCCTACACGCGGGCACAAGGTGACTTTTGGCTTGGACGCCCTTTTTAATCTCTATTGTTTTCTTCTTGTACTTCATCTCTTGATTGGTCGCGGGCGGTGTGTAGGTGTATCGGACATCTACCTCTAGCTCTGTGGTAGAACATCGCGAACGAGCTATTTGGCCAAGATTCTATGTGTATTGTGTGTTGGATGTCAAAACATGTCAGCGAGTTGTGGACAATGAAAGGTAGGGAGGGGATATGCATGTATGAAGGACCGCGGCAAAGTCGGCCATATTTCCTCCCGGTCGGGCAGATCAAAAATCCAAAATCCACATACTCCAAGGGACTGGCGGGATTCTTGTTTGCTTCCTTTCTAGTTGTTTGGATCATCTTTTTCTCGTTTATATACTTTCCTACCCTTGGACGGAGTACAAGAAAAAAGGGAGGGTTTCGGATAAAACACTGCCTTTGTAAATAACGCGATCGAGATGTCAAACGACTGATCTCGCCAGTCTGCCAGAACAAAATCAATTAAAAAAAAACAAAAAAAAACATCTCGATTTCTTTCCGAACACTTTTATCCTGGCATTTGTCAACGTTATTCCTTTGAAGCCGAGATGTGAAAGCCACGCGTCAAGCGCTTAATGAAGCATATCATCACCAACTGCTTATACGAGTAGAGCAGATTTGCTTGCAGTCGTACCAGCCCTAAGATTCAGCCATGAGGGATATGCCCA
Source organism: Pyricularia sp. CBS 133598 (assembly GCA_004337975.1). NCBI lineage: Eukaryota > Fungi > Ascomycota > Sordariomycetes > Magnaporthales > Pyriculariaceae > Pyricularia > Pyricularia sp. CBS 133598. Next base: position 3,776,763 of record RRCJ01000002.1, read on the forward strand.
ATGTAGGCTACAGGATGGTATAAGCGTTCAGCGTTCAGCCTTGATAAATGGCCGGTGCTATTACCCAATTCGCCTGCAAGTGTCCAAGGGAGTGACGAGTAACGAATGACAGGTCTCCCCGGGTTTCTAAATTAGGATGAAAATGAGCTGCGCGATGGGTCAGACAGAGGGAGGTCCAAAATGAGATTTTCCTTGTGTCATGTTTCTGGTTTATAGCCAAGGTAGACTAGGGAATCTGGTCTTGGAATTTTGTTTTTTTCAATTGTTTTTTTTTGTTCTAATTACAAATCTCTGCATACAAGTGCATCCATGCGGTCGCTGCTTCTGGTGGCTAGGTTGTTTCCTTCGGCGCATCTGGGCTGATGTCATCCGAATTCCGGACCATTTCGTTAGGTACCTTATTCAATGGTCAAAGTCAAAGTAAAAAGTTTCATTTCAGCCACGATACCTCAACTGCCCATGGAAGCGTGCCAAAAAAAAGGTATTCCCCCCCCCCATCACCTAACAATACCAATAAGAATCTCCTAACGGTTCAGCTCTAGTCGCCCGCAGACGAGGCTTCTGCTTCCATCAACGGTAGGGCGGGCAGCATCGGCTCATCAATAGGTAGCCAGCCCTGATTGGGACCTTTTTGGCCGCCGAGAAAACCAAACAAAGGACAACGATGGCGTCGTCGTCCAGCCACCGTGCGGGATCTTCATCCAGTCCACTACCTGGCAGTCACCATGGACCCTACGACGAAAATCACCTCATTGCCAAAAGCTCGAGTTCACTGTCGGTAGACAGCGAGAGGAAATGGGATGATGAGAGGGCTTACCACGGTCGAGAGAAGGAAGATGCCATTGAACTCGAAGCACTTCATCGCCAACGTGATGATGATGATGATGATGACGACGACGATGGAACTCACGATTCCGCCAACAGTCTCAGCGGCCCCAAGGCATTCTACACGGCCAAACAGGAAAAGGCCGTCGTGAACAAGTTTGACCGTCACTTGGTCATTTTTATAGCCTTAATGTATATGCTGGCGTTTCTGGACCGGTCGAGTATGCCAGCTTTCTCATCTGTCTAGTCTCCGTTGCCTCTGCTACTCATGCAGTTATCATCTTGCCTATCTGGCTTCATCGTACCCAAGTCATTTTCGTTTGATGCTTCCTCTCTCCATCCCCCAAAGCGACTTTTGTCCATGTACCATGCATAAAATCTCAACATTCGAGGCATGCTCCCTCGTCAATTCTGTTTTGCATAGGACAATACTTCCTTGGGGTGAAAAGCCATGTCGCAAACTGCGTATACGGTGCTGACACCTGCCCCAGATATCGGCAACGCGCGCATCGCCGGCATGGATGTCGACCTCCAAACGTCCCCACCGCGAGACGACTGGTACACATGGGCAATACAGGCCTTTTACGTGTCTTATATCGGCTTCGAGTGGATGTCGCTCCTCTGGCACGTCATCCCGCCTCACGTTTACGCATCTATGCTAGTGCTCTCCTGGGGCGTTGTCGCCTCGCTGCAGGCGGTGGCCCCTTCTTACCCTTTCTTGGTCGTCTTGAGAGCGTTGCTGGGTATCGGCGAGGCTGGATTCACTGGGATTCCACTCTATCTTTGCATGTTCTTCAAGAGAGATGAGCTTGCTTTCAGAACGGCCATTTTTGTATCGGGTATGTCAATGTCATATCCATCACCCTTGAACTAAAACCCTTTGAAAGACATGAACAGCAAGCTCTTGTCTTTTTTCCCCAGTTATATTTTGTCTTTGTGCTCACAAACAAAACAAAAAGCTGCTCCGCTGGCTACCTCGTTCGCCTCCACACTCGCCTGGCTCATTCTACAGCTCGGAGAGGCCAGCCCCATCACTCCATGGCGCCTCCTATTTCTCGTCGAAGGCTTTCCATCAATCATTGTTGCCGTCATCGCCTGGCGCATCGTTCCAGACTCACCACATACGGCATCATACCTAACATCGCGCGAGAAGAGGATCGCCAGGCTCCGCCTCCAGAAACAGCATCAATCTCAGCCAAGCACCACCACGGGGCACGGCCTGAACATCAGAGAAGTCCTCGCGGTCTGCACCGACCCGATCGCCATCATCCCGTCTCTGATGCTCTTCCTCACCAACATGGCATACTCATCCCTCCCCGTGTTCCTGCCCACCATCCTCGAGGAGTCGATGGGTCACGACAGGCTCCGCGCCCAGGCCCTCTCGGCCCCTCCCTACCTCGTGTCCTTCTTCTGCGTCCTCGCCACGGCGAAAATATCCGACTCGATGCGATCCCGCAGCGCCTTCCTGGTCCCCTTTGCGCTGACGTCGGCCCTCGGCTACGCGACCCTCGCCCTCTCGGAGCACGTCCTGCGGCTCCAGCCCGCCAGCGCCATGCGCTACCTGGCCGTCTACCCGGCCGCCGTGGGCTTCTTCTGTGTCGTCGTGCTCACCGTCGTCTGGAACGTTAACAACCAGCCCAGCCGGTCGCGGCGCGGCGCCGGCTTCGCCCTGATGCAGACCGTCGGCCAGTGCGGCCCTCTACTCGGCGCCCGCCTGTACCCCAGGTCCCAGTCACCGTTTTACACGCAGGGCATGGCTGTCTGCGCCACGGCCATGCTCGGCGTCGCTGGCCTCGCTCTCGTGCTGCGCTGGGTGCTCGTCCGGAGGAACCGCGCATTGGATGAGCGGCGCGCCTCGGGCCGCGGCTACAGGGACCACAGTGGCCGTGGTGGCGAGATTCCCGGCGCAGATGCAGGTTTCCGCTTCATGATCTAGACTAGTCTAGTGTCTATTGACTAATACAACAACACATTTTCTTCATCTTTTTCTTTCTTTTTCTGTTCCTTGAAATCCCCACGTAACCTTTGGTCAGGCTAGGCGTGCCGTGCTACCTTTATCTCGGTTACACAACTGCATCACCCTATACACAGGGATGAGCTGTCTTCTGTGCACTTCTTTGATATTCTCTGGTCTCACGCAAAATCCGTTCTCTCTACAACTTTCATGCTGCTGCGACGGCCAGATGTCTATCATGCGTATATCCGTTTTCGTCCGGTGGCACAAAAAAGTCTAGACCTGCTCCAGCCCAAAGTCCGGCAGCCATTACGGGACAAAAGGTCCCAGGTGGTGCGGTTGCACATCTAAGGAGTCAGGATCTTCCCCTTAAATAGACTGGGATTGTATCGAAAGGTCTAGCCTTTGGTTGGATGGGATCATACCCACATCACCAAGTACCTACCTCTATGCAAATGTGTGGTGTAGAGACATAACTATAATCAATGCATGTTTCCCAGAGTCGTCCAACTAAGCCAAGCTGTATTGATTTCCAGTCCGTGTGACAAAAGTTTTCTACAAACAAATTCCTCATCATGTATGTATTTAACCTGTACCACACAAAAAGTATGATCACACTGGCATCGTTAAACATAGCTGCACCAGGTGATTGTGCCAAGCCAACATGGATATGTATGTATGTTTTTGCAACCAGCAACACTCAGTAGTAGCAGCTACATAAGGCTGTCAGCCATTAGAAACAGTTACCAAGAAACTGAATACACCAGGGTTCCCAACTGATGCCATCCGCAGATGTGTCACTCATATGGCGCAACATTCTTGGATCGTTTTCGGATCCAACAGCGCATTTGATGACGGGGCCAGTCTCACACCGTCAAAGATGAACCCGCAACCACATTATTGTGCTCACGAATGGGTTCTAACAAGGGAAAGGCGGCTGAGTTGAGGGAATCAGTTGAGAGCAAGTAGCCAGCATCATCATCGAAATTGTCCTCATTCGTTAGGCTATCGATTCCCGTGCTCGCGACAGTGGCGGCTCGAGAAGCAGATCGGCTCGGCGTTGCAGCCCCTTGCATTCCAGAAACAAGTGTATCAGCACTGGTAAAGCCCGGAACTAACGAATTCTCGGCTTCCGAATCCGCTTTCTCGTCCGAGACCTTTGAAACTGGTGGCTCATCTCCTCTCGTGTTCTCAGTATTTAGTATTTCCGACCTCCGTGCAAGAGGGTAAGATGGTTGCTGCTCAGGAGGAGGAGCGTCGGCCGTAGTAGCACCAGCAGCTTCTTCTTGTATGCTTCGCTCAAACTCAGATGACACCTCAACAATCTGTTCAAGATGAACGCCAAAGCCTGTCCGAAGGTTTGCACGATGTATCGCGCCTGCGCTTGGCTCTCGGTTTATCAGGAGTCCTCTATTCTCGTCAAACTCTGTCCGAAATCGGGAGCCCTGCCTCTGAGGGCTTGTCTGCCCAGCTTTTGGTTCTTCACTTGAGTGTATAATTGCATATTCAAAGGCACCGTCACAAGAGCTCTGGGGCCTTGGAGTACCGTGGGTAGCCATGGGTCCCTTGCGGTACTGCCGGACCTTGAACCATTTCACTCGACGCCATGGCTGATACCAGTGTACCTTTTCCTTGCGCATCGTGCGTCTCCGTCTCTGACCGTCAGATATATCAAGGTCATGCGAAGTACATTTTCTCAGTTTGTCGCGGTAGTATCTGCCCAGCCTGCTATTTTCTAGCCTGAGCTTGAGCTTCTTGAGTCCGCCGCCGCCGCCCCGTAGGTGTTGACTGTTAGAGCGACTTTGGGTTTCGCATTTTAGACTGGCTTCGGGTGGGTTTATCATGAAGAGCTTCCCTTCACTCGTCTGAATAGTGCCAGCACTGTCGGCGGCTATTCTCCCGTCCGGATACGATGTGCAGTCGATGGTTTGGGGGGAAGCCTCGAATAGCGGTTCCGTTGAAAAATCAGTTACACCAAGGCCGACTTTCTCAAGGCCCTCAAAAAGACTACCATGGATGCTGCTTCTCTGTAGGTTCCGAGCCGCCACCACTTCCATATTCTTTCTTGGAGGCTCAACCTTTGGGAAAGGTCTATACACATCCAGGGTGGGAGAAGTGATCTCTTGTATCTCAGGAACATGGTGACCCGATATGCCAGTGTCAGAGGTTGCCGGCTCGTCGATTCGGGAGGTAGCGTTGTCTTTGGGTCCTTCAGCTGATGTTGTAGAAACATCGTCGGATCTATCTACTGTGGTGACCGTATCCTGTCTAGATTGTTTGTCCTCATCAGATGTTTCGTGTGCCTTTTGGCCATGCCCAGAGGAAGATGATGTTCTGAAGAGCAACGAAAGTCGACCATATGGCTTGCTGAACCGGCCCAGAGACACGAACCATCGATCACGTAATGACCCACGCGGAGGGCTGGCAGTTTCGTCGGAGGAACGTTGGCCCTTGGTTGGATATGAGAACGAGGTGCTTCTGACCGCGGCGCAGGTAGCATCTTGGCTGGAATAAGCCAACTCGAGTGATCCATGTCTGAAGGAGCGCCCGACCGTCCAGGGAACCTCGCTGTTCAGAAGGTTTTCGACGTTACCGCCACTTAGGGTGAGGGACTCCAGGGACGGGAATGGATTGTCTAGGAGGAACCTGTATGGGCGCGGCGATCCGTTGCTTGATCTCGATACGTTTTTGGCGGTGCTCCACTGCAAAGGATTTGGCAACCCTTCCTCTTCGCTATTGGAGCTAGGCTGTACTTGACGTAGCTGAGTCGACGTGGGAGGGGCTCTCAACTGATTGCGAAGCTTCAGACTGATTCTCTTCTCTTTGTTCGACTGGCTCGGTGGTATTTGACATGATACGGCCTCGCCATTGTTGTAAGGTTCCGTCGCAAGAGGCACCGGCTGCAAATTGGATGCCGAAACACGTCTCAGGGCATCGGGCCTTGGCTCAACGTTCTCATCAGCGCTACAAGCCTTGGATGGCTTACGAACTTGCGAGCCAACGTTCTCCTAATGACCGATGAGCTCTCGCGACGAGATTGCGCGCCCCTGTCCGGTTCGGCCAGTTATATCCCATGTCGATGGTCGCTCTTCTCGAACAGTTTGGCTACCACTGAAGATGGAGGGCGAGACCTGTCGCCGATGAGCGGATATGTGTGGAAGCGAGCCGCTGAGCATTGTGGCGACGAGTATATGGGTGTAACAACAAGTGAACTTGGTCGAGGTGAGCTTCGGCATGCAGTATGATAGTGTAAAAGCTGTGTGTGACCGATGGCGAGAGAGTACACCAGGTCGTAACTTTTGATGTTGAAGAAACTGTGCTTTGAAAAAAAGACAATGCTAACGGTGACGGGGAAAAGATACTTGAGCGCCGGGATCTTGTTTTGAGTTTGGTTGGATGGATTCTATATTCAGAAAACAACAAGAGTTCGACACCAACACCAGTGGCAAATGATTAATGCCAGAAACGGCATCCTAGGCAGGTAGGTACCTTACCTTTCCCTGAAAAAGGTTCAAAAAGTCTATGCGTGTCACTTAGGAATTATTTGCAAAACACTCCGACTCGATCGATACCTTGGGCGTACTTTCCCCAAGGAGGGAGCTACTGACAATATTTTAGAGTAGCCAGAGGAAGCTCCAACAAATGACGGAAGTCGCATTTGATACGCATTTGCATTGGCAGCGATAGATTCCATAAGGTACCTTACCTAGGTAAGGTCGGTAGGTACTTATAAGAGAAGGTACCTTATGAGAGGCACGTAACACCGTAAAAGTGGTTTCTTGTGTAGCTAAAATTTATTGTATTTGAGCAACAAAGCTAGGTAGGAGACACCCAATATCAAGTTACCTACCTGCCCAAGGTAAGTAGATAGGTATGTACTTCAGCAGCAGTCACAGCCGCGTATAGAATCAAACACGGACTGGCAGGCGCAAAGTGCCAATTACCAATTAACAACCACCAGGAGCTATCAGCTACTACTGTATGTAGCAGAGATGCTTTTTTGCTGAGTTTCGGCCCGGCCACTCATGCATCATATCACGTGACATATACAACCAAAGCTTGGGGGGAGCTAGTCTCAGTGTCCACTCAATTGGACCAATCCCCACTCAGCTAGAACCAATCAACATATCATCGAAACTGCCTGCAATCATCGCTCCGAAGCCAATTGCTTCAAACCTCACACCCCCGAAAACGTGCCATTGACCCTTCAGCCAACATGCGACGGTCGATACAGAGACTCGCGAGCGTCAAGCCTCACCGCTACCTCGAGCCCGGCACCGCCACTGGGCTCGCAGGCCTGCGCACCCACGGCTCTCCCCGATCGACCCTCCTGTACCTCTACTCGAGCACCCTGGAGCAGCTCAAGGCCGTGCCCGAGCACTCCGTCTACCGCCAGTCCGTCGAGGCCCTCACCAAGCACCGCATGTCTATCCTTCAGTCCGTCGTCCCCCCAGGACACGCCGAGTGGGCAGCCAAGGCCAGCCAGAAGATCGAGGCCAACCCGGACTTTTTCCACTCCACCGCCGAGGGACCAGTCGGCGGCACGAGCGTCACGCGCGTCGACAGGAACGGCGAGACCTTCTTGGTCCGCAAGAACCAGCAGGAGAGGGACATGCGCGACGAGGAGTGGGACGGCGAGCCCAACGAGGGCCCGGAGCTGGAGGGAGCCAGGTCCAACGAGGAGCGCTCCAGGCAGGCGCAGAAGATGCTGAGGAAGTCCCATGACTACTCTTCGCGGGTAGACTGGGAGCCCGAACCTCAGTTGACTGCCGAGCAGTAAGTATTCCCTTAATTGTTATCGGAGACCAGAGACGCAAAGAGACTCGACCTGACTTGGAGTTCTTACCCAACAACAGAGTTGAGGAGGTCGAGAACAAGCTCGGCGCCGGACTCATCGAGGAGGTTGTGCAGGTGGCCGAGGGTGAGTTGAGGCTAGTCAAGACCATGATTGAGGGCAAGGTGTAAGTTGTGTTTTTTGTTTCTTCCCTTGTCTTTGTGCTATTTGAGATTGTCCATACACTTTGTTTACCAGCTAACAATCATCATTCATAGATGGGAGAGCCTGGAAGAGCAGCCTGCCGAGGGGCAGTGGAAATACTTTGAGAGAAGAGCTGCGTAAACAGTTGAACTTGGTCGAGGCAACAGCTGAATTGGAGTTTACAACTAGAAGGCAGTCGACGGGGTATCGTGGAAAGGCCGAGCAGTGTACAGTATAGACCAGTTCGGTGTGTAAATACATAGAATCGGACAGGATATGTGAGGTATTGCGATGGGTGATTTCAAGTTCTGTGTGTCGACATCCACGCGTTGCATATTTCGGGAGGCATGATCGATGGCCGGCCATGTTTAGGGTCTTTCAGCCTCTCAGGATTACTTGCAGATATTGCACCAGTCTATTTGCAGATTTTCAACCTTTCTCTGCCTAGTGCGACGTATGTATCTCTTGTAGTCCAGAGAACTTTTGTCCTCGGAAAACCCCATCTTTCCACTCATTCTAAATTTTTAAATTTTTTCACTTTCTTCAATTATTTACTTCTCCCTCAATTCAACAGTGATTTCAACCAAACTTCTAACGTTGATCAACTGAGAAAGCGAGGAGGAATCAAGGTCAACCCGATTCAGTGGGCGACCTGAATCGAGCAAGGAACCTCGTGAACTTCTTCCTGGAGCTCACTTCTCCATCAAGCGCCGCATGGAGAGAAGAAGAAAAAAAATGTCACAAATAACACCACCCTCATTCGCACATTACCGCGAGCCTCTCAAGCGCAAACGCACCCGCTCAGTGTCCAGTCGCGCCGGCAGCAGCGCCGGCTTATCGTCCAACCCGGGCCCGGCGCCGTCAGACGTCATCAACCCGCTGTCGTACACACCCACCGTGCTCAGCCAGCTGCACCTGGCCGGCCACAGCGACGCGGACCTGCTGCCGTCGACGGCGGTCCCGGATTTTCCGCACCGGCCGCTGCTGCGCGAAAAACTCTCACGCGGCCAGTCGTCGTCTTCGCCGCCCGAGACGAACGACGACGAGGAGGTCCGAGGGAAGGATGCGAAACGGCGCCAGAACGCAGAGCACGCGCACCGTGTGGCCGAGCGCCACCTCGGCGTCCTGACGGCGCTGATCCATCGCTCGCTCGAGGAGGGCGATATCGCCCGCGCCAAGCGCGCCTTTGGCCTGCTCGTCCGCTCCGAGATCTGGGGTGCCAGCGTCGATCTGAGGAAAAATGGGTACTGGGCGCTGGGCGCGGAGATTCTGATGCGCGAGGACGAGAGGCCCCCCTCGCCGTCGGGTGCTGAGGCGGGTGGTGAGGAGGAGGACAATGCGATGCGGTCTGACGATGACGTCGTCGACAAGGAGGAGGCGATCCCCTGCCGCTGGGGCCGCGCGTCCAACATGCCGGCGGTCAGGGAATACTTCCGCTCCCTGATCAGCCAGTACCCCTGGAACAGGTTCCACCCGCGGTCCATGTCCGCGCTGAGCTTCTGGCCTGCCCTGTTGGGCTGCGAGCTGTACAACACCTGGATCGAGCAGGTCCGCGCGCTGAAGCGGCTCGAAATCGAGGCTGAGGATTGGAGCCTCGTCGACGACACCAACGAGGAGGGGGCCCATGACGGTAGCGGCGCCGTCGATTCGGCGTACCTGAAGCTGCAGCGGCGAAAGCGCGAGGCGCGCGATGCGATCCGCCTCGAGGCGCTCCGCCAGATGCGCGACGTGGCGCGGTCGATGGACGACTTGATGATCGCGCCGCCCTATTCGACAAGCCATGAGATTCTAAGGCTGAGGGGCATGATCGCGCTGTATATGGCCGACTTGGTGGTGCCTCCCCGGCCCAGGACGGAGGGCGAAGAACACGAGGCAAAGGTTCAGCGCGGCACCGAGATGGACAGGGCGCGACACCGCTTCCGAAAGATCATCGAAGATGGAGGCGAGGTCGAACGCTGGGTTGGGGACTTTGTCTCACGCAGCACGGATGATGAGGATGAGGAAGACGAAGATGACAGGAGCAGCAATATCGACCTTCCATTCTTTTCTTCGTTGCCCATTAGGGGACGATGAGGTCTAAAAGAAATCTAAAAGTCCCATGACGATTATGGCTACGTAACGATTGTACAAGATGGAACTCCTGGGAAGAAGCAAGACTGATGCGTCGACAACAAACACACGCCAGATCTATCTATGACTACCCTTTGGTACCGGCGTCATGTCCTTCTTGTGCGGGTTCCAGCGCTCCAAAATGACGACCGAGTTCTTACTCCCAGCGACAACACACCAAGCACCGTCCATACTCCATGCAACCTGCCTGGCCAAAACAGCCGACGCACTAAACGACTCAACCTTGTGTGGCTTGATCGGCTCGTTGGGATCCGAGATGCCGTATTTCTCTTCCCAGCCGGTTCTCGCCTCGGATCCGGTGGTCTCCCTGGTGGCAAGCTCCTTGGATGAAGTGACTGAAGGCGCCGTCTCAGCGGGCGTCGAGCGAGCGCTCGATGCGGCCCTGCTAGTTGTCGGCTCGCGTCTCAGCTCGCGCCCACTACTCGAGGTCTCGGTCCTCAGCTTGCTGACGGGGCGTTCTACGGCCCCGACAGTGGGCTTCTTACGCTGCTGTCGTCGGGGCTCCAGCCAGCTAGGTCTTTTGGGTTCCTCGCCACCCTCCTTTTCCGACTTTTCGAGCTCCTGCATGTAGTCCGCATACGCCGTGAACCTTGCCATGTCCCAGAACATGATCTTGGAGCCGGCATTACCGAACGCCAGGACCGGGTGCATGCCCTTGCGCTGAAGCATGCTGAAGCGCATGTAGAACTGAACCCCGCAGCCCTTGGTATGGAAGGTCATGAGGCGGCTGTACGGACGCGGGCAAGATTTGGTGTCGGCCTGGCGGACAAAGGACGACCGCGTAAGCTGGCTCGGGTCGTAATTAGTAGGTGCGTCCAGGGCCGCCGGTGGCGGGTCGTGCGAACTGAAGCCCTCGATCCGCCACATGACGATACAATCCTCGTGACAGGCTCGCGAGAGGACATTGTCACCGTAGAAGGAGACGCTGGATAAGATAGGTTGTGAGTGGAGAGCTCGTCTTGGGAAAGATACAAGGCGCATACCAGTCTATTAGGTTAGGGTGTATTTCGTTGGTCAAAAAGTGTGGGTAATATACGACGATGGGTCGTTCCATGTGTTGGTTAGGAAAATCGGGTAAAGCCCACTGAGAGATGTTCAAAGTTAGCAGCAACCCAGCACAACAGGTCCACATGACCTCAAGGGGTCACGGCCATGTTTGCTACTTACCATGCTAATAACTCTGTCATGGCCTGCTGATAGAATATACCTGCCTGTTTGGTGGAAGGCCTAGAGAAAGCAAAAATAACGATTAGTCGGCCGATCATCACCTTTGCTGCGTGATGGGTGACTCCCATACAATACTGAGCAAGTACCAGGAATGGTTCTCTCCACCCAGGATGCCCACGCATGGCTGTTGAGAATGAACAGGGTCCAGGCTCCAAATGCGCGCAGTAGTATCATCGGAGGCGGATGCAATGATCAACGGATTCGCTGGCGAGGTTATCAAATCGATAATACCCTACGTTACTTGGAGTCAGTGGCATGAGCATTTGGTCATGAATGTCAAGTAGGGCAGACACCACTTCTTCTAGCCAAGAGAACCTACATCACCATGCCCAGCAAGGGTCTGTGTACCAAATGCCAAACCGGTTAGTATGTGATCCCGGATTTATGCAACGACCAATCCTACTCGACACCCCAAAACAACTTACAAGAGCTAGCGTTCCCTTGATCACATCGTAGACCTTGACGTTGTTACCTCTGCCTCCAATACAGAGCAAAGGGGCTTCTGTTTGTGCATCCCGACTCCACGTACAAGAGTAGTCTAGAGCATCGTGCTGGAGGCATGTTTTGTCAACAAACAGAAATACTTGGGATGGCTATATTGGCATGAGAGATCTCACATCGTCGTCCCTGATGACCCTAATAATCTCACATGGATTTTTGTTCGGCTGGGCTGTGTGTTGGAGACGACAAACGAGAACCTGGCGGGAGTTCATAAAACGTCAATATCAAGGCTGTTCTGTATCGATGAACCTAACGCAAGGTGGCACTATGAGATGGGACTCACATGCTTCTTGCTAGCTGCCGCAAAGATCTCGGGTGAACCTTGTGGGTTCCAGGGGTAGAATTTGACGTCAAAGAACTCTGCGTAGAGAAAAAGTAGCAGAAAAGAGACGAGTTAAAAACAAAAGTCTACTGGTTCCTGTAGTTTATACCAGAAGCGTACGGAGACGGGACTCAAAATACCTGTGTCCCCGCCTACATCGTCGGTAATGTGCTTGAAGTCATCCTGTCGGAGAATATTAGTTTAGCTACTTTATTATTGAGACTCAGTCAGGCAGTAATGGAAAACTGACCTCAAAGAAGAGAGAGGACCGAACTCTTGGTAGCTCCCATTCTCCTGACGCGTCGCCACCGGCCATCGCGTTTGGTCTTGGCAATGCGATCCAATCCACGAAAAGACTTCAACCCAGTTTTTTAGTTTTCTTTTTTTATATTTCTAATAAGTCTTGGAACATCTCTCAGATAGAAATTAAAGGGATATCAGCTGTACGGCATTGGGAAACAATTTTTTTCGGCTTTGGTATTCGGCTTCGGTCGTCGCTATTTCTTCCATTGATCATGTCGAGGTTTCGTTTGATTCAGAAACAGCACCAGACCCTTTGCTCAGGATCCGGAGGTACAAATGTGGGGCAAAGGCTCTGAACAATGTCCAAAAGGCCGGGACTCCACTTGACATGGCGGAGCTTGGCCCGGCACCTGCCCGGCGTTGATGTTTATTAGACAGGCAGGGGCGACCCCGTCAAACAGTGTTGTCAAGCACGTGTTGAAGCACTTTACCGGTATGCCACGTAATTATAGTAGCCCAAATAATATCATCTGGTTGACTGGTCTCGTTGTTCCGTTCATGACTACTAGGGCTACCAGACCTGAGTTACTGTGTAGGCACCAAGGTAAGGTACCCCGTACCCATCAGAAGTTACCCAAGGCATCCTAATCTAGACTAGTTCTAGCTTGAGGATGCCTGCGCGCGCGAAATGACCCTGCAAATACTTCGTAAATTATATTCTTGTGTACAAACGAAAGGCGCACTTTGGTCGTCTAACCTGCTCTGAAGGTATGCTGTACAACATGAAAGCCTGGCACTCGTTCCGAAAACATGCACCTTGCCGCTGCGTAAGCCAAGACAGTCGCACGACCACACTCAAGGTGTAGGATACCCACCATACACAGATTTGCCGACGGGTAAGTACTTGGGGGAGGGCAAGCAGGTTTCCACCTCTTCGTGCATTTATTACTCGGGTGCAGCCGGCACGCTGGAAAGGATAGCACCCCAAACGGGAGGGACAAAGAAAAAATCGCATATAATCCTTTTTGGAATCTCAACCAGTTGTTTATTGGAAATACCACAAAATGTGCCGAAATCCGAAATAAAGGGATATTGCATACTGGACTTGTCTGGACAATATACAAAGCTCAAGGGGCTAGCGGAGAAATAGTCGGATTTCGTCGCAATAGGCAAGACATGAATGAGCGGTGGCGACAAACAGGCAGGGGTCCAGGTTGTAACTGGACATCCCAGACGCCGACCTTATCAATAGCGTACTTGTGTTGTATTTATTATCAATGCTTGGGGTCCAATTGAACAAAACGTTCGGGGCATTCTCGTTGGCAGTCTAGAAGAGGTATTATTTGGCGGGCAAGGCGGGATGGTAATTGCGGTTTTATTTGCCCACAGCTATTACTAGTCTAGTGGAGGCGATGGACCACTACAGCAGTGCATCCAGTCCTTCTTGGGACACTCCTGCAGGAGCATGCAGCTGTCGCAGGCGCACTTGCCAGGGTTCTTATCCTTATTGGGCGACCGGCTGATGTCCCGGTCCTGCCATGCTGCATCAAGGTGTGGTCTCGCTCGCTTCTGTTCTAGTTCTAGTATAGGATATTGTATCTGCTGCATGGGTTGGTTGATGCACAAGATGGGGTCTTCTTGACAGCATGCTACCATCATGGACACTTTTTTTTCTCTCTTCTCTTCATTTTTTAGCGTGTCACATATCAACATGGTAGTTTTGATATTATCCGACTTGAGCCAATCGACTCTTCCAAAAAGACCCTGGAAAAGCTGCACAACGTCGGAGCAGCCTTCCTGAACCGTTATCAAGGCTGGGCTTGCTCGCAAACTTCTCCATAACTGGTACAAAGATCCGTTTCTTCCTGGAACCCATTCGCACGTGGTGTTGATGTCTGTGGGTTCAAGTCCACGCCGGCGGTCATAACCTGCGATTGTCGACGGGAATATTCCCGGGTACCTTGCCAAGCTTCGCCTAATTAGATGAGGTGTGGTATAAATTTTCGGGGTCCTTTTTTGCTTCTTTTGATACCAGACAAGCCTGTTTGTTCAAAAAAAATTCCATGCGAAACATGGCGTTGTGAGTGTTGATTGAGACGTTCCGCCAGAGTGAGTAGGACTTGGCGATGTGTGATAGAGGCCAGGCCTGGGTCAACAATCAGCCGCAATCTAACCAAACAGTGGTAAGTTCTGGTACTACAAAGTGACATGCGATGAAATACTCTGCAAGCTAATTACCTCAGGGCAATGATCAAATCACAATAAAAATAAAAATAAAACAAATAAAAAGGCTCGGTGTATCGAGATTTGTCGTCGCTTATACAAAGCAAGTTCTGTAGGTATGGAATCCCCAACACAACCTGGACGCAGAGGACCCCCATCTCTTGGTATGGGGAACACACTAGACTAGTCTAGAGGGAACGGAACCAAGTCCCGGTAATGCAGGAGCTGTAAAAATTCCTTGATTATGGTCTTGCATGGGTGCCACAATACGTGCCTTAGGTGGTGCTTCCCTCCATCCTAACCCAACCCCACGTACCAGTAAGGTACGGATACGTACCTGAACTTGCCCTGCCTTTTTACCCTTGCTGTTTACCTCCAGGTACCTGGTACCTACCTTAGGTACATTAATAGATGTGCAGAACATGCAGTATTAGTGCTGTAGAAAGGAAGAAGAAATGAAAGAAAAAAGGATGCAGAGCAAGAGAGGGAAAAAAAAAGAAAAAGAAAAAGAAAGTGCCGTAAAATCCTGCCGGTAGGTAGCAAGCTGCACCGTGCAGATGGGGTTCTGGCATGCATGCCTACCAACCAAAATACAGAATCCACGGGTCCACGGGCGAGCGATCACTCACGAATTAATGTTGATTTCTACTTCGTACCTACTCCGTACCAAGCAAGCTCCTCGCCTTCATGGTTATTCGTAAGTGAACTATCCCTGTCTCAACCTAACCCAGGCTGGCCTTGAATCACAACACACACGACAAGCAGCCCGCCCTGGGGGAGAAAACCCCAACCGGTCTCGAGGCGACGTTGTATCACCGCCTCTACAAACCCAGCAATGGAACTTGCCGTCAACAGTCTTCCCGTCCTACTTGGGAAATAAACGGGTACTCTTTAGTTCCCCGGGGTTTAGCTTGGTAGCCAGATCACGCAAATAAAAGACGAGGGCTCGCAGCTTGCCCCGTCGCAAAACCTTCGCAAGGGATCCCTACTTGCTTGTCCTCTCTGCGTCGCGATCAACAAACAAAACAAAACAAAAAAAAAAAAAAAAACATAGTCTTTCAAAGCATCTACCAACGAACTTATAGTGCCTGTCGCGGTCCGGTCCGAGCTTACATTACCATTCAACCGCCAATCGCGCGCTTGTCAACGGTTGTCTGCGATCTATGAATCTGATCTGATCTGATCTGATCTGATCTTTTTTGTTTTATTTTGCTGTGAGGTTTACAGTACAGCATTTATTCTGCCCGCCACTACTGTTCGAGCCCATCTAAAAATTTCGGCTGATTTTGGTATTTTTACTTTTGTCGACCTCGAACCTCCATCCTCTGCTACAGTACTTTAGCATTCTGCCCCATCCTTGCCGCCTGCAAATATTCGCATCGAATCCAGCCCGTCGCTACTGTGCTGCACTGTCGGCCAACCAACCCCAAATAAGAACCCCCGCCTTCTGAGCGCCCCCCTCAACCACATATATCCCCCTCCAAGCTCAGGGCTTCCACTCAGCCCTCCGCGAGCCTAGAGCGGTCTTTTACACATCGAAAAGCCGCCCCTTGTCGTCTTTTAGGGCGCTTTTGGGGCTTAGCAATTCTTTGTTCTTTTACCCCAGCTCGGTGTGCCGTTGTGGCGAAATAAATCAATCATCTACGGCGTGCCACTGTCTACCCGACGGTGCAGTACTTACATACCAGATCGCAATTCCAACTGTCTCGTGGGAAGCCTCGATAGAGACCTCATAAATATCTCGAGCTTTTGGTGCAAAAAAAGCGCCAAAAAAGTGTTTGCTCTTGTAACTCTACCATAATCCATAGGGTACTCATCAACGGAGAGCAGGACGATTGACCAAGAAACGCGCCAGATCAAAAGCAACACGCTACACAAGGGGTGTTTCCATTGTGTCACGACTCTTAAAGCATTGGTTGTTATCCTGCCGGTAAAGATATTTGCCGGCAATATACCCACGACGCACGTACGCCACAGGAATCGGACTTCCCGAGAACCCAACTCACAGGAACTCCGCTTCATCACGAGCTTCGCCGTTACAAGGCTGCCGCCACTTACAATTGCAACGAATCCCGCATACTTCAGACGAAAGTTTTCGGCTAAACCTGCGCTCAGATCCTATCATTTCACCTTTGTGTGAAATATCATTACCTGTTTTATTATCCCTTGCCGCCAAGATCTGTTGCCGTTGCCCTTCATGGAGCACACCTTCATAACTGTCCACGGTGAGTCCCTTCAGACAAAATAGAGAGAAAGATACAACAACACAACCTAGCAGGATGGCATGCTTATTCCAATTTTGATGTCTGGCAGATACTTCTCCTGATGCTAGGATCACTTTCGCATCTGCTTCTATCGAGCAGATTCTAGGCTACCGGCCCGAGGAGGTCTACATGAGATCGTCCTTTGACTTCTTTCACCCAGAAGAGGTCCCATTTGCACGCCGTGTTCATAGTCGCGGCCTGCGACTTGACAAGGCTGCCGTTCTCCACTATGCCCGACTCCGGGGGAAGGACGGTCAGTGGATTGGCTGTGAATGCTGCTTCACCGTCGTCTACAATGTCTTGGTCGCTTGTATCAGCTTGTACCGGCGAGGCACCAGAAGCGAGCGTACGTGCGAGGTCGTTTTTATCAAATTTCACCGACTCGAGCTAACATGTGCATTTAGAGAGAGCCAAGGATGCCCCTCTTATTCGGAGGATCTTCTCCTGCTCACCTCGTGACCCACGGTACCACATGCTGGAGTATCTTTCTCCCAAGTTCACATCCGTGCCAGTGGAGAGGGAACCGCGCGGGGCTTTGATTCTAAACCGCTTCAGCCGAAACCTCACCATCATGCACGCAACCTTTGCTGTTGATTCCATCCTGGGCGGACGTTCCCTGGAAGAAATCAGGGGTTCAAGTTTTTACGACTACATTGAGGACGACTGTGTTCCCGAAGCGGAAAGATGTCTTGAGAGTGCCAAGTCGAACGACTCGATCGCATACTTGAGGTTCTGGGTTAAAGGCGCAAGGGCTCCCCCTCAGGGCCCGGACGTCCCGATGAACGACGAAGAAGATAGCGACCCGGATTCGGACAACGGCGGAGTGCGACTGTCGTCTGTTGACGTGGACGGTCGGCCGCAAGTCAATGGATCACAGCCAAACCGGAATGAGAATGGTAGCAACCAGCAAATGGTAGCGGCACACGATGATGCAGGTCCAGGCAATGCTCCCGCAGAGCAACAACCACAGGGCATTGAAGTCGAGGCTGTGGTGTCCTGTGCATCTGATGGCCTTGTGGTAATTATTAGAAAAGCCCGACCACTCATTCCTGCCCTCCAGCAGCCACAGCAGCCGGCGGCACCCTACAGCCAACATCAAGGACTCTTTGCTGCGCCCTGGGGCCGGGAGATTATTCGACCGCATGTGCCACTGGATCAGGTGCATCATTTCCGTGCTCCACTCCGGCCTGAGTACATGCCCCTCAGGGAGCCTGTCAAGCCTGTGAGTGGACCACCGGACGAGCAGTTCATGATGGCCATCAAAGATGTAGCAGTCTTTGCATGGGCACTGGTTGGCATAAATGGCAATTTCGCCAAGCACTGCAAAGGTGTTCCTGAGGGCGAAGCACAGCCTCCAGATGGCTTCCCAGTCTGGGATCCAGCTGGTGGCGATCTTGAGTATCAGGGACCCGATAATCAAGCCGCTCTGAGATGGGCAAGGCTTGGTAAGTCTGCGCAGACACCCATGGGTTCGGATATACCCTACGGGGGTTACGCCCCTGATTCGCAGTTTGGAGGGGCTTCGAGAATGTATCATCAGCCGCAAGGCTACGTTGAGAGACACACATATACGCACTCCATCCAACACTTGCCTCAGTACTCAACATCACCCTATACTTTTGGCCAACAGCAGCAGCAGCAGCAACAACCACCAGCACCAGTACCACCACAGCTACATCCGCATCAACATCAATATCAGCACCAGCAGCATAAAGATCAGTATCATCAGCAACAGCAAGCTTTGCAATATTCTCATACGCAGCAAGCGCCTCGCGGCCTATGGTCGCCAGAAAATTATGTGAGAGACGGCGCGGCGGGAGATGCGTGGCAGCAAGATCATCAGGGGCAGGGAGATACACGTACACCATCATCGGTGCCACAGAACGGGTCATCGTCGAGCAGCGGACTGCCGACGACGCAGACAGGAGATTCGGGATACTCTACGCAAAACGAATTCAGGTGGCAGTGAGAAACCTGTCTGTCGGGATGAGTGACATGGTGTAAACATCCAATAATATATAACGTAATGTCTGATGATCACATAGGAAAAGAGCCCGCAAAAGGAGAAAAGCCAAGGTACTTTAAAAAAAGATACACAAAATATGAAATATGGAATATGACTCTAAAGGAAAGTCCTACTTACTGGGTACCTTACTCAAACTTGCTTGTGAAGATTACTTGAAGTATAACGTAGGTATATGAAAGTCGATAGCCAGACTGAACCCTAACCCTGGGCCTCAATTTCTCTGGCTCATCCTTTGGAGCTTGGACCAGCTCCCGATAAATCCCGCCAAGCCCAGTCAAGTTCACAGAGTTCATCTCCATTACAGCTGCGTCACGCTCCACGTGTCGAAGTGGATTCACTGCCCCAAATAAGCCAATGTACCGTAGGGACTTGTAGGTAAGGCAAGGTATCATCACCAAACACAACGTCAAACGCCAACAAGTGCAAGCCAACATCCATTCAATCGCCCTTTTATTCTCTCTCAGCCAGACAGTTTGGGAATACAATACAAACCATTCGTCTCTTCTATTGCATCCAAATCCCAATCGACTGAGTGAGCTGTGACAGCCCACGGCGGAACTCGAACCATGGCCTCATCTGCCAATAAGCCATATCCCCCGGCGGCGAGCATTGACGAGGACGACGATGATCTCATAGATCCCGATGATGGTGAGGATCTGGTGACTAGAAGAAGCTGTTCTTCTAGCCGCTTTGCATCTAGATCTACGACAGCTATTCCGATGATGAATCACTGCTGACCGTTTCCTTTTTCCATCTTTCCACAGCCGACCTGAACGACTTCGACGATCCGCTCAACAACCAAGCCACATCCTCCCGCGCGCCGCTGACGGGCAACATCGGCAGCAGCACAACTGGCGGTGCTGCGGCGGCGTCATCGTCGAGCTCGCGCCGCCCCCTCAACGAGAACTACCTCACGTCCCGCATCGGCGGCGAGGACCGGGCGGCGGCCCAAAACACCATCGACGAGTCCGTCTGGGACACGCTGCGCCGGGATCTGCTCGCGGTCTGGAGCAAGATGCGCGAGGTCCTGTACCCGCGCTACCTCTTTGGCGGCACCATGTTCGAGTCCTCCGAGGGCATCCGCGGCGCCTACGCCAACATGCGCACCGCCGGCATCTCGGGCACCCGCGAGGAGTTGGCCGGCCTGGCGGGCCGCGTCATGGACCCCGAGAACCTGCTCAACCAGAGCAACATGACCCCCGGGCTGAGGGACTGGGACCTTTGGGGACCTCTGATCTTTTGTCTGCTTCTGAGTTTGTTGTTGAGCTTCAATGCCAGCGCGAGTCAGAAGGACCTGGTGTTCAGTGGCGTGTTTGCCATGGTCTGGATCGGGGAGGCTGTCGTTACGTTGCAGATCAAGCTTTTGGGAGGCAATATGTCAGTAAACCCATGGCTTTCTTTGTTTGCCCCATACCACCCCTGCGCTGGCATCCCCATCCCGCTCACTTGGTGGTACTGTAACTAACCAGACTCGTCTACACTACAGCTCCTTTGCACAAAGCGTATGCATCATCGGCTACACGCTGTTCCCGCTCGTCATTGCCTCCCTCCTGTCGGCATTCAACCTCTACTGGATCGCCCGAATCCCCGTCTATCTGGTGCTCGTCGGCTGGGCAATGGCGGCCGGCGTCAGCATCCTCGGTGGCAGCGGCGTCCTCAATAACAGAGTCGGCCTCGCTGTCTATCCATTGTTCGTTTTTTACCTGGGCCTGGGATGTCTCTGCTTCATCAGCTACCCGTCATAGTCGCTCCAAAGTCATATTGCAGGTTGGGTGGGCTAATCCCCAGCTGGGACTTTTTTTTAAAAAAAAAACACTGAGAAAGGGTTGGCGCGTACGATTTGACATGCCGGCGGATTAAGCCGTGTACGATATTTGTTCTTGTTTTTGATCATAGAGATTTTGCGCCGAAAATGGAGACAAGTGCATGGCCAGAAAATTGCCAAGAGTATTGCGTGGTGTCGTATTTTGGTTTTCAATCTCGACGTTCTACTCCAGTCTGCACAAGACAGTCCGGCGTACGATGTGTACAAAAGGATGCATCTGAAGCCAGCCAAAAACTGTCTTCCTGGTCCGTACTGATAGAATGATGGCAGCCTATTAGGGGAGCAGAGTCCAGGGGGAAGAGGAACGGTCATTAAAATAGCCATGGTGAGTAGCATTAACAAACGCTTGCTTCATTTGGTGGAAACTACAAAGCTTCTACGCTAAGCTGAACTCCACTGCACTGATAGTTGGCAAGATTCCCGCGTATTTCACTACAGCTTCTGCAGCATGCCAAAACGCCATACTGTGAATTTCACAACCGCCTTGGAAATCACACGCCGCTGGGATTTGACCCTCTCGCAACCGAAGACCCTGGCTGACCGTCTGCTGGCACGAGGCTGTCTTCGCCAGTGGCCTCTACCATCTTTGCAAACAGGCCGTCAGAATCCCTTAACAGAGCATCCCAGCAGCCGACCTGGACGATTCTTCCATCGTCCATCACGACAATCTTGTCATAGTCCCAGATGGTCTGGAGCCTGTGCGCGATGGTAATGAGGGTACGGCCCTTGGGAGCAGCATCCTGCTCATAGGTCGTCTGTCTGCTCGGTCTTGGCTGGGCTACACCACGTTGCCTTCATAGACTGCCGCCGTCGTCCATGTCGCTATTGCTGCTGCCGCTGCCGCCGCCGCCGTAGCCAGATTCGGACGGTAGGCCGACCTCGCGCCGGATGACCTCTTGGATTGCCCTGTTCATCTTGGGATCCATAGACGACGTGGCCTCGTCCATGAGGAACACCTTGCCCGCTCTACCGTTGTTCGCCCGGCCGCGCGCCAGAGCTTGAGCCAGCGAGAGGACCTGCCGCTCACCATGAGAGAAGTTCTGCCCGCCCGCCCTTACCTGGGTTGAAAGGCGTACAGCGGTGCCTCGATGGTTGATAAGCATCCCGTCGCTGAGGTAGGCGCTGCTGGAGCCGGTTTCCTCGGTTCTGATGGAACGGTGGCCTTCGTTCTGGGTATCTACTTCAGATCCCAAACGGGGGACTCGAAGGCCTGCGAAATTGATATCTCTGGGTGGTCTTTCGGTACGCAAACTCCATGTCCAACTGTAAAGTCTGGCCACGACATTGGCCATCTTGCTGTAGGCTCCCCATGGCCGGCCAGTCACTGGAGATGGTGCAGCACCTGCACAATGCCGCGGCAACAGTGGGCTATGCTCCGAAGTCTCTTCGGCGGAGGGAAGATGTACAGTCGTCGTTGTAGTATCGTCCTGACTGGGCGTGTCCGTATCGCTGAGCGCCTCGACATTCCAGCCAGCTGCTTTTGCACAGCCTTTGGGTGTTTTGTAGAGTATACTGTCCTCAATGCTCTCACCAAGTGTCAGGTTGTCGCGAATTGAGCCGTTGAACAGTACGGCATCTTGGGGGATGTAAGCAACGCTCCCACGCAGCATTTTACGCGAGACAGTCCTGATGTCGACCCCGTCGACATCGACGCAGCCTGATACAATGTGTACGACGGAGAAGAGTCTGAATAATGGATGACTTTCCCGCTCCAGTGCGGCCGACTATTGCCACCTGCTCGCCTGGCTTGATCTCCAGAGTGACGTCCTTGAGAACCAATTTGTCGCTTTGGTCATATTTGGCCGTTACGTTCGTAAACCTTATGCTTCCCGACGCGGGCCACACTTCATCCTCCATGTTATATCTCATATGTTCACCGTCGTCTATATCTTCTGGCTCGGCTCCGGCAAGATGCAGAATCCGGTTGAGCTGTTGGTAGTGAACGGAGCTCCAGTCAGCATGTACATGGTAATCTGGGAAATACTATACCGTCAGAGCTGCCCAACTATTCACTTACGGCATTTATCTCCATATCGAGATCACTCCATGCCTTTATCAATTTCAGGCTGACATCCCCTAAAGCAACAGCGTGATATATTGACAGAGCCAAACTTGCCGCTGGCGTACCGTTACCGAACAGAGAGTCTTTCCTCAGGAGCGCCATGGCCCCGGCTGCCACAGAGAGCAGCATGGCTAGAACCTCGACGTGAATTGCTAGCCATCGGCCGAGATTGAGCTGAGTGGCCAGGGCTCGCGAGTAGATCAGGAGCTTGTGCGCCAACATCTTCCCAAACACGACTCTCATGGCAGTCGGTCCAGGATCTCTCGCAGCTCGCAGGATGGGCAGACCACCGAGAGTCTCCGAGTACAGAGTGAACACGGGGCTACGGGCTGCTTGGACTAGATTCTTGACGAGCCTTGTAGTCTTGCTGTAAGCGCGGCCGACGAGAATGGCGAGGACGCCACAAACCAGGGCTGGCCAGATAAAATCGGTTATGATTGACGCCGTTACCACGATGTGTGAGATGGTCTGCAGCACCAGCCGGATGACGTTCAGCAAGCTCCGCCCGAGGTCAGTGTCGAGTGAGTCTAGGTCCTTGGTGAGGCAGGTTACGATGCTTCCCGGGATCTCTTCCGAGTGCCACTTTGGGGATGCATCCATGATTGCCAGGACTGCCTCGTTATTGAGCCGGTCGGCCGCCTGCCAAGCACCGCGGGCAAACATGATTTTCATCGCCATGGTCAGGCCAGCCTCGACGAGGGAAAGTACAAAGGACATAGCCAGGCGACCTTTGGGACCCGAGAAAGATTTGCCGTGGTCTACATCCGAGCTTTGAGCCCATCTTGACAGAGCCCATGGCGGTAAAAGTGGTGCAAGACTAGCCGCTATTGTGACGAGGCCACAAATGACCCAGTACCAAGAACCACCGAACTTTTGCAGGTACTGCCATTATAGCGAAAACTAAGGTGAAAAGAAGTTATTACGGTGATATCTATCCGCTAAAAATGGTACCCCATGAAACCATATCAAATATTTTGTAAAACTTCATACTTAGAGCCTGATCCCTTTGGCACTTGGCGGCACCTTTATTGACGTCCTCACTCGTCTGGTACTTGCTCAACGCCAAGAGGCCAGTCGGTCTGGTACTTTACTTGGAAACTCCTGGAGGCTTTTGAGTCTCAGGAGTAACGGTGGTGTTGTCATTGGAGGTTTCCGCAGCCCCAAGGTCATGCCTCGGGGATATTCGAGCAGGATGATAAGTCCTTACAACTTCACCATTTCGAATTTTCACCACAGCTGCAGCTTGTCCCTTGATTGAAGACAGCTGAGGCACAAGAAGAAATGTCTTGTTGTTCAAGAGAGAATCTTCCCCACAAAAGCATTCTTGCCACACTTTGGCTGTCGTGCGGGTGTCGAGCGCCGCAAAGACATCATCAAGTAAGACAAGAGATGCTGTGCCAGCTGCATAGAGAGTTCGAGCCAGGGCGATATGGCTTCGTTGACCGCCTAATTGTTACACTGAACGTTAGCTATAGACTCATTCTCTTGTATACATAATATTCTGTTTATGTGCTCAATGACATCACATCAGCTTGCTCCTTACCTGATAGACTTGAGCCGTTGGGTCCTACCGCAGACTCATCGCCATGAGGTAATAGTCCAAGGTCAGAATCGAGTGAGCAAGCCCTAATAACCCTGCTTTATCTCTGTTCATCGAAACCTTTGCCAAGAATGATGTTCAGCTTGATGCTTTGGTTTATCAGCCAAGGTGTCTGAGATGCATAGACAATGTCCCTAGGTCGCATCATCGAGGCATCTCCACCATCCATCAGAGTCTCGCCGAGAATTGATCTTAGGAGCATCGTATTCCCACTCCAGCTCTTACCCGTGGGAACATTGAGTTGCCCTTCGACCAAATCGTGCACGTCTAGATTGATCTTTTTGAGTGCCAGCATGGTGTCGCTACGACGCCTATAAAACGATGAATTGTGGATACTTAGGCTACCCGTAGGATAACTTTTCAACGGCGTAACACTTTTGAAATACTTGTCTAGCCTATTGAGTGAGATCAAGGCCGACTCGTACTTACGAACCGTGGCGTTGACGGTAGTAAGGCCTGCACGAAGCGAACCGCAGAATGATACTGTTGTAAAGGCCAGAGACGCTGATGTTGGGTGATTTCCCCATGCAAAGGGTATCAACATTGTCAGGACCATGCAAACGGGTATAGCCTCAATAATTTGACTCGAGATGGCATACCAAAGGTTGTAGGTCCAGAGATGCGCCAACTCTTCAGCGCGGACCTTGCCAATAGACGCCGCGGCCAAGTCTTCCCAAGCAAGCTGCTTCAGGTACTGAATCGAGGTAGTGTACTCGTGGAGAAGTGACACTCGACGATCTTGGGCTTTCTTGACAGCCTTCTTGGCCTTGGCTATCCTGGTAGCGGCCAGCTTTGCCAGACGAAGACCTGCAAAAACAACGATAAGCCCGGGGATAGCTCGCCAACCCAGTAGATCCCAGAGCATCCAAGTCGCGAGCATCAGGCCCAGTGGGAAGTTGAAGGTGGTGATGATAAAGTCCCTTGCTTTGTAAACTTCATCAATGTCAGAGGACATGAGATTTACCAGTTTCCCAGCCGCTGTAGCTTTAGCCCCTTTCGACTTCTTCTTGGCCTTTGCCTTGCTGCCTGCACTCTCGAGCAACGCAGTAACGACACAGTCGTCAATTTCCAGGCTTTCCATGGCTGTGTGATATAGCTCCTGGGTCATTGAGGACTTAAGACGCACGCAAAGCCGAGTAGAATTGGCGTAGCACTGCTGGACGAAAACAGCTCGCATGAAGTACCCCAGCCCACCCAGGATAACCTAGATCCAAGGGTTAAGGCTTGGCTGCTCCCTACTTTCGAGAGATGAAAGCAAATGCTTCATCACAAACGGCGACAGCAGTGCAAAGACGGCAGTGAGCGAGGTTCATAGTATCATCCGAGTCAGTTGATGCGAGAGGAACACGACGGTGGCCCAAGCAGTTGTTCTCATGGGGATAGTCGCCTGCAACAACTCCGGGCCAGGAGAAGGGAACCAGAAGAGCGACGGCCAGTATTTGTATGAGAGAAACGGAAGAAAGCCAAATCCGTCAGAGAACCAGCTTGGCCTCAAATACCAGGGCAGCGGGCTTGAGAGCCTTGCATTTCGAATCTCCTCGAGAAGCAAAACAGGGCGATCTGATCTGGAAAGCATTGGTAGGTCTTCCAATTCAATACAGCCGTCCTTGCACCAAGCTTTGTGGACTATTCCATATAGCCATCCATACCAGAAGAAGCCGTTCAGCCAGGATGTTGATTCTTGTGTACTCGGTAACGTGCTATCCTCTTCTTCCATACCGACTTCCGAAAGCCTCAGAAGCGCCGCTGGGAGAGGCCGCTCAAGTGGGGTCAGCGCAGTAGCCAGCAAAGCTATCGCGAGAGAGGTCATGGCATAATCCAGTACACGATTCTGTTTGTGGCCTGAAGTATTGTCGAGGCGAGGAAGCAGCTTTTGGGCAGCTAGAAGAACCAGAAGCCCGCAAAGTAGACCGACTCCATGGACCAGGTGTATTTTCCGATGACGCGGCTTATTACTTGTCAGAAACTGTCCTACTCCGCAGAGACATATTATCAGGATGCTAGATATTCCATAATCTCTTACGCTGCTCTCATAAGCGTTGAATGCGATGAGCGAGAACGCCGTTAGGCTAGCGAAGAGGGAAACCGAATCCAGTAAATTTGCTTTCAAGCTAGATCTCCTGCCACCAACACTGTTCAGAGTCGCATACGTTTCCTTGGAGATGTCACTTGAGCACCCAGCCCAGAGTGTTATCAGCAGGGACAGCAGGCCTAGACCTGCCAGGCTCAGTTTAGTAGGAGCACTGGAGGATAGTTCTGAGAGATTGGCGATCCATGGGATTCCTTTTCCGCTAATGTGAACAGGCCCAGAGATTATCAGTGCCGTTGCCAAACGCTTGAGGTCTATCGAGTTCTCCAGACACACCTTGCCAGAAATTTCAAAGTACCATCGCTTTGGTTCGGCGTGGGAATGGAAATTCGGAATGAGGTTTGTACGGGAAGAGAGAAATGAGCCTCTTCCATAATTGCGCGCAGATAGATGGTAGAGCGCAAGTTGTTGCTAAAAGATATTACGGCAGATCGGGTTCAGTTTTGAGCCTTTCGGGATCCCAGTCTTTGCATAGTCTGTCCCCAGCAGTTTTCCATTCTCGATCGGGAAGAACAGAGTCCATCAAATATCAGTGAAAAGAATCCTGGATGGCCTTTTTGGCGAAACTCCATGACAGCATCGAGCCGGAGCTGTAAAGTGACCAAAGAATGATGCTCTCGGTTGCTAACGAGGTATGTACTGACGGTCCACGTGGCCTAGCCGCTGTTGGTATTGATGTAAGTGTCATCAGTCATGGCCAAAGAGCGCATTGCCGACAAGACACCCCCTGAACGAATCTTTATTTTCGGATCTGGATGGCTCTCACAAGCTTGTCAAGCTAGCTCACCAAATCCACTCAGCAGCGAACCTTGTTTGCATACTGGACGTCATACCCTCGGGATGATTCACAATCACGGCTTCCACTGCCTTGTGCGAGCGTCTTCAAACGATCGGTCGCTGTATGCCGTTAATGCTGTCAGTTCTAGATCTAGCATGAGATGAGCGTCATGACTTGATTGTTGTTAAGCACAAACAACTTGAATAGGTTATGTTGGAAACGCGAATTCGACAAATATTTGATATTTGTAATCACAAATGCCACCAGCAGAAGAAAGTAGACGAGATTGGGGTGATAAAGGCGGGAAAGTTCTTCTCTTAAAAATAAAAATAAAAATAAAAAATAAAAAAAAAGAGAAGAGAGAAAAAAAAGCGCGTGGTCCTGATACCTGAGGCCATGATATCTCTGGGTCCCTTTAAAACCAATGGAAAGAAATGTCAAGGCAGCAACTTTGATAGGTACAGATAAACGGGATACGGTAGTGAGGCAAGGGCCACCGAGGAAGGATGTCTCACGTGGCAGAGCAAGATATGCCCAATATGATAAAGGAACATGTCACCTGCAATTTTGCAATACATGTTTGTTAATTGCCAAACTGAGACTCCGATCTTCAATGATATATACCTGCATACGCAGGCAGGTAGGTTGTATAGTACTGTAACGAAAAGTGGTCCTTGATCGCCCGCAAGTGGGCTGGCTGCTCATGGCTCATGAGACATGTTGGCTCGCTCGTTGCTATGCCAGCCAACAACAACGGACGGCACTTGAGGGCAGCTAGGTACAGTGGGGTTCCCAACACAGTATGTTTTTGGAGTGGGGCTTGCCATCTGTTGACTTCGGACATCCACCGATAGATATCTCGAACCCCTCATTGTCAAATGTCAATCAAGTTAAAACCCAGACAGTTGTAACTCAAAGAAACAGACACAAAGACTGTGTTTACCCGGGGATAGTTATCGGTAAATGCCTAATGCATACCTCATTTTACTTAGGTACTTTACTTTAGGCACCTGTCTGTGAATCATCTATAAACATCAAGAGCGATCGGATATTCCGTTCCCTTCTCTGGCTTGCCTGGCTTGCTGGTATCTGTTGCGATTACAGACCATAGTGTCGTTTATCATTTATGGACGGTTCGAACTCTGTATCGCTGGCACTGTCTGGCCGAAAAGCATGGTGCCCTAGCTAGTTCTATCGCAAGCCATAAGAAGGTGGGGGTATTGGAGGGCAACAAGCATTGATCCGTTGGCTGATGATTGTCCTTGATTCTCATCCATGGCCAGCCATCACACCTACCTTTTACCGATAGTGACTTTGGCGACAAGGCGACTAGCGATGCATCGAGTGCGGGCAGCAAGCAGGGCAGCGAGGCAGGTTGCAGCCCCCCCCCCCCGACCGGCGGTACCTGCCGCTTTAGTCCAGGGTGCCCATCCCTTGCCTGCAACCTTTCAGGCATTGGAAAGGAACGGTAACGTCATGGCTTCCATTCCATGCTGTTGATGTTGACGAAAATGGAAGGGGAGGGGTTTAGCTTGCCTTTTTTGCCGTTCTTGGCGTCTCGTTCCTAGGTGGTCGACGCATCGTTGATTGGAGCCATCGACCATAAAGTTGAATGAATACGAGCTTTCGGGCATTTCAATCCTCGCATTCTTCTACCTACAGTACCTAAGGTAGTTATCTAATGTACCTGTCGTCGCATTGTTATTTCAGCTTTTATCCAACTCGCCTAGCTGACAGCCCCTGGCAGCCCCCCTTCAGCGTGCCCTACAGTCTAGTCTTCTCATAGAAAAAGAATCTGTATACTTCCATGCCAACCTACCTACCTTGCTTGACCTTCAACGTTTTCATTCAATCTTCTCTACCTCAAAGTAAATCTATTATTTCCCACGGCCCATAGATATCACCAAACCTCACCAACCCTTCAGCGCACACCTAACCGGGTTATCTTCCTCGAGTATGCGTTCCCTTTCGATGCTGGTGGCTTTGGCCACGGCACAACTGACAACATGTCTACAATATCACACCGGATTCAACTATGGCAGCACCTTCACAACCGGTGCTGCAAAAACGCAAGCAGACTTTGCAAAGGAGTTCAGGAGTGCTGCCAGCTTATCTGGAGCCCCACAAGGCTTTGTAAAGTCCCCCATTCCTTGATTAGTTCGTCTCGTTGGGGTTATATTACATCTTCTAACATTCGGCTAGACAAGTGCTCGCTTGTATACCAATATCCAAGCTGGCACAGCCAATGACCCCATATCTGCGATTCCTGCAGCCATCGAGACAAAGACATCGCTGCTACTGGGCCTGTGGGCGTCGGCTGGTGCCGCAGCGTTTGCAAACGAGCTGGAGGCGTTGAGGAAATCTATCAGCACTTACGGTGACCAGCTCAAAGGAGTTGCAGTGGGAATCTCTGTAGGCTCCGAGGATCTGTATCGGAATTCCCCGACTGGTCAAGCCAACAAAGAGAATCCTGGGGCCGACCCCGGAACTATCGTTGATTATATCGCACAGACCCGCGCCGTCATCAAAGGCACTGCTCTTGACGGAGTTCTCGTATGTGTACATCTGAACAGAACACGTAACTGACGCTCACTAACAGCAATCTTACAGATTGGTCATGTTGATACCTGGACGGAGTGGGTCAACGTGGGCAGAAACCAGGCAGTCATCAACGCTGTCGACTGGCTCGGATTTGATGGATATCCTTACTTCGAAACAACAGCCGCTCAGGGCAACTCCATTGGCCAGAACAAAGCCCTCTTTGACAGCTCACTCCAGCAAACAAGAAATGTGGCGGCCGGTAAAGCCGTATGGATTACCGAGACCGGTTTCCCTGTCAGTGGAAAGACGAGCGGTAGCGCCGTACCTAGCGTCGAGAACGCCAGGACGTACTGGCAACAGGTCGGCTGCGCTACTGTTGGCAGCATGAACGTGTATTGGTACACTTTACAGGATGCCGCCCCCAACACACCGAATCCATCTTTTGGCATTCTTGACTCAAGCGGCAAGCAGCTATACGATCTTTCCTGTAACAAAGCGGCCGATAAAGCAAGCTCTTCTGCCTCTTCGCCAGGGACAGCTTCTCAAGGGGCTTCTGACGCTGTGGCACTACCATCCCCAAATTCAGTCAGCACAATGCCACCAGGAGCTAGTGGTCAACGGACAGACGTCTTTTCGATCCAGACTGAAACGTCGGTAGCTGACATAAGTGAAGCTTCTCCATCGAGTACCACCAGTGATCGGGATTCCTCTATCGGGTTTACCATCCAGACAGAGACCTCAATTACCAACTCCGCCGCTCCCGAGCCAACATCTTCCATTGTGTCAGCATCGACCACATCTCCTGTCTCGCCTAGCCATGACCCTGCCGCTACGCAAACACAGCCAGAGACGGGTGTGCCCGGTCGTGGTGCTGCCGTCAACGCAGGTTCTTTTGCGGCTGCTTTCGCTGCCATTCTAGGTGCCGTATTCTACATATGAATCGAAATCGAGCACAGACTACGAGTCCAATGGCTCAACATCACTAAACGATAATGATACCCTAATAATTGGCTATGCTTGTCTCTTGAAGCTAACGCATTGATCTGGAGTATAAATTTGAAATTAGCCTAACCTTTGAACTCGGGAAAACGGCGCTGAGCGTTTATGGTTACCTTTCTATGTACATAGCTCTGCCACTCTTATAATCTTAAATACGGAAACGTTAGCAAGAGAGTTTCAAGTATCTTTCGTTGCTTGGTATATATTCGCCCGCACTGTTTTACACCTATGGCGTGGCACACTATATTTTCAGGGGCTGACTGGCGTCCCAATGATGCAAACGAGAAGCTGCTGTTCTGTTGTGCCCAGGGTTACCCGAGAAGACGGCGGAGGTTTAGAGCCAGTCTAGCACTAGATCATAACTGACACTTGAATTGCGATGAAAGTGCAATCAATATGACTTTATAAATTAACCTCTCTCTGCCTCGTCAAATTACGGGCGAAAGGTAATATTCCATGATGGCATAGACCAGCTCGAAAAAGACCTCCTTGTGCTCCATAACGGCATCATCCGGCGGTGGAAAAAGGCCAGCCATGCGCCAAATGCCACCATCCTCGGCCTCGGCCGTGTCCAGGTCCCTGAGCTTCTGAACCAGGCTCTTAAAATGCGCTTCGTTTCTGAAAAGCCCTTCCAGCGCCCTCTTGTCCAGCACCCGCTGCAAAATGTTGCCGTCGATCTGCAACATGAACCCGCCGTCGTCCACGGGCTCAGGCTCCTCCTGCCAACCCTCCGCATAGCGCCAGATGAAGGGACAAATGTCGGGGGTGCCCATGGCCAGGTTGACCACCAGTCTCAAGACGCCCCAGGCCTCGATACCGATCATCTGAAAGTGTTGCAGGCGGCCGTCAACCGATATACCGAGCGTTTCCATCCCGTCACACTTCATGATTCCGTAGCCGGCCGCCCGCTGCGCCGCAGCCCAGCCGGGCCTCGTGCGCGCCGCCACCATCTTTCTAACCGAGGAAGGCAGCTCCGCTTCGAACAAGACCTCACAGTTGCAGCCTGGCTGTCTCCACGGCACCCACAGCCCCGTCAGGGCGCGCGTCATATCTGTCGTGAGGTATATGGAGCTACCTTCCATGTTGCCCTGTCCGATCGAATGCAGGCCTTGACGCTCAAAGGGATCCGAGTGTGAATGCGTCATCTCTATGGCCTTGTCGTCTCGTTGGGAGAGGACGATGACCGAGTGGTGCATAGTTGTCACAACGATATGGCTTGCCAGCCTACGATCCAGGCTCTGTGCAGTGGCCTCATCCGATTCTTTGTTCGCCTCTTCTTCCGGCTCTGACAAGTCACCGTCGGCTGCCTTTTGCTTCCCTTTACCTGTTTTTCCACTTCTAGTGGACAGCCTGGTACCTTCACGTTTCCTGTCCGGTGCTTGGTCTTGTTCATTTTCAGCCCTGCCGCCATCCCAAACCGATAGGGCCTTGGCGGGAGATCGAAGATCGAACGTCTTCCAAACTACAAGCTTCTTCAGAACGTTGTCGAGTATTTCCCACTTCAACGTTGAGCCTTGGCAGTATATGATACCATCCTGGTGGCCAATAATGCAGTGCACAGGCTCTGCAGCCCTTCGCTTGAATCGGGTGTAGTACTGGATCTTCCTCTTTCCCCCTGTCCTGCCTTCTGCCTTGTTGGTTGCCGTTATCACTTGTATACCGGCAGATCGCGTGCCAACTAGGATGAATGCGAATTTATGCTTGGCTTTTTGATAGATCCATTCTGACAGGCTCAATATGGTATCTCCCTTAACCCCAAGCCCAGCAACATATTGACATGACTCGCCGTCTTGTTTGGAAGGGTCAGAAATGTCCTCCCCAGTCTCCAAGTCGATGAACTTGAGCGTGGTTTTGCTTGTTTCATCAACCACTCCAACCACAAGACAATTCAACACGCGGGAGTATATGGCAGTGGTTGGTGTCACACCCAAAGATATCGTCCACGGTACTTGCTGGGGTTTCAAGAGCACCTCGGCGAGAACGATCTGGCTACCCGTTGTAAGCATTAACGGAAGATGTTGAGGGGTTCGTGCCAGCTGAGCATCCAAGGCAGTAGCTGATATAACGGGAATAGTAGAAGGGGCTGGCGTTGGTTTTGGGCCTTCGGTCGGCTTCATCTCTTGGGTGTCGACTGGCCAAACGCGATACTTCTCTTTGAAACTTTTTGTTCTTTTGCTGTCAAAGCCCGTAAGAATCCACAGTTTCGAGTCGCAACAGACAGTTACCATATCCCTCCTGTTGCCGAATCTGAAGTCACCTGTGGTGACAGGAGTTAAACCGAACTTTTCGGTACAAACGAATGATTCTTCCCCACGTGAGGCCACAGTAATAACTGAACCTTCACGGGTACCAAGAACTAGGACAGAATAGTCATCTATCTCAGCGGTAGAGATGCTAACGTATCCGCCGATGGTGCTATGCGGTATACTGCTTGAGTCAAGGCTGAGTGGTGGGAGAGAACTGGCCGGATCTGCGCTCGGAAACAGGTTGTCAAAAGTTAGGTTGTCAAAAGTGAGAAAATTCCAGGACAGGAGGACAGGCATATCGTACCTGGAGCGATAGGTATAACTTCAAGTCTGCCTGCATCCAGCCCATCGAGCGATAGTCGTGCCAAGCTTGGCACATTGTCAAGCCATAGACCGGCAAAAACATGCCTGACACCACGGAATGTGCCAGAGGCCAAGCACGTTACCTCCCCTTGAACCGGGAAGCTTCTAATAATGGATGGTGACAGGTCGCGCTCAAT
The DNA here is from genome assembly GCA_004337975.1 of Pyricularia sp. CBS 133598. Lineage (NCBI taxonomy): Eukaryota > Fungi > Ascomycota > Sordariomycetes > Magnaporthales > Pyriculariaceae > Pyricularia > Pyricularia sp. CBS 133598. The sequence continues at coordinate 3,810,096 of RRCJ01000002.1, forward strand.
ACGGCACAGGTGAATATGTGTGCTGTGGTTTGTCGTCGCTGAGATCAACACAAACTCGTCCAACGCAGCTGCGTGTGTAAACACCATATCGTCTCCAGGTGTATTGTGAGTAAACAGGTCCTGAAGCCGCACTCGCACACTGGACAGGGGCGCTTGAATGGGGTCTTCATCGTCCTGCAGATTATTTGGCTCAACTTGGCTAGCAGACCATTGGTATCTTTCAGGCGGTGCAGCCACACAGGCTAAATGGGTTTCGGTGACCTGTAAGATGGCATGCTTGGAGATAGCATGGATAACATAGGTTTGTGAAAGGAGATCAAACCCAATATCATCGTCAGGGCAGCTAAGCTCGGACAGGTCATCGGAAATGTGCAGTAGGGTTGACCGGTCCGGGGTTGTCAGAATCAAATAATGACCGGACCCTGAAGCTGTCGTAGTAGCGGGTAGCAGCCAAGCCTTGGTGGTTGTGGGGTCGCAGTCAAGCTGAACTCCGATATCAGCTTGAAAGCCATGCCGATACTCTATAACCGCGCCACTCGCAGCTTTGCCCGATGTTGCGAACAATCGATCAGGACTTTGTTGAAATCCCATTGTCCTGTTGCCACCCGTACTTCTCCCACGTCTGTCAACTTCATGGACAGTGTGGGAATCGTGCGTAGTGACCACATCAAGGACAGGGGCCCAGTTGGGAATGTGCATAAGATACTCTGGGGCAGCTCTCGCTTTCACCTAGTTTCCGATAATTAAAAAGGTGTTAGCGCCCTCCAGTCATCGCCATTGTTCACAAACTGACATATCAACTTGCCTTCCAGACAACGCCGGGCCCTGCATCTCCAGCTGCTACAAGTATGTCGCTAGGGGTGTCGTCAAATAGCACACCAAACGCAGTTGAGACGCTGCATCGCATACGACCCACTGAAGACGCCTCTACATCAACATCGTCGTTGACGAAAAGCATTTCGACACAGCCGTCTTCTCTAGCAATATATACGCAATCAGAACCGTATTGTGACAAACGGAAAGGTCGGGCCCAAGAGGCCCACAATGGTGTTGCGTTGCCGGTATAGTATTCCGAGGGGGTTTTTGATTCGACAATCAGCTCGCTGAACTCAGGGGGAGCAAGTTGAGCGTCCTTGACGATACAGAAAGTATCTCTGTAGACGGCAATGAACGAAGTGCCCACCCTGAGTGGGATGAGAAAAAGCGGTAATTGGTGCTGCGTAGACAAACGGTGGCCGTTAGCCTCCTGAGAAAGAGCACCGAGAAGGTGTTCGCCCGCTTCCCAGTCATACAACACCATTCGGGTGTGACCGCCTCTGACAATGAACATCAGAAGTATGACCTCGCTCTCGTTGCCCTTTTTGGGGAAAAGAAACTCCATCATTTGCAAGACTCCATTGTAGGATCGGGGCCGGAAGTTTTTGATTGGGTTGAGGTCAACCTTGTTCCGATAGCGACTTTCGAGAACCTGTCTTGACTCAAGTTCGCAGACTGTAAAGGTAGAGTCTGAAGAACTCAAAGCAATATAACGCGAACTGGGATCCACGGCTAGCTGGTGACCAAAGGACGAGTTGGAGCCTTCTGGAGGGATGCTGCACTCTGATGTGACGAATTTAAAGCTGCCATCTGAATTTGTGCGAAGCACCATGAAAATGCATTTACAGTTCTCCAGGAGTACGAGAAGCATCTGAGGTGCTAGCAACTCTTTTCGACTGTCGGTCTGAGGTGATTGAGAGCTTGAGTTCAGCATGTCTACATCCTCTTCGGTTGCCCTTTTGTTGGCTGGAAGCCCGAGACTGTCAGGGAGATCGCCAATGACGACCGCTTTTCTGATGCGCTCATCGAAGTCATCCCTGCGAATCACATCATGGAGTTGACCATCTTCCATGCGGTACTCGCGGATCTCGACAAAGTAGTCCTAAGTTGCATTGATCTACGTTAGATAGTCTTTCTATACAATATGAGAAACATAAAAAAGTACCATGGTCCTCCGGCTCTCAAGTTGTTATCGTATGCGTTGGCGTCTGTCTGTGTCTCCGCGCGCTGACGGTGACGCAAATGGGTGGGTCAAGAAATTGAAACGGTTCTTCCGTGAAAAAAGAACATACCCCGACAAAAGCAACATCGGCTCGATCAGCGCATCGTAGACGGCAAGGCAGTACATGTCTGACCACGGGGGATTCGACAACTGTTCTGGTGAAGATGCCGCATCTTGGAGGCTTGGCTACAGGAATCCTGGGCGCCTTGTCCACAGCCTTGGAATTTGAGGCTTTGAGAACGGCGTTCAGATCAACGGTCTGTGTAACCCATTGTCCGTCTTGAAGGACGTTCGTCTGGAAAGACATGCTGAGAGAAATACTCCAAGTTGAGTATGCTTTAAAAAAAGAGCAGGGTTGTCTCGGCCGGGAGTGGAACCGGCGGGACGCGCCGAGGAACTCTATCCGGGGAGTTGGCACGGGGGCTGTCGGTCTAGGGTTCTTGCCTCCGAATCTGCCACGGATAGCCAGCGTGTCCCAGCGAAAGACGATTTCCCACTGTCCTGTTTAAGCCGGGTTGGGAACTCCAACTTTGCTATGACAGGAGCAACAACCCTAGAGCGAGAGCCACTCAGGAACCAAGCAGGGCTGGACTGTTTGAGTGTCTGTGCTTTCTTTTCTCTTTTTTCTTTCTGTTTTCTGGAGGCAGAGTGACGCTTGTCATGAAGTTCTGTGACAGGCTTGCATTCTCACAATTTCCAAAGCGAGATGACTTTCGATCAGGAAAAGAGAGTGGATGGCTAAATATTTTGAACCATGGGCCACTGGTTCGGGATATTTTTCAGAGCAAAAGCCCGTTTGCGTCCAGAGTGCAAGAAGCCCTATTTGTCTGTTGAATCAAAAGATTATGCTATTTCTCGGAAGATCACGGTTAGCCGCTAGACAGACGGCACACCGATGATGACCTTAATAAATGTGGCTTTTGGCTTTATTCGCCCAACCAACCCAGTCGGGCACTCGGGATGCGGGTCAATAGTGGGCTTACCAGGATGGCGCACTCAGTGGCTGCAGACTGACTACCTTACGCCTGGATGGATGGCCGTTTTCCTAGATTGATGGCGACTTCTTGTTGAGTAGGTACGTACGTAGATGCAGGCGGGCTAATGTGCACTGCGTGAACTTCGACCGGCATACAGTAGGGCACTGTGGCGCAGTGTTGAAGTGGGCGGGCAATCAGCGGGGATTTGGGGGATCCAAGCTAGCGGGAAGCTTGAAGTTTTAAAGATGTGTTTGCTTCTTTGGTCGACAGCGGGAATTTGAACGATTTGACCTTTCCATTCCTAAAAGAATATGTCCAGTCCAGACTGTACGGCAAGGTAAGGCAGGTATTTTGTACCTTTTTTTTTTGTTTTTCCATGCGGGCACTAGAAACTAGACTAGGCCCAGTCCTACAGAATAGAAGCACATTCGCAAAACCCCCACCACAGGGAAGGCGCAACTCCTTTGCGCGGCCCGCCAGTGGAGGATACATTGTGCGCGGAATGGTGGGGCTCATCAGTGCCGCCGATGGCCGAGCTGCAGAGACCTGCCTGTTTAAAGGCCATGTCATAGGTAGCGGAACCCTCGTCCACAAATCAACCGCAATGGAACCTATTAGCCTCGATGTAGGTACTTAAGCGAGGGTATTTGCTATCACCTTTGTGCTGCTAGAATGGACCAAAGGTTTCTGATATGTAATGTACTCTTTTGTTGCAGTTGGAGCCCGCTTGATGACGTGCGTTGCGTGTGTGCGTGCAAGCACTACTGGATGCATAATGGCATCTGTATTATGTACCTACCTTATGCTGCCTAGGTAGGTACAGTAATGCGAGTAAGAGGATTCAGAATTAGCATGCGTCTACACCACATGATTCAAATTCAATCTGAAAGTCACTTGGTCTTGAAAGCTCTCACGCTCGAAACAAGGAAACATCGACAGACAGGTTCGTTACTGATTCCCAAGTCGCAGGGCGAAACAAGACTCAAGTTTGACTCTAATCTGACCTGGATATCGTACTTGCACATCCACCAAAACTGACAACGAGGCTTGCGAGGCTACTGCAAAGTAGATCCAGATAGGACTCGAAAAGTTCCTTTTCTGACAGGTCACAAATCAAACTCGACCCCCTGCCTGGGTCGCTCCCAACCGAGCCAGCCTGCAGGCCATTGCACAGTGAGGTCAAATATCGACACTGTCAAAACCAGCACCTAAAATACATACAGTACGTACCTGGATGGCCACAGCGCGGCTCGGCGCGCTTGTCCTAATGCATCCACGTACATCGTTCGCGTTCTCAGCTTTGGTTCGTAAACTTGCTTGTCTGGTTTTTATTTTTATTTTTATTTTTTTTCGTTCTCACATTAATCCAGCGCCGTATTCAGTGGATTCAATAATCACGATTTGATATAGTGTGACAAGCTCCAACTAAAAACAAAAGGCTGGATTTCACTCTGTTTGTCGTTCTCCCAGCTTCAGCCAGTTCTTGTTGTATCAACTGGTAATCAATATCTATCCCAACCACAGATAACACCTAGTTCTAATCTTGGTTGGTGCCTTGAGTTTACTCCGTACTACATCTTTTTCAAATTGGGACGTGCCCCGGCAACCTCCAACATCACTCCGTGCCTCCTCATACCCACCAATCGTTGTAGGCATCAACTTGACCTTTCATCACACAATAAATGGTGAAGTGGGTGTCATCCCAAAGTTGCTTTCCTGAATCTACAGGGATCAAGCCATTTGTTGTGGAAGCAATCACCCCAGGATCTTACAACTCATAACAACAACCCTGTCTGGTTGGCGATAATCGCGCAGGTTTTCCCGTTGGTCGTTACTCCTGACCCGAAATGGAGAACGGGTCCAGACCGTCGGGGGCTGACCGGACAGCTTCCGGATCGCGTGCATCGTCAGTCAGATCAAGGAGGTCGATTTCAAGCAAGAATAGTAGCATTCGACTGCCCATAAACGGAGATGACGAACAAATCCTCGAGCAGGATATGGAAAAAGCGGATGCCATCTCCGAGGCGTGCAAGTTGCGCAAGATCAACCGACTCAAAGAACTGGCAGTGTCTAAAGGAGGCTTTTTGTCGGATCGCTTGAGGCGACAAGCATGTAAGTCTGAGTCTGGCCTGTACCGTCTGGATTCCGGATATCGCGCGGAGTGTTTACTTACATTATCACAAAGGGCCGGTCCTGCTTGGCCTAGAACCCGAAAGCGATGAGGTCGTGGTGGACAAAAATGTGTCTTCCTCGCCGGTTGATGACGATGGCTTGTGGAAGGAGATGCCTCGACACCGAGACGAAGACCAAGTTCAACTGGACGTAAACAGGGCTTTTATATATTACCCTAATAGTACGTCGATACTACGCCCAAACAATCTATTATGGGTCTTTTGAAGCTTCACTGACCATCACTTCCTCTTTTGATATATAGTTGAAGATCCAATCGATATGGAGCACCAAAAGGCAGAACTCTCCGCGTTAATTGTCGAGGTTCTCCGCACCAATCCCTATCTCTGTTACTTTCAAGGCTATCATGATATATGTCAAGTCTTTCTCCTTGTTCTTTCCCCTTCTCAACGAGCTGCAATCGTCGCGCGTCTCTCGGTCCTGCGGATCCGGGACTTTATGCTCCCCAACCTCACACCTGCAATCGCCCAACTTCGTCTGCTACCCGATATTCTTCACGCTGCCGATCCATCCTTGTGCCATCACCTCTCCCAGACCGAGCCTTTCTTCGCCCTGTCCGGGACCCTGACTATGTACGCCCATGATGTGCAGACGCTGGGAGAAATCGCCAGGCTCTTCGATGCGCTGTTGGCGAGGGAGCCCGTGTTCAGCGTGTACGTCTTTGCCGCGATCGTCATGAGCCGGAGGGCGGAGCTCTTCGACACGCCCCCCGACGAGCCCGAGATGCTGCACTCGATTCTCTCCAAGCTGCCGCAGCCTCTGGATCTCGACGACCTGCTGGCGCGCGCCGTGGTGCTGTCTGAGGACCACCCTCCAGAGAAGTTGCCGAACTGGAGGCGCGGCATCTCGCCCAACAGCGTGCTCAAGACGGCGCGCGACTCGGCGGCGTGTGCAAAGCAGACGCTGGATCAAGGCAGGCAGTTCTTTGAGCGCCAGGTCCGGGAGCTCGAGTGGGAGGAGAAGCGTGAGAAGGCAATGGCTGTGCTTTGGGCTTACAGGAAGCCCGCCAGGACCATCGGGTTCGCTGTTGCTTTCGGAGTCTTGGCGTTTTGGTTGCGGCGGTCACCAGGGCCGCTTGCCTATATTGCTTCCATGTCAAATCGATGGCTGAGGGATTGATTTCTTGTACTCTGTTGGTGGCACTGTTCTCCATGTTTGTGAGATAATTCATCGCGAAGTCTAGACCCAGACCGTGGCAACGGCAGCAGCCAATTAAGCTTCATTTCTCATTTCTACTGCTTAGCTATACCAAGATTTATGCCCCCTCCTGGAAAGCCCTCTTTAGGTTTTCAAAGTGCTCCTTTTGCTCATCAGCAAGCTTTCCTTCAGAATCCCCGATGATGGTCGAAATCAGCGAGTAATTGTTGTACAAGAATCTTTCTCGTTTCCTCTTATCTTTGCCAAACCACGCCTGGCTAAACTTCGTCAAGAAAGCTTCCGTCTCCGACCGCAGTCGCCCAAGACTTGCCATGAGCGGCTCGTCATCACCGGCGTCGGTGCTCAGGACCAAGAGTCCGTGGAGAAGCTGGCCAAATCGCTGCGTGACTACATGAGGCGCTGCCGACTGTTGCGCAACGGCTGAAGCGGCTGGTTGGCGAGTGGGTAGGGCGCTGGTGAGCGTCCGGACCGAATCGCAGTGGTGGCTCATAACCATCTGCAACCGTGGCCAGAGAACCATAGATGTTCCGTTGATGTAACTGTCAGCAGCGGGGATACGCCGCCTTTGCAACTCGAAGGCCAGCCGCTGGTTCAATCTGATACAGATTAGCAGGCCCAGGCAATCGTAGGAATTGTCAATCAATGACTTGGAGAGTGTCCGGCCCAGGGCAAATGTCGACTCGAAGATCTCGGTAAAATGGCGCGATATTGAAGACACTGGAAGTGCCGGCGTGAAGAACTGTGATAGGAATGTATACTCCGCCGAAGCATTGTCCACAAGTGCCAGATTGAAGTTTCTGAAAGGGACTTCGAGATAGTGTGTTGTCTGATCTTCTTCTGCCAAGTATGACGACAAGGCCTGTTGATTACCGGTCTTCAAAATATCAAGCCGTCGGCCGAGGTTAAAAGCGTCATGTGGTGGACCTGAAATCTTGGCACTGGAAAGAACTGTTGTTTTCCTGGAGGAATCGTCGTGCCCCAAAACATCGTTCTTGTCGAGAACATGAAGCTTGAGCTTTTCAAGAGCCTTTTGGTACCTTGCAAACTGTGTCAGGTAGTACCACTTCATGGTGTTTTTGTATGCCTGACATATCTCCTCTGCCAGGATAGCATGGTGTTTGTGTAGAAAGGCAAACAGCTCTTTGAACCTCAGAAAGTTGTGCTGTTGGATAATTTGAGCATTGATGTTTGGAGACCTCAAAGCTTTGATTTGAGCGACCAAGAAATCTCTTATACGCTCGATGGCCTGCAGCAACGGTTGTTAGAAAGGGATGGTTTCTCTCGTGTCATAGACGAGCACACGGATTGTAGATGCGACTTGGCCATACCTTTAGTACCAATCTTTCAAGTAGAGGTCCTAAGTCTGCGAGTGCCTTGCTTTTTCCTTGATTTGCACTGTTCTTGTGCGCGAGTGCTCGCTTTTCCACTTGTTTGAGTGCCTGGATCCATTCTTCGTCAATGTGCCCTTCCGATATCTTGGCAACGATGACTGGCGACACGCTGACTTCCTCAACTATTGGAGCCAGCCCCTTCTCGACAGCCTTACGGTTGTCAAGCCTGACGTTGAGGGCCGTAGATCTGGCCTGCAGGCTTTCGATGTCGGCCGAAACGTTGGCGAGGTCATTTCGAAAGCTTGTAAGGTTCGTCTCGACGGAACTAAGAACATCATCGCAGGCGCGTATTGACTTGGAGAGCTCTTCGAACTTGGTTTTGTCTCTGTCATCTGCAAGCTAAGTTTTAGCACAGAACCAAAAGGAGCGGCAGGAGATCTTGATCAACGCACACTCTTCAATAGTTTGTGGTCTGTATAGGTCGTCGTCTGCTGTCTGTACCGGTGCGCTAACCAGCTCACGGAGCGAACGTCCACCAAAGTCAAAGTCCAATTCGAGGTCCTCTGCTGTCACAGGAGTCGGGAGCTTTTCCTCCAGGGTCAAGCCTTCTCCCAAGAGCTTCCGCAGCACTTCCGCCGCGTGTTTTCCATCGTCGACGGTTGTCGTCTGCTTCAATGCAGAGCCGTTTGTTTTTCGGGCGGAGGCGAGTAGGGACGTGCTCGAGTTGCTGGAGGCCAGCGATAGGGATGAGCTGCGTGCTGAGCGCGAGGATGTTGTATAAGGTCCACGGATGCTGGAGGTGCGTCGTGGCAGGGGGGAGGCCGCGCGACTGGTCGATTGGGACGATGAGGGCCCGGGAAAGGGCTGAACGGCAAGCCTGTCTAGCCACATGTCGGGCGGCCAGGCCAAGTGGGCGGCAAAGGTTTAGGATCTGGAGATGGCGATCATAGCCCTTGGGAGCGCAGCGCACGCCTCATGGGGTTTGCTATGAAGCCAAGTCCTTTAACAATTGTTAAAAGCTACAAAAACACGATGATTTCTTGAGGTCCGCCTTCTCCTGTGCTGTTTGGCGATTCACTACAAATCTTGTAGAGTCGTTTCATTGACTTCTAGCGTGGTTGTGTTCTTACTGTCCTCGTTGTTCGGCTACGTATGATGTGGTAGTCAGAATGCCTACTAGAGCAGGGTCCTTCGATTGGCTGGCTTGTCCCAGCAGGAAGAGTGGATCGGATAGATCGAGGAACCCTGTAAAGCGTACTCCGTAAGTGGGAAAATGGCTTGAATGGAAGCTCAATTGAAAGCAGGTACCTAAGCGACCATGCTATCTTGGCGCTCTAAATAATTCATTACCTTGCACATAGAGAACAAGCAGCTCGTTTGTGGCATATTTGTTTATAGCTGCAAGTTCGATGTTACAATGATAAGAGAACAAGGGCAAATCCGATGTGATTATCTAACTTTGAAGAATCCGGAATGGGGATAGCTTCTATAGTTTTGTCACTGACTTTCGAATAGCCCAGCAAAGCCCCAACGTGGCGCTACGATTGATTCAGATAACAGGAGCGGACCATGGGAATTCTAAAATACCTACCTTACATTTTAATACATGACTTACACCGGGACCTGATTAAAGACTTTTTTGGCTCCTTTTTTTCCTTTTTTTTCCGAACAAAACTTACTCGGCAGAAAATTGGATACCTTAGGTTTCTAGATACCCAAGGAACAATGAAAGGAGGTTTGATATTGCTATACAATCCAGGAACCGGGCAACTAGAAGTCAGGTGGGAAGAGCATTAGCAAACTCGGTGTTGTCCGGAGAATCTAGAAAAATGCGGTACAGCAAGCAAGCAATAATAACTTGCTGTGGAGGCGCGTCGCGTAAGTTTATAATAAAAAAAATAAAAAAAGCCCATGGTGGGGCATCCCTAGGTACCTTGCCTAAGGGACTTCGACGTTGCGAGGGCGCGCACGCACTAGGCACTGGAATCCTTTGACTGAGACCTGCTGACCATGTAGTATTGAAATCAAAAGTTCAAGTCGTGCTCGGATATCTTTTGGATGAAGATTTAAAGGATAGATGCCTTGATGGGAACTGGAAGTTTCGCTCGGTCAAGCTGATATTCGTTGACGCCTACTAGTCTGTGTTGCGAGTGCTTTCCCAGGTTTGGACGGCGGCACGGGAGCTGGGGAAGCTCTCCCAAAACCCTGCAGCTACGAATGAAAGCGCAGCCTGGAGAATGTTACCAACGACCGGCTTCCATTGTACCGCCCAATTGAATAGAACAATGGATTTCAATGCCATCCTTCAATTGTTTTGCACTGCTGCACTCTTACAGGCCAGCAGTCAATTGTTCACGGCGCACTTTGAGTGAATCGCAAACAACCAATCGCCGCAGCCAAAGATCTCCATCAGATTGGTAACCCCTCGACCCCACATCTTCCCCACTGCTTTTTGGCACGCAACGCACCCGACAGGAGTCGCTCGACCCCTCCCCGCCCGCTTCTGTCTTTTGCCTCCCTCCTAGTAATTTTCCAAAATTTGCTTAAAACCCTTCTTGATTTCTCAAACTTCCTCCCCCCGAATATTTCCACATTTTCTTCATCCTTTCTATCATCCGGGCGTCCTCGTCTCGTTGTCGCAGCTGTTTGCATCTCGCCCTTCGTCTCTCTCTCACTTTCTCGACGAAGCATTACCTAGCCGAATTTTCAAGATGTCTGACGAGCAGGTTAGTAAAAACGGCCGTGGTTTTGGTGCCGCCCCTCGTCACTCGATGATTTGCTTGTTCTGTTGTGCGCGGCTCTACTTGTTCCGAGGTGACTGGGACACAACACCACGACGCTGTCTGCCCTCTCAGTGTGTGCGATACTGCGCTCGAGATCATCTGCGACGACATGGCGGGCTCCAGGACTTGATCATGATTCACCTGTTCTGCATTGAAGGACTATGGGCGGCGCATTGTCTTTTTATGACAGAGTGACTAACTGTTTCTTATCTCGAATCTTCAGCATGAGCACACCTTCGACTCGACCGACGCCGGCGCGTCGACCACTTACCCCATGCAGTGTTCTGCACTGAGGAAGGGTGGTCACGTCGTCATCAAGGGCCGTCCCTGCAAGATCGTCGACATGTCGACCTCGAAGACCGGCAAGCACGGCCACGCCAAGGTCCACTTGGTCGCCATCGACATCTTCACCAACAAGAAGCTGGAAGATCTCTCTCCCTCCACCCACAACATGGACGTTCCCAACGTCACCAACGAGACCTTTGAGCTTGTAAGGAACATATGCTTGTGGGGATTCAGGGTTGGTATTGTCGGGCTTACTAACTGACGAACTTGTGTCTCTGCGCAGATCGACATTGAGGGTGACGGTTTCCTCCAGCTCATGGACTCGAACGGAGAGATGAGGGAGGACATCAAGCTCCCCGAGGGATCTGACAAGGCCGAGGAGGTTGCCAAGGAGATTCGCCGCCTTTACGAACTTAAGCAGCAGGACGAGAACAAGGAAGTCTGTAGGTTATTTATCCAACCTAGCGCAGCCCGCTCATGTGATTCCGATACTGATAACCTATCTGCGCAGTTATCGTCGTTACCAAGGCTATGGGTGAGGAGGTCCCTACCCAAGCCAAGTAATCGAGCGGCACATCCGCGGATTCCCTGTCATGATATTTTCGAGTGGCCACGCCGTCCAGCTCAAACTTTGAGTGACTCAACTGGGTTGCTGAGGCTGGTTTCTATGGGAAGGAAATTTTACTACGACACTGGCGTGTTCTTTGTCATTCTACGAAGCGACGATAAAGGAAAAGAAATCACTTGCGACGGGACATGTTACGCACAAGTTCACCATTGCGTCCCTTTTGTTATCCATTGTGATCTGTCCGACGCATACATGGGTAATATAGGTCCTAGTCAGTTCAACAGGCTCAGCCCCTGGCTAAAAAAAAAAAAATTCTTTGACGAACTTGAAAAGATAAGTTAGTGGGACTAGCCACTGTATGCATCATTTGGTGCATTGACTTGATGTGTATAATGATCTTGACTACATGTCTCTTGTAAGGGGGGACAAAAAACGTAGTTGAGTACCTATCATCAAGGGGGTGGACTAACAGGACTTGTATCCCTGTTTTGAAGAGTTTTCTGTGTTGTAGAAAATTTTATTACCTTGTGGACAAGCGGCAGTAAACTGGATCTAATTAGATCTAAAATTCCATTTCTAGGTCTAGTCTAGCAGAACACTACCGTGACGGACTGTGGACAGGCTCTGACCCACCTACCTAGATAGGTATTCATGACTCTGTGTTGGACCGACTCAGAGAAATGAGATTCTATAGTCGAACTGTCAGTCCTCCTCTTTTCTATCTTATTTGCCACTGCAACAAATTCGACAACCAATCTGTCAAAGCACGTCAGCTTTTGATTAGCAAGAAATCATGTCGGGGCGGCGCAGTTATCACAAATTCCCCAAGGGACAGACATGCGAGCAGTGCCCATCAAAAAGATGGTATTCGGAAGATGGTCGCCGATATTGCGATCGAGGGCATGAGATAGAGGTGAGGCGGTTCCCGAATTCATCGGCATCAAGATGGCCATGCTCCACACAAATTCTCAACTGATCTTGACCAACCTAACCTCTGTCGGTACCACATTCGTCTTAGGGCTTCGTGGAACATGACTTTGAAGATGAAGATGGGTTTGGGCAGACGGGCGCAGTGGCGCGCAAGGAAAAGGAGGTTCGCGAAAAGGCCTCGCGCATGCTCTCGGGCAACGCGTCGCGCGAGCTGTACCTCCAGTGCCTTCAGCTCGTTCTCCGCAAGCAGCTGTTTTGGCTCGTGCACGACCGGGGTCTGCCGCCCGAGCTGGAGACGGTGGTGCGGGACCTCTGGACCCTGAGGACGCGCAACATTGAGGGGCTCAAGACCGTTTCCGAGGCGGAGCGAGACGAGGACGCCCAGTCGGGTGGGGAGAGGAGCGAGACCGACGGCAGCGAGATGAAGATGTTCAGCAGCGGTGGGGAGTCGGAAGCTGGGCAAACGGACCGGTCGGGCACTGGGACGAGAGGCAGCTCCATGGCGAGGAGCTGGACTTCGGAGATCGGCGTCAAGAGGTCCCTCCCCAAGCTGGTTGATACGTTGGGGCTTTGTTACCTGGGTTGCTTATTGATGCGGCTGCCTGTCAGGGTCGGAGACTTGTTTGGCTGGAGCAAGAACAATCAGATCATCTATCTTGATGCGGTGAGTTTCTTTGATGTGGCTTTCATCTTATTTGTTGTCTTCCACCGTGACTAACGGGTTTTCTTTTTCAGATCAATGAGGTTCCTGGTGAGATGCGGGCTCGTCTGCCTGCCCAATATCAAAAGGCACTTACGGCCCGATCTGCACCCTTTTCGGGCGGAGAGCTCCACGAAACGGTTCTCGGGCTTGTTTTGCCCTTTCACAAATTCTACAAGATGATATTTCCACCTCTTAATAGACAGCTGCTTACACTAAGATACATCAAAGAGCTAGCACTGCCACGTAAGTTTGGATTCCTAGGAAAATGAATAAGCAAAGGGGAAAATAAATAATCCTAACCCGCCACTGTCACAGCCGAGATATACACCTTTACCCAAGAGATGGTTGACTTCCTTAACGTAGACTTTAGCTTTCCGGTCGGGCAACGAAGAGTGCAACTACTCGACCACCCAGATGTCTTTTTGATATCATGCATCGTTATGGTCGCCAAGTTGATATGTCCCTTTGACGATGTTCATCGAGGCACTAGCGAAACTAGCTTCTCATTACCTTTTCTGAAGATAGACTGGCAGCAATGGAAGGAGGAGTTTGACGTGGCACCAAAAGAGTCACTTTCTCGAAGAGACATTGAGATGCTGACCTCTGAAGATGCTTGGACTATAAGTCAAGCCAAAGCAGATGACTATCTTGCTTGGTTTCAGCAGGTCAAGATCGACCCGCAAAGATCAAGCCAACTAGGGCGATTTGCCGGTCTTTTTCCTCTTCAGGAGCAACAAAGAGAAACAAGACCTGTAAACGCCAGCGAGGCCACTATTGACGATAGGTTGCTACAAGTTCATAGCAAGATGACTCTGCAGCTTCCCGAGGATTCTGCGAATGGGGACGTTGCGACAACAAGCTTTGGAACTAAGCACTGGGTCTGGCGCAACATCGACGATCTCCCGCCAAACGCTCGGGCATTTTACAACAAGGCTGGTACGTTCATGAGCTTTTTGAACCAACAGTCGAGTACGCAGGCTAACAGTCCAATCACAGCTGCGCTATCAGGGCTTGCCCCTAGTGGGCTTGCTAAGGCGGTGTTCATGCTTGAACGAAGACTTGATGTGTGGATCAGAAGGCAAAAGGAGGAAGCAGGAGGAGCTGGGAAATTCGCCTAACAAGCAAAATACTATGTGTATTGGATTGCACATGATGATAGGTGTCCAATATAAAAAGGCACACTGGGTAGTCAAATGAAAGGACCTAGCTTATCCGAAGCCAACCAAATTAATAAAATAGTAGTAATCTTATATATAGATGCTGCCGGGATGATTGCCTATATTGTCCAGTTCCTACCTCTATCTTGGTTTTATACAATGTTGCTACAAAGAGTTTTTTTAAACAAACAGATATACACATCATCTTTTTAGGGGGTGTTGCTTCAAGCCAACATCTAACAGGATTCAAGTTGCCAGTGATTGCAACTGATGGCAAGTTTATCAACTCCTACATAGCCCATATCTGTAGTATGCAACGGGGAACACTGAACCACTTGCACAACAGTTCACCCTCAAGACCTCTTCGCGTTGTATCCCATAACCCTAAGCAGAGCCCTGCCACCATAGGATCCAATCGCGTAGCCCACGTAGATACCCGTCAGCACAGTCACAGGCCAACGCTGCCAGTCCCTGTCCCAATCGAGAGGGATGGGCACGGCTCCCAGCCACGCACCAAAGCAGGCTCCAACAAGACCTCCCACACTCTTGTCAATAGGTGCAGTGAGTCCAGCCAGGGCGCGCCAGGCGCTGGCGTCGGCTCCGCGGGTATAGAATAGCGGGAACAGGGTCAGCAGTGAGAGGTTCAGCGCACACAAGAAAGTGTGTGGCGCGTGTGTCAGGAACGGCGCGCCGAACAGAACCATTATGGCATGAATCGGCGGGGTCGCGATGAGGGTGAGAAGAAGGGAGAGTAGGGTGGCCTATGGTTTGATAGTTGAGCAAAGCAATTAGCTACTAGTGTCCATAGCTCACGAGAGAAAAAAGAAGAAGAAAAACATCTAGGCATACCAACGCAATATTAGGTTCCCCGCCTTGAGCCTTCTTCTTCTCGCCTGGCCTCGGTTTGCGCGACGTTTTGCCTGAGCCTGCAACGGGGAGAAGAACAACGGCGTAGAAGACCTGGATCAATGCCATGGCGGGCAAGATCAAACGGCTCATGGTTGCGACCGGGTCATCGACCAAGCGCTTCCAGAGGAAGACAAAAATCTGCAGCTGCAGCGCGGGTATCGAAGCAGCTATGTAGTAGCCATTGCTGGGGCTCTCGACGGGGCTACAGGTGTGGCTGCCGGCTTTTGGTGGTGGTGAAGCATCCTTGGCTGCGTTTGGGAGCGACTTGCCCGTCGCCTTCGCTGGCGTCGATGGCGTCGACATTGTGACAGGATCTACAAGTGGCATTGGTTGCGTCAAAAAAGATGCGAGCAAGATTTATTTATATCGCAGGGGTCCATCTATAATCTGCTTGAACCACGATGCTTTTCCTCTGTTCATCCAGGTGGAACTGGACCGTAATTAGGTAAGCTAGTACGCAGTAAATCGTCACTGTCGCGACGGGCGCTGGAACTTGGTGGGGTAATAATTATGGGTCCAACCGTCAAGAAGTGCCTGCTGCAGGGATTGCGCCGGCGCGAGAAGCTCAGATTGAGCTTGGGAAAAAAGTCGCGTCTCCTCCTTCAACTGCGATTGAAACTGGCAACCGACTACCAAGCATTGGTACCTACTTTATAGCATCACATTCTGCTCACATCCTGCCGCAAATCGAAACAACCCCACGCATCACTGCGGTCGCCATGACATAGGGATGTTCTTAAATACCAATCGGTTGTGGCATAGTATCTCAACATAAAACCAAAACAACTTGCTCGTCGCCAATATCCTCGTCTGTTCCGACGACTTCACGATGCCCGGCTTTCACGATGACGAGAACTTGCCGCCCTCCACTCCTGACCGGCACGGGCGGTCAAACTTTTTCAACTTCAGCAATCCTTCAACCACGCCTGCTGGACCCCCGCCCTCGTCAGCTGCAAGCTATACGCCTGCCGGCGCCCCTTCGGCGTCCTATCTAGGCAGTTCTATCATGCGAGGCGTTACAGGTCAGAAGCCTGTCAACCCCATCAAGTTCGGCAATCGCAGCTCTGGAGGGATACCTAAGAAGAACCTCCTCTCTCGGGGCACACGTTCGCCGCTGGGAAGATCGGTGACTAGTACCAAGGAGAGGCAACCCTCTAGGCTTAGTCGACAGGTGGCTATGGACGACTATGAAGACGAGGACGAGGACGATGAGGAGGAAGAGGATGAAGAAGACTACGAGGGGGAGGATACACAGCAACTTCCAGCCACTCGCAGCTTTGGTCTGGAGTACAGCGATGACGAAGAAGACGAAGAAGAGGATGATGATGAAGAAGACGAAGATGCTGAGGGAGACGACACAGACTATGTAGACCGGCATTATGCGAGGAGGAATCAATTGCAGGGTCAAGGCAACGATCCAGCCGACCACGCTGGTGCCAGAGACGACATGTGGTTGAGCATGGGTCAAAATGGCACCCCGGAACATGCCGGCATTGGTGACGAGTCCGACTTGATGGAGTTGATGACACCTGCAATCAATGACCGTGTACGACGGGAGGCTGAAGGCATCTTCCGCGCCTCTGCCATGCACTCTAATGGGCGCGCCGCAAGAGAGCTCAACTTTGCGCCAGTAGCCAAGAGCTTGGCAGAGCAGATGGGCTATGCCGAGCTGACTGAGCCGCCATTACTCGTTCTGGAAACGGATGGCTTGGTCAGCCAGCTGTACACCGAGGGAGTCGGCTCCGAAGACGACGCGGAAAAGCTGGATGCCGCCCTCGCCCGTACTTCTAGCCACCTAGTCTCACTGTGGTCAGAGTATGTTGTGGGTCTACCCCAGAATGAGCAAGAACATATCGCTGGCATTGGACCGGGGCCCAATGCGGTACCATTCGAGAATGCGGCATACCTCGCTGGATTGGCCTTGCAGATCCACCATACCCGATCTCTGGAGTCTGACGAGTCACAACCCATTCCTCTCCCCGAGGTCCTTTTCCAATGGCTTGGTGAGAACCACAACCTCTACCCTGACCAGACAAAGGACATCTCGACCTACAGACCTTCACCAGCATGTCACACGCTATTTTGGCAGACTGTTTTTATGAACATTCTCCAGGGTCGTGTAGCAGATACTCTCAACCTGCTGCGGAACGGAGGTTTCGATCAAGTGAAGAAAGGAAGCGGCTTTGCCTACACAGGTCAGGCCTTGTCAAATGTGCTTCGGGCCATCCATGAGACCTGTGTCATCCTTGAGGCATGCCCCGGCATAGACAATGACTGGGATCTGTGGAACAGCGACTGGACCCTATTCCGCGTTCGAGCCAAGGGTGCTTTGGATGCGCTCAGACGGTTCGCCGAAGGCAAGGAAAAGTCGTTGGGCGCATCTGACTTTTCAGACTCTGGGCGCGGATCGATGGCGGGCATGGCTCGCAAGGCGGAATCACAAGTTCCCTGGGACATTTACGAAAACATCAACATAATCTTTGACATAATCCTCGGCTCGCAAGAGAGGATTGTTCAGGTCTCCCAGGATTGGTGTGAGGCCACCGTCGCCATGTTTGGATGGTGGGATGAGGGTCGTGACCTGAGCAGCAAGCATGACATGCGCATGTCACAGTCATTGTCGCTGTCTAGATCGCGCATGCTGGTGTCCGCAGCACCACGCATTGCGAATTCGAAGGACTACCTCGACCGTCTGGCCCGTTCATTCCAGGGTGCTGTTAGTTCTGGTCTCGAGGTAAACTCCAACAACGCCTTAGAGGTCGGCATGGCGTGTGTTTTTGAAGACAACCCCAAAGGTCTCATCGGTATTCTGCGGTCATGGTCGCTCCCCGTGGCGGCTGCCGTGGCTGAGATTGCAACATTAGGGGGTTGGCTACCGGCACACCAGCCCGCCTCTGTGTTCGGGGCCCTCGATCTTGACCTTAACGATCTTGAGGTCCTCGGCTTGGACCCTAGGGGGCCAGATGAGCTGGATGGAATGAAAGATAACACCTTGGTTCAATATGCTCAGGCTTTGGTCAACTTGGATCAGCTGTCCCTGGTCGCGACAAAATCAGGAACGACCATGGATGGCTGGGAGCTTGCCATACATGTTCTGGGTCGTATGGATTCATCGGAGCGCTCCGAGGACACAATAGGAGAGCTGGTCAAGACTCTCTTGGCCGACGTAGATGCCAATGCTGGCCCCGTCGTGGACAAGGTCTGGCGACTGCTTAACAACCTTGGCATGATCGAGTTTGCTGAGGAGACAGCAGAGGTGAGTGTTGGAACCTATTTTGTCGATATGAAACGTTTTGAGAGGTGGCTAACAGCTTCTACTTCAGCACTTTGGTGACGCGCTTGCACGGGAATCTCATAGCTATGGTCAAGCCATGTGGTACTACTCATTGGCACACCGGCCAAATAAGGTCCGCGAGGTGATGAACCTCCTCATATCATACTCTCTTCTTCAGTCTACGGTTTTCCCGCCCGAGTCGGAACTTGATGACCACTTGCGACAACTGGTACACGATCGTAACGAGACCCTTGCCGAGTTTGCCAAGCAGGACCTTGAAGCCGCCGAACTTCTGGGCAAGATGCTCAGTGGCTATGCGACCTTGAGAAGGTTCTACGAGATACGCGATGATGACACTACCTCGGTGCCACTTCACCGCCGCCGTGCGGCGGCGGCAGACGCACTCATGGCAGTCATAGCAGCTTCTGACGACAACATTCGCGGCGGGTTATATGATCCCTCGCGTGATGGGCTTGTCAGCGAGGACTTCCTGTTGACACTACTTGGGGAGGCTACCGCGCTGGTAGACACCAGTGCCGGAAAGGGTCCAGTCATCGAACCAGGCGCCAAGACGGCCATCACGCTGGACCACATCGACACGCTGCTCAAGGCTGCTGAGGATTTGGCTGCGATCAAGTCAAGTTCAGTTTACGCAACCTGCGACGAGTTCTTCAAGCTTACACTGGCATCGATGCCAGGCTTGAAGGGCTCCAACCCAATGGATCTCATGCGGAAGAGCACGGTCGGTGGGGATGGAAGCACGAGCAGCTCGTACGTGCTGGGCGGCAGCTCCCTCATTGCGAGCCAGCTGAGCCGTAGCATGTCATCATCCTCGCTGGCGAACAAGGCGGCTATTAACAATAAGGGATGGGACTGGAGGAGTGGCTTTAACGCAAACAGCACGGCAGATGAGTTGTTGAAGAGGCTGAGGCTGGGTGTCGCCAGGGACTTAGCGAGACTATGGGTAGAGGAAGCTGACAGCGGTTTCATGTAAGGGAAAACAATACGATACCTAAGAAAGAAATGGAAACGGGGGTTGTCGTTGATGTACGTGTACTAAGCTGATTTCTCGTCGATACTCTGTCTGTGGCAACGGCTTCTGCGTTACACGAACTTTATTTAATAGAAGAAAGGGTTCTAGAATACGAAGCAGCAACAAGTACACTGAGCGGCATGTTTACTGAGATTTGATGCATGTTTGCTGTTTGTATTTTAGCCCTGACTTGACAGAGACGATCGGTACATGACGCCATCCAGCCCATTTTCCACCAAGTCGAGTATGAGTGATGTATTTTGCAGGGCAGCGTGCCGACCCCTTCAGAATCCCCGAAAATTTTATCCAGGGCATGATACTTGGGCTTTTCCACTTATGTTACGATACTTTCTCAAACCTAACAGCCCAAAGACATGTCAGTTTTCGACAAGATTCTGGCCTTGTAAGAGTACTTTATTATCGGGACTCAGCATATTCCGCCAGTTCTAATCCAATGTACTTCCGACCACAGAATTTGCCCTTGATAATATACAATTTAATATTACTGCCGCAAATCCTGTCCACCAACATGTTGACATTGTCGTTCCAGAACCAGGTAGTCCGGACCCCAATCAATATCCGCCAACTGTTGCAGGTGAACCTTTGGCCAACAAAGTGTATTGCCTTGTCCATATGGCCTTTGACGATCAAAATCAGTGCTTAGCTTGTTGTATTCCACCATGCCACGATGCCCATATAACCATTTCAGAGGAAGCAGAACTGGACAAGTTCCTGGAATGGTATGTATAGCTTTGCTGCATGTTGACCCAATGATCAACCCTTGAACGATGCCCATTCACCTCGGGAACCAAGCCTCAGTGTCGGGAGCATCAGCATTACCGGCTCCGAGCTGCGTTGCTTGGACCGCCAGATCCGACCTCCTTTGCACTAATTCGGGGCAGTTTCTTAGTCCAGGCCTTCCGCTTATGGAAATCCGGGTTCTTCCAGTAAACGGGATCGTTTCCCGGCACGAGTTTCCATCCTCCATAGATATATTTGATGGGAACTTCGAGCGTATTCGTCAGTTCTGTTGCGTCATAGTCCAAATGATAAGGATCCACCGGGTTCGGGCTAAACCCTCTATGATAACGGTTTTTATTCCTCTCCATAACCTCGGTACGAATTTGGTCAAGGAGCTTTTCCCAACCATCCAAAAGTTTTTGTTCCGTCTTGTCGAATTCGTAAGTATATACAGTGTGTTCTTTATATATTCGTATATTGTCCGTAACGAGGTTTTGGGGACTGTTACCCAATCCGGCTCGTTCCAGTCCTTTCTTTTTTAGTTCTTTGGCAAGTTCGGCAGTAAAACCACCGTAAAGCTTAAGTAAACTTGGATCGGCAAAAGTACTGAAAGTTTCAATCCTACAGTAGTGGTGCCATGAATTGGGAAAGATTTCCTTTACTTCGGTCTTGGGGCGGAAGAAGCCGACACTTAAACCCGGCAACACAAAAAGAGAGCTGATGATGAAAAAAAGAAGCATTTTGTTGAGGAAAAAAGAAAAAAAATTGTGTTAATAAATGAATGACTTGTGGTGAAACGAATGTAGTAGTGTGGTGTGAAGATGAAGAAGATGAAGAAGATGAAGAAGATGAAGAAGATGAAGAAGATGAAGAAGATGAAGAAGATGAAGAAGATGAAGAAGATGAAGAAGATGAAGAAGATGAAGCAGAAGAAAGAGAGATGTGCGATAGTATAACGGAAAATAAGAGACAGAAATTGTTAAAGCTGGACAAAACGAGAATTTGGATACAAGGTTCTGTGTGGTATTTTTACCGCGTAGTTTTTTTTTCTTTTTTTTTTCCTTTGACTGTTATTTTTAGCATCTTGCAGTGGGTAAGAAGGTGGTCTATTCAAAAACTGCTTTCTGCAAAAGGTTATCTGAGCTTTATTTGAACAGACACTACTTGACATTACTGCTATTACTGTTTTAGCCAGGATTTGCCAGCAAGAGGTTATATATTTTGATCCAAGCGAACACGGCGTCGCCGACACCGACGCTTGAAATGGAACACAGAACAGACAACAAAGGACGCCAAAAATCATGCAATATAACTCAACGTGGTTTTCACCAGAAAGCTGGTACTAACTGTAAACAGTGCTTCCGGGCGTCCTGGGCTCAAAAACAAAATGCGAGAAAATGACAAATTCTCAGGGTGAATACGCCTATATGGTGACTCATCAAGTGAATGACCCACTGCATGTTTGCATGTGAGCATAAGCAAGACTTCTTTTGTGACTTTTACTTGTAACTTTGCTATAACCAAGAGTCCGAGAGGCGTTGGTCTGCAGAAAACAGTTGCTATGTTCTGCATCATGACTCACTTGGGCAGTTGTTACAAAAAGAGGAGGAGGCCATCTCTAAGTCAGATATATTCCCACATTAACACATTATATCATAAGTGAGCAAGCTTTATTGGAAAGTACGCCAAGTATCTAAAAAAACAAGGATTATAGCTGGGACAGTCACCTGGCCCGAGCCGCAAAGCAGGCTAACAGTGATACATAAGAGGCACATTCTTTTCGACCGAGATAATATACACCCCCGAAATGCCCATAAAGCAGCTTTTCCGCCGTGAGGTGGAGGGATGGGCGGCCGAGACGACTGCCATTCTGGTGTCCATTTTCGTGATCGTCTCGGTTATAGGGTTTGGGTTTTGGTGCTGGGGCAGGATGCGAACATGAAAACGCTACCAGGGGAAGGGTGAGAGCTGCGCGACATAATTGGGGGCGCTGAGTAGCGACACTACCTACCTAACAAAGGCTTCTTCAAGATTGAATAGAGGGCTCAAAAGGTTTGACTTTTTGTCAATGTGTCGGGTAGAAAGAGCCTTGGTCAATCGATTTGGGAGTAGAAGCTGCCTGACACAGCGCATCGCTCGCTAGTATGAAATGCTGACTATCTATACTCGCAAAATGGTAATGCCCATGGTCAGATTGTTTAGGTTTTATAGAGCGAATGCGACTTGCATGATATTTTACCTCTCAGCTTGCCCGGTACGTGACACAATGCGCTGATCACTGACTTGCACACCTGTGTGTCCAGGATATTTACCTTGCCTAGGTACTTGCCTGCCTAGGTACCTACCTTCCTCGGTATAACTTGGTATCGGCCTTACACTCTTTACCACAGTCCACTCCAACCATGTTCCGGCAGAAACTGTAAAAAGATAGACAGTTAATGTTGTGTAGTATAGTATAGCTGACTTGAGAGATTGATTGCCAAAGTAATCAACTTGAAACTATCCTTTGACTGACGACATGTTGAACTTGACTGAACGTTACAACCCAAAAAGGACTAAAACTTGTCATGTACTAAGTAACATCCGAAAGAAAAGACGCAAGACTATGAGGGGGTAAATACTACATGCTGTAGTATACCATGATTGAAATGTCAGAAATAAACAATGCAACAAAGTTTGCGGGTGTGTTTTTTTTTTTCTTTTCTTCTTCTTTTCTTGCTTGTTGTGAGAGCGTATCCGTATAAGTGGTACATATCGGATACTGATGTCGAAAAAGAAAAAAGAAAAAAAAAGAGTCCTGGAAGTAACTTTGAAGACTGAAGATCCAGGGGCTGCTTGCTAAACATCGGGTGGATAAATTCAGGTCCGGTGACGTCGAGGGAACGGCCAAATGGGCCAAGTCTAATAAGCCGACTTCTTAATTCGTAGTTTCGTAGTACCGAAAAGGGAAAAACCGGCGGGCCCTTGCAGGTTGACCCACCTAACCTCACCAAAAAAAAGTTCAGGGATCAGAAGGTCATCAATACAGGGAAGGGGAATTTGGGGTTCACTGATATCACCATTGTGAAGATCAGATCGATTTTTGGATTGGGGAGCTGGCAAGATCAAGTACAAGTCCGGGATCGAGCCCGGTCGGCACAAAAGTCGAATCGACCAATCAACCAACCAACATCCGCAATCCGAACCATGACCTCGCGCCGCGTTTCCAAGGAGACGTCCAAATACTTTGCAGCAGCCGCGACCGCGACGCGCCGCTCAACCCGAGCTTCCCTCGCGCGATTCGCATACAAAGAGGACTCGGATTCGCCCCCGAGCAGCGTCAAAGATGAGACCACAGATTTGATACTAGGCTCCGACATTGAAGATGCCATAACGACCACCACAAACACCGCCCGACCGCGCCGGGCTCCGGCCCAGGCACCGCGGAAGCGAAAACGGGAGACGACCAGTCCGGTAGCGAAGACGACGACCACGAAACCCAAGCCCGACCCTGGAGAGGAGCAAGACGCAAAACCCCGCCGTGAGCGCAAACCAGCCCGCGCCAAGACGGACCCCTCGACCGGCACCACGACCGTGGAGCCCCCGTCGGACTGGGAGGAGATGTACGGGCTCGTCAAGGAGATGCGCATCTCGGGGCCGGCGGCCAACGCGGCCGTCGACACGATGGGCTGCGAGAGGCTGGCGTCCGAAGACGCCTCGCCGCGCGACAGGCGGTTTCACACATTGATCGCCCTCATGCTGAGCTCGCAGACCAAGGACACGGTGAACGCGGTGGCTATGGCCAGGCTGAAGAAGGAGCTCCCGCCGTTTGAGGAGGGCGCACCACCGGGGCTGAACCTGGAGAACGTGCTGGCCATTGAGCCGGCACTTCTCAACGAGTTGATCTGGCAGGTTGGCTTTCACAACAACAAGACCAAGTATGTGGCTCTCGGGGTCTTTGCCGACTTTCAACTCTTGTTTTTACTTCTTTGGTATACTATCAACCTCGTCCTACATGCATAAGCTAACTATAATACCCCCACTGTCACAGATACATCAAGCAAGCAGCCGTCATCCTCCGCGACAAGTACAACTCGGACATACCCGACACGATCGCCGGCCTTACCTCTCTCCCTGGCGTGGGTCCCAAGATGGCACACCTGTGCATGTCCGCCCCGAACGGCTGGAACCGTGTCGAGGGCATCGGCGTCGACGTGCACGTCCACCGCATCACGAACCTGTGGGGCTGGAACAAGACCAACAACCCCGAGGCCACGCGCGCCGCGCTCGAGTCGTGGCTGCCCAGGGACCGCTGGCGCGAGATCAACTGGTTGCTCGTCGGGCTGGGGCAGTCGGTGTGCCTGCCCGTCGGGAGGAGGTGCGGCGACTGCGAGCTCGGCCTCAGGGGTCTCTGCCGCGCGGCGGATCGGAAAAAGGTCAACGATGGACTGAGGCGGAGGCAAGACGTCAAAGAGGAAAAGGAGGAGGAGGAGGAGCTGGTGGTGAAGCAAGAGGTGCTCCTCAAAAGTGAGGATGAGGAAAATGTAGCCCCGATCAAGGTGGAGACCGTCAAGGTGGAGCACAAAATCAAGGAGGAGGCTGTCGACGAAGCACCTTCAATCACGGAATTCCAACCGCTACCACAAACAAGGACGCAACGGCGTACAAGGAGGTTATAGCGCAAAGCAAGAAAAAAAACATACAAATCACAAGTCAATTCTTCTTTTAATAGCGTGAAACTGTGATCCCATCAAGGTTCGAATCAAAGGCCAGAAAAAAGAAAACCCACCTTTATAAGAAAGGGGCGGCTTATCATCCTAAAACCACAGCTTAAAAGTCAAACTACTAAACTACTACATACTGTATTAGGTAGTACTCCATATTACCACGTAGCGCATAGAGAAGTTGTGGCGATATCGGAGATCCCAAAACTCCACCCAAGATTGAAGAGGGTCCCCAGGTGGTTTTATCCCGTATTAATTTTTAAAGACCAACCTACCTTATGCAAATAGAGTAGGTTGCACTGGTCGCTTGCCGCGAGACCAGGTCCGTGGCAATATGGGGGAAAAGGTGGAGTAATAAGTATGACGATAGAGTCATACACTTTGCGCAATGCGTGGCCCTCTGCTGCCTTCGGGATGCCGACTTGAATTCTGGGTACTTGGCGCAATGGGTGACTGACTAAGTCACTAACTAAGATGGAGTCGCAACAAAAGAAGTGACGTCTTGAACAAGGAATAGGAGAAGAGGCCAACAATATCTTCGCTGTCAGGGGCATGAAAAAAGAGTCTTGATGAAAGAAATACAGAGCCCCCTGAAATGTCCTAATTTGGCACGCAAGATTATCAAAGGCGCAAACGTTAAAAAAAGATGTGCTGCAAATTATGACGAGCCTTGGCCCGTTCGCCGAGGTCCAGAGCCAGACGCCACGCCGAAAGTACTAGAATAGATCCAGGGAATCAAGACAATGGCTTCTCTATGAGATAACTAAAAAGGAAGCGGCAAAAAAAACTTGGAAAACAGAGTTACAAAAATTAATCAACAGTCCATAGATTCCTGCCCAAAACGCCTTGCATAATAGTGAGATTTGGGAAATAATGATATTGCTGGACAGCAAGAACAATATGTTCTCTCGGTCATGGAGCCAGTGCACAGCCGGTGCAGGGCTGGCGTATCAAAGTCTGGTTCTGCATCCAAGCAGAACAAAGACTTGCGTATGTTGTATGTGTAGAGTCGGGTTCAAGTAGTATAGATCATCGCCGATGCATCCTTGGACACATGTCCACAAACGTTGCGGATGGCGGGGGTATAACGGCGGGTATCTCGAGCAAAAGTGCAGTCGATCGAACAGCTAGATGTCGACTTTCGTCTCCTTCAAGCTGTTACTGCCGACAGATCGTCCTCGTTGACATTCCGTCATCGAGAATTCTTCGCTCGTGTAGGGCTCTTTCGGGCGCATCATAGTCCGTAGTGCCACTTTGTCAAGTCTAATCGAGGTTGACATTTAAACGCCGCGGATGACCTGGGTGCGCTCGGATTCGAGCTGGGCTGCGTTCTGAGCGTGCGCCTCCTTCTTGCACTGTTTCGTCAAAAAACACAACTCATGTTAGCACGAGGCACTCATCTCCGATAAAGTCGGCCAGAACGTCGGACAGGCCGACTAGCCACCACTTGTCGTCGGGTACACGTACGTCTTCCAGACCCTCGCACTTGTGGTCCTCGAGCAGGCGGTGCTTGCCACAGAAGTGCTTGTTGCAGAAACCGCAGTCACCAGCCATGTGGGCGGGGCTCTTGCAGTTGGCGAGATCACACCTAGGCTTGGCCATTGTGTCGTTTGGTGGTATTGTTTTGTGGTTGTAGGAAGAAGATAGGTGCGGCGTGGTCGTCGACGATGCGCAGAATCGTACGTTAGGTATTGGGTTGCGCGGAATATCCTCGGTTACTGCGTTGGGGCCAACGACGAGAGTGAAAGGAGGATGTGGCAAAGGGAGAGAGAGGGAAGAGAGAAATGCAAGCTAATAAATGCTTGTGGGTGTGTGCGTGGTATGGTATGCGTTGCCGCCAAAAGAAGCAGACGAAATCGGACGATGTGATGATTACAAAGGTGGGAAAAAGAGGTGAAAGAGGCGGAGAGATCGTCAGCTGGGCGGTGATGACAATTTATGGAAGACGCCCTTACGCGGAGTCAGGTCAGTCGTCACAATGGGCGAGGATGGTCGTTGCAAGGGAAGGTGCTGGAAAGCAGGGAATAAGAAAGAGGTCACCCGGGTTGGTTGCAGGTGGTTGGCTGGCTATTACCTGCCTACCTTACCTTACCACCTTACATATGCTGCTATGGGGGTGCAAGGGCCAACAGAAAAAAAAGGCGGCCCGGCCGGTTTGGCAACGACAAGGACCCGGACTAGGTGGAAGCCGTGCTTGCTGCGGGTGGTTAGAATGGCCAACCTGGGCTGGCCTGGGCTCCATGAATTGAATGGTCATCAAGTCTCCGGGCATGGGAACCCTTGTGGATGACGAGGCTCCGCTTTCGGGGAAGGGGACCAACTTTGGCCTGCTGGGCATTTTAATTGTTTGCTGTACTGTAACTGTACGGTAGGTGGACTGGCTGGCAGGCAAGCAGTGGAGGTTACCTTAGGTACAAGGTGTATTGGTGCACTAATAACTGGCATCTACGGTACATTTACTGCATGTGTAGAGGTACCTCCGCTCGATAAGGGGAGGCAGACTGGGGGGCGAGGCGCCACTAAAATTAATCCGCTTTCACACCACTCTCCCAGCTTTTTGAAATGCGAGCGAAACGGCGGGGCGGAACAGCGGACAAGGCGCTTGCAGCTGGAGATAAAGTGGGGATCCTGTCCAAACAGACTGCCGAGGGGAGCTGTGGAAATTGGGACTAGAGTCCAGCGTACTCATTACTTCTTTGTTCAAGCCAAGCCTTCAGGTTTCGTCGGCGTGCGAGACTATTGATGCGGGATGAGCGGAATCACGGGTTTTATCTGTATCTGTCTTGCGTCTATCTGATCCTTTCCCATCAGTACCTAGCTTTAGAGACGGGAATGCAGATCGATCGAACATGTTCTACAGTCCCTACCCAAGTTAAGGTAGTTAAGCTAATGTTCAGCGAGACCAGAGCAGGCGGAAATCAGCAAACAGACAATTACCATGTAAATTCAAGGCACAGAATGATGAAAGATGAGCTCGCAAGCACGCACGGATTTGGATCAGATGGACTCCATCTCGAGTTGGGCATTTTTTGCAACACTGAGTCCACCAGCCACATGGCACAAAGGTCTGTCTGGGTCGCTCTTGTGAATTGAATTGCATGGATTGCCCAGCAAGGTAAAGGTACTTCGTCGGTAGGTAGGACTGCACAAGATGCCGCCAATCCCAACGGCCTCTTTTTGGGTTGGCTGGTTGGTTTGCCTACTTTGTACCGTACAAAAGTGCACTCGTCCAGAAAGTAGCCCGATGCAGCCATCGGGTGGCTTTGCATCATCCGGAGCTTTGCAGTGCAGAAACCGCCACGTATGAAGTGGATAGAATCGAGAGTGAAAAGAAATGAGTTAGGAGTAAAAACAGACCAAAAAAGAGAGTTGTATTATTAAGCCTGGCTACCTAGGTATTCATTTCACTCTGTGTTAGCCTCCGCGTCATGGAGGTAAAACCTCGATTCCGTTTTGCCTTCAATCCAAGCCATTGCGCCGAAAATTGGCCAACATTTCAGGTAGGGATTAGCACCTGAAAAGGTAGATACTCTGTAGGCTGCTGCCAGCCCATGCAAGCTCCCCAAAACAGAATTAGACACGACAGCAGCGATAGGGTGGCAAGTATTAAGTGGTGGCACAAAACATCGTGGGTGCCGAATTTGGGAATTCAACAAAAGGAAACACTTGGCTCAAAGGTCTGGACCCCCCCCCCCGTCTCCGATTTTCTTTTGTGTCTGATTTGCACTAGATCAAGCTAAGGGAATGGTTGAACAGGTATGCACTACCTGATCGCCGTCTCGGCGGCTCTGAAATAGGATTGACTGGTTGCCCATTAGTTTTAGTAGATGCATTGAGGTCTGACTACCACCTCGCAAACACAGCGCTGCATTACTCTAGGCCAGCTGGCCCACGCTAAAATCTTTCTTGACGGCCGCCATTTTCTGGGTCGAACTGGGGGCCCACACGGCGGCATGCATGGGGCGCATCTTCACGAGTTTCCTATTTCGCCCTATCGCTTCCCCTGCTCTCCCTAAAAGCACCTGCAACAATACACTAGCGTCTCCATGGATGCTATGTAATATGTCTTCATCGTAAAGATATGTAATGTACGGCAACACGGGCGTCTTTTCCTCATATTCCCACCTCTCCCCCAATATTACAGAGCGATCGGCATAGGATGAGTACGAACAAAGTCGAATGCATCCGGAGATGCGAGTAATTTACCCTTACACCATGTTTCTCTTTGTCCGTGCGTTGATTTTTATCTTTGTCCCGCGGAGAGGAATGCCTGTCATTATTGGACAAGTATGATGTCCAAGATACGTACTAATATTGGCCTTTTTTTGTTGCTGTACGTACTCCGTAGGTAGATTTACGAGTACATACTCCGTACACCTACTTACCTAGCACCACCAGTAAGATGGCCAGTTCGGGACATGGTTGAAATGGCATCCATCGCCTTGTGGCTAAGGGACCCTTGAAGTTCGAAATGGCGGTGTTTCTTCTGGAAGGTGGCTGAGTGACCAATGCTTTTTTCTTGTTCACCCCCATATCTCAAAACAAACTACCCCTATCGTGGACTGGCAAACCCTGGCGACATGAAGTCCATGTCCGTCGTAAGTAGTACGGCAGCACCTTTGCTTCTTGAATTGTATATACCTTGTAGCAAAGTATTCTTAGCTGTCCACTGCATCTGGGCCGAAAAAAGAAAGCATTAAAAATGCTCCTGAACATACATACGAGTAACCTGCTCAAAAAAAGATATTCGAAACCGACTTGTGCTTTTTTTATTCTCGTTTCTGTTCAACGTGGCAGGAATGGTACGTACAGTACATAAAGTGCTTGGCCAAAGGCTCCTCGTTGTTCAGGGCACGAACCCAGTAAAAAAATAATGGTTTGTTTCCAACGGATGCGTCCAGCCGAAAGATCCACGGTATCGTATCGTGCAGTGCGTGGTTTGTGGTGCCACAGCAAATTGGAGACAAACCGACCGAACAACAAGATTAACAAAAGGGAACCATGCCAGCCAGTCAGCATGCCTGGCGGGGGGGGGGCAATTTCTCCTTTGCCGGCCAAACACATCCGGACCGATGAATTTGGTGCATCCGGCACAACCGGCTCCAAATCCTGCATTGATTTTTAATTGTGCCTCTTCTCTGTTTTCTCTTTTTCTTTTTCTGTTTTTTCTCTTTCTGTCTCTTTGCGCCGCCTCTCCGCCCTCAGCCTAAGCTAATCGCACGCGGCAGCCGCAGCATCGGCTTGTAAGGAATACCCACCAGGGGTGGTGGTGGTGCCCCGTGGTGGTGGTGGCGGCGTGTCGATTGCACACCGCCATGGGAATTCCCCCAGGCTTTTGCCAGGGTATCTGTACCTACCCCCGTGTCTTGCCACCTGTTTGTTCTTAGGTTAGGTAGTCTCGCTAGTTTTTAGTCTGATTTCTTTTCTTTTGGGACAAGTCTTGTAAATCCCGTAAGCTACCAGTCTAGACTGGCATCCCAAACATGCCCACGCGACTCTGTTCTTTGTCAGTCGCGCATGGATTCAGTATGTCTTGGTCATTTACCCAGCACTGACTCAGGCGATTTGTTCCCGAACGGATATTATCTGATACCAAGCGGTTTGTACGGAAATCCAAATCCGGCTTTGCCGAGCGCGGATCCGGATTTGATTCCCTTGCTATTTATTTTACCAGCGGTACAGTACAATGCACCGTATCGTATCCATTGTACAGTACAGCATCCAGTCTTGCCAGCAGTTAAACCAGTATCGTCAAAAATCGACCAGCCAACACCCCTGTCATGCAAGCGTCTGCGATTGACCCTGAATCCTCAACTGCCACATGCAGTCATCACTTTGGGCACCTTTATGGCCACGATGGTTGCAACGTCATATTTTTACCAGATGTACATAAGGTATACATGCAGTCCTGACAGAGCCTGGCTTTTTCTGGCTTTTTCTTCTTATTGTCCTTATCTTGCATGTGAGCCCTGACTTATTGTTTCCCGTACCCCTTAATCGCACAAACTACGAAACGAAACACAAAACAGGACATTCACGACACATGCAAGCTGGAAAGAACCGGTTACTTGTCAAGAATCCATATTATATTATGTTGCAGTCGATTTTGACAGCTTAGACGGCTCTCATGTCGACAACTGCTCGGATGCAGTCTCCCTGCTTCATGGTCTCGAATGCATTGTTGATTTCATCCAGCTTCTTGCGGTGGGTGATGAACTCGTCGACCTTGAGCCTGCCCTGGAGATAGTCGTCAACCAGGCCCGGCAATTGGGACCGGCCCTTGATGCCACCAAACGCGCAACCCTTCCAGACACGACCGGTGACGAGCTGGAACGGCCTAGTGCTGATCTCCTGACCAGCTGCCGCCACGCCGATGATGATGCTTTCGCCCCAGCCCTTGTGGCAAGCCTCAAGCGCGGCCCTCATCACCTGGACGTTGCCCGTGCAGTCGAAAGTGTAGTCGCAGCCGCCGTCCGTCAGCTCGACAAGAGCGTCCACCACAGTCTTGCCGTCGGGCAGCTTGGTCGGGTTGACAAAGTCTGTCGCGCCGAACTTGCGAGCCCACTCCTCCTTTGCGGGATTCACGTCGACGACGATGATCTTTCCGGCCTTGTTGATCACGGCACCCTGCACGACCGACAGGCCCACGCAGCCTGCGCCGAAGACGGCAAGGCTGGATCCCTCCTCGACGTTGGCCGTCACGCGGGCGGCGCCGTAACCGGTGGTGATACCGCAGCCCAGCAGACAGGTGCGGTCCATGGGGGCCTCTGGCTGCACGGCGACGACCGAGATGTCGGCTACGACGGTGAACTGGGAGAACGTGGAGGTGCCCATGAAGTGCAGCAGGTCCTTACCCTTGCACTTGAACCTCGAGGTGCCGTCGGGCATGAGACCCTTGCCCTGGGTGGCGCGGATCTTGCCACAGAGGTTGGTCTTGCCAGACTTGCAGAACTTGCACTCTTTGCACTCGGGGGTGCTGTTTGGTCTTTGGCGTCAGTATTCATTCATGTGGTATTCATTCCTATGATCACATGGGGTTTCTGCGGGCTCAAACTTACTAAAGAGCAACGACGTGGTCGCCAACCTTGACGTTGGTCACGCCCTCACCAACCGACTCGACGATACCAGCTCCCTCGTGCCCCAGGACGATGGGGAAGGCACCCTCCGGGTCCTTGCCGGACAGCGTGTACGCATCTGTGTGGCACACACCGGTGTGGTAGATCTCGATACGGACCTCGTGCGCCTTTGGGGGTGCAACCTCAATGTCCTCAATGCTAAGGTCCTTGCCCGCCTCCCAGGCGACGGCGGCCTTGCAAGTGATCGTCTGTTGCTAGCGTCAGCGCTGCCGTCGATTTTTCAACTCGTGCAGAGCCAATTACTGTTTGCCACTGTTGAGAGTTGTCTTTTGTGTCCAACCCATCCTGCGTGTTTGCTTACCTTTCCGACTGTAGACATGGTCGGATATCTCAGAGTGTAAACTTCCTTTTGGGTCCCTCTGAAATCAATTGAATACAACTTGCTCCTGTCAAGAGTAAAGGAGAAAAAAGAGTTACCAAAAGGAAAGAAAGCCTCGAGTTCGTTATTGAGGACAATTACAGTACAAATATACGAATAGATGAACTGGTTTCAAACGCAATGACCCCGCCGTCCGCCTCAAATCACCCCTCAGTAAAGCTCAGCTATGACCCGGGGCCCGGAGTCCTCTGCATGACCGCGGGCAGCTAAACTATCCCGAAGGAGAGAGTCGAAAGTGGGGTGCAGTAATTGCCAATGATGTCAGATGGTTGTTTGTTCGGCGATATCGCGGGGTTTCGCTTGGCTTTTTTTTTGCTTTAAATTTGTATTACCAAACATGACATTACAATCAGAGTTTCGGCAAGTTTTACGGTATACAAGTGATAATCGGGTTTTCACTTGTGTACTATCTGCCAGTGGGCTATCAGATTACCACGTAGAACTCCGGCAATTGCCGACATCGGTCACGGCACCCGGGACAATATACCGGTGGGATACAAGGACCCTAGCTTTGCATCCCCGTCGATAGTTGCATACCTTCCGGTCCAGACCTCTGATCGAACACCTGCCAAGTCCCTGCATTTCGAGGCCAGATCCTGCAGCCGTGGTACTGTCTCGTTTGTGAATAGCTTCGCCTGAATTTCTGCGTAATTATAGTTTTAAATCAGGCAAGGTATATCTGCCTAGGTCAACAAGGTCAGGTAGCTTTTGCTACGTAATCATTTGTACGCACAGACAGGTACCACTATTGGGAAAAAGGATAATCCACAAACCCCCAAACCCCATTCATCATTCACTACCTACTGTACTACTACTGTTTATAACCCCAAAAGATCAAGCAATGATTAGTCTAGATCAATACCGGTACTGCACAATCATCGTATCTTGAACGATATCAGGCTGCTTTATTTTTCCAAGCCCCCCGCCTCCCGTGACACAAAATGTCTCCCGTCGGCGCTGCCCCTCCCCCGCTTCCCATGCACGTGTACAAAATCCTACCGACGGCTCCCCCGGCGCCGTTGCCGAGTCCGTACCCACTATCGGATCTGGACAAGAAGGATGGCTTTGTTCACTTGAGCACCGCCTCGCAGGTAAAACTAGGCCATCCCTTCCTTGCCTTTGGAAACTAAAACATTTTACAAAAAAAGAGAGGCAAAGGAGAAAAGAGAGAAAAAAAAGATATACATAGTGCATCAAGCACTCAGCACCTTGGGCTAACCCATCTGATTGATGACTTGGATAGATCCCTATCACCGCGGGAATTTGGTTCAAAGACTTTACAGAGCTCTGGATCCTTAAGTTGAACCTCGTCAAGTTCGCAAATGAAATAAACTGGGATACGCCTGGGTGTCCGCATCTGTATGGGAACTTTGGTGCCGAGGAGGTTGTTGATAGTAGGAAGTTTGTGAGAGGCGATGGCCAGGAATGGAAGGAAGCGCTGGGGAGTTGCAGTGATTGGCTTGTGTAAAACAACAACTAGAGGCGTCTATACAGGGATCTGTAGCCTAGACTAGAACTAGAACTAGTCTAGAACTAGATAGAAATAGTTCTCAAGTCAGTTGCCTTTTGAGCATTCAACTTGAGCGAGCCAGGTACAAAGTGTTCCAAATCTGATCACGAAGAGAGCGCATCCGCATTTATTACTGAGAGGCTGTGCAGCAGGTTTTATGTAAATCTGTAATATATATATATATATATCTTATCTCCGGGATCAAATTAGATCAGGCAGTAAGTAGTATTAGTAGGTATGTTTGTAATGTAAAAACCTGCAACTGAGGGACAGAAAAGGACGAGAAAGAACATTTGCAACCGGGAAAGCACTGCATCTAACCTCCATTGTGCGGTCCACATACAGTTCATGAAAACTGATGCACACCAAGCGCTCATCAGCAAGCTTGAGACAGGGGTTGTTCCAGCGCATTATGATTGGACTGGGAAGAACCACACACTTTGGTCAAAAAGAAATTACTTCGCTGTGGCATTCAGAGCCCTGGACAAGAAACCACATTGCATCAACACCGCTTATATGTTTCCCCCACCAAGCGTATCACCTACCGGTAGATTTTTCCTTCTTCTCCTTCTTTGTTTCCCGGCAATCTTGCTTCTCTTGGAGTAAAGCTAAGAGAATCTAAGGCTTGTTGTAAAAGAACCCAGAATAAGTATGGCAGGACTTTCGTGCGTCCCGTGAACCCATGGACCATTGCCCACGAAGAAATCAAGCTCAAATTGAACCAAAGCGCCCCAAAGAGACGAAACACCTCAGATGTCAAGCCAAATTCAAAAGGCAATAATGCAAACCACATTGGATGTCGAGCCGACAAAAAAGTCCAAGGAGAAGGCCAGGGAAGTGTGCCATTGCAGACATGATTCGATGCTACTCTACTATGTCTTGTTGTTGTCTCAAGAGGCTTGCTTTTCCTCCAAAGTCCTGCGCCCACTTGCCGCTCCCTGGAATGATGACCATTCGCTAAATCATGGATATGAATAAACAAACATATGCGGAGGTTACAGCTAATGCAACAAGGTCGTCAATCCAGCTTCCTCTTCAGGTCGCGGAGTCGCTGAGGTCCACCACAACAACAACCCCGTGACGGCCACTCGTGCGTGACTATTCCACCTATAACAACCAAAATCAGGTCAACGATCATGTTAAAAACATCATGTTATGATGGAAAAAGTTGAGGGGGGATGGACGAACGCGTAATGACGACCATGCAACATTGCAACATTACTTGAAAGTCGTCTAGTCAGTTACCATGGACTACAGCCCACTTCACATAAATTACCCACCAGTAAGATGTCTCACACGTCTTGTCGCTTATAGGGAACTCCCGAGGCGCAGCGTTTGTCGTAGATGATACCGAGACTATGAAGTTGAATATTTAAAGGCGGTTCATCGCCAAGACTTTCTTGGCTACTCTTGGCTATTCTTGGCAGCCATGAACCTACATTAGCGCGTTCGTTCACATCTTTAATGTCCATCATGTCTCTCACTCGTTCCGCTCTAGTAGGCCTCATCGCTACGGGCACGCTCGTGTCGGCGGGGCCATGCGACATCTACGCGTCCGGCGGGACGCCCTGCATCGCGGCTCACAGCACGACCCGGGCTCTCTACAGCGCCTACACCGGTTCCTTGTACCAGGTCAAGCGCAACTCGGACGGCAAGACGACCGACGTTGCTCCGCTCAAGGCCGGTGGTGTAGCCAACGCCGCAACACAGGACAAGTTCTGCGCCGGGACGACGTGTCTCATCAGCATCATCTACGACCAGTCTGGCAAGAAGAACCACCTGACACAGGCGCCGGGTGGCGCCTTCAAGGGCCCCGCGGCCGGTGGGTTTGACAACCTGGCCAGCGCGACGGGCGCGCCGGTCACGCTGAATGGCCAAAAGGCGTATGGAGTCTTCATCTCGCCCGGCATGGGCTACCGCAACAACAAAGCCGTCGGCACCGCCAAGGGAGACCAGGCCCAGGGCATGTACGCGGTGTTTGACGGGACGCACTTCAACGATGACTGCTGTTTCGACTATGGCAACGCAGAGACGAGCAGCACGGACACGGGCAACGGCCACATGGAGGCAATATACTTTGGCAACAGCAGGGGTTGGGGAACAGGGGCAGGCAACGGACCGTGGATCATGGCGGACCTCGAGAATGGGCTTTTCTCGGGCGTCAGCCCAAAGAACAACCCCAATGACCCAACCATCTCGCACCGCTTTGTGACCGCCATCGTAAAAGGACAACCCAACGAGTGGGCCATCCGCGGCGCCGACGCGACCTCGGGTTCGATGGGAACCTTTTACAGTGGACAGCGGCCCAACGCGAGCGGCTACAACCCAATGAGCAAGGAGGGCGCCATCATCCTCGGCATCGGTGGCGACAACAGCATCCGGGCCCAGGGTACCTTCTACGAAGGCGTCATGACGACGGGGTACCCATCCGACGCCACCGAGAACGCGGTGCAGGCGAACATCGTGGCCGCCAAGTACTCGACGACGTCGCTGACCAGCGGCGCAGAGATCGAGGTGGGCTCGTCCATCTCGTTGCGGGCGGCCGAGTCGGAGGCCTACCTGTCCCACGACGGCGCCACCATCGTGGCCCGCGACGTCTCCGCGGCCAGCAGCGATGAGCACAAGCAGCAGGCCAGCTGGACAGTGCGGACGGGTCTCGGCAACGACGGCTGCCTGTCGTTCGAGTCGGTCGATGCGCCCGGCAACTATGTGCTGCACTCGGACTCGCGGCTCCTCCTCGCGCGCGACGACGGCTCCAAGGAGTTCCGCGAGGGCGCCACGTTTTGCCCACAGGAAGGGCTCGGACGCCGGAGCAGCCACCACTCAATCCGCTCGTGGGCTCACCCGACCAAGTACATCCGCCTGTGGGACGACGTCGCGTATGCCGCAAGCCACGGCGGGGCCAATGATTTTGATAGCAAGGCTTTCTACCACGACGATGCCAGCTGGGAGGTGAAGACGGGCTTTGTTTGAGGGGAAAACCCCGTTTTAGTTCTTGTGTTTGAATTATATGTGGGCGGGGATCCTCTGAAAGTGGAGATTTATAGTGACCCGCCTTCACGCTGTAGCATGTGACTTGGGTACCTCTTTAGTGGGCAAGCAAGCTGGGGCTACAGTTGTTGCAGGCTATATTTACCGAAGTCACTGGCATTAGTCATTGACGGAGGCTTCCGTTTTTTGACGGTGTTTTAGTGCAACAGCAGTTGTAGTTGAGAAACCCTATCTCTTAACCTTATAAATGCCAGTCATCCGGTATACCTAATTATCAATCAAAAAAATTTGGTTACGTCTGGTATGCATGCGCGTGTTCGGACGCATGTACGGTATGGATATCTTTTATCAATTGTTTGCATGACCTTCAATGAGATCACTTTTTTGTTATCATCCTACAGGCCCTGTCCAGTGACGAACGACATATGTTTTAGGCAGTTCATCCCAACAACAAAAAAACCGGCTCGGTTGCAGCAGGTTCCGCGACCACCACAGCAAATCCCCCGCAAAGTCTCTTTTGTTCCCTTCCCCCCTTTGGTCTCCATCCGACCACAAGTCCAGGCCTCCGGTATCACACCTTTGCGGGCTCACCCGTCCAAAAATACTGGCGTCTGTGCGGCTGTTGCCGTCACGGTGACCACAGACGGCGGTGGAGGCGCAACTGCCGTGACTGTAACCACGGTGGGAGGTGGTACGACTGTTGTCACCGTCACCACCGCGGGAGGAGCAGGAGCAGGAGCCCCTGGGTTTGGAGCCGGAGCCGGAGCTGGAGATGGAGATGGAGACGCTGCCGGTGGTGGCACGGGTGCAGCTGGTGCAGCGGCGGGCTGGCTATATGTACTGATGGCCTGGTTCAGGGCGTCGAGAATGTCGGTTTTGACCTTGTCGACTATGTCCCTCCCGAGATCCGGCACCTTGTCTGCGATCGCATCCGCCAGCTCTCTGGCCTGAGGCCTCAGCTTCTGCAATGTGTCGAGCGTGACCTTGCTGGTGCCGATTCTGTCCATGACGGGCTTCTTATCCCGCAGATCCCGAATCGTGGTCTGCACCTGGTCCACCATGTTGTTGCTCACTTGGATGAGCGCCACGCTGGTAAAGACGTTTGCCCTCCTGGCCTCCTCCACGGTTCTTATCGACGAGCTGATGGTGGATTCGACATCTTCGGTGGCCCTCAGCACCGGTCCCGAGGAGTCTGTGGCCCTCATTGCGAGGATTATGGTGTCGTATTGTCTGAGCGAGTCTATGATGTTTGACATGGCATCCTCGACGGCTCTTGTCTGCCGGCGGTCCAGCTCCGAGGGTGCCGGGATCGCGGTCACGGATCGAACCGCCAGAAGAAGGGCTAGTAAACGGGAAAGCTCCATGATTAAGGTAGAGGTGGGTTTGCTGTAGGAGCTGTGTGGTAAAGACTTTGAGAGCAGGCGGGGATGAGCTGAAAAAAGTATGTAGGCAGTGGTTTCGGTGGTAGCCTGGCAGGCAGATATATACTTGTCGATAGAGGCTTTGCCAAGTAGACTGGCCTGGGTACTAGGTAGGGACGTGCGTGCACATTTCACCAACAGAAGAACAAGGAAAGCGAAGAAACTCTTGTGGCATCATTAGTGCTTGACGCTTGATAGATGGAAACACCATCTGATGAGCAGGTGCATGACGGACCGCTCCGCTCAAGACGGGGGCAAGAGAGCGCTTCTGGGACGGGGTAGAGGTCCAAGCCCTGCCTCAAGCTCCCTGTCAACGATCTGGCCAGCCTTGCCCCCTTAAGAGCTTGGACTTTGTAAACTTGCAGTGCGCGCAGGTACATGACAGAATTGAGAGAAGGTTAAGAACAGACGACCAAGTACAATAATAGGACTTTCAACGAGACTTGAACCCTTCGACCCGCACCCGCCGTTGCCCCTTGAGCCACAACAGCTCTGCCTCCTGCAGGTTCTCGCGCAAGCGTTAGGGGGCCGATGTAAAGCGTTCCGTCGTCTGGACTTTTTAAGTCCGCAATAACAATGGAATATATGTTCCGGACACGTGGGACATCGTAGCTGTGAAGTTAATACTTGGTGCTTTTCCCCAGCCGCGCTTTCTGGTGCCACGGCCGTTTGGTTTGCTCCGGATAGCAGAATTGACCCTCCTTACGTCTGTCCTATTCTGACCGTTAATTGCTTGCTGATTGGGTATCAGATGTAACCGGGGGTCACTCCGAGCTTGAAGAAAGAGTACAGCTGCTGTCTGGCCCCAACCGTTACTGTTTAACGCTGCAAAATGAAGAAAGCAAAACAACTGCACATATAGGTTCGTGTTGTTAAAATATCCCTTCTTTGAATTTTGCTTCCAACCTAATATAAGGCACTTCAAGTACGTAAGCTTGTTTCTGTTACCTATATCAAGCTAGATAGCACAGGTCTTCCTCAATCAATCTACACAAATCTTCAAACCGACTATCTATTTCGGATGTTTGTTCTTCAATGTTAAAATTGGAACGAAACCGGAGTACTAATGGTAGCCTGAGCCACAACGCAGGATGCCACCGTCAAAAGCTCATGTGCTTGAATGTCTGTTTCCTATTTCGTACCGGTTGGACATGTCGGAAGTGATGTATGTAAGATATGCCACTAGACTAGACTGTTGATTTGAATCCCCATCGCAGAGCATCATCCTACAGTTTGACTAATCTCAAATTCAGGAGCACGAGCTCTTTGCTGTCAAGAGCCTTGACACTCGGAAAGATCGCCCCTTTTCGGGCCATATCTTGACTCGTCCAAAGATTGGGACCTGTCGGCTCTTCGTTTGCATAGCTCTGTGCATTTCAAGCTCCTTGGACAACAAAACTTTTCTTGCGTTTGTGGGCGCTCCCCTCAACAAAGGGCAATGCTGCAAGTTGGTATTATTAGCATACCTAGCTCACTTTCTTCCAGTAGTCCCAGCGGCCGGAACAACGTCTCCTATCTTGGCACTGACCTCGTTTTTAGCTCTCCAGGCTACATCTTTTAGTGCGAGGGACTTAGCGTGTGATCTAATTATGTATTATAGTTTCTTTTTTCGATGGAATATAAAGACTATGCGATATAAACGGTTGACATCATGTACAAAATTCAGGGGTTCCTGTCACATCCAATCCAAGCGCTTGTCAAGTCATTGTCACCAGTCTCATGTGTAAGAGATCATCTCGTGCTTAAGTTGTTATTCGATTTATATGGGCTGCCAGACATGCATGATATGGCGTACAAGCCCCTTGTAGCTGTTGTTGCCTGATCTGTTTCGCTCCTGTGCCCAGAGTTTGAGAGGAAACAATGCCAGTTGGATCAATCTGTAGGTCTATCTAGGCGGAAAAAGTACCTCACCATACCTTTTGGGGCTCGTTAGTACTGCTGCGCTTAAGGCTTAAGGGCTTTGTCACCGTTCTGCCATGAAGGTATGGTGCAGCCCGGCAATGACAAGCACTAAACATATTGATGAAATGACCTCAATGTTTCCTAATACTTGTTTATGCAGCTCATTTTCCCCAGGCATTGAGCTCCATTCTAGGGGACGTTAGGTGAATGTGTCTCGAAACTCTTTTTACCTTCTTGAGAGGAGGGTGCTTAATAAAGTATCAACCGTTTAGATTGGTTAGTAGACCCTAGCCAGATCCAAAAGCCCGTGAGAATAAACCTCAGTGACATTGTGCAAGACGATGAAGCGTGCCTTTGAATAAGCTGAGCATGATTACATGTTCTGTAGCAAATTTACCATCGGGAAAGTGACAGTTGAAAAAAATCACAGAAAATCAGGATATTTGGTGGGCTTTACCTGCTACTTGAATGCCCTCGGAATATTGATTCCTGGAGCGCACGCTGTAGCCACGCACCAACCTGGTTCGCCTGTTTGTTGCTACCAGTCGCAATCCCCAACCACGGGCCCAAAGATTTATCATTCATTTTGTTCTTTCTTTCCCAGCTAGTCTTCGAAACCTCGAAATATCTACCAAATCTCGGCATCCGACTTCTAATATCTCTAGAAACTGTCTGTGGCTGTGAAGAGCTTTTGATCTTTCACTCTGCTCACCCTACGACACTGAGGGCTTTCATTTTGAGGGTGAACAGCGCAGTTTTCCCTATTGATCAATAGAGGCTGTGAATACGCACCCGGAGCTTCTACAAACAGTCTGGATTTCTCATTCGCCCACATCTACAAAACAGAAGCGAATCATACGCTCTCATCATCGCTTTGCTAGCGCTCATCATCTATTCACGTTGAGATACAGTAATCTGAGAGTGATTTGTGAATTCTGAAAGTTCCAGATGGTTGATAATCATATTTAGCATCATCGTTAGGAAAGAAACCAATCCTCGCCTCAGATTTCACTCACATCAATGCCCGCCATGGCAGCTACCAACCGAAGTCGCCAGCTCCATCGGCAAAAAGACATTGATCTGCTCACCCAAGCAGAAAAGGACCTGCTACTCGTAAGGCACCCTCCCGATACCGCAAAATGTCACAGCCCAACGTGAACAAGCATGACTGACCTCCTTGCCTCCCTCCGCACACCAACACAAAAACCACAGAACGAACTATGGACACAAGACCGCCCACTATGTCACGAATGTCTCAAAGGATACCAAGAACACCCGGAGCGGCTGTGCGTCTTCCAACCCGGCCACGCGAGGTGCGACAGCTGCGCTGAAAAAGGCATCTACTGCCTGCGGATGCGCGTCAACGAGACGCGACCTCTCTTCCGCACCGCACAGCGCTTCGCCGCCGAGATGGTACAGCTGCGTCTCGGCGGCAGCCCCATACCGGACCGCATGCGCAACGCCTACCGCACCGTCGTCGAGGGCGCCCTGAGCTACGCCGAGGCCGTCAAGGAGGTCAAGGACCTGAGGGAGGATCTGGAAAAGGCCACCGCCGCCACCGTAACGCACCTCCGGCAGGCGTCCGAGTGCGAGTCCCGCAACGAGGCCTTGAGCTGGGCTGCAAAGTGCGGCTGGACGCTCGTCACCCTGGAGAAGGAAAGGAGGGACAAGGGCCTCCCGCCGCCGCAGGGCGGTGCAGAGGTCGTCATCATGGACATGATCAAGGACGCGAGGGAGCTGCGCATCAAGCGGGGCGAGTTGGATCATCGCTGTGGTAAGCTCACCGAGGAGGTTGGGAAGCTACGCTTGGAGAATGAAAACTTGCAGGCGGCGCAGCTGGCCGCGTCTGCCACGCGAGACAAGCTGATCGAAGAGCTGCGGAACAGCAAGGCAACTATTCTGGCGGCCGAAGCCGCAATCGAGCGAGCATCGCTAGAGCGCATGTCAAAGAAGGAGCTGAGTCGGAGCCTGGAGACATCGGAGCTCCAGATGGGGAGCGGGTTGATGGCGCGCACCAACACCACGCCACCGAATCTTTTGCGACGTCTTCCCGAGCGGGTGAAACAAAGAATATTCCAGAACATCCTCTCGAGTGTGATTTCGGTCGATGCCACTTTCAGGGAGCGCACGCAGTTCCCACCCCAGACCAACGGGATGGTCAATGATGAGACGGACAAGGCAACTATAACAACGCTCTTTCACCTCGGCAGGAGCATTGACCTCGACAACGACGCGGCCTTGGTCATGTACATCTCGACCAACTGCTGCCGGACCCACGTCCCAGGCCTGGACTATCGCTGGACGGCTGCGGACCATGCCGAGATTTTGGGCCTGTGTCTCGTGGCCAAGGAATGGATGGTTCGAATCATCAAAGCCCAGGTTGGCGCCTATATCCGCCTCATCTCTGTTCCTGTTGTAAGTGACCTCGTAGGCATTTATGTGTACACCTCTTTGGCCCAACCAGGAGTGAATATTCTCACCGCAGTTAGTCTAGGACAAGTGGAAGCTAACTTTGGCCGTGCTTCTTACTATCCACAGGGCGATAACCGCAGACGCTACAGGTCTGCTGGTGTCTCTGTCTCGCCGGTTCAGGCCTTGCTCAAGGTAAGCCAGATTCCGCTCTTGTCCATCCCCTAAACCATCAAACTGGCCCTGGCCTTGGCAAGGATTTACCAAGTCTTCTAATATGGTCCGATATTTGATAGTTCGAGGACCAGTCGTCACCTGATCGTAAGCGGCTTCGCACGGAATAAATATGCAACTTGCTTTGCTATGGGGACGGGGCTTACAATTATCTTGGAATCTGGTATCTGGCATCATCTGTCCTTCTCTAGACATGCCGGGGCTTCGGGGACATACCCATACTTGAATAACGATGCTGGTTAGGTGTTTGAACCGGGGCTTTCTTTTCAACAAACAATCTCATCTTCTTGGACCAAGCCTAGCCACCAGAATGGCATGATACCTCGCAAAGTGGCAACCAGTGCCACTTGTTTGGCCCGCCAGCAGACGTAGATAACACTCTTTTCGGTCATAGGAAATATGTTTGCCGAAGCATATAGGCTGCCCAGGTTGTATTCGCAACTTTGACAATATCCTAAGAACAGCTGCCGCCCAAAAGCACGGCTAAGCCAGGAGTATTGATGAATTTCCAAGCAATATGTAGCCTGAAAATCACCTTCCAAAGAAGTCGAGGGAATCAAACATCTTGAATATGCCTAGGTAGATCCAGGACCCAAACAATTGGCAAAGGCCAGACCAACACATAGCTATATGTGGCCAGCCTCATACTCTGGCACTGGTACGATTAGGAGATGCGACTTACCAATGGATCTCGACAAAAGTTGCCCCCCTAGGAAGCGGGGGTTTGGCCTATAGTCGATAGTGTGTCTTTAGGCTTCGTATGGGATTGTAAATGGAGGTGAGGCAACCCAGAGACTATAACATGTTCAATGAATCGCTAGAAAGGGACTCTTGAAATATTAGAATTTGATAAGGTCAGGAAATTCTAGCCGAGATATTTTAAAGCCAACTTAGCGCCTCGCTCGCAAATCTAACCCAGGAGAAACAAGAATGCCTAAACATGCAGAAAAGAACCATGAAAAAATTGTGACACGGAGAAAGTAAAGAATGATACAAGAACAATAAACTCTGTCACTAGACCAGGAGCACACGCATATCGTCATCGTAGAAATCTGGTCAAATGATAAACTCATTATCCAACCAGTGCTTGAGAACCTGGTAACCCTCAGAATACCTGTCCCTGACTATCCTCACGATGATGGCGGCATGGCTGTGGTTATTCTTCTGGATCCAGACGCGGTACTTGCGCCACCCCAACGAGTCCAGAGAATCGATCATGGCAAACTGGTACGGGGCCAGGGCCAGGGTCGGCGTCGCCGCGTGGCTCTGCTTGCGCTCCAGCGCGAGCCTCGAGTCGTCCTCGGCCTTTTCGACGCCCATGGTGCTGGCGCTGTCGTCCGCAGCACTCCCCGCACCCTCGTCGTCGGACGGGTTCTCGCTGGCCAGGTACGCCTGCCTCTGCGAGCTGTTGAGGTTCTCGTACGCGTCCTCCAGCGCCCCCTGGACCTCCTTGACCCACAGCGGGAGCTTGCTGTAGTTTTTGCTGTCGTGGGAGTGTCTGTGGGCGCGGAGGCGCTTCGAGGAGCGGGCGGTCTGCACGCCGGCGTTGAGGAGGAAGGCGGTGATGCCGATGGGCAGGAGGACAGCCAGAGCGAGGAAGAAGGGCGCGTTCTTGAGCGCCTTGAACGGCGACGGCGGGGTAGGTTCCTTGGGCTTCACGGGGCAGTCCGGGTCCAGGATGACGTTTTTGTAGCCCTCGACGAAGTTTAGCTTGACCTTGTCCAGGTCGACAAACGGGTCCGTCTTGGATATGCTGGTTGTGTAGTAGACCGCGGCTCGGTCGTTGACAATGTTGCTGTAGAGCGTGTGGCGCTTGAACCTGCGCAGGCCAGACATGAATATGGATTCTCGGTCTGTCATGACGGCTATCAGGGGCCGGCCGGTGTCTCGGAACTTGTCGATGCCGAATAGTTGCCTCCCTGAAAGTGATAGGGTTCTTGCGCCCAGCACGTTGAACAGGTGGTTGTTCCAGCCTTTGAGTGGCGTTCGAGTTCCTAGAAAGGGACTAGCAAATGCAGTAAAGTTCTGCAGCGGTGATTAGCTATGTTGGCTCGTTCCTTATCCCTCGCCAGGCGTCATGTGCTAGGATTGTA
This sequence comes from Pyricularia sp. CBS 133598, assembly GCA_004337975.1. NCBI lineage: Eukaryota > Fungi > Ascomycota > Sordariomycetes > Magnaporthales > Pyriculariaceae > Pyricularia > Pyricularia sp. CBS 133598. The sequence goes on from RRCJ01000002.1 coordinate 3,854,951, forward strand.
ACTGACTATGCATTTCAGCTTCTCGAGGACACCCTTTGCCTCCAGCAATCCGATGGCATACCGCGCAACCAGACCACCCATGGAATACCCAATGAAGCTGATCTTTGTGATCTTGCCCCCGGTCTTCTTTATCTTCTCCAACTCCTCTTCGATCTCCCGACATACTCTCTGGCCTCCGAGCTCGATGCCATCGTAGGTGAATGAGCCGCTGTTCCGTTTCGCAACAATTATGTAGAGCTGGTCGCGCGAGTATCGATCTCTGAGGGCTTTGGCAACCTGTGCCATATGCGCCGGGTTGCCCCAAAGCTGCAGTGCGAGGGTATAAGTCAGTACTCTATCTAAGACTGGCAATGAGAAGAGCGTTGGTAGGGTATGTAAGGCATGGATGGCGTTGGGTGTTTTGGAGCTTACCCCGTGAACCAGCACACAGAGGTGATCGGCGTGGACGGTACCGCCGCTAGAGGCTAATACGGTTTCCATTTTATCGTAGCTTCGACTTGCGTAAGGTAGGTAGGTAGGTACCTAGGTAGTGGATAGGTACAGGTAGGTGGCAACGTGTAGATAGATACGTGGGGCAGAAATAACAAGGCGCGGCGGGTTGGTTAGGTAGGTAAATAAGCTTAGATCAAGGTTAGTTGGGATGCGAGACAGTTAGTCACTCATTCAAATATGTTTCAAGGAGGCAAATGCCAATTCCTTTGTAAATATGTGCCATTAATCTGTAGAAATCCCATGGTTTTTAAATGACGTTGCGGAAGTAGAATTCCGTTGCCCGGTGTTTGCGGCGTATTCGGACAGCCTTATCTCCAGTTCTCCACTGACGTTGTCCTTCAGTGCTATGGCTCAGCTGCATTGAATGTTTTAGTTCGCACTCCCCCTGAACTGAACCGTCAAGCGCTTCTGATTAGTGGGCCAAGGGCCCCCCCCACCGAGTGCGAATGCGAGCAAACGCGCGGCCATCGGAATCTGCATTACACCGGTTGATTACGTCCAATCCAAACCCGCGGGATTGCTGTTGACACATAAAGAATCAAGGTCGTCATTCTTTATATCAAAGAAGCATATATGCAAACCTGTACGCAGCAAGCCATTCGGAAATTTTCTTATCTGCAGACTTCAGCCCCTATTTAAGCCCAGATGACACGTTGTGCAAAGTCTATTGGTGATCTTGAAGGGGACGACAAGCTTCTGTGGATCGGATCCTGCCGTAGGTACAATTTAATTTAGGTAGGTACATTCCGCCATAGAGTGCCTTCGCCAAATTTTGGCTTTGCAGGTCAGGTCGTTCATTCCACATGCAAAAATCCGTCTCAGCGCACATTCAGGCCGAGCTTTCTCGGCTGCCATCCAAAGTGAATCGAATCTGATACATATTGGATCCCAGCCAAAAAGCCAGCCAGCCAGCCAGCTTGACTTGCGGCTTGGGGATTACCTTATCTTGGGTACCTTAGCCTAGGTACGGGTAGCTAGCTGCCTAGCAACCTAGATCATCAACATGATGACTAAGACAAACTACCTACCAACTGAAACCAACCACCTTGCCTGCTTGATCCTTTTTATTGATTAAATGCGCATTGGCATTTATTACTAGCAACCAACAACTGAATCCATCCCGAATTCACCTTGTAGGCCTCCCATCACTCGAAAGACCTGAAATTGACTGCTAGGTGCCTACCCTACTCGGGACCCAGACAATTCCAAAGGGAACAGTAGAAGCAGGGCGCAACACATCAAATGAAGCAGAGCTTCCAGCGACTACCAAAGGCCAGCACCACCAGGGCACCTAGCCACTTACTCACTCGAGCAGCCAATTAGCTGGCTAATGGATTGATCACCCAGATCAGGCAATTCCGACCACAGCCTGTCTGTCTGCAGGATTACTCCATTCACCTCAATTCGGACCACACATGCGTGACTGACTACCTTGTCTATTCTCAACTCGCAACTGCAATTCCATTTGAGAGTGTAAAATATACACAGACCAGCTTGATCTGATCTGACTTTGCAATCATGGATTCCGGGCTGCAAATCTTCAAACATATCGACTGCCCTGCCGGCGCCAAATGCACTTCAGTTAGGTGTCTGTTCCGTCATGCTGGCGATGCGAGTGTGGGCGTCGAGACAAATGCCAATGGTGTCTCAAAGGGTGACGGTGCCAATAATGGTGCTTCAGATGTGGTGGTCCCAGCTGCACCGTCACCCGAAGGTCCTTCATCTAAGCGTTTAAAAACCGGCGACGAAGAATATGATCCTACTGCGCCTGTTGTGCCATTTCTAGACGAGGACACGCCCCCAGATGAAGGGGATGTATTCCCTGACAGCGCAGAGTCTCTGTCAAAACCTCCTGCTCCCACTTCAATTGTCTCCAGTGACCCCGTTCCAGCGTTGAAAAGGAAGCACTCGGAGCCGTCGCCAGGAGGAGATAATACGCAGTCAATGACCCCAACGACACAAAGGCATTCCCACAACAACCCTTTCAGCTCATCATATACAACGCCCAAACCACAGCAGCAGGCCAATATCAACCCTTTCAGCACACGAAAGCACTCGCCAGTGAGCACAACACCGGCTCCCGAGCCCACGGTTGCCCCTGAGCCCAAGCCTGAACCCACGCCGGCACCAGCCAGGAAACCAGAGGGTCTGAACCCAAGGCATCTCAGGAATCAGCCAGCAACATTCCAGGTCCGGTGGAAGTTGATCAAGATGCTTTACGACCAGTATACCCGCCTGAACCAAGGCTTGGAGAAGATTGCCAAGGATGATGCCACGAAACGACTCTTGCTCACCGATCAGGAAATCATTTGGATGGCTTTGGATGAGGAGGAGAACGCGGCAAAAACCAATGGGTACTCAAACCAGCTCAAGAGCAGGATCACGTCCTGCAAAAAATTCACTGTGGAGAAATGGAAAGAAGAACGGACTGAGGTACTAAGGAAGCAACAAGCTGCTCTTTTCAAGGATGAGAGTGCCACAGCTCCAAAGTCCAGCGAACCAGTTATCATTGAGACCGGCTTGACTGGGACTCAGGAGGTCCAACTTGTCAAGGCCAGACTCCTGACCCCTATTGACGACCTGGCCAAGTATGGCTATGTGCCTACCGTCCCTGCTGAGGAAGATATCGCCAAGGCCAAGCAAGCTCAAACTGTGTCGCAAGGCTGGGAAGTTTGCGACCGGTGCACCAAGCGCTTCCAAGTATTCCCTGGCCGACGAGAGGAAGACGGAGCTCTTGCCTCGGGCGGCAAGTGTACTCACCATCCTGGAAAGCTGTACATGCCCAACAGGCAGTCCGCTGATCGGTCGGTACCCGAAAGGCAGTACAGGTGCTGCGGAGAGACGGTTGGTCAGTCCGTAGGATGCACCGTCAAGGACACGCACGTGTTCCGTCACTCCAACCCCAAACAGCTCGCCACGCTCTGGAACTTTGTCGAGACGCCGGAGAACCCCAACGCCCCCAAAGACAGGGGCGTCTGCTTCGATTGCGAGATGGGTTACACCGTCAAGGGCTTCGAGATGATACGCTTCACGGCGACATCATGGCCTGGCGGCGAAGAGCTAATCGACGTGCTCGTGCGACCTTTTGGAGAAGTCCTCGACCTGAACTCGCAGTACTCGGGCGTCTGGCCCGAAGACATAGCCAACGCACGCCCGTTTGCCCTGGGGTCGGACAAGCCACCACCGCCGCAGAAGGCGGGCGAGCGCAAGCGGCTACAGATGGTGTCGTCGCCTGAAGTCGCGCGGGATCTCCTCTTCTCCCTCCTCTCGCGTGATACGCCGCTGATGGGCCACGGACTCGAGAACGATCTTAACTGCATGCGGGTGGTCCACCCAATCATAGTGGACACTGTTTTGCTGTACCCCCACAACAGGGGCCTGCCTATTCGCAACGGTTTGCGGATGCTGATGCAGACCATACTTAATACAAGAATTCAGGTAGAACCGGCCGAGGGGCAGCTGGCAGGACATGATAGCGCCGAAGATGCGAGGGCTGCCGGTGATCTTGTGCGGTGGAAGACGAGGAAGGAATGGTTAAAGATGAAGCGTGAGGGTTGGACATTGGTAGATGGGCAGTTTGTGTCACCCGCCAAGACCACCGTGCTTTCGACTCTGGAAGCCTAGACCACGGCTTATATATAAAGTTGCCTTGACCTGTCAGATACCTGTAACTTTCCAGAGTAATTCCTGGCCGCTCTCCGTACATTCACGTACCATGCATGCCAACACATACAGTAAAGGGGGCATGCGATGCACAAAAAGCCGCTATGGCTGGTAATATTATCACGGCTGAAGGGGAGAAGGTACATGATTTTCCCGCAACGCAAAGACTAGTAATACACGGAAAACTCCTTTTTTGGGAGATTTATTTTTCTTCAACCCGTCCGTTCAACTTTATGCCCTGCCGGCATTCAACAGAATGTTGGTGCCCTGCTTGCCACCCGGGAGATAGGCGACGTTGGGGTTTGAAGCGAGCGTCTGCGCAATCTCTCTGCTGGCCTCGATCTTCCTGATCTGCACCAGCCCGTCGCCGCTCTTGGCGATGGCGCGGGAGATGGTCTCTGCGCTCTCGGCCTCACCCTCGGCCCTGATGACGTTGGCCTGGCGCTCCTGCTCAGCCTTCTCAACGATGAAGCGGGCGCGCTCGGCGTCCTGCTGGGCGATCTGCTTCTGCTCGACGGCCTTGGTGAACTCCTTGCCGAAGGTCATGTGGGTGATGGAGACGTCCTCGAGCGAAATGTTGAACTCGGATGCGCGCTTCATCAGGTCGGTGCGGATGCGCTGCGAGACGGCCTCACGCTGCGTGATGAGCTCGGCGGCGTCGAACTGGGCCACAATGGACTTGAGGACTTCGTTACCGATGGATGGGAGAACACGCTCGTCGTAGTCGGTGCCGAGGTTCTGTTTGACGAGGCGGGAATGTTAGTTTCAAAAAAGCGCATCTAAAATCCGGGAACAGGTCTAAATTTTCCTGCGGTTTGATTTACGTACCTGGTATATCTTAGGCAGAGCCTTCACCTCAGGTCGGTGGAGTACCCTCAGTGTCAGGCTGACCATCTGCAAATCCTTGCTTCCCGTCGTGGTGGCGATCATGCGCGGCTTGGTGCGGACGTCGAAGATGATGGCGCGGTGCAGCCATGGGATGAGGAAGTGCGTGCCCTCGTTAACGACTGTCTCCTTGACTCCAGACAGACGATCGAAGATGACCGCCCTTGTGCCACCCTTGACGTCGTAGATCGAGGCCTGGGCCGTTGCGAAGGCCAGGGCACCCGCGCCCGCGAGGAAGGGGAAGCGGAACTGGGATGCAGCCATCGTATGACGCAAGCTGCTTTGATGGTTTTTCTAAGGGGAGTCGAAACTAGCTGATAACGAGATCAACTCTAAAAGGTCTCAAAGACTTGATTGACTGGCAAGTCAGGTGTGTGGTCGGGGATATTACGGTCGTCTTTGCTTATCCTCTCAGACTTCGGCGCGGAGCTGTTTCGACCCGGAGTACTTTGACAAGGCCGGCAAGGTCGGGATCGGAGGTCAATGCTTTTCACAGCTTGCGGTATCCACTTATTTGCCCATTTGGGAAGCTTTACACTGACAATTCAGAGCTTCTTATTGGCTGATAAATGGACTTTTAATTCAGGCACTAGACCAAATAAAGTAGTATCTCGGCTGATTTCGAAGAACATCACTTCCGGGTATTTTCGAACATCCAAGTTCTGTTAAGCCGCGCGACACCAAAAAAGACCCCCGAAGCAACTCGATACCTTCAACCCACACGTCGACGACGACAACCACAGTTCAAGATGCGTCCTACACAGATCATGCGCGGCGGCGGTGGCGATGGCCCCATCGGAAAGTACAACAAGTACGTTTTGCGCCCACGGCCGGTCTCAATTGAGCATGCGAGCAGAGCCGTTCGGTTTTATTTTTTCTTCCACGACGATGAGCAAGGCTTCTTTGTCTCGTGCGAGGCGAATTGTTGCCAACTCGGGTGTGTCCATCACTGACAAATCTACTTCTGCAGGTATCTCGGTGGCTGGGGTGGATTTGGTGAGTTTTAACGACCGTTCACTGGCGACATGACGACACCGCAACGAGTTGGTGGACCGACAGCACAGCGACGAATATTTTGTCCCAACGACACCCGCTGCTACCGAATCGAAACATCGAGGCTAACACACCCAACCAGGTACCCCCCAACAGAAGCAGAAGGGAATCATCACCTACAACGTCACCCCTAACCGACAGAGGCCGTTCGCCGGCGCAGGCCATGCTGCCGTCTTCAACACCTGGCGCCGTTTCAAGGGTCAGGTCCTCTACATTGTCCCGCCATTTGTTGCGGCCTACTACATCATGGACTGGGCCACACACGAGTATGTCATCACTCGCAGCACTGCATTGGGGATAGACTGTTCTCTGTATAATATGTTGGCGGCTAATTGCTGACTGAATGCCTTCTAGGAACCACTTCCTCAACTCAAAGCCTGGCCGTGCCCTGACTGCTGCCAGGGAGGCCGAGGCAGCAAAATAGAGGGTTATCAACTGTATTGGAAGCGGAATGGGAGCACTCGATGGGCCCTTGATGCGAAGGACGCTCGTGGGATCCGTCTATTACCGACAAGACTTGTATATCATTTCCTACTAGACTGGGGTAGACTGGAACAGATGAAGCCTTTTTTTGATTCTTATATTGCTGTGTCAACGACTGCGTCCTGGTGTAATTTGATAAACATCTTCTGCTTCCATGGAGACGGCCTCTCTGTTATGAATCATTTGGTAGGCATATCTCGTTTATTACAGGAGCCCCTGGAAAACTCTAGGTCTTGGTTCCATTGTACCACATTCAATAGCGGCTGACTAGGATTATCGCTAGACCTAGTTTCCGTGAGTTTGATCCTTTGACAAATAGACTCTTCTATATCATGGAGGCCCCTCACCGCATGCCTAGTGTGTATGTAGTCAAGAAGGGTTCACCTCTCGTCAGCCCTCAGACTTTACGAGTGAGCATGTCGCCGTATTACGCCTGTCCGCCAACAGGACAACACAACAACACGAAGACCGAATCCGTGAACACAAGAGGCTTTGTAAACCTATCATCCAGCAAAAAAGGCGATTCATCGCGGCGATTATCTCAAAAGTCTAAGAATATCACCAGCTAAATACAGGCTTCCGGCGATTACAACAGGCTGATCACGACTTGTCGAAGCGGCCCATTTCAATGCTTGCCTCAGGTCTGCGTCGCCGTTAAAAAGGGCTGACCTATCTACCCCCAGGTCAGACGCCAATTTGAGGATCAAATTCGGATCCTCAGGGGTAACCCACGGCATGCCGTCTACCGACCCAAATCGGACTGCTGCCACTCGGTCCTGTGGCTTTATCAAAAGCTCAAATATTCCAGCCACATCCTTCCCAGCAGAAGCAGCCAGAACCCACGTGACTGGCTCATTTCCATTCCTAACATGGGCATCGACATACTGAGCCAGAACTTCTGCTGATTGGACATTGTGTGCACCGTCCAACAATGCTGATTTACTACTATTAATGATCTTGCCGATGTCGATAGTCTGCAGCCTACCAGGCCATGATATCTTTTGTAGGACTGGCAATAACTCTGACAAGGGAGTGGACTTTTGAGCCGGACAAGCAACCCGAAAAGCCTCGAGAGCGCACGACAGATTCTGGATCTGGTGAGGTGCAAACCCTTGTCGAGAAAGCTGCGTTTGAGTGTCCGAAGACGGCGAGGCGAGGATAATGTCGGTTCCAAGACTCTTTGCATGGTTATGTATGGCGTCCAGGACAGTAGGCGGATTGCTGGCATCGACGACGCAGGGAACGCCCTGTCTCATAATTCCAGCTTTGTGCAGCGCAATATCAGCAAGAGTGTTACCCAAGAAAGACTGATGATCCAGTCCAATCTTGGAAATGACGGTCACGGCTTTATCTTCCAGCACATTCGTGGCATCTTCCCTCCCACCCAGGCCGACCTCGACGACGCCAAAATCCACCCCAGAAGACCGAAAAAGGTCAAAGGCCGTGGCGCTCAAGAGTTCGAACTCGCTGGCGCCAATCTTGAGCTCCTCATTTCGCCGCAACACATCCTTCTCGGCTTTTGCGAAGTTGCTCGGGTGAACAGTGCTCTCATTGAGGGTGATGCAATCCCATCTGTCAATCATGTGAGGAGAGTTGAACCGCCCAACGGAATAGCCGCCAACCTGAGTGAGCAAGGCTGAGATATATGCACATATGGACCCCTTTCCATTGGTCCCTGCAACATGGACGATTTTCCATGGCAATGCATCCCTTTTGTCGACTAGCCTGGCAATGCGGGCCAGTCCAAGGTTGATCATGATGCACAGATACCAGCGCGGTGCGACAGTGTTGGTTCAGGCGTTGACTGCTTGGGCGTTTTTGCCGCTTTGGTCTAAAGGTCTTTTTCACCATGCGGCTCTGTGCATTTCAGGGCCTGCGGACAAAGCAATTGAAAAAAGCACAAGTCTAGTAGGGAGGTATTATGTGGTGTGCAAGTTTGATTTATTTGTGTCCGTGTATGGCATAAATAAATATGATTAGTTGCAAGATATTTAATTCGATAGCACAATGATCGCGCGGCCAATTGGCAGCCTCCCTCATTTGGTGGCAGTCCTTCATGTGTCGTGCATTGAGTTTTTAGTGGACCGACAAGGTATAGGGTGTCTTGCAGAGTTAATTCCTTGGCGTTCGGCCTGAATGCAAATGCATGGGCTGCGAGGTGTTGAGGGGCGCACGGAAAACCGCATGTGCCACGTGAAGCTCTCCACGGCCACGATACGAGAGATTTTGGGTTCTTCCTCTTGTAACGTGACCAGAAAAAGTCAGTGGGACAAAGGTGGAAATTGCTTTGTTTGAGGGGAGAGTCCGTCCCGTTTTACTGCCCAAGAGGTACTTGGGTACCTAATTAACAATTAACCTAACAATCTTTAGATCGGGTTTAAGGCGTAAAAGCTTACAGTAGAGGCAGGTCGCGGAAGCGCAGAAGAGAGTACCGAGCGCAAAGGCGAGAAGTTATTTTTTCCTTGGACCTATTTGTCGGAACATTTGCTGGGCGTTCTAGAACTACAGGAGAAACCGTTCCAAAGGCACTGGAAATAGCTTGCAGCTGCCAATAGATGCAGGAGCAAGAGCGCCATACAGTACACCTTGTGCTAAGAAGAAAAAGAGGACGTCAGTAGAGGCTGCAGTAGTCTTGTGGTTGCAGTGTGGCATTTGTCTCCACGCAAAAAAATTGACCGGGGGTGGCCCATCAAGACAACGCAACCGTCATATTCCCGATTGAGCAGCATTGAGAGATCATCCCCCAACAACACCCTTCAAAGGACCCCAACCAGATTACAGCCGAGAGGTCTCACTCTGGAAGCCTGGGTCTTTCTACAGCTAGACCCCAACCCGCACTCCCAGATTTTCGGAACATCCGTTCACTGCTTCCCTGCGCAAGAAAGAATCGACGACTCAGCTACAGTACAGTACCTACCGGATTGTTCGGTTCCTTTTGAAGGGTCCACTGTGTGTAGCGTGCACTGAGTAGCCTGACTTCGGTGGCCACTTTGAATCTAAAGCTGTAGGCTCTACCTAATCGATCGCAACGGGTTTCGACGACATAGCTGATCAGTCCAACAAAAGTTAGCGCGACCGCGATTTACTCGTCGAAAGATTGCGCCTGGCCCAAGCCACAGAAACAACAAAGCGAACGAGCACAGAGACAAAAAAAAGAGGGAACCCCTTGTTCGCCCGCCTGCCTCAAGAACGATCGAGCCACGCAAAATTACCATCCTTAACTGAATTTCAAACGATTGCCGGCATCTCCTGGACGCTGGCCGGCTTGCGACGGAGGCTTTCATGGCTGGCCAAAGGCCCTAGACCGGTCGAACGGAAAGATGAACTCGCTGAACGCCATATCTGCAAGAATATCTCCACCAGCAAGCCCAGCGCCCACGCGGTCCAATTCAATCAGTACCATAAGCTTCACAGTGACCTCGGCAGACGGTGACGACAAAGAACCTGGTGATTCTGACCTGGGGGATGCTAGGGCGTTTGCCCCGGAGAATCCGGAGCCGTTAACATCCAACGTTGATTCCGACCCGTTTGTCCTTTCGAAGCCTGAGCAACGGCGCAACGGTGCCACCAACACCAAGGAGCGCGACGGCAATCCAAGCGAATCAACGCCGCTATTTTCAACTGGTTCTGCCAGCAAAGAGAAAGAAATGGGCGCACGATCTTCTACATGGCATCGCATTCCGCGACGCGTGGTCAACTCCCTCGTTGACTCGTTGCGGTGGATCCTTACAACCTTTGTCTCGACACCAAGCTACTATCTCATAGCTTGGCTCTACGATGAAAATGGAAACTTTGATCCGCTGTTGCAGCTCAGGAGGCTGTTCGGCGGATCCTCAGGAAGCGCCCGGAAACAGCCATTGGATTACCTTGTCGACGGTACAAACGATCTGGACGAGAAGAGTGGCAATGGTGAACTGGCCCCTGAAGGGCGCCGGTTCCCGTCGGGCTCATCATCATCGGGGATATCGTCAGAGTCTGAATCGGATTTTGATCGAACACCGGCACGGAGCGAGAAGTTGCACACAAGCAGCAGACACAACCGGTCAAAGTCGCTTTCACCTTCTGAAGAGATTGCGCCAGCGCGCCGCTCGATAAGAATCAAGCTACATACCGAAGATGCTATGAGGCAACGGAAGCACCGGAAGACCCAGTCCACCAACAGCCCATCTACAGCCGGAGGTTCCCCGGGAGGGGCCCGCTCCAACGACATTTCTGCTCAACTCAAATCCCCTACGTCGCCTGCAGGAGCCCTGACGCGGTACCCCAAGACGCCAGCACCCCCTAGACCATTGGTTCCGAGGCGACAGCCATCCTATATTAACATCCCCGAGATGGCTGATAGGAAGCACCTGAAAACGCTGATTCTGGATCTCGACGAAACTCTGATACACAGCATGTCCAAGGGTGGGAGGATGAGTTCGGGACACATGGTGGAAGTACGGCTCAACACGACTTATGTGGGCATGGGTGGCCAGGCGTCTATTGGTCCACAGCACCCCATCCTCTACTACGTTCACAAGAGGCCGCACTGTGATCATTTTCTCAGAAGGGTAAGAGATCAAGAGCAAACAAAACATGAGCTACCCTGATACTGGCGGTTTTCACCTCAACTAACACTCTGCTCTTTAGGTTTACAAATGGTTTAATCTTGTGGTCTTCACTGCATCGGTACAGGAGTACGCGGATCCAGTCATTGACTGGCTCGAGTCAGAGAGGAAGTTCTTCTCGGCCAGGTATTACCGCCAGCATTGCACATTTAGGCATGGAGCCTTTATCAAGGATCTTAGCTCAGTCGAGCCCGACCTGAGCAAGGTGGTTATTTTGGACAACAGCCCACTGAGCTATCTTTTCCATCAAGGTAATTGCGCATCCACCACGGGCCGACTGGAGTGACTTATTAACTGACAAATACGCTCCTTGCGCAGACAACGCCATCCCAATACAAGGCTGGATCAACGACCCGACTGATAATGATCTGTTGAATCTCGTTCCCTTTTTGGAGGGTTTGCAGTATGTTTCCGACGTTCGAGCACTTCTTGCATTGCGAGGTGGGGAGGACGGGCAGCATATGGCATGAAGGTCAGTTCAAGTAGACGATCTGATTCTTGCATGCACGTGATCGGGGGTTGCTTTGGCTTGGGGTTTATATGTAATTCTTTCTTCTGTGCAAAAGAAATTCCATTGCTACGTTTCTTCCTCTTATATCGTTGATGCCTGCACGAACTCTCTGATGTCGACAATTAATGTGACACCGGGCTAGCAATGAAGGAGGCTGGCGCTTCACAGAGTTAGCCACTTGCACCACGCAGGATTTACTGCCTAAACTAAAGTCCCTGCCAAGGTAACGTGGTCTCATACAAGAGGATACAGTACGCCAGTATGAGACGGAATAACGAAGCTTCCTACTAGATTTAGACAGCCATTTGTGGACCGGCCCAGACGTACCTAGTACAACCAGACCCAAGCAAGGTTGGGTAGGTAATAAGTAAACAAACTTGTTCATAGCATCTACCTACTGTATTCTGAATTCAAAGGTACCGATATCTCCGTATATGTTTACCAAATCCTGTGGCCTGAATATTCTACATTCTTCGACCGAATGGTACGTTGGACTGGGTCTCTGAGTGTTACAACAAAGTCCTCGGTTGATGAATTCAAAAAGTGCTTGTCAATAATAGAAGCCAGTCGCTTGTCGTTGAAACATGCCCCAGAGTTGATCCGATTCTCAAGAGCTAAGTGGGTCTTATGAGATCGAGATCCTCGGCGTCTGCCCCGCCAACTGCTTGACATTCTCAGAGCCACACAACAAGGAGGAAGCCGTTGAACCTTTTTTTCCTGTCCAGCTGAGTTGTAATGTTCTACATGAGATTAGTGCACCTAATTGTACGTAATCAGGACCAATGTGCGAGCACTTGAAGAAGCTCGTTTTCTTTTGAGGGGAGAGGACGTATTGCAGGTCTTAGCACACATTGAAAAAGCTCGGGAGCTGATCCCTGTCGACAGCTCTCCGCCAAACGCGCAGCCGCTGGCCCCACAGCTCATAAGGTGGTGACATCATCAGACAGATGATGCGCCTGCCTCCTTTGACCTCATCGACCTGTAATGGCACGAACTAAACAAGGCTTGTAGCAAGGGTTGATCAATGCTTTTGGTTGTTGTCTCGTCCTCAGGTACCAGTTCACTCCCGCGTCTAGCCTGCCTGTGCCGTGTGCGGGAGTGAGCGGGCGTACTTTGACAAACATAAAACCCAGCTGCTTACCCAGATTCTCGTGCCCTTCTTTTTTTTTCTTACCATCATCACACCAGAAGCAAACAAACAAATTGTCCTTACTTTACCAAAGTTTATCAACAAATTCCACCAACTTACAATTCCCAAATCCATTCAAAATGTCTCTTCACTGTAAGCAACCACTCACTCGCCTTCACGTTTGGAGTGTTCTCGGAACGGTTTCGACTTCGAGGACATGAACCAACTTGACTCGAATCCATCGGACCATCTCATGAAGACTCAATTGAGAACTCCCATCCCTTTGGCTTCTCTACCACATTGGTCAATTCACTGGCCGGTATTTTCAATACAGAGGATCGAGCGAGACTAACCATCATATGTTGTATTCCAGACCTTCCTCCCGTCAAGCCTTCGGCCATTGCCCTCGGCACCGTCTTCTGCCAGACCGCTGAGCTTGCCGGTAAGTCACATCAACCATCAGGAATCAAAACACCCGCGGGCAGGATACTGACGTAACATGTCCCAAACGGCAGTCCTCTCCCCCATCTTTGGTGCTACCTACAACCGCGCCAAGGCTGCCAACACCAAGGAGGAGTTCCTCCGCTCAAAGGAGGCTTCTTCGGCTGGCATTGCTTGGGGAACCTCGCTTGTTGGCTCTGCTCTTCAGTCGTATGGTGTTGGTGCCCTCATCAACGCCACTGCCACCCTCAGCTACAAGGGTTCGGCTTACCTCGGTGCTCTGATCTTTATGGCTACCTCTGCCCCTGGCGTATGTTCAATCCCGATCCCCAGAGCCATCACCGAATGAATTATACTGATATCAAATCAACAGTACATATCGCAAGTCTTCCTGGAGAAGCGCCCGCTTGAGACCGTCGGCGTCAGCGTGGTCGCCAAGGTTATGGAGACTGTTGGCCTCGCCTGCGTCCTGACCTGGTGGGGAACCCGCACCAACCCCTTCGAGTAAGCTATTTTAATCGAACGGTTTGAGATGAGGAGGATGAACATGAAGGCGCATTAAAGGTGTCAAGGCTGGCTGGAGTTGTCAACTTTTGTTAATTGCAACCAGGCGTTTTGTTTCGTTTTCTTTTCCGTAGTTCACAAATAATCAATATCGAAACAAAGCGGATACCAACTGACCATGATGTTCATGTTTGACATGTATGCATGCTGAACCACGCTTGCAACTGAGTCCTTTCACAACAGATGAGACGAAATGATTGATTGCTTTGCAAACCTTAGCCAGCAGTTAAACAACCGAATGTGAACCCACCTGAACGCCCAAAATGTACATCATAAACACCATTCCCAGTTTTTGTGCTGACAAGCCAATTCGGCTATCTAACTTCCCCATCACAGACTGATCCTCATAGGAGTCCCTTGAGTTGCTTAGCAAACTCTTTCTGTGCCGTGCTGACCAGCTCCTTGTACGCCTTGGGGTAGTCATCCTCCTCACCATCCTCTTCGATTGAATCCTTGTTCTTCTTATCCGCCTCCCGCTTCCTGCCTTGAGCCAAGAGCATCACCACTGACGTGGGACGCTTCGTCTTGGCCGCGGCACCAAGCTCGGCACGCGAGGGGACAAACAGGTAAGGAACGTTGCGCTCCTCGCAGTAGACGGGCAGGTGCATGATGACCTCGGCAGGTGAAATGTCTCCAGCGATTATGACGACGCCCGGGACTTCGGTGGTGGTGGCGGTCTTGGTGGGTGCTTTCCGGAGAGCCTTGTTGACCTCTTTTACACCGCGGAGGAGAGCATGCTTCTTGGTAGCTGTTAAGTGTGAAAAGTAATTAGCAATCGTTTTCTCCATGGGGATTTTGTTCCCTGGCCAAACATGACCAACAGGTTCCATCTTACCCTTCTTTATCGCCTTCAGGACCTTCTTCTGGACCTTGTCGTCGGCCAGGGGCAGCGCAAACGACACGAGTGCACCCTTGGGCAGCTCGCCCTTGGCAACAATGGCCTTGGCCTCGTCCATCTCCTCGTCAGATTCGGCATCGTCGACGGCGGGAGTCTTGACCGCCGAGCTGGCGGCCGACGATTGCAGGTGCTCGTCGATTGCGCTCGCGAGACGCTCCTTGCTCTTCTTGTCCTTCTTGTCCTTCTTTAAGGATTTGGAGACGCCGTCCTTCTCGCTGCGCTTCTTCTCCTTCTTTTCCTTCTTCAGCCTGGCGGCCTCGTCGCCGGCGACATCCTTCTTCTTGTCTGAGCCCATTGTAGTTGTTTTTTTGGGTTGAGTTTTGTGGTTTAGTTTTTTTTGCTTTTTGAACAATTCGCGGTCTTCGCAAAATACCACAAGCCCCAAGACCAGCGGCGTGTGCGGATACGGGTATTATTGGAGGCTCCTTTGATAAAAAAAAACACAAGCCTCTTTTGTTGCGCCGACGAGCTTATCTTGAACTTTTCGAGCTAGGCGCGTTGGTGTCTGAACTTTTTTTTTTGTTCGGTAAAATTTTGATCCCACACCAATTCCCCACACAGAGGCACTTCCGAATTGGAACAGTGCGGAACACTGTCCATTTACTGTACCCTCGCCAAGGTTTTGTCGCCCATATTCCAATAAGGTACTTTTTCTAGATGTTATTCCCTCTTGCGATTCGAAATGACACAGACACAAGTAAAGACTGCTACGGTGATTCAAGTCAAGTGCATTATGGACTGAGTGCCTTCATGGATATCAGCACTTCAATACTGAAAGATAGATAATAGATCACGACTACTTGCACGTCAAACACTGAATTCATAGGCTTAACATGAGAAAGTGCACAAGTTCCATGACTACCACGGGATACTGATATATGACTTATACTCCATGCCTGCAATGATGGTCTCCTACACCAAAACAGGGTTGCACCCATTTATGTTCCATCCATTAGGCCTAACTTCGTCCCAAATCTCAGCGGCTCTGGGCCGGTAACACATCCACCATCGCTCGCCGGTTTGACTGCATCATCTGCCCAGTTGCTTGTAATTACCTCCTACTACGTATTATAAGACAGGTCAGTTTTGGTCAGGTATTGGGCCCTGAAGCTGGGGGTGGGGAACGTGGTCGGGTCGCACACTGATTCCCGATAAGCCGGCGTTGCCATGATTGCAGGGATCAAATGATGGCAGCGAGGCGGGGCGGGGATCCCATGACGGTTAGTGGGGACCGCCGTTTAGTACAGCGTCACGAGTCTCCCATGGATCCAAGCGGAAGTCAGTCAGTGGTTTGAACCACCCATAGTCCCTGGCCGGGACTGGGAGAGCAGCCTCTTCGTCACAGTGGAGGTGAGTGAGTATACTGCCTATTCGTACTAACAAATAGACAGGATGCTGGACCCTGCATCTCCCGTGACTACACTTGTGTCTCCTAATCATCAACAAACTCGTGCACGCCCAGTTTTATGACCCTCCCACTTTAGGGGTCAGGTACCCAAACTGACTGATCCCAACCATTTCTTTCCTTTGCATCATCCTTTTACAACTGCTGCACTCTCCCCGACGTCCTTTAGGCGCCACTCTCTTTGCCTATTGAGCTATCTTAGGTACCTACATATTAATCAACGCAGCTCCCAGCCTACCTGTATCTATGATCGTTATCCGAATAAACGAACCCGCCGTCACGTCATCGCACGCGTCCATGCTGTGAACGAACCGAACATGACAAGCCCCGCAACTCTACATCCAGACCTCCTATCACCTGAGGCTGCAGTCTATCGCGTCCAGCCTGTGGGTTGACCACGGCTCCGGCCTTTTTTTTCCTCCTGGAAATTCCAGACGCCTCTCATCACATAATCGCTTAGAAAACACCCGCGAGGCCCGCGGCGGCCTGGCAGCCAGCACGACGAGATGGCGACCCTCTTCCAGTCCTTCCGGGGCTCGGCCATGCCCAAGCGACTGCTTCGCTACGCCCTTGCACGTCTCGACCTGCTCGACTCGGACGCACTCGACCTGGACAATCTAGACCTCGCCATCGGCCGGAATACCGTGTTGGAATTCCGTGATGTTGGCATAAAGCTTCCAGTGAGTCTGCCGATGAAACCACTATGGCTTTGCCCTTCTCGGTCCGTATCATACTAATCACTTAAACTCACCTTGCAGAAACTGGCTAAGCTCCTTGGCCTACCGCCTACGTTCACCCTGATAAAAGCCAAGGTTATCCTACTTCGCATCACGATCCCGATGGACATTTACAGCAGCTCTCTGAAAATCGAGGTAGACAGGGTTGATGTCCAGCTAAAGGTGGAGTCCAAGGATGACATCGATGCACGGTCCCGGACTACAACACGAGGACCTATGGATGTGGTGCCCAACACCGTTGATTTGGCCCAGTCCTTCTTGGAACAACAGTCACCGAAAGAGAAGGAGGAGCTGGAAGCAGCCCTTGCTGCTGAGACGCAAGACGTCGGGGCTTCCCTTGTGCTCGGCGAGGACGAGGACGAGGAAGACGAAGGTAGCTATGGAACAGGCCAGGCCCTCTCATTGCCTGCCTTCCTTGCCAACTTTCTTCAGGGAATAGTGGATCGCACCCAAATACAGATCCGAGGGGTTACCTTTCAGCTTGATGTCAGTGTTCCTTTGGAACCCAACTTGACTGCCCCGGATATTGTCACTGTGAAGCTTGCACTCGGCCAGATCGATGTTGAAGGGGTAACAGCAAGCCTTGGGCCATATGAACAAGATCGCCCTACGTTTGTTCATAAAGAGGGCAAGCGACATGTGTCCCTGCAGGACATCACCGCATTTCTCATCTCTGAAGCGAATGTATTCTCGACTTTTGAGAGGACCGCGTCTGTTCCACCTTCACTCAGCCCACAATCTTCAGCTGCGTCGGCTCTCAGAAGTCCGGTCTCGCGAGAATCCTCCTCCATGTCTTTCCAGGAGCGAGAGGCTGAAGGGCGGTCGACACAGCTTCCTGGGTTTGAAGATAATTTGGGGGACAGTGAGGCTGCACTCAACATACCCTATGACCTGAGTGATGAGGATAATGACCAGGAACCCGGGAATGAGACAGCAGCGTCATCAATGTCTACACCAAGGGCCTCGATCCTCCATGACCACTTGGCACATCAAGACGAATCGGCTTTCCTGCAAAGTTCTACGCCATTTACGGCAGCGCTACCTGGCATACATCTTGATGCAGACCAGATGAATGAAATATCACCACAGCCTGCACATGATCTGTCAACACACAACCAAATATCCTTGTCCAACTCACTACTCTCAAATTCCAGCAGTGGAAGTTCAGGCCAAGAAGCCACTGAAGATCTCACAGAATCACATCTTTACACGCATGAGGACGCAGAAAGCATGTATATGAGCGCCTTTTCGCAGCATGAACCCAGCCCGCAAAGTGTGGTGCCGAATGAGTTAGATCCGAGTGAGTCAAGGGTAGGGTTGTCGTCGCCACAAGGAATCGGAGACGAACCAAGTTCATCGCTGGGCGTACCGTACGGTCTCGAAGACTCCCAAGTTTCCTCAATAACTGGGCTTCAGGGGCCGGAGATGTTGCCAGGTCTGAATGCATCAGTCGTATCGGAACAAAGTGATTCCAGTTCTGTCCCAATCATTCCTCCTTCGTCGGATGGAAATACCGCGGCACGGATAGAGTCGCCAATTCAAGGGGAGCGACATGATAGGAAATCTCAATCTCCGAACGAGTGCCCAACGCCCCGTGAGCCAACCCGGCTTGCTAAGAAGGTGCTGTCCCTCGAGACCCTTTCTCTTTACCTGCCTTCATCCCAAAAGAGCTTGCGCGTTGTACCGCCTGATGGCCAATCGTCGCCTGGTGAACCTCAACCCCTGAGTCCGAACCTTGCCAGTTCAGCATTCCCTCATATCCCTGGTGCGTTCGGTGCGAGTACCTCATTACCTCCTAGCCCCTCTCCAATGAGTTCTACGCCTATCGAAGTGGATAACCAAGAACCCAACGATGGTTTTCTCGAAGCAATCTTGTCTCCCATTAGCATCCAGTTCGATGCCTCTATTGGCTTTATTTTGGCGATGGTGGTCTCAAAATTGCTTGGAGCTATCATTCCTAGCAAGCAGGAACCAGCCCAAGAGACAACGGCGGCCAACCCGAACGCAACAAACGACGCAACAGCTCATCAAGCAGTCAAAGTCATGTTGCAGGCCGTTTCTATAATGTTCTTGGAGCGACTTGGTGGCGTTTCTGAAGCATCAGACAGCATGTTTGGCGTACGCACTTCAAATTTCGATGCAGATATACTTCTGCAAGCGCAGCTGCGAAATGTTCAGTGTTTGCTGTCATCAGACGAAACTGCGATCGATGCCGAAGGCTTTACGTTTGGATATGCCGGAGACGATAACCACATCATCTCATTTGACAGGAGCAAGGAGATGATGGCCTCCGTCAAAGATGCTATACCATCGCCAGGCTCGGAAGTTTCCATAAAGCTCAAGAAGGCGGCGCCGTCTTCCAAAATTGACATTGCAACGTTGCCGCTTGTGATATGTCTCGATCTTCGCCGCCTCGACGAGACTTTCAGCTGGTTTGGCGGTTTGAGTAGCTTCCTTAATATGGGCTCATCCATCGCCTCCATCAATGGCATCGGCAACTCCCAGCCCGCAAAGCCACAATCACGTCCGGCCTCTCGAGGAGTCAAGTTTGACACTCCCATAAATCCAGACGATCGGTCCGCCACATCTGACAACAAAATCAATATGCGTATCAACACAGTACGACTGGATTTGATCGGCAAGGATTGCAACGTTGTTTTGGAGACCAGTGCATTCAAGCTTGTGAGCCGAGATGAGGGTATCGGCATCGCCTTGCGCAGAATTCAAGTCCATGGACCGTACTCTAACGAAAGTGACTCTCATCCACCCATCTCGGTTACCATCACTGGCACTCGGATTGAGTATTCGATGACTCCTAAGGAGGCTGACTTGGAGCGTCTTTTGGAACTGATATCTCCCTCGAAGCTCAGAGACACCCCAGATGACGATGAGATCATGGTTGACACCCTCCTTCGGCAGAGAAGAAAGGGCTCGGTCCTGCGACTCAAGTTTGACAATGTAACAGCTGACATTTCGAACATTCCACACCTTGCATGCTTGCCATCACTTGGTGAAGATCTGGCCCGACTAGGGACCGTTGCCAAGTATCTGCCTGAGGACGACCGGCCGGGTTTGATGTCACTGGTTCTTGTGCGGAATGCACACGTTTCTGTCGATGTCGGTGGGAGATTCGGTGTCATCGCAGCTTCAACGACCCACTTCGATGTGGCGCACGTTACTGTACCGTCGCTGCTGGCGGTAGCAGCGAGATCTCTTGAGGTCAACCGCAACCAGATAGAAGAACTGGTCGGATCTTCTCTTCTGGCGTCACATGGCGACGAGGAGACGCCTGTCCTGGTGATACGTCTAATCGGAGGTACCGTCGAGCCTACAATAACAGTGAAACTCCGCGGACTCAACGTCGAGTACAGGGTTCCTACTATTATCGACCTCCTGAATCTTGGCGAGGATGCGACACCGCAGGATTTCGAAGCCGGCCTCGCCGCCTCTGTTGCTCACTTGGGCGAACAGGCTCACGTTGCTATCGCGGGGACCTCTGCTATAACGGCAGACTCGACAACTATCGGGCAGGGTCGCCAAAAGCTTCCTGTGGTTGAATTATACTTTCTTGATTGCGTGGTTGGTCTCAATCCTCTCGCGATGACCTCAAAGATGGGCATTGTCCTTTCGGACAGTTGCCTCAAGGTTTGGCTAGAGGAAAAAGGCGACGCCAAAGCAACCTGGCACATCAAACAGGCATCCATACTTTTGATTGACGATGTCGCTCTCATTGACCCTGAAGGCAACCAAAACGTTAAAAGACATGTGCATCGACCGTCGGATCCCGTCAGCGCCAAGATTTGGGACATGGACTCTGTACTGTGTGCTCAAGGATTCGTTAGCATCAGTCAGATCCGCGCTGCCATCATACGGGTGAAGGCCATACAAGACGAGGATGGGCAGCGTCTTATTGACGTGGAGGTTCAAGATAACTTCCTCGTTCTCGAGACATGCGCCGATTCCACTCAAACTCTGATCAGTCTAGGCAACGCTCTGAAACCGCCGACACCACCCAGCAAGGAGAACAAGTTCAAAACAGAGATCGTCCCTATTGAGGACATGCTGGCATCTATTTCACAGGACGCATTCGGGAAAGCCGAAGGCGACTACAACTTTGACGATGATTTCGGAGAGCCTGAGGATTCCGGTTGGACCGAGGATGACCTTGACGAAGACTTGGATATAATGGGTAGCTTGGGGTCGCAAGATGGTGGACAGAACACACGGCAGCTACTCTTCGACGCTACTTCATCTTCGATGACGTCGGATCGCACGACGACGCAATACGCTAATGATGAGGTCATATTCAGCGGTTTCAGTGAGAACCCCAGCCACGCCAACAGTCCCGATATGTCTGTCGAGAATGCCTTCTTTGCGTCCGTCCCTGCCAGTGAAACGCCACAGCCCGAATGGAAGTCAGCAAAGATGAGGGAAGTTGTGCCCAAGGAAGCGACAGTGAAGAAGTATCCCCTGAAAATAAAGATTAGGGACATGCACCTCATTTGGAACTTGTTTGACGGATACGACTGGCAGCGGACAAGGGAGACTATCGGCAAGACTGTGGAGGAGATCCAGGCAAAAGCATATGAACGAAGAGCACGGATGGACAGGCGAATGGGTTATCACGAAGAAGACGGGCTTGAGGAGGAAGCTGTGAGTGACTTCCTGTTCAACTCGATCTACATCGGCATTCCATCGCATCAGGACCCTCGGGAACTGTCACAAAACATCAACCAAGAGCTGTACGGCATCAACCCTTCCGACACAGAATCGGTGGCCACGACAGCATTTACTACTACCACCAGCCGCGTGGGTGGACCATCTCGACCAAAAGGGAAAAGGCTGAAGCTCACCCGGAGCAAACACCACAAGATCACGTTTGAGCTTAGTGGAGTCAATGCAGTAGTGCGCCTGCTAGAGCCCGGATCGGAAGAGACACAAAGCCTGATAAGAGTGCACATCCGCGATCTCGATGTGTACGACCATGTCCCTACGTCTACTTGGAAGAGGTTTGCAATGTACGATGAAGATCATGGTCCACGCGAGATGGGCGTCCCAATGGTCGACCTCAAGGTGCGCATCGTCAGGCCTGTGCTTGACGTCACTGCAGAGGAAATAGTGATGTTTGTGAATGTTCTTCCGCTGCGGCTGCATGTCGACCAAGACGCTTTGGACTTTATCACGCGCTTTTTCGGGTTCAAAGATGATACAATCAAAACGACAAGCTCTCCTAGCGACGTGCCATTCATCCAGCGCGCCGAGATTTACGACATACCTGTCAAGCTCGACTTCAAACCCAAGCGCGTCGACTACGCAGGTATTCGGTCCGGTCGCACGACTGAGTTCATGAACTTCATCATTCTCGACAACGCCAGCATGGTGATGCGGCATGCGATTATTTATGGGGCACTGGGTTTTGAGCGATTCGGTGAGATGCTTAACGACGTTTGGATGCCAGAGATCAAGCGTCACCAGCTACCTGGTGTTCTTGCCGGTCTAGCACCGGTGCGTTCGCTTGTTGATGTTGGCAGTGGTTTCCGTCACCTTTACGAGATTCCCATCCGCGAGTACAAACGTAATGGGCGGGTTGTCCGTTCGATTGGCAAAGGCGCGGCGGCATTTGCCCGCACTACTGGCACTGAGTTGATCAAACTAGGGGCCAAGGTGGCGATTGGGACACAAAACATGCTTCAGGGTGCCGAGGGTCTTCTCGTCGAAACCCCCGAGCACAATAGATATGGAGGTGCGGGGCCGTCCACGGTGCAAAGACCAGGCGAGTGGGAGGAGATCGACGACTCAGAAGAGGATACCCGCCACCAAATCTCACTGTATGCAAACCAGCCCACTGGTGTCATCCAAGGGCTGCGCCACGGGTACAGAAGTCTTAGCCGCGACATTAGCATCGCGCGGCAGGCCATTATTGCGGTGCCAGGTGAAGTGAGGGAGAGCTCAAGTGCAACAGGTGCAGCCAAGGCCGTCCTGGAAAAGGCGCCCATTTTCATCTTCAGACCCGCAATAGGGGCTACGAAGGCCATCGGTCAAACGCTTCTGGGGGCGACAAACAGTTTGGATCCGCAAAATCTTCGGCGCATGGATAATGTGAGTTTGACGAACCCTTATTTTTCGACTTCTTTTTTCTTTAGTGAAAGTACTGACTTTGCTTTGGCAGAAATACAAACCGGACCCTAAATCCTAGCGGGCAAGCTGGAGAATGTGAAAGACCTGGGTGTGCTAGCATGTGATGACCTTTCGATTTTATCTATTTCTTTTTTTCTTTCTTACGCGGAGCCCTACGGAGGGAAGGGTTCTTATATCGATAAGATCAGAGATCAGACAGAGCCCTATGTAAGGTATTATTCTCCCAGACTGCTTTTTCTTTTCTTTATCTTGAGTAAGCGATACGCACAAGGCGTTCTACGGATTATATTGGCGGGCTGCCTGTTGTTTTGTTGTATTTTCTTTTGTTTTCGCATTAGATCCGGCGTCATCACGTTCCTGGGCGGATAGGAGTACTGGGCATATCTCGTTTTGAATTTGTACAAGATGCAGATTGTTAACATAGAAGAACAAACCATTGCTCTAGTATTCTTCAAGGCCTGGCGGTTGTTGACCGAGAACCTCCAAGGTGCCTATAATCTTATGTATAGTACCCTTGCAGTTCGTTCTCATGCAAGCTTGTCGGTGGCAACCACAGTTGGCGCATTTTGAGCCACAACGGACCCTACCTTCATAATATATAAAGGCTGGGAAGCATATACCCAGCACTATCGTCAATCTTTTTTTAAACTTCCCACCTAAGGTAGGTATGACCTTCCTAGCTTCTTACCTGGCTAGCTGAGTAGCACGGTAACGCTTTCCTTTATAAATACGAGCCGGCCCCCCCCCCCCCCCCCCCCTTCTCTCGCTTTCGACATTTTTCTCTATTTCCCCTCTCTTTTCCATCGTGCACCTACCTTCCTTTTATGCGTTCAAGTGGACCATACCAGATGCCTTCGAGAGCATAAATACCTGGAAAAGCTGCCCATACAACATACAATATGAGCGAACAAACCCAACACGCAACACCTACCGAGGGCCTCGTCGCCGGATCAAGCCGCAACTTTGAACAAACAGCGATGATGGGAGGAACTATCCTACCCTCGCCCATGGGCAGAAGTCGGAGCAGGTCGTCCGTCAACGGTAACTATGGGCTTGGCACCCCTTCGAACAACCACTTCCGGATGTTCATGGAGAGTTTGGCGAACCATGCCAACGGTTCTCGGATTTCTTTGGCGAAAACGTGGTCTGAGCAGAAAGGAATTGCCGCCCGCTATCCCGAGTTCTTTGAGGGAGAGGTCTGCCGCGCTCAGCTCAGGACGTTTCTGGCCGAGCAGCTGCCCGACGCATGGAACCACGGTTGGGTGGAGATCAAGGGCGACGGTGGCACTGCCATGTTTGCTTCGAAGCGCCAAATGCACGTTTGCCGGCAGCTGGTCAAGCTCGTCGTCCTGTCGCATCTTCTTGTCTTCAACTCGAACCGTCTCCTCACCCAAGCGCTTCGGGACATACTTCCGCTGGATGCCGACTCTGCCTTGTTCAATCAGGTACGAAACGAGGCGTACGCTCTGTTCAGCAAGTACGAGGACGAGTTTCTCTGGGAAGGTTGCTACGTGAGTTCTTCGATTCCATGTTTTGTCGCTCTTCCTAAAAGGTCCGACAACTAACCTTGTGTGTATGAATAGCAACTGGTCAACAACATGCTGGACCTTCATGGCCATGCTGTGACGGGTGACTTCCGCCTCGATCCCGAGGTTTGGGAGCGCAACGACGAGAACCTGATTCACACAGAGCAGTTCCTGCTGGACACTTTCACCAAGGAACTCTGGCTTGAACACTTCGACATGTTCGAGGACCTCGCCGACTGGGACGCTGTGTTCGAGGACCGCAACGCCATGCCATTCTTCTTCATCAGCACCCTCTACACCACGATATGCTTTGAGATGGTCGAGGTGGTCCTCAGTGAACGCCGCATGAACCCGGCCGAGCTGGAGGTCACGGCCAACACTGAGGCCAAGAGCAATGAGGTGCTGGCAGCAGCCGTCGCACGCCACACAATGCTCTGGAATACAGACCCGGAGGGACGGGAGCACATGCACTGCTTTCTCGAGATGATGGGCGCCCACCCGGACTTTTTTGATGTGGAGCTGGATTTGTTCCCGTGGGTCGAGTGGAAGGAGCCCTCAACAGATGCGCTGCTCACGGAGATTGCCAGGACGACGATGCGACACCGCTACGTCAAGAAGAATGTGCCCAGGGCCCCCAAGACAGATACCAACACCAAGATTTCGGAAGCCATGCAGGCTGACAACTGCTCTATTTGATCTGACGCACTTGCCATGTTTTTTTTTCTCGAGAACTGAGAGGTCGATTATGGAATGGATACAATGGCGTTGTTTCTCAGGGGCTGTCAAGGTATTTATTGCTTTTTGAAACGCGTTTACTTGATTTCTTTTCTAAAGGATCGTTGAAGTCTCTGTTTATTGTGGTTCTTTGGACCTGGTTGCTATACTTTTGGTTTCGATCGGATAGGCGAGATGGGCTATATGAGGCGCCAATCAGTGTTTCTGCACTGTCAGATACACAAGATCAGCTCTCGGCTGCGCGTCAGCCTGGATGATTGTGCCTCGTTTGTGCCTTTATTGAATACTCTTTACTTGGGTTTGTGTGTTTTCGTGTTTACTATTTGGGCTGTTGGGTGGTTCTGTTTACTTTTCTTTCCTCTTTGGCTTGTTTCTCTCGAGAAGGCTGACGGGTATGTTTATATGTTTTTGTGTTGACCACTTGACCTGTTTATCACCTGATGGTGACACATTCTAGGTAGCTGATCAAACTAATAAGATACCTAAGGTGGTTATTTAACAGGAAAAGTTTACTTATTTGGGCAAGCAAGCCCCGCGGATGGTTGACAAGCAAAGATTGGCACAATTGTATCAAGCGATGTCAAACTGATGTTCCTCTGCAGGTACTTAGTCCAACCCAACGACTATAAAAGCACACGGGAATGCTCTCCGTTGATCCTATCCGATGTCTTTCTTTGCTCGGGAGCATATATATCATACACAACAGCACAATGAACGCGATTACGAGATTCACGGGGAGATTCGAATTTCCCCCCAACACTCAAGACTTGGCTTGCTTCCACAGCCCTCAAGGAGGGGAGGGAACGGTTGACGGTGCAAAGGCTTCTACGGCCGATGGCGGGACCGGCAAGGACGAAGAGATCGACAAAAAGCATAACCGTAACCCATCTTTACTCTGATAAAATCGCAACAGACACGAATCGGAATGTCGTACTGGGCCCAGTCCAGAATTTTGACATCCGGCAGACAAGGACCAGATACAGTCCGGTCTAGCCTTGGTCACAGTGGTCCTGATATCGCCTATCTAAACTCCTCCTTCTTATATATATATATTGATTTATTGTCACAGTCTTATCGGCTACTCCGCTCGCCTGTCCGGCCTGCCCATGGAGCACAAGACATCACCGATGGTAGTATTGAGTGGTTCTTCCATCGTCTGGCAGGACGGGTGTTTGAAACCCCTCGAGGTTATGGACCCTGACGCCCTTGAACAGCCGACTGGCATTGCGTTCGGGGCATCCAAAGAATACGATGGCCTCGCAAAAGAGCGTCCGAGGTCGGGTTACCTGTACATGCTTCCAAAACCCGGGATCGGCTGTTCCATGAATTTACTCGGGATCGGAAGCTCGAGGACGTATATTCCGAGCCTCGACAATCCGTCCAGGACGCAGAATCATAAATCCCAAAGGATTAAACCAAAAGGGAGGAATTACTTCCAGGGAGCTGAGATAATATAGCCAGAATAGGCAAAAAAAAAGGAGAACTCGTATTGCCCGAGAAAATCCATAGGGGGAGGAATTCATGATGTTAATTTTGGTGTAAATGGGAGAACAAACTCAGAACAGCACTGCGAGAGCATGTTTGCTCTTTTGAACAGGAGATGAGAGCACGTGGAAAACGCCCCGAGAGAGGCTCAAGAATAAGATACAAAAATACTGATGTGTCCAACCGCTAGGCGGAACCATGTTGAAAGCTTACGAAACTGTGTTCGAATGGTGGATATTTAAATCATGAAAACCCTAGCGCCTATAGCGCACATTGCCTCGCTGATGGGCCACGTATTATCCACTGCTGTTGCTGTTCGGCGGAACAAAGGAGTACATATCATGGTGTCCCTGATGGCATCTTCAAGGTACATCACTTTGTAAACCACATTCGTGAATAAAATTTATTTTCTGAATTTTTTTATTGTGCAACACATCATCTGCGACAACTTCCCCCCTCCTATTCTCCACGAGTTTGATATCTCTCTCAGCCGTGGTACTACATGCCTTATTTTTCTCTTTTAACCTGCAGCACAAGAACTTCTTGAACCATATCATGCCCTCCCACTCCAAGAGAA
Source organism: Pyricularia sp. CBS 133598 (assembly GCA_004337975.1). Classification (NCBI taxonomy): domain Eukaryota; kingdom Fungi; phylum Ascomycota; class Sordariomycetes; order Magnaporthales; family Pyriculariaceae; genus Pyricularia; species Pyricularia sp. CBS 133598. Next base: position 3,882,280 of record RRCJ01000002.1, read on the forward strand.
GAAGAAGAAAGGACCTCATCTCAATCTGCCTGGTGGATCGTCCTGCCCTGATCATAGCACCCATCATCCACAAGCCCAGGCCGTTTGCTATCAGAGGATCGGTTAGTATGCCTCCCCTTCTCTGATTCTCCCGCCCGGTGCGATATCTCACCCCAGTACCACAACCACCACCACCACCGTCCCTCACACGCCCCAAAAAAAGCGATAACCTCCAACCCCCCCCCCCCCCCCCCCCCCCCCCCCCTTCCACGCATTACTTTACTATGTTGAGATAGAGCCTAGCGTCAAGCAACAGGCAACATTCCCCCTTTTTTCTTTTTGACTCTTCTTTTTCCCTAAAATCCACCAGATAAAATGCTCCACGCTCCGATTTACATCATGCAAAAAGATGCGCAAAATGTGTGGAGAAAAAGAAAAAAATAACACCCGACGTAAAGGAGGTACAACGATGCATAATCTTTGCCCCTTAGTTTGCGAAGATAAACCAAAGATGCTTTTTTTCGTCTGGGTAATCCCCCCCGGCGCCATTGCCGCGCACATGTTGGACATGGGAAGAGTCTCAATGCAGAACCCCCCAAAACCCGCCCAGCCCAGCCAGCACCGAAACGCCGCAACGCCGAAGTATATAGAGGAAGCCAATTGTAGCATGTATATCAGCCACCTTTCCGATCTCCAACGGGCGACATCCGGCTGAATTTGTGCCCTGCAGCACACTTGACATTCAAGACAAACTGCCCAACTTCCCCCTCACCAGTGCCGTTCTAGATGCGCTGGTAGAAGAGCAGGTAGGCCACCTTGTTGTCTTTGATGTTGTCCTTGATCTGCTTCCCCTTGCTCGCGGCCGCCGGCGAGGCACCATTGACAATGCTGCTCCACTTCTTGCCTCCACTCGCCGGTGTGCTGACCTGCTTCCATCCGTCGTCGTCGGTCGCATCATCCTCACCCATGCCCGCGAAGCGGTTGGCGGCTGCCGATGCATAGCCACCACCGTCCTTGCGAGACGCGTTGTCGCCCTTCACCACATCCTCCTCTGCACCGCCCTCAGCGACATCCTCGCTTCGGACGCGTCGGATAACGGTATCATCCAGTCTGATCCACTCAGTCCCGTCCTGGCGGCGTACGTCGGCCGTGTAATGGCCTCCGCTGGCGTTCTTGCCATGGTGGTAGACCGCCGCAATCAGCTTGTACTTGGGCAAACTGCCTGCCGTGCGCTTGGCGCGGGAGAGGACCTCGCGGGGAATCTCCAGCTCGAGTGGGTAGCCGACCTTCTTCCAGATCTTCACGGTGCCATTGCCCTCGGCGTCGAACTGGAATCGCTTGAGGTGGAGGATCAGCACAGGAGGCAGCGACTCGATAAAGACCTGCTTGGTGGCTGAAACATCCTTGCCCCGAGGAGAGTTGAAATCACCACGAAGGCTCTCGGGATTGGTCAGGTGGCGCAGAGCGTCAACGATATTTCGCACTTGGGGAGCGCCAATGTCCAGCTGCAAGGGCTGGTAGGGCTCAAGCGTAACCGAGTCTTTGAGGCCAGGAACCCGCAGCTCGGATCGAAGCTCACCCCCAAAGATCTTTGTGACCGGGGATGACATGTCTGAGTGGCCACTGGAGCGAGTGATAGCAGCCCGCTGTCGGGGGCCGACCTCGAGCCAATCGTTGTCGCCGCTGCCGACTGAGGGCGCTGATGTAGTGGGTGTTTGAGCGGATGATTGAGGGGCCGTGGATGTGCTTGATTGTTGCCCAGCTGCGCGCATCACGTGAGTGCACTCGTCATGAAGTGACTCCAGAAAAAAGCCGAGGAACTCTTCAGCATCTTGTTGATGACCACGCTACGCGAAATACCAGAGGTCAGTAATAGTCACTCAAGCAACGTGTTTATAACCGCCAGGACGTCATACCCTCATGCTAGAGAAGCGAGGGAGCTTCCTGATGGCCTCGTAAATGAACTCTGGCGTAAACGGCTCTCCATACTGCTCAAGCTCTTCGCTCTTGAGCCTGCGACGCAACTGGTCAACTGAGACGGCGGAATCAATGATTTTGAAGTCGCGCATGAACTCAATCCTGCATATGTTTGTCAGCAAGAAATCATCTTGGTATAAACACAAGCTGTATATGGTTAGAAACTAACATCGCATCGATAAGAGGGGTTTCGCTGTTGAAGCTGTGGGTAACCTTTTTCCCTGCCTGCTCGAGAAAGTCGTAGAAAGGCGTGCAGAAAAGAAGAACTTGAAGGACCTGAAGTAGATGTCAGCGCTGGAACATATTCGAAAAAAAGCCTTTCTCACTGCGAAAACTTACAGAATTCATGTAGCACATGTTTCCAGTGTTGATCAGGCCTCTCGGTTCAATAAATGCCAGCTTATCTCCGTTCCCAACACGGTATGCCCTCAGGGCTTCGGCAAGCGAGTTGTTTTTGGCTTGAACGAAGCCAGACGTACCGGTGGCAGTATTCCCAGTAGCAGAGTCCGTAGCGGCCGTTCCATTGGTACCAGTCTGTCCAGAAGTGGATTCACTAGGAGTAGCGTTGGCGGCGGCGGCGGCAGCTTTGGCAAACAATCCAGTCCACAGCTTGGGAGCAGCGGGCACAGACGCAGGCGCAGGGCCAGACGAGGGAGATTCGGTTGCGCTTGTCCCAGCAGACAGAGTGGCAGTGGAAGCAGTGTTACTGGCATCCGATGCAGCGCTGTCAACCTTCTGCTCAACAGGTACTTTGTCTGCTTGAGAGACCTTGGCCTCCTTCGGCGAGCCCTTGGGTACAGCTGGTATTATAGGTACGGCTGGGGCTGCAGGGCGACTGGTACCCTTGGGTTTCCCGGGAGTTGGAGTGGCTGATGTGGCGGACGGGGTGGCGTTGATCGAAGCAGGCGTTGTAGGGGATGTGGATGCCCCGGATGGTTGATCTTGTGAAGATGGAGAGTGTGTGACTGGGTCCGCTTGTGCAGGCGCCTCCCATTCAGCATTGAAGGGGTCGTTTTCGCCGGCAGCCGATTTTCCGGCCCCGTGGGCAGCTGGCACATCCGATACCTCGGTAGCCGCCACAGAGCCATCAGCAGTCGCACCAGGGCCTGGTTCCTCCATTGCGGGAAGGGAAAGCGCTTGGATCTGGTTGTCGAGCGCTTTGTGACACCTCTTTATCTTGTTGGCTCGCTTTGGCCATGACTCGTCGGGATGGGTAGACCACGGAAGCTGGACAACTGTTAGCAAAGCGCTGGCTCGAGTCACGATGGGTTTACTTACAGGTGGCGTAAAGGTTGTTCGTGGAGGCGAGAGGTGGACTTGGGCCTGGGCCTTCGGGCTCGCAGACAGCTCAACCGAAGTCTCAACGGTTTGTGGTGTCGGAGGCGTCATGGGCAAAGCTGGCGCCTGTGCCTGTGCGGAGCTGCTTGATGACGGTGTTGGGGGTGCCTCGGATTCAACAGGAGCGACAGGAGTGGCCGTCTGGGCTGCAGCCTCAGTCTGCGCCCGAGGAGCGGCTTGCGGGACGGGCTGAGGGGTATATTGCCCAGCAGCGTGTTGAAGAGTACTGTGTATCGGTTGAGGGGGCACGACCATGGCATGATTGTGGGATGCAGATCGAGGAGGAGGCGGAGGATTCGGGTACGGAGACGAGACGACAATGGGCGACTGTTGGTTGCGCTGGTATGCTTGCGGCTGCGGTACAGGCTGGGGCGGTATCGCGCCAGTTCCCATTGTGTGGACGTACTGGTGCATGCTTGGAGGCGAGCGGGCATATTGCGCAGGGTAAGGCATGTACGGCTGGCCAGGCATGTTGGGTACGTAGTACTGGGCGCCGTTTTGGTAGGGCGGCGGCATCGGAGCAGTATGGGGGTAGCCATAGTTGGCATAAGGATGGCCCATGTAGCCGCTATAGACACCCGGGTGTTGTACGTGCGGTTGAAATTGTTGGTGATGAGTGGCGCTATAGGCGGAATGCGACTGATGATAAGCCGGCGGACGACCGCCTCTGCGCGGACCCGGGCTCGGGCCGGGACCACCGTGTGAAGGGCTCATGGCGACGCCCGCGCTCCCCGCGCCTTCCATGGCCTGCCCAGCCGGCAGATGACGATTGCTCATCCTGCCGGCTTAGGGTTCGTTGGAGCGCAATGGCGGCTCACCGATGCGGAGGCTGCCACTGCAAGTCTGTCCAATGATTGAGGTGATCCGGCACGGTCAGGTCGGCAGCGATCGGGTGCGTCGGAGAGGCAAGAGCGTGGTTATTTAGGTTTCGGGACGGGACCGCAGCGGCCACGTGTAGTCGGATATAGAGTGCTTGAATTGCTGCCAGGTCGCGTTGGCGGTGGACGGAAGAAGATGATCGCGTTATTGATGACGCGCGGTTGCTAGGCGAATCGCAGGATGATCGGGGGCAGTAATTTAGGTTTGAAGGTTGATGTGCGTCAAGGGAGGCGATGTAGGTTGTTGGCTTGTTCCAGTCGTCAGAGTTTCGCCTAAGACCGCAGCAGAACCAAAGGGGAGTCCAATAGAAACACGGAGAACAAAACCCACACCCAAGTAAACAAGAAAGAAAAAAAAGAAACAAATGCCTAGGTCTGCAAACAAACAATCAGAATGAGCGGAGAGAATAAGTGCATACCGCGAACAAAAAGCAGACAGACAGACAAACAGACCAAGATGGGAGGGTCGTTGGCAGGGTAAAGTTGGGTGAAGTTCGGCGAACCACCCACTGACTGCCTCACACCAAGCAACCTGCGCGACGAAATTTGGGTCGGGATTTTTCTCGCACCTAGCGAACACCCTTGGGCTGGGCTGTGAGTGGTCGCCTGGCCGGCCGCACAGCATTTGGTGCTTGGGCTAGACTTGCTGGTTTGCTGCTCTTGAACTCGTGTGGGGCTTTTGGGTGAAGCTCGAGCCCTCTGCTGGTAGGTGCTACCAATCACTGACGATTACTCGAGCTTCACTCTGGCTTTCTTCTGGGCAAAGCTTCTCTGATTGTTTTTTTGGGGGAGCGAACGGCTTGGCGATTTGAAATCCATCACGTTGACGTGTGCGATGCGCTTAGATTATCCTAACACACCAAAATTTCATATCCCGTTTTTGCGCCTTTGTTGACTTGATTGTGAATTGACCAAAAAGAAATGTGATTTTTATGATGGCTACCAAGACTCAAGCAACGAAGTCTCTCGAAAAGTTTGATAATATCAAAGTGTCAACTAGACCAATCAATGCAATGTCATCCCAGAAGTCCACCATACCAGTGAGTGCTTCAATTGCGATCAAATAAATCACTGCAAGATATCCTACAGGGCTCCTGTTTCCTCCCTGATTTCGCGTAGGCTGCTGTATTTTCTGGGTTCCGTGAGCATCCCTTTTGTAGTATTCATATCTAGAGCTATTTCTAGAGCTAGAGCTAGGAGCTAGAACTGGAACCAGTTGCCCGACTACTGTGCTGCACCTGCGCCCTGCCTCGCCGGGATCAAGTTCCTCAGTGACAGATCGTAGACCACGTCCTCGACTTTCTTGACGTCGTACTTGACGCTGTCGACACGCTTCCTCAAGATGTCGTTCTTGAGGTTCAGCAGCTGGAAGCCAGCATGAAGATCCCGCACAAAAGAGCTGATGCGAACCGCCATCTCAAAGTCACCCAGCGTCACCGCGTTGGTTGCCAACCGGCTCAGCTCGTTGGTCAGGTCGGTTAGCGAGAGCAGATACTCCTCAATGGTGATGTGGAAGGCATCGCGGTCTTGAATGTTGACAGGGACTGTGAGCCACAAGCGGGTTGGGGTCAGCCTAATTTGCAAGGGTTTCCGGCATGGTTTTTTTCTCTTCTGGTTTCTTTTTAGGGCTTTGAAGCCTGATGATATCTTCAGCTTACCTTGGAGTACAGCACCGACCTCCTCCAGGCTCAATAGTCTGCCCAGCTCTCCAGGCTTGGTCTCATTCCCGAGGCCGCCCAAGAATGCGCACAGCACAATAGCGAATATGGCACCCCGCACATGACGGGTCCATTTAAAGTTGTATCTGTGGTAAAGTCAGCGGGCTGGTCACTAAAAAAAAAAGAAAATGTTGCACATAAAAAAAAACGGAGGCTGTCAGGCTCACTTGTAGTATGGATGCTTTGAAGCCTCCTCCTCGAGCGCTTTTGTGGTAGCAATCATGTCCTTGATTGCTGCCTCCAATTGCGGCAGCAACGCTGCAGCATAGTCGGCAACCCTTGTGGCATGGACCCGCGAGATGACGCCCTGCGAGTATGCGACCTCTCGCTCGAGCTTCTCGGTAATGTCACCGAGTGCCTCCTTGGTTTTGGAGTCTTGATCGATCTGGGCCTTGAGCTGGTCCAAGACCGCTTGAGGTATCATTTGAGCCATATTGACTTGGTGCTTGTTTCTCACTTGGGTTGCTGAGCGGAGGATTTGGGAATAATGGAAAGGAGCGAATTGAGCAACTGGAGCCAGGAGACCGAGTTTTTGCACCTGCTGTCCCTGACTACCTGCTCAGTTTCCAAATTGGTAAGCCCTTCTCTATACAATACTACTTCTTATTTTTTTTATTTTAGGGCTGAACAAAACAGCATCCCCATCGACTCTATTCTGACGTTGAACAAATAAATGAGTTATTGTTCGGATAGTTTTGACTTTAGTCGAGCTATGCACCAACTAACTAGGTTCACACGGTTATGTGGATTTTTTTTCAACATACATGCGCGCACACACATACACACGTTTACCATGACAAAAATGTTGCGAACAGTTCCTGGATTATAAGTTTTCCTTCCGAAATGGTTACACAGTTCAACATTTCCTATTAACCCGCCTATTCCTACTCATCAACTCCGCCAAAATTCAAACTTTCTTCTTTGCAGCCAGGGCAAGCCCCATCAGCAATGAAAAAAAAAAGTTCGCGTCGCCTCCAGGCAGTGTGATAGGAGGGACACAGTGGAGGGAATCATGGGCAAGCCCAGCGGAAACCCTCCGAATGACAAAAATAAGTATAATCATTTGATTCTGGTCAAATAGACCAGTTTCAGAGATTAAACTGAAAAGAACAGATACTACACTTGATCTAAGCCAAAAGGCAAAGAGAGCTGGGGAAGAAAGGAAGGGGAAAACAAGCACAAAGGGTGAGAGGTTCGTGCCCTTTTTATAGACCAGTGTTTGATGGTCAGTGCACCGGAAAGTTTGCAGCTGAGTCACTCCTCTCCATCCATAATGCAACATGGGATCTTATTGTCCGAAAGGATATGACTAATGGCGAGTGTCTGGTGCCAAGATGACAGCTGGCGGTGTCTGGTCAGTCATACCTACCGGTCCATTATTATTGTGCATGTTGGACGAATCCACGCTTGTGAATTTTTATATGGCCCGTGCCTCGACCCAGCTCGCTGGGATGATCTGCCGCTCTGAACTGTACTCACAGCAGTACGCACTGTCCGCTTTGCATCGCGGGTTCTGTCAACGACGTTAGAGTAAATACTCGACGCTGAGGCAATATGGGGAGCCCAGCCCGGCAACCCTTCACGCCCTGAGGATATTGTTGCTCAGTATTAGTACAGAGAGCCAGGCGATGACGAGATCATCAGTCTTTGCTTCGAAGAATTCAAGCTCCACGCGAAAGGGTCCGCTTAGCGAGCAGACAACTTTTACATGGAGTACTTAATAGCCGTACAAATCGAATTAATTCATGCTGAGCTCACTGCAGTAACGTGTTGCGCAAGTTCAAGTCAGATTTCTTTTATTATCATCTCGCGCACATTTCGACGCCACAAACACGATCATGACTTTTATGCGTCATGGTCGGCCACCTCTAAGGCTCGAATACATACAAACGAAGAAACAAAGCACGCGCTCAAGGCCAGGCGAAAAGACATGGAGATCACGTGGTCCTGGCTTGGTCCAGCATCGCCTCCGTTGGGGCTTTTCCCCTTGGACTATCAAAGAATGGGGGAAACAATAAGCGCGACAGAAGGAGTAGAAAATAAAGCCAAAGGGATAGTAAAGGATTTTCAAGTCGTCCAAAACTGTCCTCTGACGGGAAGCATTGAAACCCCTGAAGGATCTTGGCCTGACCAGTGTTCCATGACCCTTCTTAGTCTCCATAGCGACGTCGAGGTCATGCCGTGACATCATCATCCACACCATCCATCACGCCGGCTAGATCTTGCGCGAATCTGGTTTTTTGTCCGCAGTTTTCTCCATCGGGTGCTTCATCGGTTGGCCTTGAGGGCTAGGTTCGGAGCCTGGAGGGGAACGGCAAGGGAGAGGAGGTCTGCGCAAAAGTCGGTGCTGGTTGACAGCTTTGTTCAAGAACTCATGAACATCGTCCATTGCGGGCAGCTCCTGGTCAGTCCATTTGAAAAGGCTCATCTCCACTTTCTCGAAGTCCTTGTTGACAGCCATGGACTGGAAGGTCTGGACCCTGCCCTCGTTGTCAAGTTTCCAAGATTGCTCGGTTGTTCTCTTCAGGCCAGGGTACTGAGCCTGAGGGTTAAGCTGACGCTCATTGAGCACAACTCGGGAGACCTGGAGGCACAGAACCGTGAAGATGGCCTCTATAAAATAGTAGGCAAGTCCATCAGGGTTGTCGAATACCTCGTCCCAGTCGAGAACATTGGCGAAAACGCCGAATTACTTTAGCCATGTGTTTTTACTGAACTTCTCCTCGATGAGCCAGGCCTCAGTATGTGCGATATTGTCGAAGGTTTGATCCCATGTTCCAGGATCGACGCGTAAGTCTCCAATCAGGGGCTGACCATGCTCATCCAGAAGATCTCGCACCAACGTCTGAAAGGTGTTAGTGATTGATAAAATGGGCAAAGACCGTAGCATGGTTTGAACAGAGTTAGAAAAGAGCATATATAGCAAACATCCCGCAATAGCTGGCGTTCGTAGTTCTGAAAGCGCCTGTAAGCGTGATACCTCAGGCCACTGAAGATAGATGAATCCATGGGTATATCGGCGCCTAGGGTATCCCGGAGGTCCTGAGTGAGAGTCGCATTGAAATTGAAACCAACAAGATGCCTGAGGGCAAGTTGATCAACTTTCATAACCCATTGGGCTATTTGCTCCTGGGTTGCCGCAAGCTGCGTATAGTCCCAATGTATATCGTACTATCGAAGAATATTGGGGGGCCATATCAAGCACACGTCTGACCAGCTCACTCCGACAGACGGTCCCTTTGAAGTATTGCGGATATGTGGCTTCAATGGTTGGGGCGTCTGGATTCTGCTCGTCTCTGGTCTTCTTGCTCGGAGAGCCTTCGGTGGGTTGATGACGGCGATGGCCTGGAGGGCCTCCATCGACCGGGCTGACAGGATCAAAACCGGACATTGTATAAAACAAGACTTATCGCCAGTACGAGAACTCCCTTAGGTTAAATGGGCCACAGATGAGGGTGCAAAAGTCTCAGAGGTGATATCCGTGTGGAAATAGCGTAGGGTGGTTGGTGGTTAGTTCAGAAAAAAAAGGGGCTCGTGTCCAGGAACTTTTGTTCTGATCCAAAGTGATTTTAACGCCTGCAACCCGAGTTGCAAGTTTTAAAAGCGCAGAGAAACTTTTGCCGTTGTGCCTGCCCGAGTAGGCTAGGTACCTGTGTCATCTATAGTAAAGGACTTTATACACCGTTTGCAAAAAAGGGTTGCACGCCTTGTTTTCCCGGGGAAAGCATCCAAAAATACGGCAGAAAGTGAGCGGAAAGTGAACCAACCTTCAGACATGACAGTCCAACCTCACGGGAAGAACACATATGCACCAGAACCATGCAGAAATTATGATGTACCTTGACAAATATTTGCAAGCTTTTATATCGCGAGATGGCATGTTTGTGTGTGCTGGTCAGCAGGTATTCTCGACACCGGAGGAGCTGTTGATACACTCACAAGCTCACAGCGGCAATCCCTCAAAGGTACGTCCATACTCTCACATGTCAACGAATGCAAGTTTGAATGCATCATATAACCTCTAGTGCAGATACCTATTACTATTCCGTCTCAGCAGCTGCCTACAACGGGGCCTCATCTTTGCAAGATGTGCCCCGCCGAGGAGAAAACGGATGAGGGTTTATATTGGCATTGGGTAACACAAACATTCAGCGTATAGGAGGTAGGTAGGCAGGTAAACAATTCCTATATTCACAATTCCGACTCACAGGAACTGAACAAGAAGGAAGTATATCACTGTCCTCATTGCGGAGCTAAATATGGAAGTCCCATCGAAGTCTTCAAACATAATGAGGTACATACTTTATCACAAGCCAAACATTTTAGCATCAATAAAAGTGACACCGAGGTTATTTTTTACCCCAGAAGTTCACAAGAAGTGGTATTAGCGTATGACTTGGGTGGAAAGAACGGAATAGAGAAACTCAAATATACATTCCCGCATGCTCCTGACGTGCCCTGGTAGTTGTCCCACCTGTGCAGTTCTGTAAAAACGGACTTTTATTTTACCGCTACGCTTTTGTCATTTCTTCAGAGGCGGATGGCAGATATTCGGAGAAGCTGGTATACATGGCTTACAGAAATGTTGGGTTCTGCCCTCATAAAACGGCCCAAACGTTTGCTTACTTTGAATTCCAACAATTTATGCAGTCAGCAGAGTCACGCCGGGGGGTTTTCCGCACGCCGAGGGCTGCCTAGTCTAATTCTAGATATTACCTAGGCGCCCCGGTGTGATCCATTGGATGTTACCCAAGTTGGAAGGTATTGAATGTAATTGGCCCACAAAACATTGCCCCATTCGCTTGTCTTTAAACCCGCGCGCATAGCCTCACCTACCTCTTGTGACACGAGGATAGACCATGATATAAGGCAAAGAAAATCCCCATCTGGTATTTTCTTCTAAAATCCTCAACTCTCTCTTTTTCATGTGCCAAAGTGATCAATTTATACTTTGCCCACATTTTCCATCTCGAAATCCTTGTGGCCGGCGCTGGCGCAACACCAATCACTTGAGATATCGAGCTTCCACCATGGCGCCCTCTGAGCTGGCTGACTGGGCCAAAACATGGAGAGAAGACTACGACATTGATCGCCGCATGAAGGCCATTGATACTTTTGGCAAGGCTGTGAAGAAACCAGACCAGTGGAAGCAATGCTGGGACAATGCCGGAGGCACGGCCGGCCTCGTTGAGCTTCTGTCCCTGGCCTCGGCCAGGGAGGTGACGGCCTTTTGCGAGAGCATCAGCAACTGCAAAGGCCGCCTCGGCATGTCGAGGGAGAGGCAGAGCGCCGTCCAGGAGCTGCTGACCGCCCTTCTCCCGCAACAATATCCCTCCTCGATGCTGCGAAGCCAAGACAAGCGCCCGCTGCAGCCCATCTACGCGCGCATGCTGATAGCTTGCCCCTCAGACTTTGTCCAAGGGATCCTCCAAGCCCAGGATGAGTCGCACCCCCTCTACCGGGGACTCGACGCAAAGGAGCTCCAGGGCCTCATCTCTACCCATGACGAAATGTTGAAGCGGCGCCTGACTGAATACCTGACGCGCAGCGCTGCTGAGATCTCACAGACCGAGTTGAATATCTTTTTCAAGCAGTTCGTCTTTTCTCAGCCCCAGACGCCTGGAGATCGGCCGCGCATGTCGGCATCCATGCAGTTCGCCTGGAAGCTGCTGGAAGAGCGTCTTGTAAATGACTGTACCGTCCAACGCTGGCCGTGCGAGGTGCCCGAGCTGGAGCTTCTCATGTCCGTCTTCCGCCGACACAATAAAAGATGCAGGGGCGGGGACAAGACTTTCCTCGTCGACATGGGCTTCAGACTGATAAGAGCCAACCCCAACCTCAAGAACACAAAGCACGCAAAAGAGTTCATGTCAGCCATCCTCACCATCTGGGAGAGGTTTCCCCGTCGGTACGACAACCTATTGGACGAAGCCATGCTTCTTGGACTCTCCAAAGAAGCTCGATCCAAGGGATTGAGCCACAGAGGACGCGATCCCCTGATATCGGTGCTTGTCTATCGGTGGAGTGCGGACCCGGGTTACTACGAAGGGCTATTAACGTGCGCTCTTCGTCAAGGATTTGCTGGGACGGAGAAAGAGATCAGCCTCAACTATTCGAATGCCTGCCAACATTTTTCGAACAAAGAGCCTAATCCCAAGCTGCGATGGCAATTGCTGCGCCTGTATTGTCTCCATGTTCCACGCTGGGGCGTCGATATCGAAGCATCATCCGACTTCAAGCCGTTGGCAAACCAACATTGGAACCTCAACGTCTTTGAAGGATTAGACAAGGAGAAATCTGTCCCCTTTCTGCAACGACTGTACGAGGCCAACCCCGTTTGCGGCTTTTTGACCGTGTACCAGTACCATGGGAGTAGCATATATCATTCGGGGAACCTCGGGCCACGGCGCAACTTCAACGTCGAGCTTCTCATCACCGTATACCGGCGGGGAAGCCCCGGAGCGCTGCAGGAAGCATCTGAGCAGGTCGACCGCCTTCGAAAGACGGCAGCCACCTCGCGGGAGCCAGAGGACCGCGCGCTGTACGCAAAGGCCGCCTCCCACTACGCCATAGCGAGCGGTGATATGGAGCTGTATGGCGAGACAATCCTGTGGCAGCAGCGCTTCATCCGGGACTACGCTGCCGCGAGGACTGTGTTCTCAAACGATGCCCTCCTTACTCCGCAGGGTGTCGACCTGTTGTCGGGTATCCCGTCCCCGCTACCGGAGGGCATGAGCTTGAGCGACATCAGACAGCGGCTCGCAGTGGCGAACGGTATACTCAAGACGCTGAACGAGTCGGCCAAGATCAGCAAAGGGGAGCCGAAGAACAGACACTTGAATTGGGAAGCGTTGGCAGAGCTCTACCAAAAGGTCTTCAGGGAGCGCATACATCGGGCCAAGGGAATCAAGGCCCAGCCTCGTGGTTCGGAGCCAGATCTGTTCCACGTCATATGGGAGGGGGTCGCCGATTTGACACACAGCATCGGCTACGACTTTCTTGACCGAGTTTCAAACCGCATTACGGACTTGGTCAACATGCTCCACGGCCCTAGTCTCCATTCCGCCACGCAGACGTTGCGTCAAGCTGCCGCCGACTGGAAGGTGGAAAAAAATGCCAGCAAAGACCACGAGAGCGTCGGAATCGGGTTGAGATCGCTGGCGCACAGATCCTTAGCGGAGCTTGCGCGCAGAGATATATCCAGTAACACGCGTCGCTTGATCATAGAGGAAGTCATGGGCAGCCCGGAGGCCAGCACCTGGCACAGGCAATTCCTATCTATCGGTATTTTCAGGAACCTCCCGGCCAAGGAGGCCGAGGGTCTGCTCCTTGATTTCGCGGCCGCCATCGGAGAGAAGCTCGAGGAGCAATCGTACGTCAAGGTGGGCGAGCAGGAAGCGCCCAAGAGCGCTCCTCCTTGCTCCATTGTCAAGGTATCGACCGTAAAGTACCTCGCTCAAGTCGTCAAAAATGCCGACTTCATCTCGCCAGATACTGCATTGCAAGTACTGCTCGAGTTGTCCAAGGCAGGCACGCACATCGATGTGCGCATCGCCACCTTGAGGAGCCTGCTCAGCACGTTCAACACCATTGTGGGCGAGATCGGTGAGAACCCGAGATCGGATCCGGTGTTTGAGAGGATCATGGCCACGCTCGAATTGTCGGTCCCCTTCGCAGGCAACGTTGACGAGCGTCTCTCCATGAGCGAAGCCGACTGGGTAGAAAGCAAAGAAAAGCTGTGGCTCCCCACCATTTCTGCATTCAACGAGGTAGGCGTGCCGGCATTATTCGCTGCTCTTTGTGAAAGCATCGACAAATGGAAATACCCGAACCTCGCACCGTTCCGGGCCGAGCTATTTGCACGTCTTGTGCTGCCGGCCTTGAAGAGGTCGCAGGTGCAATGCAGCAAGTGGTTGTCCGTCTTCTTCGCAAAGTATGGCTCACAGCTAAGCGCCGATGCCCTGCCGGCCATGCCCGTAACCAATGAGATGTGGCACAAAATAATGGACAACCACAAAGACCTCGTGTCGCCCTCGCTCATTGCCGAATACAACGAATACATCCTATTCAGGATGCGCCTCCCGCGGGAGCTCCAGGAGTTAAATCACAGGCTTAAACAAGATGCTAGCTTGCGCAACGATGCAAGCGTGTCGTATTGGAACAGAAACCTTGGCCAAGAATGTTTAACCCCTTCGATCTGGAGATATGAAAGCAATTACCTATTTGAGTTGATAATGTTTTCGGGTCCTAAAGAGTGTCAGATGGCCGACCTAGTTAACGCCATAATCAGTCAGGTGTCTTTGCTAGTCGAGGAATACGAAGAGTGCATGGACGATTGGGAATATCTCGTCAATACCTTGCTGGATCCCACACGACCCTTCAAAATGTATCCGGACGATAAGGAAAAAGAGAAAAATTGGCCATACCGTTGCGAGGTGACTGATCGTCTTGCACGAAGCCTAGTCGATCTTGTCCGCAAGAAGGCCGCAGGCCAGAGCTCAGACGGTGGATTCCTACCTGCGACGTTTCCCCTGTGTCTCTGGTCCCTTCCTTATCCATGTCCGTTCACCAAGAAGGGACAGGACGCAGACTACCGTCTCTTCAGCAACAAGCTGGACTTGTGCATCTCCTCCTACCTCGGGAGCGACGAAGGCAACGTGCTCCTCTGGGACACTCTGGCTCGAGACGTCTGCTCCGTGCTCTTGAAGATGTACAGTGGCACAGTCGCGCGCCTACGGCACGCTGTACACATTGGCGACCTCGAGCATGGCGGCACCCAAACACAGTCGATCCCCACACCCACGGACTTCGTCAAAGTCACGATTGCGCTGAAGCTCGCCGTGGACGGCCAGGCAGAGCGAAACATCCGCAAGCCAAAGCCCGCTGGTAAATCAGGCAGCAACCCCAAGGTGACCGAGGCGCAACAACTCGCGGAACGTATGTACGGCGTCATGGATCAATGGAGGCGCGGCGGTAGCAAAGGGTCTGCCACATCGGAGGGCGTCAGGGATATGTTTCTGCAGTGGCGACGGACTCACAAATCGACCTGGGAAGCTTTCAGTAGTTGGGAATAGGGCACAAGCTGATGGGAGGCATTGATATTGTTCAGCATGTCAAACTCCAGAGAAAGTGTGGCAAACAGAATTAAGGTGGCCGCTGGAATTAACTCTGGACATTGTATTGCGCGTCCGATTATAGAAGAATGGGAGAGGAGTCTTTGAGCTTTGAATTTAATTATGATGAATCAATTTTTTGTCAAGTTGTTCCGCTTGGACTGCATGGAAATGTGGTATGGTATCGAGCGGGTAAGATAACTAAGTACGTACCTAAGTTGCGAAATGCGCCGCAGCCATCCGAGAAACAATGTACAGGCGCGCATGTGTCGAGAACTTTGAGATTAGTTCTAGTCTTGACAGCTCTAGCAGCCTTCAGGAATCGTAACAATACCAGGAGCACATGGAGCCGTTGCGGATCAAAGTCTTGATATAACCGCCCGAGCTAGCAACTGATAGGGTAAGTTTTGTATATAACCCAGCCAACATCATTCGCACGCCGATTCGCCCGGTTCAGTGCCAAAAGCTGCTTGGCGCAAATTTTATGTTTTGAACGACTCGAGTCAAAAAGAACAGTGTTTCCGCCAGGCTCTTTGTGCATAAATGTAATGTACCGTGATCCCAAGTTACACACGAAGTCTTTTGCTGGCTTCGGATGGATACTCATCCTTGAACAACCACCTGCCCCCCTTCTTCATGGCCTCGCGCCGTCGCACTGCTACCATCCGCCTGTCCATCATACGGCCCTCCTCTCTGTCTCTCTCCTGTTCTTGGGTATTGGGAAAGCCCGTGTCCCAATACTGCTCTGGGGTGTTTCCACGATCATAGCGGTGCCTACATTTGCCGTAGATATTGGCCTGTTGCTGGAGTCGCGCCTGCGTCCAGAGCGTCCTGCGTTGAGAAACATCCATATGAGCTATGCGACCAGCGTCATCCCCAAGGTACTTCTCGGCCAGAGCGATGCCCTCTGGCGTTTGATAAAACCTCTCTCCGTGCTCTTTGGTCAGGTGAGCAACCTCAGCCAATACCATGGCGTGCATATCTTTTGTCCTAGGACATCGAGGATCCGTACAGCCCGTCATCTTGGCTCGGTCGTCCTTGTGTCGAACAACTTCATCGAACGCAAAATCCTTGCTGTCATTCGTCGCTGGATTAATCCTGAAGTCGGTAAGTAGCAGCGAATCGACAGGTAAAGAGCGAAGGGGAGGCCCTCCACTTCTAAGCTGAATATTGGTAGAGCGATCTCCCAGTGGCTTCCGAGCTGTAGTGTGGGGAGCCGGAGTCGGGGCGACTACTTCAGCTTTGGGCTTCCTAGGAGTAATGACCCCCGGGGACAGACGATGTTTAGGTGTTTGAGCCGACGGTGGGAGGAAGCTTGGCGCTGGCTTAGGTGATTGGTAGATCTCAGTGTCACCATCCGCTTTCCGCTTGCTGCCCCTGCCCATTTCCTTCGCAGGTCTGCGACTGTCTCGACCCTCAAATTCTCGGCGAGCAGAAGGTTTCAGGATGAGTGGGTTCGTCTTGGCCCTCTCTTCTGCTGGGGTGTTGAGGAGCGCACCGAGGGGCTGGAATCCAAAGGGTGAGCTGTCACGTCCCTTCTCCGCATCGTCAGAGGAAGGCACCTCATCATGAATGATTGTTTGCCTTTGCGTGCGATCAGAAACCTGGGGATATTGAGTTTCGTTATGTTCTAATTCAGCCGTAGGGGCAGCTGGTCTGTTGGAAACAAGGTTACCGCCAGCTGTCTTGTAGGACCTGCATTTTTTGGGGGTTGGCATCTCCGTGATTCCATCATCAAGGTCAAAGCTTTCCTGAGGAGACTTCCGTAACGTTGCCACTGTCCTAAGATACGTAGCAGGATCGTCTTGGTCGACCTCATCTTTGACTGGGCGGCGCGAGGGCGTGCTGGTCCTGTTCGAATCGTCTCCGGTAAGCCTTCGCTTCTTGACTGGCCGGGCCGAGAGGAAGACGGGAGGATCCGACGATGGCTCTTGTTTTATATTTGTGGTATTGTGGGCCTTGGGCGTTTGGCCACCTGAATGCGCTGGTAGACTAAGCTCCTCGTCTTGGTCTGATCCTTCCTCCGTTGGCGCTTCGGATTTGGGAGAAGGTTGCCTTGTCGTCAATGGCTGAACAGTACCAACTTGAAATGACCTAGAGGGCGCATTATCACTAGGCGGTACATACGTGGCGATGACCTCCGCATCTGAGTTGAAGCTAGAATTTGCGCTGGGCCCGGCAACGGTACGTTCTGGGCGTGTCTCTGCGGGCACAACAGTGGGTTGATCCGATATGGCAGCTGCTTTCCGAGTCCGTCTTTCAGCGCGAGACCTTTTCATAGCCTCTGCTGCGATCTCAAACCGTCGCGAAGTCTGCTCGTTGATACTATGTATGCCAAGTTCTTTTTCGAGAACCTCGGCATAGTGCCACCACTTCTCCTCTTTATCCTGCGATTCCCTTACTTCCTTCTTGAGCAGTTTGTTAGCTGCTCTCAAAAGTGTATAGCGCTCCTTCAGGCGCTCGTAGTCCGTGGCTTCCTCGGGTCCCGGATCGAGCGACGAATGCCGAGAATATTTGGCAGCTAGCTGCTGGGGGGTTGGTACTATGTAGGCATTATCATCTTCGTTTGAAGCGTGAGTACGCTGTCCTGCGAGCTGACCCTGCCGAAGATTCATAGCAAACTCATGATGCTGTTCAGTTGCATTGTTGGCTGCTAAGAGCTCCTGGAGCTTTATCTTCAAAGCCGAGGTCTCTTGCTGCAAGACCAGCACCTGAGCCTCCAATCTCTTATTCTCCCTGTTGAGAAAGACATGTTGCTTCTTGTACCTAATTTGTAGCTCTGTATCTATGTCAGTTGACTGCATGATACAAAGAGAAGCGTGGGCTGGAGCAGGGCAATACATACTGGTAGCGAAGCTTCGATCAATCTTGTCAAACGCCTGGTTCAACGCGTTGAAGACAGCCTCTCTGTCAATCAGATCTACTAAAGCGTCATCGTCGGACATGTCTGTGAGCTTGGGAGCGATGTAGCTTGTCAGCGTCGCGACTTGTTCGGCTATGCGACGACATGTGGTACAAAATGATGACTTCACAGTCGAGGGGTTCAGCCGCTCGAAGGGTTGCCTTGAGTGCTTGGCATGTCTAGCGCGTCACCGTGAGACCCTGAACGCGACTGCCAGCCGGCAACAGTGGAGGTCTCCGTATCACGTGATCCACCTGACGTCATCTCCTTCGACGCATTATACCTATCTACTGGTACGAAGCAATTACCTACCTAGGTAGGTACGAAATAGGTAGGTACCTCAGATAGGGAGCTTGGTAGTCTTGGTAGTCTTGGTAGTCTAGTTCTAGACTAGACCTAGACTGACTTTCTTCGTACCTTAGTCTAGTTTAGTTTAATACACCTTTATCGCTGGTTAAAAAAAAGATTGCCTGTAAGCCTGTCTAAATGGGCCACTTTCAGATTTTTGTACTGTACTTTGCAGAAATGTGGCGCGAGTGAGAAGCGAAAAAAAAGCTCCATCTCAAACGTGGTTTGGATACCCTTGTGAGTTCAGGTCCGGTGCCGTGTAATCTCTTGCGTGTCTTGTGACCCTGTCCTGAATCTTGCTTTCTCACTTTGGCAGGCTCGTCCCAACGGTGCGACGTACTGGCCAATTGGAGGCTTTTGTGTTATGTTATCGAACCGAACGAAAAAGAAACTACAATGCTCGGCCCTTGTCCTTTTTAATGCATTTCTGCACCAAGCAAAGCTCGTATCGCACGGTGGATGCGGCCAGCGTCGGCCTGAACCAAAACTTACCTCGGCGACCTCTCCATCGGAAGTGCACCCGAGCTTGTCGACCCCAGGCGGTAACCAGACCGGCGGAAACACTTTGAAGGGAGCTCCACTGACTATTCTAGCTGACTCTTTCACCTGTGACTGGACTTGATTGAATGTTAAACTTGTGACCTAGCAGGCCATGATAATGGATCTTTGCCCAACCGAGATTCCGTCAACTGATTTTACTTTCAGGTAAACTGTCGACAGTTTTCTCTGGTCCGATACTAAATTCCAAAACATCAATTATTCAAAATCAGTGCGACCAAAGAATCCACGCTCGCTATGCTTGGATTCTCTGGGTGGAGCTGCCCCGATAATTAGACTATACCTTGGGTATCACTCAGTCTCCAACCATAGAGGTTCCTCTTCGTAAGTCTGACTCGAATTGCCACCCACTTTGATCTTTGATGATTTTCACCCGTCTGCCATCCAATCTTGAAGAGAAACCACTAACTCAACTCTAATATGGCTTCTCAGTCTCATCTCAGAAACTCCGACTTTGCAGCATCATGTCGGCTCCATCCTGTTGTCTACGAGCTATCAGCTTAGCCAGGCAGCTTCGACTTACACAACCCAGGGTCACATCAGCTTTTACATCCCGCACTCGGGCGATATTTACAAGAAGACTCTTCCACTCGACGAATACACCACGCGAGCCTGAACATTCCAGCCGACGAACACAATCGCAGATTAAGAACACCGATCAAACAGACCACTCTCGTGGTGGACACCAGAAAAGTCAAAATGTCCTCTTGGCAGGAGCGTCGGGCGCAAGTCTAGTTGTGCTAGGTGTCGCTGTATCCAACCACGAGTCTGCAGATGAGTCTCGGGCCACGGGTGAAGATCAACTACACGTCTCGCCCGCAGATGGTCGCGATCCTTCTCGACCACGACATCGCTTGTCCGACATCCGGGAGCAACATGGACCGGGGTCAAAGAACCCCTGGGTGACTTTTGAGGACAAGGTGTACGATATTACAGACTGGGTTGGCGCACATCCAGGCGGAGATGTGATACTACGGGCCGCAGGTGGCGCAATTGAGCCTTACTGGGACATATTCACGATACACAAGGCCAGTCATGTGCGTGAGATACTGGATCAGTACATGATCGGCTACATCGCCACTGAGGACCTGGACCAAAAGACCGGCCGGCCAGCGGCTGAGGCCATAGAAGATCCATTTTCAACAGACCCTGCACGAGACCAGCGCCTGATCAAGCACACGGCCAAGCCTTGCAATGCAGAGCCTCCGCCAGAAGAACTCGGGAAGGAGTTTATCACTCCTCCCGAGCTTTTCTATGTGCGCAATCACATGTGGGTTCCCGTGGTAAAGGAGGATCAGGCAGACGATCATGCCTTGACTATAGAGCTTCCAGACGGGGAAGAGCGCGTATACACGCTGGCTGAGTTGCGCTCTCGGTTCCGCCTCCACCGTGTTACAGCTGCCCTTCAGTGCAGTGGGAACAGGCGGAGCGACATGACTTCCTCAACCGCCGCCACCAATGGCTTGCAGTGGGGCGTGGGAGCCATCTCCAACGCCAACTGGGAAGGCGTAAGGCTGGCTGATGTTCTTTTGGATGCGGGGCTGAAGCCGGCACAGTTGGCATCAACTGCGGTGGCGACAGACAGTAAGGGTGATGCAAACAGCGGCGAAATGCACGTGCAATTTTCTGCCCTTGAGGCCTACGGCGCATCAATCCCACTATCCACGGCCCTGGACCCACGAGCAGATGTCCTCCTTGCTTTTGGTATGAACGGGAAGCCACTACCTCGCGACCATGGATACCCGCTACGAACCATTGTTCCCGGTCATGTTGCTGCCCGTTCCGTCAAATGGCTCAACAAAATTGTTGTCAGCGACGAAGAATCTCCAAGCCAGTGGCAACGTCGCGACTACAAATGCTTTGGACCCAACGAGGGCTCAAAACCCGACTGGGATCGGTATCCTGCGATTCAAGAGATGCCAATCACTAGCGCTACCACGGGTGTTTGGGTTGGCGATTGTGTCCGGGCGGCAGCTGCAGCAGCAAAATCGGGCACAGAGTGGATGTTGCGGCGGACAGATGAAGCTCGTGCCGCCCCTGGAGTACGCGATCTGCCGGCCTGGCAACGCGAGCACCTCAACTCGAAAGATCCCAAATATGCCCCCAAGATGGAAGGTTCTGAGGTTGATGTGCCAATGGCCTTGACGGGGTACGCTTACTCTGGAGGTGGGAAACATATCATCCGAGTTGATGTTAGTGTCGATGGAGGTAACACCTGGGCTCAAGCCGAGCTCCTTGACGACTGTGGACCCGGAGGCCAAAACTGCAAAGGCTCGAAATACTGGGCTTGGAGGCGCTGGCGGTATGTTGGCAGTCTGCCCGAGCTTCCCGAAACCCAGGGGGACAAGAAATGTACAACTGTTCTGGTCAAGGCCACCGACTCGGCCTACAACACTCAGCCAGAACAGCACACAGGCATATACAATGTCCGTGGAAATTTAGCCACAGCTTGGCACCGGCTTCTGATTTGTCCATCATGCGTCAAAAAGCCCGATGGAAAGACGACTTGGTGCACCGGCAACGGTGTCTATGGTTCTGGTTTCTGCAAGCCGGAGGCGACCGCCAACAAGTCGTGAACGGTAGTATAAACAACGCGTCTTCTCAGCCCCTCTTCTTGGCATCCGTCGTCAACTTCGGATCTAATAGGTTCATGTAAGTAAGACAATATGCTTACATTTTTGGGGTTTCCGACCTCTGTATACTTTGTGTAATTTATACATTCTGCTGGGTTGGGGGGTTTTCGGGGGCGTTGCGTTTCTTTCTGATCCTGTTTCCTTTGTCATTCACCATTTCGAGATATCCATTTTTCAGTCTAATACCATCAACCTTCAAAAGGGTGGCAATAATGAGTCCTGTAATGGCACTACGACGGAGTGACGGTGTGATTAACAGTCATTGTATGGAGAGCTTGCGTGATCGTTTATTGCACGTGGCAGCCAAAGGGAAATTCTTCGATACCTGACAAGGCAAAGGATACTGTTGAAAGAAAAAGTATTAAGCCAAGTCTAGTCTGTATATGCTTCCCTAGTCCCCTAGGCAAGTAGTACATGTATTGTTTTACAGAGGAATGCGTCTCATCCACCCCTAAACTTCTAAGTTTGGCAAAAATCACGTAACTACTTGGCTAGGATCTTATTTCCTTGTGATGAGCTTCGCTCACAACTCCTCATCTTCGTTGTCGGTAAAGTACTCAAAGTCACGGGGAACAGAGGCCTCCTCATCGTCCTCGCCATCCTCATCCACGGCAGTCAAAACGCCAGCAGCGGCGGCAGCCCCTGTGCGCTGGTCTCCAGACACACCAGCGGCACCAGACTGGGCACGACCTCCCAGGAGCTGTCGGAAAAGCTCACTCTCGCCAGCTCGACCCCCACGTCCGAGGGCCTCTCGCCAGTTGTCATCACCACCAGCACCACCGCCCGAGGCAATTTGCTGCGCAGCACGGATAAGCGCTTGTTGGTCAGTCATGAGACCACCCATGCGTCCGCCATCGCGAGCCGATGAGCCAGCCTGGGCACCAGCAACGGGGGCCTTCTCAACAGTAACCTTCTTGAGCTTCTCCTCAATCAGAGACTTGGGCTCATCGGGCTGTGTATCTTGCAGAAGGAGTGGACCACCGGTGGGCTTCTTGACAGGCTTGTAACGGCCGGCAGGGAAGCTGATGAACTTCAGCTGGCCAGGCAACACTCGAGAGATGTTCTCGATCTCGTAACCGACCTTTTCCCTCTCTGCCTTCTTCTTGGTCTCAGGCGCCGCGGAGCCCTCTTTCTCAACGGCAGACTCTCCATCCTTCTTATCCTTAGGCTCATCTGACTTGGCCTTCTTGTCATCATCAACATCCATCTTGTCTCCTGCATCGGCAACCACCGGCTTGGAAACAGCAGGCGAATCGATGTCCATGCTTTCCCGTCGCTGCGCACTTGCCTTCTTCTGGGCACGGCGCTTGGCCTGGGCAGTGGTGGAGAGGACAGCCGTTGCAATGAGAGCAGGGCCCTCTTCGGTCTTGACCTCCTGCTCTGGGGGATAATCAAACAGGCTCGGGCGCGCGGCGCAGTGAAATTTGAAGTTGGGGATCTCGAGGTCATGGTCCAGGCCAATGATAGAAGTGGGGCTGAAACTCAATGACAGGAAGTGAGTGAACGGGAACCAGTACCAGTATTGGGTGAAGACGGCCATTCCAACGATGCCCGGCATGTTGAGGTTGCCGGTCTGGGTCTGCAGGCCGATGGTGCAGTTGCGACCTCCGGCATCGATGATACCCAGTGCAAGCGAGGCACCGAACTTGGTCATGGCATCCTCATGACGATCACCAACAACCTTCTTCAGCGTCTTGCGGATTGAGGCGACCTTGGGGTTCATCGCCTCGTTCTGCTGCACCATGATCATGGCGAGCGAAATCAGAGCACCTTGACGGACGAAATCTGTCGGGTCCTTCATCATCGGCTCGAGGAGGTCGATAGCCTCATCGAGACCGGTACCGGCACATGAGATACCAAGAGCCATGGCGGAGCCATATCGAACGTGGGGGTTGTAAGACTCGGACAGAAGCTCCACCATACGAGGAACGCTACCGGGCTTGCGGAAAAGGATGAAGCCCAAGCTCATCACGGCGATACGACGCACATCATCGTTAACGTCGCTAACGGCGGTGTGAAGGAGCTTCCGGATGGCCTTGTTGCTTCCAGTTCCGCAGTAAGCCATGGCGATTGTGAGAATACCACCATACCTAAGGGTTGGGTCAGGGTCAGCAAGGAGAGCCTCGATTATAACATCGGCACCCTCCTGGCGCCCAAACATGATTAGGGCCATTCCCAAGGCGCAGCCACGAACAATCTTTTCGTGCGTTGTGTCGTGGGCGTACTGGAACATGGTCTTCAGCGCGTTGGCGTTTCCGGTACCAAGCATGACGAGACCCATGGCCAGACCAACGGCCTCGCCATTCAGCGCAGAGTCTTGCCAAAGCACGTTCTTGAGCTCCTCGAACATTTCTTCATCGCCAGTAGCCATGCCCGCGATTCCCAAGCCGAGAGCACCACCGTGGCGAATAACCTCGTCGTCATGGCCAGTGAACATAGACCTCAAGTAGTCAAGAGCGTCGGCACCATGGTTAGCGTGAATGAGACCGTAAGCGTACAGAGCACCACCCTGGCTAAAGGTTGAGCCACTGCTAAGGCCTCCTGATTTGGGAAGGTAGGGCTCAAGAAGCTTGCGTGACTGTGTAAGGTTGCCGCGGTGGATGACTCCAAGCGCAGCCGTGGCTGTGAACTTGGACCAGTTGACAGCCTTGCCCAACCATTCAAGGTTGTCCCTGAAGAACTTGTCGTGGGTTGTGCCGGCGTTCATGAAAGCATTGCAGAAAGTCACGGCGGTGTGGAAGATCGAGTTGCGGCCCTCCAAGCTCTCCCGGACCTTGTTGAGGATGCTGAGATCTGTGTGGTTGTTTCGGTAAAGGAACTCGAGGTTCAACTTTATGGTCTTGCTGCCATCCAAGATGGTGCGGATGTTCCTGAAGACTTTGGCGACTTCGTCAGGCAACTCTTCCTCGGCTTCTTCGGGGGTCGATTCTTCGGCATCCTCCAAAAGCGGCGCATCTTCGGCAGGCTCCGCTCCTTCCGGCTTCTCGGCCTCGGGCTTCTTGGGCGGCTCTCCTGAGGGCAGTGACTTGATGACCTTGCCCAAAAATTCTTGCGTGCCATTGTCGTAAAGATCAAACGCAATCTGATATGCGCTCGCTATCGAGTTGACGTCGCCATTGTCCACAAGCTTACGAAGCATTGTCGACGCCTGCTCGTCGGCATTGAGATACACGACACACCTGGCGATGGCAAAGTAGTCAGGGTTGGGTATGTCGTTGAGCAGACTGAGAATCAGCCTGAGAATCTCTGTCCGCAGGCTACGCTCCTGAACGATATCCATGCAGATGCCGAGGGCATATTCCATGAGCTCATCGCCCGGGCTCTGACCGGATTCTTGAGATTTGCCCTTGGTTCGCTTCTCATCGTCGCTTGCCCTCTTGATAACCCCACGCAGAACATCCAGGTTCTTGGCCTCCACAGCGATACCCACAACCTGTCGGTAGCGGCCCGCCTTCAAGCAGTTCTCGAAGAGGCGCTCAATGACCCTTTGGAGAGCCTTTTGGGTTTGCTGATCGGGAAGCTGTACAATCGAGCCTGAACGTCCCTTTTTGGTGGCGGGCTGGAAAGTTGGATCCAAAATGGTGTTGTCCGTCGAATCGCGGGACAGGAGGGATTTGGATGGTAGCGTCGACTGCGAAAACGGGGTTGTCGGAGACATGAGAGCGGATGGGTCGGTCACACCGGCAGCGAAAGTTGTCTCCAGAGTCGGAAGGGAGGTATCAGACTTGGATGGTTTCGCGGGCGCGTGGTGCATAGATGAAACGGCGATGTATTGGTCTATGCACTTGGAGATAATGGTCTCCTCGAACTCGCCAGGCGCATCGAGCTTGAACAAGTCGCCCGCCGCAAGGGCAAAAGTCATACTCTCATTGTAAGCCTGAAGATGGTAGTAAACCTTGGCCAGCACCAGGGCAGCAAGCTGACGTTCGGGGAAGGATTCATCCTCGTAGAGGGCCTCACTGTGCACAGGAGCGTTAGTATACAAGCCACAACAAAAGCCGCTCGAATAAGTCATCGGCGGCATCAACCGACGATACGCACATTTGACTCAAAGCTCCGGCTACCTCCGTCCAGACGGTATCGAGGTCATCATTGAGTGTCTGAAGAGCGAAAACCTTCAGTTCGGGTTCCTCGTCGGCGAGGAAGCCAAGAACTCCCGTTGCCGTGACGAGGCCAGGCATTTTGAGGACAGTGTAGTTTGTTGGGGTTCGAATCGAAGCGCAAGAATGAGGATGGACAATATCTCAGATCTGGAGTGGGTAGATTTATTGCTGTGAGATGCGACCTGATTTGTTGTCGAGAAAGGTGGCAGTTGATGATGATACCCAAACAAGATGCTCGCTCTCGGCTCCCACGTTGAAATGACACAAGCAGGCAGCGTCGTCTTGCGTTGCAACTCGCAAGCCCCAGCTGGTGGAAAGCTGTGCAGTGCAGGGTGCGCACGGATCAATACCGAGTATCCACCCAAACGAGCGGCTGGTGGGGGCACGTTAAACTCTGAGCCAATGAGTGAGGGGAACCAATTGCGCTAGGCTTCCATGCACCAAAGTTCACTCAGGTTCCAGTAAGGCCACGAAAATGAGACTGTGACATAATTAGCAGCCCGTAGGTAATAGTTGAGGGATGAATGTTAACCAAGGGAGGGAGAGAGGGATTCATAAGATCCGGGTTTGTTGAGTGGAATTGATATGTATATGCTACAGGATCACCTGCAAAAGCTTGACAGATTCTTAGGCATATGGAAACAAGTCTACTCAGATTTACGTGAACTTTGTCCTCTCCATAAAGCAATCGCGATTAGCACGCGACACAAGGTTCTCTACCAGACCTAGACTCGCAACCTTGCCTTATCTGAGGTACCTTAACTGCCGGTTCGTTGCGCTATAGGACATTCACAGCAAGGGAGCTCGCACCACCAATCAGAGGAGAGACCCACGGGCTGCAGTAGCCCTGTCCCCAGCCAGCAGCTGCTGCAGTGTAAAGGCGCGAAAGGACCTAATTTGTGGCCTCGCGCGCGTCTTGAAGCTATCGAAGCCTGTAGCACACCTCATCCATGTTTAATCTTTCCCGCCAGCGCAAAGCCTCGCTCGACTCTTCGACTGTCCATTAAGGTTGCAATTCATCCTCATCGCCACTCAAAAGTTATCAGAGCATCGGTACCCGCTGGCCCATCATGGATTTGACAAAGATGCTCAATAACGACGCGGCGCCGCCGCCGCGGCCCCAGCATCAACAGCAATCTCAACCTCAACCTCAACACCAGACCGTGCGACAGCCATTAACCCCGATTCAAACCGCTGCGCAACCTCCCTACCGCGACTACAACCAGAACACACCTTCGTCCGCCGTACCAAATATGCACATGTCGCCGGAAGCGGGATACTTTTCACACCCACGCCCTCAGGCGCAGACACCAGGAGGAACACCTGGTTACGCACATCCTCAATCACCGTATATGACTCAACAGTCTGTCGCCCAAACACCCGGTGGCACCCAAATGTTTGCACAACCGCAGTCTCCGTATCTTTCGCAACCACCGATGCCCCCGGCTGCCCAGCCGCGGCCGGCCCGGCAACTATCCTTCCCTCGCAACATCGCTCCACAGTTCAATACCCCCAGCAGCAATCCTTCACAATCGCCCCCGATGGAAACACCCGCAAAACGCAAGTTTGAAGCCGACCACCAACCTCCTCGGCCTCCACCTTCAGCCCGACGCAAGATGCCACGCCGATACACGGAGAAGCCTGCTTGGGCGCGCACTCTGGACGAATGCAAGAACGAAGCAAGGGCACGTGGAGAAGAGTTTGAGCTCAAGAGCTACAACATTGATCTGAGGAAACTCGTGCACCCGGAAGAGAGGCACCAGCGTGAGAAGACGGCCGAGAGGCCTGCTAGCAGACACACTTCTCCAGAGATCTCTCGTGCGAATGGTTCCCGTCCTGGACCTGCGCCGGCGTCCGCACCACCTCCTACCCCTGCTGCTCCAGAGGTGACGACGATACGAGATTGGGAGCCCTCCATCAAGGGCTTCCGCCCGACCGACCCGACTGTGAAGACCATCGCGGACTTTGTCGTCCAGAATGTCATCAAGAATGAGGATATGGAGCAAATACTATCTCGAAAAATTCAATTCGAAATCGAAGCGAAGTTAGGATGGGTGATTGATAAGCATACTGATCAACGACTCGGCATACCTGGACTGGATGAGATTGTTCTTGATGGAGATAGGATAGATAATGCGTTCAGGAGTAGCATGACTGAGGTATGTCACTTCCCCTCGCGACAGACGTTTCCAGACAGAAGAGCCGAGCTCGAACGAAAACATGCAGACTTCCGCAAACGCTAACCCGGCCTTGAAACTTTTTTTTAGCAACAACACAAAGGATACAATGAGTATCTCAACGGCATAGTCGCAGAGACATTTCATCGTAACCCGGATGCGCAAGGACGGGTACCGGTCATTTACAAGCACACGAGGGAAATAGACAGGTTCTTTGAGCTGCCGCAAGAACTTGAGTCTCGGCTACCGGATATCGTCCGGCGTTACAGCAGACATCGAGTCAAAGTGCGAGCAACCTATGTGCGTGAAGGGCCAGATCTGGTACCTCTTCGCCAGATAGTAAAGGCCCGACTTGCCGACCTTAGCATTCATTTCCCTCGCGCCGCTCACGACTGTCGCATCAGCATCAACCTTGAAATGCCCTGGGAAGGCTCAATCGAAGAACTAGAACGGTTTGGGATTAAGGACAGAAGGTCACCTGACCGGAACAAGGATCGATTGAGTTACACCCAAGGTCCCTATCAGATTGATCTTACACAGGTCACACAGGAAGCTGCAGGTGGCGGTATGGTAAGTTTGGTCATGATCCATTCCATACCATTTCAAGTTTCGACCATGACTGACGCATTAAACAGCGGAAAGAGCACGAGCTCGAAGTGGAGCTCTCTGGCGACCGGGTGTTACAACAGGGCCAATTGATGATGAAGGGAGCTCGACATGACTATGTACCTCTGATAGAAGGCTTCTACAACAACATACAGCTGTTGGCTCATGTTGGAATCTGATACTCTTGATCACAAGGCACGCAGTAAGGCGTGGGTGGTGAAGATACCTCCTCGATGGCTGGATGAATCCCACATATGTGCTACAGGAGTCTGGCAGATTGAGCAGAAGCGTATAATCATTATAATGCTATATTCATCAAGCGTATTTTGTTCCTATTGTGTTGATTGCCATCGTCATGACGATCATGATCAGTGTGTATAGACTTTGATTAGTCTAGAATTTGAAAGGATTACACCAGCCCTTGGCTGCAAAGCTTAACCTGGAAAAGTTTTCTCGCCAAATTCCGAGATAGCTTGTAAGAGCCCGACTTGGCCAAGTGACGACCTTCCCAAACTGTAGTGCTCTCGGTCTTGGCTAAAATAGATGCTGGGGCTATTATGGCAAATCCCCTAGAACCAAAAAAAAAAAAAAAAAAAAGCCCCCCAAATATCCGGGCCAATGAGGGAATTTTGCCCCAGAAATCCAATAGGTCGGTAGGTACGAAGTATATACAAGAAGGCATCGGAAAGACCGATCTAATGGCTGAGAATGATGGAAAATAAACTATAAAAAAATACATGCAAAGCCTTCCTTTATTTTGTGTGCCACCTCTCCCTCTATCTCTGCTTCCCCCCTGAGATCGGAATTGAATTTGCATAGTACCACACATACTTCATAGCAATTTTGATGATTGCCTGCAGCCTGTACTACCACTGTAAGCTGTCCCCAAAACCCCCAATTACGACCTTCCGAATTGAGCACTAGAGCAGGCTGATATGAACATTCGACCCAGGTCCACAGCGGTGGGAATTGCCTGTTTGGCCAATCGGGTTACAAGTGGTTGGATGCGCCAAGACAAACCCCAAATTGCAATCACCAACCCGCACGCTTCTGTCGGCTGGGCAAAGAGGAGAAGAGGAAGCTGCTCTCGGTGGCCGCCCCGCAGTACGCGAACCCAATGTCCGGTCGTGCAGGAATTGGAGCAGCCAAGGCGTTATTGCTAGCTGTATGACGCGAGGCAGGACAGTAAAAGAAAAGAAAAGAGAGAGGCCCGATTGCACCGCCAAGGCGTGCATCCCCTGAGCCGAAATACTTAAGATGGCCCTCTCATCCGTTACCCGTCTTCCTAGCATCCCGTGTGCCTGCCACCCCCCGCACTCGCTCTGCCCGGTGTCGTCGCCTGCTCAGCCCTTGAAGCTATCTGCAGAGTTCGACCGTGTGTCTTTCTGACCCGAGTCGAAGGACCAACATCAAGGGTCTGGTCTCTGATTTTTCTTCTTGGACCAACGGAAAACATCCACGACGCCACACGGATCCAAAAAAAAAAAAAAACTAACATGTTCGGCTCTGTGTTGCTCGTGGCCGCCTTGGCCTTCTCGGCCTCGGCCATCGACCCTCCACGCCAGCCCCGGCAGCCTCTTGGCAACGGCGACAAGCTTCTCACATTCAACGACACGGTTCTGTCTCCCAAATTCGGTGCTAGCTCAAGATCCGTGCAGTGGATCGCCACCGGTGAGGATGGCCAGTACATCACCAACACTGATGCTGGCCTGGTCTTTGAGAGCATCGCCACCGGCAGCAGCGAGACCTTTGTTGCCGCGGACAAGTTCCCGCCCAACACCTACGACTACTCGGTCAGCTCCGACTTGACCAAGGTTCTGTTCGCGGCCGACTTCGTCAAGCAGTACCGTCACTCGTACTTTGCCAACTACTTCGTCCTCGATGTCGCCTCGGGTGAGCTCTCACCTGTTGTCCCCGACCAGGCTGGTGACATTCAGTATGCCGAGATTGCTCCTGCTGGCAATGCCATTGCCTTTGTTCGCGGCAACAACCTCTTCCTCAACAAGAACGGAACCATCACACAGATCACCACTGATGGTGGCCCCGACAAGTTCCACGGAGTCCCTGACTGGGTCTACGAGGAGGAGATCTACGGCGACCGCAAGACCCTTTGGTTCTCGCCCGATGGCGAGTACGTTGCCTACCTGAGCTTCGACGAGACTGGCGTTGAGACCTTCACCATTCCTTACTACATGGATGGCCAGAAGTACGCCCCTGTCTACCCCAAGGAGCTGGAGCTGCGCTACCCCAAAGTCGGCACCAAGAACCCCACTGTCGAGTTCACCCTCCTGTCGGTTGCCGATGCCACAACTCAGACCATCCCCGTCGATGCTTTCCCCGCCGACGACCTCATCATCGGTGAGGTTGTCTGGCTGACCAGCAAGCACGCCAGCGTCATGTACCGCGCCTACAACCGCGTTCAGGATCTCGAGAAGCTCGTGGTCGTCAATGTCCCCTCGGGCGAGTCCTCGGTCATCCGTGAGCGCGACGGTACCGATGGCTGGCTGGAGCCCATGCACGCCGTGCAATACGTCGGCGGCCTTCGTGGCTCCTGCAACCAGACCTACTACGTTGATCTGTCTGACGAGTCCGGCTGGATGCACCTCTACCTGTACCCCGTCAAGGGTGGCGAGCCCAAGGCGCTGACCTCGGGCGAGTATGAGGTCACTGCCGTTCTCAAGATCGACACAGCCCGCCAGCTCATCTACTACCAGTCCACGGAGCACCACAGCACCGAGCGCCACATTTACTCGGTCTCTTACGCCACGGGCGAGAAGAAGGCTCTGGTCGATGACTCGGTTGCCGCCTACTGGACCGCATCATTCTCGTCCAACGCTACCTACTACATCCTGACCTACCAAGGCCCCGACGTCCCATACCAGGAGCTCTACTCGGTCAACTCGACCGAGCCCCTGAGCGTCATCACCAGCAACAAGGCCCTTTGGGACCGTGTCCAGCAGTACCACCTGCCCAACATCACCTACTTCGAGCTTGAGCACCCGTCTGGCTTCACCCTGAACGTGATGCAGCGTCTCCCGGCCAACTTTGATGCCACCAAGAAGTACCCGACCCTGTTCATCCCCTACGGTGGTCCCAACGCTCAGGAGGTCCACAAGCGCTTCGCGCCCCTCAACGGCTGGAAGCCCTACATTGCCTCGGACCCTGAGCTTGAGTACATCACCTACACCGTCGATAACCGCGGCACCGGCTACAAGGGCCGCAAGTTCCGCTCGACCGTGACTGCGCAGCTCGGCAAGCTTGAGGCCGAGGACCAGACGTGGGCCGCAGAGCAGATCTCGGAGCGCTTCTCCTTCGTCGACCGCGAGCACATTGGCATCATGGGCTGGTCGTACGGTGGATACCTATCGGCCAAGGTGGTCGAGCTCGACTCTGGCGTCTTCAGCCTGGGCATCATCGGGGCCCCCGTCACCGACTGGCGCTTCTACGACACCATGTACACGGAGCGCTACATGAAGACGGCCCAGGGCAACCAGGCCGGCTATAACACCACGGCCGTCCGCAACAGCGCCGGCTTCAAGAACATCGCCGGCGCCTCGTACGTCATCCACGGCACCGGCGACGACAACGTCCACTACCAGAACACGGCTGCCATGATCGACCTCCTGGTCGGCGAGCGCGTCCCGCCCCAGAAGCTGCACTGGCAGGCGCACACCGACAGCGACCACGGCCTCACCTACAACGGCGCCGGTCTGTTCAGGGACAAGACCATCGTCGGTGCTCTCTTTACCGAGAAGCAGCGTGAGGGCCAGGGATTGGCGCACCAGTGGAGCCGCAAGAGGTCTACTGAGAAGGCCAAGTTCCACTTCTCTTGAGTTATGAGTATTATGAGTTGATTGGACCGGTAGCTTCATATATAACAATGCTACCTGGTATAGCATGCCTGTATCATAACAACCACAGAATATATTCCTTAATTCTAGTAAACGCATGTGCAACTTTTGAGGAACGTATGATATAAAGAAAATGCATATGAGTTGACTGAGTTGATCCACCCTAGTGCGAGCTATCAGAATTACTAATTATCATGACTTTTGTATCGTGTTTTTCATGTCCCAATTCCAACTCCGGCGCAAAACTCCTAACTGTGCATGCCAACATGCCAACATACTAAAAAGGCCATGACTTGCTTTCAAATGCCACCACTGTCCTCCGCATCATTAGTACAGACGGCATTCCTTTGGTCCTCTTCTCCACAATCGTGTCAAAGTGACACTGCATTAAACCATGTGGTCACCACCGTGGCCTCCCACAGGCCTCCTAGGCTGCGTGAAACCGTCGTTGGCTGGGACACCGTTAGCGTGGCCACCGACGCTGGAGCCGACACCATCATGGCGGCCCAACCCGTTTTGGTGTCCCATGCCATTGTGGTGTCCAATGCCTTCATGGTGACCAACATGACCAGCACCCATGCCGGCAGCATGCTTATCGTGGTGACCGTGACCAAGGCCGTCTCCACCCCAGCCGGCCTTGCGGGTTGCAACTGCATGGAGCAGCTCGGCGCTCATGTAACTGTCGTAGTTGAAGGGGGCCGTTCGGTTCAAGGGGATGTGGTTGAAGCGCCAGTCCCAGATAGCAGCAAATGTCATGCGGTAAGAGCTGAAGGCCATGGTGATGCCGACGGCGGCACCGGCAAAGATATCGTACCAGTTGTGGTACTCGTCGATAGTCAGGGCACCGCCAATCAGGACAGCGGCCAGGATCGGGGAGTAGGTCAGAGCGAGCTTCCAGAGCGAAGGATGGTAGTTGCTGAAGACCTTGAGCTTTGCGTTGAGGTAGAGGTAGAGGTAGCCAAAGCCAGCAAATGCGGCCGTCGTGTGGCCCGAGGGGAAGGACTCGAGGGCATCGTTGATGAGTTTCTTGTCGCCTCGGCAGATATCGGGGCGGAAGTAGAGCCTTTGGAACCCCTCGCCGTTGTTTCCTCCCATCTTGGCCGGGTCCGGGTCACAAACGTCGAGGAAGTGAGGGCGGAGACCACCGATGAGCCACTTTACCCAGACCTGGAAGAGCGCGGCTGTGATGAGCGAGTAGAGAATGCCAATTACGGCATTGTTGAAGTCCCAGAAGGATCGCACACGGATCTGCATGATGGCCATGATGGTGATTGGGACCATGGAGGCCAGGAATGCAGCCAGCCAAATGGGGACCACCTCATCGCGGAGAGGGTAGGCGAACTGAGGGTAGACTACCTGACCGTCGGAAAAGGTTACAGCGAATGAGCGGGCCGGGCGAGGCTCTGCGAAGTAAATCTAAATTGGTGGTGTTTTGTCAGTTATGTTCATGAACAAGTCGTGGATACGGCACTTGAATAGGTAGATATGAGTTGTTCAACATACGCCTAGACCCAGAGCTCCCATGATGGCCATCGTGACAATGTCCAACCAAGTGTGCTTCACCCACTGGCCGAAGCTGGGTCGCTTAGACATGGAGTAGGACTCGGCCGGAGAACGCTTATGGTGACGGTGATGATCTGCCTCGGTAGAAGGGAGAGAGCCCTCCTCCTTAGCGGCGCGGCGCTTTCCAAAGAGAGGCATATTGATTATTTGATGCGATGCTGAGTTGTGGGGGAGAATGTTGGTCTAATAGAAAAGAAAAAACAAAACCTCTACTAAAAAGCGAAAGGCTACAAGTGCCTTACGCTAACAACAAAAAATAGGTCCGGTTTTCTTTGAACAGAATACCAATGCCTGTTTTAAGATCGAACGGTCTGCATGGAGCAAACAATCAAGGTAGGACGGGTGCAAACATTGTCTTTATAGAAGGAAGGAAGAGAATCAGGCACCTCAGTCATCCCGTCACTCCTGCCCGCCCAGTTCATCTGCATTCTGTACTACACCGTGGTATCCGCTTGTCATCCAATCTCTAACTTTTGCCTGCCGCTTTGGTAAGGTGAACGAACGTGCGGAGATTTTGCCTTACTGGGGGAAGTCGCAAATCAGTTTTTTCTGACGTCACCACTCAGATTTGGAGCTGGATTCTGGAAGCAAAAAAAAAAGCCCTTTGAACGATTGGGTCCATATCTAATGGCTAGTCCCTCGTGGGACCATGGAACAGAGTGACAGATGACTTGCAGCGGTTTTGGGCTCCGCACGGCAATTTCATTGCCGGTAATGACCTATTACATGATGAACTTTCATGGTGGGTGGGATGAACGACAGCAAGGACAGCTTATCTTACGTATCGTATGCACTTCTAAATGGCATGGGATCTACCAGAAAGCGAAGATCACCCGGGGGTTGTTTTATTTTGTTTTTCCATCACAATCAATCGAGAGCCAAGCAACCAATTTAGGGAATAAAGCGGAAGTAGCGCTCCCTCCAGAAATGCGTTTGTGGTGGCTGCTAAGCTGCGTCAAGTGGCTAGACGTTTTGGCGATCTGGAATTGGCATCCGGGACAGCAAAGCTTGGCAGGTCCACGTTTCATCGTCATAATCCAATCTCGTGCAACATACCCCAGCGATTCTAGACCTCTCTACTTCAATGACATAACACATTGGGTAATTACATACGTGACATTGGATGATATTTTGGGGACGAGCAAGTTGCCAATTGCCTCCGAGCTATCTTCAAAAATCAAGATAATCAGGTGGTTGGTAAGCTAAGAATAGGCAGACTATGGCCAGAGAGTGTACATCTTTATTGGAATTGAATTTGGGCTATTAGATGCCTGGCAAATTTGCAAACAAGTGACCATGAAAATTGCTTGTTTCCCCAACTTTCGAAAGAAGCTTAGCCATCTTAGCTATATCTTGGTTCTTGGTGGAATGCACCACTAAATCACTGCTTGGTCAAACTTACATTGGCACCCATTTAAGCAAAACTGAATTACGAACTACCACACACGTCAATGGCTCCAACGAGACCAAAATCTTACGAAGATATATGCGATAGATAGTACTGAGGACGAGAGCAGTCAGCTCAAAGAGGCGAGCAAGCCAGGCGAACTCAGTCCCGAGGGCGAAATGTAATATGACGAAACTATAAGATCAAACTCCGAAGTCGTTCAAGCATCTCTTCCTCAGGCTCTGTCACGAACTAGTTGGTTACATAATATTTTTCATCGCCCACTGTGCTACGGTGAGGACCGCCAGCTAGATCGCGCAGTTTTGCGCTCTCCCACTTGCCTTCGCAATTTGACCAAAACACGCGTTTAATCCCCACCGAGTGCATATATGAGACGCATCGATAGCAGGGCCGTGACTCGGCTGCTGTTAGAGATGTCGCCATTGACGAGGTTGAAGAAGAACCATCATCTGGAGGGTCGGTCCCCTCATCGCTAGTTTGAGCAGAAAGGGCTGATGCAGATTTGGGAGGTTTGCCAGTAAGACGTATCACGTAAAGGTCTGCTCCTGCAACCTTTGGCAACTTCGTCCTGGCTCCCATGCCTGGGTTCGACTTCGAAGTCTGACCATACCTGACAGGACTGCGTTTATCTATCGTATTGCAACGCTCTTTGCCCAGGCGATTTGGCTTTGTGTGGTTGAGCTCGTGAGTCTTGGCACCGGTAAGATTGGATGCAGGAGCAAACTTACTACCGATAGTTCTACATTGTGCTTCTTGCCACGAACTAATGATTCTGCGCCGAGGGATCTCTGGACGCCTCTGTGCACTGGAAGGTCCTCGTTGGGAACCGGACGATCTAGGTATCCATATCTAAGTTCGAGTTCAACTAGGCGCTGAAATTTAGAATTGTTTTGCTGCAACTTGTTGTTGCGGTGGTTGGACATCGGACCCTGCTGCTGATGCTGGACCTGCTTTTGCTGCTGCTCTTGTTGTCGATACGCATTCATATACTGATACCACCGAGCCGGCTTCGCACTTGCACGCTTCAAAACGCCACTCGGCGGCCCGAACGGCGGCGGTGCGCTGCTGCTTTAGTTGGGCGCGTCGCATGCGCTCGCCAGCCTCGGCCATTGCGCGGTCGACGTCTTCGGCCCGCTTCAAATGTTTACCCGGTAGCTTGAAGTGCGGTTTGCTAGTGGACGAAATGGGAACCGAACCACGCTTGAAAACAATCGCACGGATGGCAGCCATCTCGGCATGCATGCTCAGAGCGGCGTTAGCACCTGGAAGCACCTGGTTGAGACGGCTGCTCTCCAACAAAGAGGCGCTGGCAGGGTTCTTGCAGGGATTGATATGCAAATGGCCGCCGTCGTAGCCTGGACGAAAGTCGTTGAAACCCTTGCCAATGACCTTGCCGCCCTTGACGATGATGCTGCCGTGGCGATAGCGAAGGGGGGACAGCGCGGCCTGCTCGAGGCAGATGTTGAAATAAGTGTCAGCCTTCATGTTGAGGTGGAAGGTTTGGATTTTGTTCTTGCTTTGATGATATTGTTATTTTGTATGTAACTGGAGTTGGATTGAACAGAATGGAGCACTGATCGTTAGCACGTTGCTGTACTGTAATGTAAACATCTCAAATTGGAAGTTGTTTGGGTGGCTCGGTGCATACGGTTTGGGCTAATCACGGCTAACTGTTCCCCCTGAGCCAGTGGAGTACAGGTGGGGCGTTCACTGAAGATGAAGAGAAAGGGCAAGAACAACTAACCTTGACTACAGGTACCTACCTCGAGGTATGCCGCCGAATTTTGCATTGAGAAGAATTGAATTTTAAACCTCCTGCAGCAGACACACATTTACAGTCTGATTCACCAGCGCAATGGATAAGATGCAAATCAAAAAATGCCTCGGCAGCATTGGCCAGTTGTCAGATTCCCCACTACACTCAAGCACAGTCATCGAGGATATTGATGAGTTGTTACACCAAAGCGGAGTCGCCCTGCAAGCTACATAACAACCTTCACTGGTCAAGGTAGCTAACTATGCGCGGACAGCCTTGCCGCCGATATGAGGCATGATCGTTGGGCATTGATGCACCTACTCATTTCCATCAAGGCCTTTAAACAGTAGGCAAAAGCCGTTGCGCAAACCTTTATCGATATCGGTTGGTTACACTCGCACAAAGCTTTTGCCACTGCAATCGCAGTGATAAAGATGGACGAACACGAAGACAACTTGGAAGGATATGTTGTCCCTCACAGATATGTTGACTCACTGCTGCTTCAACAGTTCGAAATCGCAAGGGCGAGTGGCCTCACCCTTGCTGCCGCCAACACTGATGAGGCCAACGTGGGAAGGATGCTGAACCAAGCCCAGGTCTCGGCATGGGCAGAGTTGAAAGCCGAGCAATACAAGAAGCCGGATATTCCCCAAGCCAGAGCCCAGAATCAATACAAGCCCCTGGCAAACCCGTACGAGATTCGAGTTTTGGAGCTAGAGCCAGGCGCCGCCACAGACCGCCTAAAATGCAAGCTGCGCCATTGTACCATCGAGTTTGAACACACGGGCGGCTCTTATACGCAGTTTGCCCTTTCCTCTGACGATATAACTAAACCTATATGGTATACGGCCCTGAGCTACAGATGGGGTGATCCGCAGCCCGTCAGGCACATTATGGTGGATGGATATGAAATGGAAATTACCGTGCCTCTTTTTGAGGCCTTGAATCATTTTCGCAATCCAACTCACTCGGTCGTGATGTGGATCGACCAGATTTGCATAAACCAGAGCGACAAGGAGGAAAAGAGCCGCCAAATTCCACTCATGGGCCGAGTCTACCAACACGCCATCAATACTTTGGTTTGGCTGGGAACTTCAGACTCAGTCACTGGTCAGGTTTTCAGTCTCCTGATCCATTCTGCAACGGAGTTGATACTTGATTTCTCTCAACTTCAGATCCCCGATGGTCTGCAGCAGAGGGGCTTTCCTCCCGCCAAGGACACAATTTGGAACGACCTTTGGGATCTTCTAGATAGACCTTGGTTCTCGAGGCTGTGGATAATCCAGGAGGTGGTGCTTTCCAGGAACGCTTGGGTGGTGTGCGGGGATCAGTTGATGTCTTGGTCTATGCTCGAGACGGCCTGCGCAAACCTGAAAGCTGCAGGAGTCTCGCAGTGGTTACAGGAGAAGATTTCCAAGGGAGAATCGACAGACCATTGTCAAAGGGTCGTGAAACTAGGCACGTTTGGCCAAGAGCAGAGTATGACTCTGTTGAACAGGGCACGCGAAAGCAACTGCTGGGACCAACGCGACAAGATATACGGGCTTCTCGGCATCATCAGGGCTTCGTGGGTGAGAGTTGACTACAATAGGACTTATACGGTCGGGAGGCTATACCGCGACGTCGCCGCAGAAGCACTGCGGAGACACGAGCTTTTCCTCGCATCTGCTTTGCAATCTGTTGACCATGACTATAACGAGACGTTGAGGCCTGTGACCGATTGCGAACATTTCGAAAGAGGAACTTTACCATCATGGGTCGCCGACTGGAGCCAACCTCGACAAACAGCATCTTTGTCAGATCGAACGGGCGTCTATGGAAACTCGGCAGCTGTTAGGAGTAACTCTATTCTTCAGAGACAGATATCCATCCATGAGGATGAGCTTCATGTCAAGGGGAGAATCTTTGATACGGTGGCAGAGATGTCTGAAGTAATGCGCAAGCCAGACATCAGTTATGATGACCCTCAGACCTCGAACAAAGAAGTCCTGGTCAGGTGCGCTGAGATAGCGGCAAAAAGCACATCGTATCCCGGAAAACGGCTCGTGAATGTTTTCGAGGCGTTCTGGAGAACGCTCGTCGTGGACAAGGACGCAGATAACCGGCAGCGTGCGCCATCTTCTTTTGAAGAGATATTCAGCCTCCTCCTAGATGAGTCTACTGGCCAACACCCATCACTTTCGGGACAGACGTATTCGAAAAGGCAACGTCAACCCCCGGGCAAGGGCCGACTGGAGCTTTTCAGCCTTTCAAGCAGACGACCCGGCGCTACTTTTCAGGAGCTCAAGGAAGCACTGCGGCGAGCTCTCAGGAACCGGCGTTTCGCCGTCACGAAGCAGGGCTACTTTGGGTTGGTGCCACATTGGACGAAGGCGGGGGACGAGGTGTGCATGCTCAACGGGTGTGACGTGCCTTATATTATTCGTCGGGTAGGACATGGGGGCGGTGGCCAGGGAGTGGCAGAATCATATCGCTTTCACTTCTTGGGAGAGTGCTACATCCATGGTATGATGAACGAGGAAGTTTTGACCATGGAAGAATTGGAGTTGCGGGAGCTAGTTTTCGTCTGATGCGGTAGAGGGTAGTTGGTTACGGACTAGGATCACAACAAGACATACTGCAGTGCTCCTATGTTTTCCCTGTGTTGACTTTACTTCATTGATATATTTTAAGTTTGAAGAGGCTGCACAATTGATTTTGCTGAAAAGACTGAGATGTTAAAAATCTCGATAGAGAAAGGGTTAGGTTGAAAATCTGACGCGCCGTGTACGTAGTATATTTACAACTCCGTAATAATTTTTTTATACCGCATGAGACTTATTTTGACGCATTATGGTGATAGAATATCATTCATGCATATTATGGAATATTTTTAGCTTTACGAGTTTACAAATTCTACGTGCTATAAACTAGTTGGCTTGATGCGGGGATGTGGTTTATGTAACGAGAAACGGGCTCGGCGGTCAATCCTAAACTTGCGGTTGAGTTTTCTTCCAGAATCTCATGCCCAACCTGGTATATGGCATGCTAATCGCAATGTGCAGGGTGACGTCTTGACTTTCGGTAGTCATGGATGTCAAGTCAGTCATGAGGGGCAAAATGGAGGAACGGACAATCGCCCCAAATTATAGTGAGGGGACCAACCCCAAAAAAACCACACCTTCCCCGCATGAGTACCACTCTGTTAGCATCTCAGTTGGCTATGTGCTGATCGGTCATCCCGCACGAATCAGGTCACCCATGTTGCGTATGGCATTTTGTTCCAAACTCGGACGACTACCTACCCAAGCTACTTACCCATAGCCTGGACGGTAGTATCGAAATGTCCAGACCGCATCGACTAACAATTTCAAATTGTCTTGGCTCGGATAAAAGAAGTGGGCGAAGGACCAATTAGGCTTCCCGATCAAAGTCAATAGCCGACCGACGACCCAAGGGGGGCGTGCAGACTAGATTTTTTTTTGGGCTATCCTACCCGTTCGCTGAGCGATGGACCCCTTGCCTTCTCCAAAAGAAATGCCGGAGCGAGCTGCGGGAGCAGAGGACCGGTCTCCTCAAAAAGCCAGCACTCCCCCGAGGCAGGTCTTGGAGGAGGCTCCAGGTGACTTTGCAGACTTGGACCCTACCAACGGCCTCCTCGCCAAGCTCATCATGTACTCGGCACCTGTCGTCGTCGCGGCTGCTGCCGCTGTCTTGCTGGGTCAGTCCGGCAGCAGCGTGCATGCCCAGAACCTGCCGCCCAACAGCCAGTTCATCAGCCAGAAGGAGTTCAATGCCTTGCCGTCTGTCCCGCCCGTGACGGTGTTCAATGCCACTGGGGTGAGTAGTAAACAAACTGTCCTCGCTGGTTCAGCTACGATCTGATCCAATGCCTCCTCCCATCTCATTTCTGGTTCTTGTGGTTGCCGAGTCTAACCCACCTCCTTCGTCTGATCAAAGATCTTCATCCCGCCTGGTCAGACCGCAGAGTCTATGCTAGCCAAACCTTTCCACGTTTACGATAAAGAGTTTATCAACATACTGGGTGCTAATCCCACATTGACTCTTTTGGGACAAACCGAGTCCGACCCTGTGTTCCACGAGGCTGTCGTTTGGTAGGTCACCTATACCATGGCTGCCCGTGACATTGAATCCACGGTGTCATTATTGAGACTAGAAAGTGCATAACTAACGTTGAGCATCACAGGCACCCCCCCACAGATGAGGTATTCTTTGTTCAGAATGCAGGCGCTCCCGCCGCCGGCACTGGACTCAAAAAGTCGGCCATCATCCAAAAGATTTCCCTGTCTGAAGCGGATCTCGTGTCCAACTTGACCAATGCCGTGGGCAAGGTCAAGATTTCCAAGGTTGACTCCAACCCGCAAGTCATCAACCCGAACGGAGCCACCAACTACCGTGGACAGTTTGTGTTTTGCGGCGAGGGTCAAGGTGCCGACATTACCTCGACTCTGTATCTGATGAACCCGAAGGCCCCGTACAACACTACTGGTGAGTTCATATGCCTGAAGAGGGGCAGAAAGAAGAAAGCAGTCGAGATTTGCACATGGCCATTGTAGCTAATCAGCTGGGATTTCTAGTTCTTGTCAACAACTTCTTTGGTCGCCAGTTCAGCTCGCTCAATGACGCTGCGGTTCACCCCAACAACAAGGACTTGTACTTTACCGACGTGCTCTACGGCTACTACCAGGACTTCCGCCCCGCTCCTGGCTTGCGCAACCAAGTATACCGGTACAATGATGCGACTGGCGCTCTTACTGTTGTAGCAGATGGTTTCGACAGTCCCAACGGTAGGACCATTCCCTAAATTGATGTTGATTCTTTGACAGAAGAGAGAGACTAACTGTGATGTATAGGAGTGACATTCTCTCCCGACGGAAGGTTTGCCTACGTCACCGATAGCGGTATCAACCATGGATTCTTTGGCTACAACTTTTCTGCCCCTTCTTCCATGTAAGTGTTGCAGGATCCGAGTCGTTGACTTTGCTTGTTGAAGATAACATGCTAACAAGAAACTCTCAGTTACCGTTTTGACGTCAAGGAGGATGGCACGTGGGAGAACCGCAAGACATTTGCCTACATCAACAGTGGAGTTCCCGATGGTAAGCAAGCTAGAAACTGCTTTATACAAAGAGCGACGAAGGAACTTGAAGCATCAGTGACTAATCAACGTGTACTCGAAAATTGCAGGTGTTCACTGTGACGCCCAGGGCAACGTCTACGCCGGATGCGGCGATGGCATCAACGTCTGGAACCCGTCTGGTAAGCTCATTGGCAAGATCCACATCGGTGGCGGCGCTGCAAACTTCGCCTTTGCTGGCAAACGGATGGTCATCATGGGCGAGACAAAGCTCTGGTACGCCACGATGGGCGCCCTAGGAGCCACTGTAACGACCGAGATGTGAAGAAAGAAAAAAGAGAGAAAAAGAACTCGGGCGACTGCACATCGGGAAAGCGACAACCCTGCTTGGTCCTCGCCGAGTTTCACACTGGAGAGGCAGTGATGCACCTCCGATGGCTCACCCTCATCGAATGATTGCATATCACAACTCGACTTTTCAGAGTTGTGACATGTGTGAAAGTCTGGCTCTGATCAGAGGGGGGAAAAGTACACATATATGAGACGTGAATGGCAAGCTAGTCGCGTCCTAGAACGTGAGCCAACTGCCAAACAAGCTCATTTCCCAATCAAGGTCGTTCGGCCGACAATCTTTTTAGGTTGATCAGGCGGTTGGCTTTTTTTTTTTTGAAAAGTAACTTCAGTAACTTAACTAGATTAGTCTAGTAAATTAATACTCACCCTAATACCTGTCAAGCTGTATTTTGTTCAGTCTACTGCGTAATTACTCTGTCAGCCAACAAAGCCCGTCCAATCTACAAACGTCCCCCGCGTCTCCTGATAACGATACTTACGCAGTACGCAGAATGCAGTCGTCCATCTTGGTTCTAGTTCTAATTAATAGTCTAGTTCTAGTTCTAGAAATCTAGTTTCAGTTCCGGTAGTGTATTGTACTGTCCAATCAGAAGCCAAAACAACCAAACGTACTATTATTTATTCACGCACATCTGACCAAGTCCGGAGCGAGCCCCGGCAGGCAGGGAATTGACCGTTGAGAGAGCCAATTCCCCACTCCTCCCATCCTCTCTCTCGCTCTCATTTGCTGATTTACCCACTCATCATGAACCCCACACGTCACTGACTCGTTCGCCTGCCGCAAGGAGCAGTATTGGCACACGCAAAAAGACGATAGATCTCGACTACTGTGCTTCGCCAATGCCGACTGGCAGCTTGGCCCTGCATGCCACACTGCTCCGAC
The DNA here is from genome assembly GCA_004337975.1 of Pyricularia sp. CBS 133598. Classification (NCBI taxonomy): domain Eukaryota; kingdom Fungi; phylum Ascomycota; class Sordariomycetes; order Magnaporthales; family Pyriculariaceae; genus Pyricularia; species Pyricularia sp. CBS 133598. The sequence goes on from RRCJ01000002.1 coordinate 3,925,502, forward strand.
TCCCCGCCAATCATCAACAGGCATATCTACCTGGAATCACTAATTTCTGCACGAATCTGTTCACCGCTAATGAGTAGCAGGGTGGTGCGCTTCCTTTTTTGTTTTTTCTTTCTTCTTCTCTTGTCTCTTTTCTTTGAACCGCTCGTTTCCATCTGCTTTGGAATTGTTCGAGCTGAGGTTTGCAGAGCTCATCTGATTTTCCAAAAGGGAAGAAACAATGGGTGGTCTCACTCCACAGTATCTCTGTCCACAAGTCCATACAACAGCAGTTTGTACCTAGTCCATATTACACCAGAACTTCAAATCACGGCGCTATTGTGTGGATGAAGTAGAAGGAGCCAACGAGAGCCCCCCTCCCTTGCCATTTTGGGGTGCCATATATGGGGTGGGCCATCGGAGTCGGGCACTTACGTGGTACGGTATGCCACAGAGAAAAAAAAGGAGACGATAGATGATCCCTCCCCCTGCCCCCCCTCTTGAACCTTTATTATCTTTTTACTGCGTATCAACCAACCCACGGGAACGTATTTCTTTTGCATCTTGAAGAAACAACTGTTTTTGAGCGTTCCATAAACCTCCGATAGGTCAACACAGACCCCTAGAGACTTCGGCAAACCAAATACCACACCCCCCCTGAATTTCGCTAAATCTTTTTTTTCTTTCTTATTATAATGACTTCTAAAGAGACGACGCTCAGTGAGCCGCAGCCGCAAGGAAAGGCTGCGGGGACCCCCGGCCCCGCATCTGACCCCACGACGGCGCCGGCATCGTCGGACCCTGCGCCTAAGCAAACCAGCACTAGCGGGCAAGCCAAGGATGTTCCGGCTCCTCAGCAAGAAATTTCGTCCGCGCCAGGACAGACTGACACGGCCGTCGGTGCAGCATCCAGCACTGCACCAGCGCCGGACCCAGCAGCACCAGCACCAGCAGCAGTGGTGGCCCCCCTCGTGGCCGCTGAGGACAATGCGGATCCAGGAGATGTGCTGGAGGCTGATGTGAGCAGGCCCTGGAATTTTTCCCCCGTGGAAGATCGAGGCCGACGGGCCGAGGGGGTGGTGCAGTGTCGGACCGAGTCTTTACTGACCTGGTTGCTTACTTGCAGGATGTTGTGCGCGATGATGATTCGGCCCTCGATGTGGTAAGTAGTGACCCTGCAGAGAAAACAGAAATTGCTCCGAACTACTGGGTCTTTGCCCCTCTTTGACTTCGAGCTGGTGGCTTACTGACCAAATTGAATTCAAGGCTTCTTTCGGCGGAGAGAGCGCTTCTCTCGCATCGAGCATTTTGAAATACCGTGTCGAAAACGGGCGAACATACCATGCATACAAAGCAGGGTGTGAGTGTCCTATTGGATCCATTTCTATGATGGTTGCTGACAATTGCCCCTGATCAGCATATGTCTTGCCAAATGATGATGCAAGTGTTCCAAATTTCTCATTTCAGCTGTGACATGCATCTGCTGACAAACAATAAACCATTTGTTCGAGCAGGCAGAAAGTGAGCGTTTGGGTGGGTGTTCTCCTATTTCTCCTGCTATCGTCGACTGTAAACGATACGAATGAAAATTTTAGCTGACTACCACTGTGTCGAATGCAGACCTGCAGCATTTCCTTTGTTTCTTGACCCTAGATGATCAATTGTACATCTCCCCAGCCGGCAGGGATGGCAAACAGATTGGCAGGGTGCTAGATGCTGGTTGTGGAACTGGATGCTGGGCTTTGGATTTTGGTGAGTGAGGATGACACCTTTCAAGAGCCACAAGAGTCAACTGTTCTTGAGATCTAACAAGAGAATCCAATTCACGCAGCCGATGAGCATCCGGAATCCGAGGTATGGTTGGAATATAACGGTTTCGCTGTTCCACGACGTATATCTAGCTCTTGGACTAACAGCAAGACAGGTTATTGGGGTTGATCTGAGCCCGATCCAACCGTCCTTGTAAGTCAGCGTATTACTGGCCGAATCTTGGCTGATTATGCTCTGGTATTTCGCACACAGACAGGAGCTAACGTGGTTCCTTGCCGAAGCGTACCGCCAAATGTGACGTTTTACGTCGATGATGTCGAGGCGGAATGGACCTTTAGCCAGCCTTTCGACTTTATCTATATGCGCATGCTTTCGGCATCCATTGCCGACTGGCCCAAGCTGATCGATCAGGCATATAACAACCTGTCACCCGGCGGCTGGATCGAGTTCCTAGACCCCATCTACCCTATGGACTGCGATGACGGAACGTTCTCGAAGGAGTCGCCCCTGTACAAGTGGTCGTTCCTCCTGAACGAGGCGGCGACAAAGCTTGGCAGTTCGCTCGATTCGGGCCTCACGTACAAGCAGATGCTCTTGGATAGGGGCTTCAGCAACGTGCACCAGGTCACATACAAGTGGCCCATGAACGACTGGGCGGCAGACGCGAAGCACAAGAAGATTGGGCTGTACAGCCAAGAGAACATTATGCAAGGGCTCCAGGCTCTCAGTTTGGCTCTCTTCACAAGGGCGCTCCACTGGACTGCCGAGGAGCTCGAGGTTTTCCTGGTCGACGTGAGAAGGGACTTGAAGAACCGGGGAATCCATGCGTACTGGAGAATGTGAGTTGCAAGTCCTTTTTTGACGTCGTGTCACCTGAAATGTGATTTTGATCTGGTCTGGGGAGATGATTTGACTGACAAGTACACTGTAGCGTTGTTACATATGGGCAGAGGCCAGAGTAAAGTTGTCGACTTGGAGCCAAAGAGCATCTCGATGAAGATGAGATGGTCTTGAATCGTACATTGTAGCAAAGCGGATAAACAAGCTGCTTGTTGGGATCTAAATCACAGGAAACAGAAAATGTCAACAGAAGTGCGAGTCCACAATGTTAAGTCGAGTGACCTCGGTCTGGATGATCGGCCCAGTGCATCGACGCCGAGTGCAGTCTGCAGATACGAGGTGACACTTTACAGAATCCATGAGGCGGTAATGATATTGTTGAAAGATCAAGGGATCCATATTTCCTCTGCAAATTTGATTGTTGTCGCGGAGGATCTTGTGCCTTTGACGAGCATGCGGTCCCAACGGTGATCGCTTGCGGGCCGCCGATCCTTTTTCGAACCCCAAACGGCCCCTTGGCCTTTTTTCAAGGCGGGATGAAGCGAAGCGGCCGACAAAACTGCAACCTGGCATAAGCCTGCAAAGGTCTTTTGTTCCTCTGCGTTTTTTTTTTTGCTGTGGGGTCGTCTTCAGCACCAAGAAGGCTCTTTTCCATTCCTGCCAGTTCGCATACATGGCTTTCTGCCTGGTGAGCTTTTCATTATACCCCGCCGATCCTGCATGCGCTGGTGTTAGTGATTCGGTGTCTCTATTCTGTCAAAAGTTGCAAATCCTCTCCGATTGGGGAGCAGGACTTGACTTTAATTGGCTTGTCGACCGTTAAAAAAAGAACATGAAATTAAATTTAATGCTTTCCCCATGTGCAAAACACAATTCCAAAGTGTGATCACTATGATCAATCAGTTGACATCACGCGGATCCCGATCCTGAGTGGGCTTTGGCAGCATTGAACACTCACCAACCAACAGCAATCGCCCAACCAAAGCTTTTGGGGATGAAATTCAGCTGCAACCCTTGTTCCGTGAGCCATTACTTGCTGTCGGCCTGCATCCCGTGATCAAGTATAAATCAGAAGCTAGCTCAACTCCACAGAAGCACCTGGCCAGTCAGAACGAGGTTCCTAGATTTTTTGTTTGCGTTGAAACAGGAGGTGAGTACCTCACCTGTGAGTTCAATTCGCTCAACCGAAAGTCAGGGGTGAAAGGGAAGGAAAAAAAAAGAAAAGAAAAGAAAGGAAAGAAATGCGTCAGCACGGAATCTGACGTGCGGTATTTCAGCACCAGGCCACAGGAAAGGGGTGCCACAGTTCGGCACTTGCATCACCTCGCAAAAATATGTTCCGCAAATCTGAGTGGTTCCTTGTGCCTTGCCCTCGAGCCTTTCCTATGTGGGTAATTAGTTCTATAAGTCTTTGCGATGTGTATGACCTTCTGTCGACGGATGGCACAAGCGAAAAGCCGAGAAAAAAAAAGATTTAAATTGGCAAGGCCACAAAAAGTCTCTTCCTGAAAGTAGTATCATTTTACAATATAGAGGCAACTCGAATGTGTTGGTGCAACTATACTAGGTCATTTACCGGATGAAATCAGTTTGCATTCCTCCGCTTTCTTGGAAGTGGTCTGATGCTCTTCGACCAACGTCACTTCTTTTATTTGGGGGTCGAAATGGAACCGGGATCATCAACAACAAGCGGGACTTTGTACGTGATTAAGCTCATTCTGACTGCCTTGCACATTGGGGAGAGAATCACAAGCCAAGGCAACAAAGACAAATAGAGAGGGGGGGCCGTGATGTAAGTGCTCGAGGTACATAGCCGCCGGTGCGATCCATGCTTGTGGTAGCCAATGAGGTGACGGTGTCACGACCACTTACAGCCACTGCAGATCAAAAAGCCAAGGTCAGTCCAGGTCACATCACACGGCAACCTATCCACTGCAGTAAACCCCATCCCTGCAAGGGTCAACACTTTGCGTGTACGTCGAATCAGTTGGGCTTCACACATCACCAATTCTTTTGTAAAAAAAAAGTTCAATTTTCACTTAACCTTTGATGATCATGCTTGTGTTTGTGAGCGGTGAGTGGGCCGGCCGGAGTTGGGGTCTCATTGGGGTTGACCGTCTTTCTTTTCGATGTGAATGAATAGTTGAGCAACTCCCGCCACGTATTATTCAAACCCCCTTCTTCTATAAAAGCCTTCCCAGAATCCTTACCAGAGTTTTAACAAATTTCATATATCGCATCCTGGACTTGGTATTTCCTAAACCGTCACGTTCGACCAAGAGGCACTCCTAATAGCCCAGCTCATCACGGCCTTGACGCAACACGAGCTACACAGATCATAACCTTGACCCAGCCTAATACTTCAACTATGAATCTATTCGCTGTAATCGTGGCCATCGCTGCCGCTTTTTCAAGCACCGTGACCGCCGCACCAGTCGAGAGCACCACCAGGGTCACGGCAGCTTTTGACGCCTGGTTTGAGGGCTGGTCTGGAAAATCATTTACAGGCTACAAGAAGCGCTACGAGGTTCAATGGGATACTTGCCGTAAGTTTTGGTCCCCTTCGTTGCCAACACTGCCCTGAGCCCATGATCACCCCATTCTGAGAATCTCGGTAGCTACTCAGGCCCTTACTGACTTACCACATACTTGCACACAACAGACGACATCCGCGCCGACTTCCCACCCGGGACCAGTGACGGCCTGTCTACTATGAACATCGGCGACCAAGGCGTCACCGAGTGCACTATCTACAAGTAAGCTTCCTACCCTCCAGGGATGCCTGGGGCATATATCAAGCCTACAAAAGCCCCGCAGTCACTGACAACTTCCTTTCCCGAGTCTCTCCAGCAATCCAAACTGCAACGTAAGGCCCGGTGAGGACAGGGACTGGGGTGACCGTCTGCAGTGCAGCGGCGTGTACACGGACCTGGACGACCCAGAGATCGGCTGGGGCAACAAGGCCCAGTCCTTCAAGTGCTATCGTGTCCGGTGAAGAGGGAGGAGGGGAAGAACCGGGTGAGGACGACGGAAGGTGATGACACGCTTGCGAGGTTGAGAGACGCCGATGCTCATTATTTCTACTTCTCTTCATTTTGTTGCACCATTTGGTCGCAGTTTTATCTTCTCCTTTATTATTTTATCACGATATACCCAACCCACCGCCATTTGGGCTCACACGAGCCCACAAGAAAGAAGCCCGGGCGTAACCTCTCGAGAAGCTTGTTGATATCAATCTTTGCTTTTTCACGTTGCATGTATATAGAGGGCTAATAAAAGAGGCTAGACGACGGCTAGTATTCAAGCACAAATCACCATGAAATCTAGAGACGAACGTGAAATCAACTTGACAGTAGGCTACCCTGAGAGACAAAAAAACAAAGCAAAAGACATGTCTATATGCAAGTAAAGCTATGCCCATGGATGCTTAAAATAGCAAATCATGACCCCTCTCGTTTCAGCCCAATATAAAAGAATCAAGGCAAAAAGACATGTCACCTCCCATGCATCCTATCAACCACCTGCCCCAACCACCACAAATGTATCCGCGCATCGTCCGTCAACTCCGGGTGGAAGCTCGTGGCAAACACATTACCCTGCTTGACCGCGATGATGTCCTTCTCATCCTGCTCCTGACCCCGCGCCACAGTCCCCAACACCTCGACGCGATCCCCATCGCGGGCGGCGTCATCTGACAAGATGGTCTCGACGACGGGTGCCCTGATGAATACGCCCGGAAAAGGACGTGCCGTCGTCGTCGTCGTCGCCGCCGCATCATCACCCTCGCGCCCTGATCCAGCTTCCGTGCCAAGAAAAGGCAGATCCAGATCGGCCTGGAAGCTGTGCACCTGGCGGCCAAAGTGGTTGCGGTGCGCGCGGACGTGCAGGCCGCCGACGAGCTCCTGACCGCCCTTTTTGGCGCCCGTGGCCTCGTCTGCGAGCAGGATCAAGCCTGCGCAGGTTCCCCAGGTTGGTTTGCGGTCGACCCTTTGTTTTGCACGTTAGCTTTTGTCTGTGAATGATAGAGGTAAGACGGAAAAGAAAAAAAAAACAAAAAAAAAGAAATTGCAGCAAAACATACTTGACAAAATCCCTCAGGGGCTCCATCAGGTTGGTCTGCCTGGCCACAAACGCTAGCGTGGTGCTTTCACCACCCGGGATGACGAGTCCGTCGCACCGGGCCAGCTGGTCCGGCGTCCGGACTTCGAGAAACTCGAATTCGGGAGTTTGCTTGGCGGCGACATGACGGCTGGAAAACAAGGTCGACGCCCTTCGCAGCAGCTTCAAGTGCTCTTCAAAGGCGCCCTGGAGTGCCAGGACGCCGACTGTTACTTTCACATCCTTCATGGTCATTATGTGCAGAAGAAAAAGACCAAACCGCTACAAGTGGGTAATATTCAGGGGTGTGGTTCGTGGTCGATGCAGAATAAAAAAGAATTGGGATAAAAAAATGCAGCTGTCTTTGCCTAGTCAGTTCGGAGCGGGATCGGACAACCCGGAGAATATGCACGGCAGGAGATGTTATCAATAAACAGAACAAGAGCCGAGAGGCAAAAGAAAAGTGCGCTACGCCCTGCCGGCAAAAAGGATGTCTTCTTAGAATGTCTTGGCTAGGTTGTTGTTTGACCATGCAAGCGCCCTTTGGATGACAAGAGCCAGATGCGCTACGAAAATGCTGCATAAGAGGGTGTAAGGGTGGCCAAAAACCGACCCTTGGCGGCTTGTACCGGCAAAAGGAACAGATGAGTCAAGTCCGGCCGCTAAAATCCATCAAGGTCGATCTGCGATAATTAGCAACCAAGCCGAAGGTGCATAAAATGGCAAGGGGGGGCAAAAATAACAAGAAAAATAACGCCAAGCGGGCACATGGGAATAGGATCAGTTTGTACAAGATGCTGCAATCAAATCTTCATATCACCGCGCCATTGGGAGGCAATTGAGCAATTTTGATCATGCACAGTAGCCCGTGCCATGTAGACGCCAGAGTCGGGTAATGAATGTTACGAGTCGTGATTTGAAATCCGGCTTCGGCATCCTCCCTGTGGGTGCGACACCGGCGGCCCCTAGAGAATGGATGGCCCTCACCGTACGGTGTGTAACTGTATATGACGGGCACTTATCCCGTATTCCGACGGCCGTATTCCGTAAGGGCATTTTTCTTCTTTGAGAATTCGTCAACCGTTGTGCGTAAGAATGCCGAGCCGTCGATCGTGGTTGGTGGACTAGCAGCCGAGGAAAAAAAAAAGTTCATTCTAGACCCTTCCCCGATCGAGAAAATATTTCTCTTCGCATAGGAATCGATATGACTCCTTGGTTTCATTGACATGAGAGCAGACGCCGACTGGCGGGAATCGGGGCCCTGATTTCCCAAGCCAAGGAGCCTAACACACCAATCCCTGATGTGCGTCCGATGATGGGTGCCCATTTCCGCCACTTCGTCCCTCGTTGGATTTTAGACTTTTTTTCCTTTTTTTTCCCTCCCCTAGCAAAATTTCCCCTCAGTACATGGTAAGCTCTGGTAAGCTACCAACGCTGCAAGAACAGTTTCATGACCCCACAGCGTATAATTCGAGCGGGATGCCTCAACTTACTTTCTCTGTAATACGCTCTGGTACATTTTCTACCGTATACTAAGAGCGGGGCCCCGGCAGCCACGATCGATGCAGGGTTCATTGAACCTAGCGGGTTGATATTTTTTCTGCCTCTGACTCTTTAGTCTCACAAGAACCCATTGCCTCAAGAACAATCGTCTGCAAGCGTCTCTGATTTTTCTGCTTCTTTTCTCCCCATTCCTCTTGTTCTGTAGCAAGCAACCTTTATGTCAGAGTTGTAGACCAACAAAAGATATCAAATATTTTGTCACTTCACATACCTCATCCGCATATCAAACATGGCCTCGACAACTTCCAATGGCAACGGCCACCCCGCACCCGCCACCAATGGCAGCAACGGCACATCTAACATCCCCAGCTTCGCCGTCAAGGCCGGCCTGGCCCAGATGCTCAAGGGCGGTGTCATCATGGATGTGACCAACGCCGAGCAAGCCCGCATCGCCGAGGAGGCTGGTGCCTGCGCCGTCATGGCCCTCGAGCGTGTTCCTGCCGATATCCGTCGCGATGGCGGCGTCGCCCGCATGTCCGACCCGGCAATGATCCGCGAGATCAAGGCCGCCGTCACCATCCCCGTCATGGCCAAGGCGCGTATTGGCCACTTTGTCGAAGCCCAGATCCTCGAGTCGCTCGAGGTCGACTATGTTGACGAGAGCGAGGTCTTGACGCCCGCAGATGAGAAATATCATATTGAGAAGTCCGACTTCGCTGTCCCCTTTGTGTGCGGTTGCCGAAACCTCGGCGAGGCATTGAGGAGGATCGCCGAGGGCGCGGCCATGATCCGCACCAAGGGAGAGGCCGGCACGGGAGACGTCGTCCAGGCCGTGACTCACATGCGCACGCTCAAGGCCGACATTGCAAGGGCCAAGGCTGCGCTGAACGAGGGTGGCATGCCGGCGCTGCGGGCCATCGCGCGAGAGCTCGAGTGCGACCCTGCCCTGTTGAAGCAAACGGTCGACCTGGGACGCCTTCCGGTAGTCAACTTTGCAGCCGGTGGAATCGCCACGCCGGCTGACGCAGCGATGATGATGCAGCTCGGCTGTGATGGTGTTTTCGTCGGTAGCGGAATCTTCAAGTCGGGTGACCCTGCCAAGCGGGCAAAAGCCATAGTGCAGGCCACCACGCACTTCCGTGACGCAAAGATGCTTGCCGAGTATAGCTCCGGGTTGGGAGAGGCCATGGTTGGGATAAACTGCGATAGCATGCAGCAGTCGGAGAAGCTGGCGGTTCGAGGATGGTAATGGATCAACCCAGGTCTGGGCCAGGGGTCATCGATTATCGAGCTAGCGGCGTCTAAAATGTAAACCAATAAATAGGCTTCACAATAGAAACCTTGCCAAACTGGAAATGCGTAAGCAGCTGTATCATGCTGTCAAGCCTTGAATTGTGTCGCGTCGCACAGCATTGTCCATCCTCAGTCGCGTCCAATGATATCGTCCACTTCATATTCGACGAGCTCACTGTTCGCAGGGGGAAAACGAGAGAAAAGTAACACAATCATGGCGAGAACAGCGACGGCCTGTAAAATCTGTCAGTTCAGACCAGGCAGTAAATCCAGGCCATATCTTTGAGTGCACGTACCGCATTGAGGAGAAACGTAAGATGTGCCTGACCAATCTCAGATAGAGAGGAGAACACAAAGCCGAAAAGACTGAGAGTTGAAAGGTTCGCGATGTTCTCGACGAGCGTGATGGCTCCGAGAGCGTCTGTACGTTGAGAAGACGGGCACATTTCCGTGATGACACCTTTGGCAGCGGGCGCGGTTCCCGACGCAAACGGTAGGAGAAAAGCCGCTATTGGCCCAGTCTTCACTGTCAGCAAGATGATCTGTAAGATGATAGATGTACTGGATTCTCTTACCGATGTACATGTGCCAACCCTCCGTCGCATACGCTGAAACAGATGTAACGGCAGCGTCTACAAGCAAGCTCCAGCGAAGGAAATATAGGTCAAAACCGCATCCAGCAGTTTCCTTGACAGGCGCGGAAGCCATGAGTTCGAGCGGCTGGTCCTCTCCTTGAACACCTGTTGGTGCATTGAAAAGTCTTGGGTCTGTCGGCATCTCAAGAGGTGGGGTCTCGACTTCTGATGGCTGAGTAGGCGAGGCCTTGATGAACCGTTTCCTACCCCAATCGATAATTTTGGGGAACATGAAGGTCAGGAAGCCAGCTCTCATCAGTGCATTTCCCGAAATCAATTGCCCGTTGTCGGCTTGAGTGAAGCCGAACGTGTTGGATGCGTATAGTTGCACAAGTATTGTGACATAACCAGTGGCCAGCTGTATCCCAATTTGAATGTCAACAAATAGTCCTATGGGTTCTCAAAACAGTACCATCTAAGCTTGCAAAAAATACTTACCACACCCATAAAGACGCCGCAGCATAAGAAAAACACGCCGTAGTGTTTCTTGACCTGACCATTTGCAAGGCGTACTTTTTGTGGTTTCAATACTTTGAGCGGCGCGAAGAAGCCTTTTATACCCCTTTCAGCTTTCTTGCCTGCTGCATCGGCGCTTGGTGGTAGGTACGGGATAGAAAGGCGAACATAAACCATGGCTATGAGGAAGCAGACGAATGCTGTCTCGAAAGGCCGCCTGATGCCAAATGTATCTCCCAGCATGCCGCCGGCTAGAAGTATGATGGCGTCAGAGAAAGATACAAAGTGCCAATCGGAGCCGAGGAGCCTACCTAGAAAGCCGATTGCTTGGCCTAGCATGAGACAGCCTTGCAATTTACCAAAGACGGCTGTCCGCTGCTTGGGCTCGACCAACTCGCTGGCGATGGTATTCACAATAAGTCTGGGTCATCATGATTAGCTGCCGTAGATCAAACAAACATGACACATTTGAACACGCTTTTCGAGATGTCGGATCTGAATACTAACATATAGCCCGCCGGGCCCCCAAAGGTAGTGATGATCTGCGTGGCCTGGAACGTAATGATGCCTTTTTTCCCACCGAGGAGCACACCGACGATCTGGGTAGCCACCCGAATGGCAGGAATGAAGACCTGGATCATAAGAGCAGCTCGTGGCCCCAGCCTCTTGGCCTGCCATGCCGAGATAAAAAGGTTGAAGGTCCCGCAGATGGTCGTGCTCACCGCTAGGATGGCCAGCTGAGCAGCGGTGCGCGCGGCGATCTCGTTGCGGTCGCACCTGTCTCTTCTTCCGTCGTTGCCCTGATGCGGATCATGGTGCTCCTCGTTATAGTACACATCGCAGACCATCTGGCGGAAGATGTAGATTATCCTGCGTCGTCCAGCATTGCCATTTTGTGCGGGTATTCGTTAGCTTCTGAGCTGACCTGGGTCAAGTGGAACAGAGGTGGGCTTAGGCTGTATCCTTTCAATAGGAGCAGAGGGCTGAGAAAGAATGAAGAAAAAAACAGAGTCTGATTGTTATTTATTCAAACAGTGTGGAAGACGCACGGGACTTGAGTATAGGAGAAAGAAAGAGTAATCAGGAAACCAGCTACGAGCACACGGTTGGCGGGACTCCATGTTGACCAACGCTGCTTCGTGGGGGGTCCTCGATAAGAATCAGGATTGAGGAGCGGAGTGGACTCGTCCAACTCCGGCGACGGGGCTTGGGGCGACATTGATATAAGCCTCGTAGCCAAGCTTTTTTTTTCTTTTTTCTTTTTTCTCGGTAACTCAGTCTATTCGGGAAAAAAGTATAAGGCAGCAAGAGACGGTGGTGGAGGTGGAAAAATATTGTGCAGCTTGAGGAATCGTCGGTTCCGCTGGGGGTTCAAATTGCCTGCCGGAGAGTTGAGAGCCCCACTGGAATTGCCTGCCGGTCAGAACATTACCCACTGAAGACCCTCTGAAATGGCATGTGTGACCCGACAGCACGGAGAGAAGAATTGAGGAATGAACTGGCTTTTATTCTGCTTCCTTCTTTATCGCTCGCCGTGCTGACCGGTTTTCGGACTTTGCCCGAGGTCGCTTACAAAAAGGTTTTTTTTTTCTTATTTCGTTTTTATCCAAAGTCATGGTCTCTATACTGTTATAAGCCGCATCATCTTGTCCACGGTCTATGCTGGCTACTACATCGTATCTGATAGGGGGTACTCACCACCTCAAAACAAAATAAAAAAATCAATAGAATTAGGACAATCTTGGGATACAGTAGCCCAGGTTAAACGGTCAACTTCGTAGCTCTTTCCAGTAGTATGAAAACTATATACAAATCCCACCCCTTTGAAGGTGAATTTTGATGTTGGCCTGGCTTACCCGCCGCCAAAGTGGTCCCTCGAGGAGACACACACTCAAGCGGCTATTCCTCTTTTGGATAATAAGAACGAATCACCTGGGCATTACTCGCATTCACAAAGCTGTCAGGGTACCCAAACTGATCCATCTCCACACGCCTGCCACATACTAACACTGCTTAGACCGAGCGGCATTGTCCATCATAGAGGACCTTGTGCTCCGGAGCCTTGTCCCCTTGAAAAGGTATTTGCACCAGCACCGTCGGTTCATCACTCGGAAATTCGGTGAAATGCCCTCTGATCGTGCTCACAGCCTTCATATCCGCTGCGATGACCATCGAAGACACTATCGTCCCCGGCATCAGGTAAGCCGTATGCGTCGCCTCCGGAACGCCGCCAACTATCGAATCCGCCGCCGGACTTGGGGTGGATGAAGATGCGTTGGGAACAGGCGCTGGCGATGTGACCCGTATCAGGCCGTTGAGGACCATTGTAAGTCTAGCAGAGCCACAATTTGTTAATCGGAAGGACGGGCAAAGTTGAAATAGCGGGAAACTTGGTCTAAACGCAAGCAGAACCTACTGAACTCTAGGAGCCCAAGCCTCGCCGACAGTTGTGCGCGGTTGGATGATGGACCATGACGCCTCTTCCATTTCGCCCAAGTCGTAGTTCATGGCCGAGCGGGCCTCTTCAGGAATCGAAGCGAGCTGCCAGCATTGTATCACTGAGATGCCATCGCGCGACGAGAGAGCGGTGACGTTTAGAGGAACGCCCTGCACCTGGACGGCTGCTTGCAAAAACAAAATATACAAAAGTGTGGTTATCATTGTTAAATGGCGTGTTCGTACTTTCGTAATCTAAAAAAATAATGCTCGAGTCGAAGCCGTCCTTCTTTCCCAATGTCAACAGACAAGACGAACATGCCGATTACTCTGTATGAAGTTGAGCCTTTTTTTTTGTTGGTGATCGTTTGCCGAGGGGCACGAGGTAACCGAGCCCAGATTGCCCAATAAGCAATGTGCCTTCAAGCCTCTCACGTCAAGCGGCTCAATGAAATCCTTGAACCTGGCACTCAACTTAAGTAGCGCAGGCTAGGCTCTGAGGGGTTGCGGGCATCTCAACCTGCTACCTCCATGCCCATGTTTCCTGAACTCCAACGCCATGCATTCCTCCCAAGTCGAAATTCGTATCATTACTTCAAGCTGAGGTCAAAGCAACCATCTCGATTTTTGAGAAGGCCAACGGATTCAAAGATTAAACTCGAACAACGGCTGCAAAGGCTTCACCTCCTGCCACGCCCTTGACCACCTCCCATCATGCCGCCCATCTGTTTCATCATGGCCGCCATGTCCATGCCGCCGGGCATGCCACCACCGGCACCGCCAAGCATCTTCATCAGGCTTCCCATGTCCGGCATGCCGCCGGCGCCGCCGGCACCACCCATGCTCTGCAACCTCTTCTGCATAGCCGCGAGCTGCTGCTGCTTGTTGCCGCCACCCATGGCCTGTTGTGCCCTTTGCATGTTCTTCATGTTGCCTCCCATCTTCTTGGCCATGCCGGCCATCATCCTCTGCTGCGTCAACAGGTCTTCGACCTCGCGCACGTGAGTTCCTGACCCGCGCGCTACCCTAGTCATCCGCGTCGGCTGCTCTGTGAAGATCTTGCCGTCGCTGTCGAGCTCCTTGTCCGTCATGGAATCGCAGATGTAGATCATGCGCTTCAGCTTGCCGGTTCCTTCTTCGTCGTCCATTCCCTGCATCATGTTGCTCATGCCGGGGATCATACCCGCCATCTTGGACAACGGGCCCATCTTCATTATGTTTTGAAGCTGGTCGCGCAAATCCCTTATTGTGAATATGCCTTCGGTGATGTGTTTTATGGTGTCCTTTTGGTCCAGTTTGAGAGACTGCACGTGCTCCACAAGCCCTGCCATATCTCCCATCCCCAAAAGCTTCGAGATGAACTGCTGCGGCGCAAAACGCTCCAGATCCAGCATGTGCTCACCCGTACCGATAAATACTATAGGCGTGTGTGTTGCCGCGACTGCTGATATCGCACCACCACCACTTGCGTGGCCGTCCGTCTTTGTGATTATAATGGCTCCGAAATCAGCAGCCTCCTTGAACGCCTTTGCCTGCGCCTCAGCCTGTTGTCCGATGCTCGCGTCCAAAACCATGATCGTTTCGTCCGGCTTGACTGCCTTCTGGATATCCATCATCTCCTGGAACAGCGCCGACTCTTGCCTGTGCCTTCCCGAAGTATCGACGATAATGACCTCGAACCGCTCCTTCTTGAACTTGTCCACACCCTCCCTCGCCACCACCGCCGGATCCGTCTCGGTCAGGGAACCATAGTATGGGATCTTGGCCTTGGTAGCGTTCTGCTTCAACTGGTCAAATGCACCGGCTCGGAAGGTGTCGGCACACACCAGACAGGCCTTGAAACCCCTGCTCTGGTAGTGCCTCGCCAGCTTCGTACATGTCGTCGTCTTTCCGGCACCCTGCAGACCGACAAACATAATGACGTTGGACTTGCCCTTTTTCGGCTTGAATGGTTCGGCGTGGGGGTCGACGAGGCTGACGAGCTCGTCAAAGACGGCCTTTTGGATCAAGCGCTTCTTGTTGACGGCGGGCGGGAGTTCCTTGAAGTTGACGGTTGATTTTATCGATTTGCGCAGCTGACCGACGAGGCGCACGTTGACGTCGGCCTCGAGGAGCGCGGCGCAAATCTCTTTGAGCATGCCATCGAAAGCCTGTAGTTGGACGATGTCGTGTTAGTCGACAGTTTGCCATAGAAGTTCTCAATATGGTTTAACGAAGAAGGCGGGTGTGCTGGTTCGTCGACTTGCCTTTTCATCGAGATTTGGGGCACGCGTCAGGTCTGACACGGCGGCATTGATGCGCCGCCCAAGATCTTGAAGAACCATGCTGTTGAGAGCGACTGCGTCGCCGTCGCAATATTTGGGAAGAAGTTGGCGACGACGGTATGCGTGTTAATTGTTTGCGATGTTGGTCGCTGGTCGGCCGTGGCTTCAGTTGGCGCTGTAGACTGGTGGGGCAGGCGTCGCTTCAGGCTGTCCCTGGGCCCCGCGTTTATCGCCCACAGTTTGAAGTCACCCTAACCCGTGACGATCAATGTCTTTTGCCACTTGCACCCATGTGGACGAGCGAAGGAAGAAGAAAAACACCGTCGCGCCACACAGTTCTTTCATCAAATAGGCGCTGTGTGCGTGCACAACAATTGCGATTGCAAACAGCTTTCAGTTATTAGATATCTATCTTTGAAGCGCAAGACGCTTGGTCGCCAACCGGATCTCCCTGTTTACTGGCTTGTCTTTTAATATTGAGAATGGGCATTGGCTGCCTGTTGACAAACGTCTATTTGTTATCAATCGTTATTTTCTCGCGTGAGGTAGACTGCATCTTCACCATAACCGCGCAACTTTTCCATCATAACTTCGTCAACTGCACCACGCTCAAATCCAAAACGGGCCCAGAAATTCTGCGTACCATACACAGAAACCAAGCACGTACTGCTGTACTGGTTTCCAACAGCAACCAACTTCTCAATGCAGTCGGCGGCCAGACCCTGCCCGCGAAACTCTGGCAGAATCGCTACGTCGTGGATGTAGTACTGGTCTGCATCATGTGCTATCTGACCTAGCAGACTGTCGAGTGCAGGTGGCCTGCTCTGAAGGATGGGGTGCGATATGGCGTAGCCGCAAACTTTATCCTTTCCGACGTCGACTAACACCAAACAGCCACCAGGAAAGAGTTGGACGCGCTCTTTGTAGACTGAGTCACTTTCTGGCAGGGATGGATGCACCACATCGCTGACTTGGAGGATATCAGGGATGTCTGCTTTACTTGCTTGACGCCAGAATGGCATATCTGGGATATATTAAAGATCGCAGGTAAAGTGAATTGCAAGTTCACTGGGGTTTGCTGTGAATTCGAGGCGCGTTTGTCTGGAGCACTAGGAGCATTTGAGAGAGCCTCTTGACGAAGAAGGAGGAGGACAAGGCAGGGATTCCCACTCCACGGATACTGCACTATTAATTTCTAGCCTTGCACAAGGTACGGAGTACCTAGATACCGAGATCTACCTACCTTACCTACCCTGCAGTTGTCTTCAATCCACAAACCTCCTGCAGGAACCCGTGATGAAGAGCCATGACAGCCGGCACCATAGGCGGCAGGATCTGAACAAAACAGATACCACATGTCTCAGCCTTGGGATCGACAAACCACAGTATACTCGGCATGCCGCCCCACATGATCGTGCCAGCATTGATAACGCCCTCGCGCCCCTCGATGCACACCATGCCAGCAAAGCTCCACGACTTGCGCAAGTCATCCGGCAAGCCCGTACCCACCGTCCGCGAAATGAACGGTGATGACTCGATCCAGGCGTTCAACGAATCTTCGCATCGCTGGTTCAACTGCGGGCGGAACATTTCGTCCCACGACGCCTCATTCAGCAGCTTGCCGTCCCGCCGCGCGACAGCCTTGATGAGAGTAAAGTACGCCTCCGGGGTAGCATACGAGCCGCCACCGCCGAGGCAGACCGTTGCACCGAACGTCGGGTCGAAATCCGGAAGGTGTTTGGCCGGCGGGGCCATAGTGTTCTCGTCCAGTGTGCTCATGTCAGTCTTGCGAGCCTTGGGACCAGGGTACTTGTCCGGAAAGAATGTGAATTCGCCTTCGGGTATGCCAAGAGGTTTGAGGATGCGCTCGATCAATAATTCGTCGAGTGTCCGTCCCGTCAGTCTCTCGATCAGCAGTCCTGCCGAGTCCGAGCTGGGGCTGTATCTCCAGCCCGAGCCGGGTTCATATGTGAAGGGGATGGATGTCTTGTCGTCCACAGTCGCGCCCACCCAAGGCTGCTCGCCGCGTTTCATGCGCCACTTGGTAAGGCTCTGGTTCATAATGTCGTACTCGCTACCGGACGTGTGTGACAAGAGCATCCTCAAAGTGATGGGTACCTGAACGGGCTTTATAATAGGCTCGTCGGTATTTTCATCAAAGCCTTCGAGTATGCCGTGGCTGCCCAACTTGGGGAGCAGCCGGGCAACAGGCTCAGGATCATCTAGGTTGATGAGTCCGTCTTGGACGACCTGCAAGACCAGGACCGCGGTCATGAGCTTGGTGCAGGATGCTACCGCAAGTACCGTGTCCATCTCGAATGCCGGGTTCCCAGGTTGCGACTGGGACCGGACTCCAGCGGCGTGGGAGTAGATGGTGTCGTTATTCTTGGCGGCTAGCAGTGCGAAGCCAGGAAGAAGGCCTTCCTCGACCGCTTTGCCATACTTTTGGGGGAATTCGTAGGTCATGGTTTCTTCTGATCCGCATTAACCAGCACATGGATTGAGACGTGAGGACTTTCTTTCTTTTTCTTAGATCAAAATGGCCGAACCCCGACGAACTTTTAATACTAGAGCTAGAACTAGAGTGGGTACTCACATCACTAGTGAGGTGGGTGTGTCAACGTGTACACAAATTAGCCGACCCTCCGCTACTGACAACCATCAAAACGTTTATAGCAAGGTCCATGTCATCTTGTCGAAGTTTGCGAGGCCTCCACAGATGACAAATGCAAAAACAATCATGGTCGACAAGGCTAGATGTCTTGTATCACTCATTTGTCAAGGTTAAATAACCGACCTCGATGCTGACAATCATAACACGTATAGCAAGTCGATGAGGCGGTTTCAAAGTCTGCAAGTTCCCCGCAGACTATACAGATTCGAAAAATAATGGTGCCTGTGGTGCTCAACAAGGCTAGGCGTCTTATGTCATTCCCTACCTAACCGGGTGATAGTGTGCAACCCGGTCCACTCACATGCATCAAAAAGTACTATAATCTTATCAAGCTTGTGTAGTAGTGCCAAAGGAGGCCTCTCATCATGTGTTTCTTCATTATGCATTCCACCTTGACCGGAAGGCTTTTATAAACTCTTAGCCTTTCTACGGAAGGCGAATGATTCTTGTATGTTCTGCCGCCTCCAAGTCCGTGGCCCGCAGTCCTTGTTGCACCTGCTAGTTATTTGATAAACTTGAGATTTTGCTGTGTAGTGGTTGTGGTTGGACTTGGACTTTGTTTTCTATTTATAAGGTTGTTGAAGAAAGTTGATCGGCAAGGTTTCAAGCCACTTACACATACATTACTCCAGGGTTAGGGCTCATGGCACCAACGCTTCTGTAGGCAAGATGTGGCCTTTTCTGGATGTGCTTGTTTACCACAGTCTCTCTAGGTTTAATCGACTAAACTCACTTGGGGCTTACCACGTAGAGACTACAATAGTAGAGAGAGAAAAGTGGGCTCTGATAGAGAAAGTCACCATGACTAGCAAAAGGGAGCCGTACATACTGATCCTCAGCCATCCGCTGACGGGCCACATAACGCCTATGCTCAGCGTGGCAGGCGTTCTCATTTCACGAGGCTGGGACGTTGGATTCCTGGGTCCAACGATACACCAAGCCAAGATCGGGTCCGCGGGCTGCGAGTTCTTCCCACTCAGAGGCAAGGCAGACATTGACGATTCGCTAGGAACCCCGGCTGCCCTTGGTAATGGCGTTGATGGTCATCTTTTACTCCACATGCGCCGGATTCTTTCCGACACGCGGGTGCAATGCTACGACACGATCCCGGACCAATGGGACTGCATCAAGGAGGTTCTGTCGGCGCTGCACGCCCGCGAAGCCGACAGGCAGGTCGTGGTGATCTGCGAGGCGTTTGTTCACGGGATCCTGCCCCTGAAATACGGCGCGGCGCTCCCGCCGGGCGTCCCCGAGCCCAGGACCATCTGCGTGTCGGTGACGCCGCCCATGATCCGGACGAGGCTGCAGCCACCGTTCTACTGCGCGCTGCCATACGACCCCTCGCCGGCCGGGGAGGCCAGGGCCGCGAAGCTGTGGGAGGAGTGGGGCGAGGGCGTCGGGGCCGAGATGGAGTCGTACCTCGACGTCAAGGTCATGCAGGCGGGCGGGACGCGGGGGACGAAGCAGCTCTTCTTGGCGGGTGCGAACTATACCTGTCACGACTCCATCCTGCAGTTTGGGTTGCAGAGCTTCGAGTATCCCCGCGACGACTGGCCACCAGGGCGATTTCAGTTCGTCGGTCTGCCTCTGCCAAAGGGCCGCAGGGGTGTCAGCGAGGCCGAGGTCAGGGATGTACCTTGGTGGGGGCGGTTTGTTGCCAACGCAGAGCTGCCGGCGCGGGACCCGACTCGGAGCAAGGTAGTAATCGTGACTCAGGGGACCGTCGAGGCGGACGCAAACGAGCTGATCGTCCCAACTCTGCACGCAGCGACTCGACTAGCCAGAGAGGAAAGCGTGAAACTCTTCCTCGTGGTAATACTTGGGGTGAGAAACGCTAGTCTACCTCCCTCGGTGTGCAACACAGTGCCTGAAAACGTCGGCGTCGTCGACTACCTCCGCTACGGTGCGGTACTCCCCTACGCCGACGTCTGGGTGCACAATGGAGGGTACGGGGCGGTCTCGCAGGGCATCGCGGAGGGCGTTCCCATGATCGTGGCGGGAGAGGGGCAGGATAAGGCGGAAAACGCACGACGGGTTGCCTGGTCTGGGATCGGTTTAGATCTCAAGACCGCCAGGCCGACAGCGGAGCAGGTAGCCAATGCGATCTTGGAGGTGCTGCGGGACGGGAGCCAATACCAGGACAAAGTTAATGAGGTGCACAGTCAGTTGAAACTTTACAACTTTGAGGAAACCCTGGACCGGGAAGTGCGGAAACACGTCATAATATAAAGAGATGCAGAAAAAAAATTTAAAAAAAGGAGAAAACCTTGGTTTGATTGGCGAATTTCTCGGGCAATTTCCATCTTTTAGGGTCAAACTTCAGCAGCAATTTACTTCAACAAGCAACAGTTTCATAAGATTCTTCCATGCACCCCGCACTGATGGTGTAATATTTACAGTGGCGTGGACGTTATAAGCCCCTCCAAACCCAGTCAAGTCAGAGCGACCTTCAACTTGTAAAGTCGTTTTCACCCTCCTCAATTAGCGACAGGTGCTGTAGTGCTACTACTGTACCTCGGAAAATACCTTAGCTTTAATCACACAGTCGCACTCCATTCACAGCGATACTTCCCCATCCACCTTCTCAAAATGGCAACCGCACCACTGCGCATCGGCTTTGTGCCGGAGCACTTCTCTACGCCGCTCCACTTTGCCCAAAAGCACTTTGGCTTACAGGCGGAGCTGATCCCTTTCCCCTCGGGTACTGGACACATGGTAACTGCCATACGGGCTGCAGAGATCGATGTCGGTATCGGCCTGACGGAGGGATGGATTGCTGGTCTGGGGAAGGAGGATGTCAAGGATGACGGCGGCTATCGTCTGGTGGGCACATATGTCGAGACACCACTTTGTAAGTTCAAACGGGCGGACATGACGGCGGAATGAAAAACAAAAAAAAGGAACAAGAAGAAGACATAAAAAATGCAGTAAGCAATCACAAAAGGCTGAATGCTGACTGCAGCCGTCAAAAATTACGACCAGGCTGGGCAATCTCGACCGGCACCGACCGCAAGGAGATAACATCCGTCAGCTCACTAAAGGGCGGCAAAATCGGAGTGTCCCGCATCGGATCCGGCAGTTACGTCATGGGCTTCGTCTTGGCGGACCGCGAAGGGTGGCTCCAGCCCGAGGTCAGCCCGTTTTCGCAGACGGTAGTGCTCAACACGTTTGAGAACCTGCGCAACGCCGTCAACAAGGGCGAGGCCGACTTCTTCATGTGGGAGCACTTCACGTCCAAGAAGTACTACGACAGCGGGGAGATCCGCCGGGTGGGCGAGATTTACACGCCCTGGAGCAGCTGGAAGATCGTAGCGTCAACCAAGCTCCTCGCCGGCGGCCAGCGAGACTCCAGGGTGACGGACCTGCTGGGCAAGCTGGATCAGGGCATCAAGTACTTCAACGAGAACAAGGAGGAGGCCGTCAAGTACATCAGCACCGCCCTCGACTACTCGGAGGCGGATGCCCGCGCGTGGTTGGATACGGTCAAGTTCCCCGTCAAGACGGATGGCGTCAAGGAGGAAACGGTCGACAAGTGCGTCAACATCCTGCGCAAGGCGGGCGTTTTGACTGCTGGCAAGGGTATGGAGCCCAAGCAGATGGTGGCTTAAAAAAAGAAAGAAGAAAAAGAAAAAAAGAGCTTGGCAGTTCGCCCGGCCGGGGCTTTGTTCGGGCAGAGTTGCTTTCTTTTGAAACGGAGAGCAATGCTTGCCATGTTAATGCATTATGAATAAATTGGCAGAATATGTACCGCATTCGTACGATTTAGTGCCTCATCGACGGTGGCTATGCCTGGCGTGTTTTTAACCTTACCTCAGAGGATGACGCTATCATTGGTGTGCGGACGCTCCCGATATAAATGAGGGTTACCGGCTTATTTCTTGGCCTGCATGGTTTCAATTCAAAGAGGTGGCCCTCTTGGCTTGGTTTCTACAACCAACATCAGCTTGGCGTGTGTACACGTGCAGTTGGTCAAATCACAAAACATATCACATCTCGAAAAACAATATGTCAGGCGAGACTCAGCATAGTATGTATGCATATCTATGTACCTACCTACCAACCTAGGTATGTCAATCGTGACTCGACTTGGTCTGAAATTGTCAGCATAGACACGATGTACTACGTAGCTGGTACTAATGGCTCGTTCGCAGTCCTGCAGCAGCTAGCCTTACTACCCTGGCTCGTCTTTCAAGAAAGTTCTTTTTTTTTCCTTCAATCCATGTGGGAAAAAAAACCGTCAAATTCGTCGAATCAAAATGTCGCAAAGAAACAAAATAAGCGTCATCCATGAAATATTCCATGCAGCGTCAGCTCAGAGTCACATCTCAGAGAGTCCAGCCCGGCTGAGCATGGCAGTTTTGTGTACGACATGACGGCTATAATTACAGACATGGACAAAACGTGCACCAACACATCCTTGGCTCCCCACCGCATTCCATGTCACCACATCACGATTCGATGGAAGTAACAAGGGAATTTCGTACGGTAACCAATAAGCTCACAGCCAAATAATACAGTACATACAATGCCTACTATAGGAACCCAGCACCGGAGAGTATTATTACGCAAGCCTTGCTGCGGCTCTCATCTCTTCTCCACGTCACGTTAGTTACACATTGTTTCTGTCGAAGAATAGTCCCTAGTCAAGCTCGTATAGGGTTTGCTTCTAGTCTAAGCAATTGGGGGCTAAATTTTGTTTCAAGAAACTGGAGGTACATTACAATCCCATGCTGGCCCACAAGCCCAGTTCAACCCCCAATACTGATTTCTGCTGCCCTACCGGTTACCATCCACTCGGGACGCGCCGGTGTGCTCCAAACTATCCTTGGACCAATCTATTCGTCTCCTTTACACGAGGTACCCTTGCCTGTTTGTCCACCTATCATATGGGGTTCTCCAGCTGGGAATTTTCCCACATGCCAATATTCTGTGCCTTCCTTGTCCTTCGGAACCACCGAGACTGAGCTGTGCTGTGCTGCCTATGCACTGCGGCTCTCAGCTAACTCGAAAGAAGCACAATGTAACGGCGGTTGAGCTCCACTGGAGGCACACCGGTGCAAGGCAGCAGTAGATCGCCTGTCTGGTCGCGAAAAACAACCCAAGCAATCATAGGCGTACTCCTAGGCTCTCTGGCGGAAAGGATGACTTGCCCGGCCAAAGCCGATGGAGTCTCTGCCAGATCTACTAGCCTGTAGTACTCGTTAGTTGTTGAAGGCAACCTCATAGTGACTTTCTATGGACAAAATAGGAAGTGTATGGTAGTATCCTGGTGTGAATCATCGTCATATCACCCACACAGCCTGCGGCAAAGTCGTGGCTGAGAAGAGCAAAAGTGCCTTTTTTTTCCAACCGGGTTACTCAATGTACCTTGTCTATGTACCTCATTTTGAATGGATTGAATTCCTTGGTGCTGCCCTGGCTGGTACTAAACTCTGACGCCTCCTTGCCTCCTTGCCTCCTTTTAACCCCTAGCATTTCCTGTGACGCTTTTTCTTTTCTTTTGATAAACTCTTCTATGCGAGGATATATATATCTACCCGGTCAGGTATTGTCAACTGGCACAGCTCAAACTCCTCCCTTACATGCCTTCATCTTTCATCCCTGGAAGCACTCACAAGATGGCGTCCGACAGCACCAGCCCGTCTAACCCTCCTTCATCATTCTTTGAAAAGCTGGGGGCATTTCTTGGCTTGTTCAGCAAGCCCCAGCCCCCTCAGCCCGACTACCCTCATGCCCCTGGGAACAGCGCCCGGGAAGAGCAGACAGACATAACTGAAGACATCCAGAAGCTTGGATTCAAGGATGTTGAAACTTTGCTTCTCTATCTTAACTCCTCAGTCAAGGGTGTCAACGATGACAAGCAACTGCTCCTAGAGCGATTAATCCAGTTGCTGTCCAAGCTGCCACCGACCTCTACCAACGGAAAGAAGGTGACAGACGGGCTTATCACAGGACTCTGGGAAAGCTTGGATCATCCACCCGTGTCGAGCCTCGGGGAGAAATACCGGTATGTACCTTATTGTTCGGGCTAATCAACCGTATCATTGGGCTGTCCTCCGACTGACTTGCCTGTCTACTGCCAGCTTCCGTGAGGCAGATGGCTCAAACAACAATATCCACAACCCAACGCTGGGAACTGCAGGTAGTCACTATGCAAGATCTGCCAAGCCCATGGTCTACCAAAATCCCAACCCACCGGCGCCCGAAACCATCTTCGATACTTTGATGGCGAGGGATCCAACCAACTTCAGGCCACACCCGAATCAGATCTCTAGCGTGCTATTTTACTTTGCAACAATCATCACTCACGACATTTTTCAAACTGTAAGATATTCTGCCCGAGTCAAAATTCTTTGATATACTTGCTGACTTTTGCTCCTATTCTAGTCATCTCGAGATCCTTCCATAAACTTGACCTCATCTTACCTGGATCTCTCTCCGCTCTATGGCAGGAATCTCGAGGAGCAACTGTCTGTGAGGACCATGAAGGATGGATTACTGAAGTCTGACACCTTTTGTTCCAAGCGAGTTCACGGGTTTCCTCCTGGTGTTGGTGTCCTTTTGATCATGTTCAATCGGTTCCACAACTACGTCGCCACTTCACTCGCCAAGTAAGCAAGCTCTTCAGTGATCTTCTTCTACTATTTGATAGGCAACGGCCATTTCTGACACCTTTCTCTACATAGAATCAACGAAGGCAGCCGCTTCAAGAAGCCCGCGGGAGACGACACTGCCGCATGGGAAAAATACGACAATGACCTGTTCCAGACAGGGCGGCTCATCACCTGCGGTCTGTACGTCAACATCATTCTGGTTGACTACGTCCGCACGATTCTCAACCTGAACCGGGTGGACAGCAGCTGGATCCTAGACCCGCGTACCGAGGAGGGCAAGAGTCTGCTGAGCAAACCAACTCCTGAGGCGGTAGGAAACCAGGTCTCAGTGGAGTTTAACCTCATCTACCGGTGGCACTGCGGCATGTCACAGCGCGACGACGAGTGGACCACTGATATGTTGACCGAGGCGCTCGGCGGCAAGGACCCGGCCACTGCTACTTTACCCGAGTTCTTTGGAGCGCTCGGCAGGTTTGAGGCTTCCTTTCCAGACGAGCCGGAGAAGCGCACGCTGGCTGGTCTCAAACGACAGGAGGACGGTACCTTTGAGGACGAGGGCCTGATCAAGATCATGCAAGAGTCCATCGAGGAGGTTGCCGGCGCCTTTGGGCCAAACAATACCCCGGCCTGCATGCGTGCCATTGAGATTCTCGGCATGAACCAGGCCCGTGCCTGGAACGTTGCCACGCTAAACGAGTTCCGGGAGTTCATCGGACTCAAGCGCTACGACACATTTGAAGACATCAACCCGGACCCCAAGATCGCCAACCTGCTGGCCGAGATCTACGGTTCTCCCGACGCTGTTGAGCTATACCCCGGCATCAACGCCGAAGCACCAAAGCCCGTCATAGTACCTGGGAGTGGCTTATGCCCTCCATCGACGACGGGCAGGGCAATCCTGTCCGATGCGGTGACCTTGGTTCGCGGAGATCGCTTCTTCACGGTCGACTACACCCCCAGAAACCTCACCAACTTTGGCTATCAAGAGGCTGCCACCGACAAGACCGTCGACAATGGCAACGTCATCTACAAGCTCTTCCTCCGCGCCTTTCCTAATCATTACACTCTGAACAGCATCTACGCCCACTTCCCCTTTGTGATACCCTCCGAAAACAAGAAGATCATGGAGAGTCTGGGTCTAGCCAACAAGTACTCGTGGCAGCCACCGCAGCGCAAGCCAGCGACGCAGATGATCCGCTCACACGCTGCCGCCGTCAAGATCCTCAACAACCAAAAGGACTTCAAGGTCGTCTGGGGTGAGAGCATAGGATTCTTGACCAGGTTCCCAACCGGAGAGAACCCGGGGCTGGGCTTTGCGCTTGCCGGCGACGCGCCTGCCAACCAGCAGAGCAGGGACCAGTTCATGAAGTGCATCTTCTCGCCCAAGGCGTGGGAAGACGAGGTGAAGCAGTTCTGCGAAGCCACGACGTGGCATCTCCTCCGGCGCTACTCGGCCAAGGTGCAAGACAAGGGGCCGCATCTCAAGGTGCACACGCACGAGATTGACGTGATTCGAGACGTCATCAGCCTCGCAAACGCCCGCTTCTTTGCCGCCGTGTACTCGCTCCCTCTCAAGATGGAGGGCACAGAGGGCGGAATTTACAGCGACCACGACATGTACCGCGCGCTGATGTTGATATTCTCGGCCATCTTTTGGGACAACGACGTGAGCAAGTCGTTCAAGCTCCGTCAGGACGCCCGTGCCGCATCGCAGAAGCTCGGTGGTCTCGTTGAGAAGCACATCGAGGAGATGGGCTCGCTGTTTCACCATTTCAAGCACTCTCATGCAGCTGTCAACGGAAAGGCGAACGGCCATACAAACGGAAAGGTAAATGGCAACACCAACGGAAAGGCAAATGGATATACCAACGAAAGCGCCAACGGCAACGGTATGCATCTGAACGGCGGTACAGTGCCGCCCACGCCGATGTTGAAGAGCTATGGTGACCTCATGCTTCGCCGGATGATAGAGGCGTACGGAGAGGGAAAATCGGTCAAGGAGGCCATCTATGGTCAGATCATGCCCTCCATCGCTGCCGGCACTGCCAACCAAACACAAATCATGGCGCAGTGTCTGGACTACTACATGTCTGATGACGGCGCCGAGCACCTTCCCGAGATGAAGCGTCTCGCCAACCTGGAGACCCCTGAAGCATTCAACACTTTGATGAAGTAGTAAGTTGCGCCCTTAAGATCAACCCCCTGGACACTGCCAGAACTGACCTCCCTATCATTGCAGTCTCTTCGAAGGCGCCCGCATCCGCAACACAACGGCTGTGCCCCGGCTCGTAGCCGCAGACCAAACAGTCCAAGACAGCATCCCCTGCCTGCCAAACCCCATGGACCCGACCTTCCTCCGCCCTATCCCGAACCCCCAACAGGCAGAGACCACGAGGACGGTCAAGCTACTCAAGGGCTCGATCGTGCTGGTGGACCTGACCGTGGCCGCGCACGACGCTACCGCCTTCCCGGACCCGGAAAGGGTCAGGCTCGACCGCGACCTGGACTCGTACACGTTTTTCGGCCTGGGCCCGCACAGGTGCGCCGGCGAGAACGTCGTGCGCATCACCATGACCGCCGTCTTCAAGGTGCTGCTGCAGCTCGACGGGCTGCGGAGGGCCGAGGGCGGTAGGGGTGTGTTCAAGTCGCTTCCTGCGAGCCAGTGGAACGGCCAAGTCGGCAGGGTAGGTGGGGAGAAGCCGCAGTGGTCGGGACTCAGGACCTACGTCAACGCCGACGAGAGCGCCTTTTCGCAGACGCCGATGAGTATGAAGATAAGATGGGATGATTGAAGAAGTTTGTTTTGTAGGACCACAAAAGACGTGATGGGTGTCGATGAACTTTCTAACTTATTTCCGTCCTGCAGTGTTTATTAGGCACTATTGGATACCTGGTCCCTCTGAGAATTTTGAATATTCCCTTGTACATTGATATCACGGTTAGTTTTGTTCGGAATACCAAAGCTTAGACTTTCTTTCAACCGTCTTAAGAGATCCAAATGCGTAATTCATACTGGCCTTGAAAAAATATTTGATTGCGGCCTGACACCAAAAGTACCTTACCTATAGGAATCAGAACTAATAAGATCTTGTCATGCTTTGTGGATTCCGGTCACCTCTTATCCAAAGGTTGGTTGCATTAGACTGCCGTTCCCATGGTTCCATAAAGTTTGAAGGTGGGATATCCGAGCTTCCGGTGGCACAGGCTGAAGGATACAGTCATCCCGGTGAAGGGCCTGCTCACCGGCTCACCGTACGGGTTCTTAAGTGCCAAAAACAGGCATATCAGGTAGAAACGAACGGCGTGGGGGTTTAGATCCAGACCAGTCCATGGTGAGCTGTGCCACAAGAGAGCACGAATAGTCTGGTATGTGTTATGCCCATATTTGGACTGGGGCTTTTTTAATAGTGCAACTAACAAAGGCAATGAGAAAGAGCTGGTATGTGGACGAGCTATAACAAGCCGACCTTGCCCAAGAATCCGGGCGGTTCCTAGCTATTCAGGTATCTGCTACACACCAGTTGTCAGCTCTGGCCTAGGTCGACTCCATTCATTGCAGTCAAGATGAAGTGTTTTTCCCCCTTTCTATTTGTCCTCGCCTCCACGGCCGTGGCCTCTCTCCTGAGAAAGCGCCAAGCCCAGCCCGTGCAACGCTTCGACATTACCGGCTTTACTGCCAACTGTCAAGCCAGCGGAGGCTGCAGGTAGTTTCCTATTCCAACGTCACTATGCATAGATCTCTACTCTAGTAACTGTGGGGAGGCTCAAGCTGATGACGATAAGCCCGACGGTATAGCTGGAGCTTCAATGTCGTCCAGTTCCCCAACACGGCCACAATAACCTGCACCGGCAGCGTACCCGCCGGCACCACATTCCCGGCAACCACCTCACCATTCTCATGTAGCAATCCGGCGGTGCTCTTTCAGTTCCAGAGCATCCCGGCGCTCAGCAGCTACCGCCTCGTTATGACTGACGTCTATGTGGTTGGGTGTTCGAGGGGTGGTTCGCGGCTGCTGCCGGCTGCCGAGTTTCCTGTAGTGGCGGATGGCACTGGCACGCATCAGACCTACGTCGGTTCGACTTCGTTCAGCATTGCGGCCACTGAGGCATGTAGTCGCATGTAGGAGATGGGAGTAAGACCCGGGCAGGTACAAACATCGAAGCTTTAGTCAATTTGTCCTTGGCTTTAAAGTTTCTCTCTTATTCATACATTTTGGTTGTAGCTTCTGAACTGGTATGTGGCTCTGAGAACAGTCTACCAAGGATCATCGCGTCTCATTGACCTTGATCAGAAGGATTGTGCCCTGCTGCTACTCCTCCTTTCTTTATGTTGTGCCTGCGCCCATCCCGCACGCAAAGGGGCAGAAAGAGCTGCTCCAAGAGCTGTTTGATATGAAGAATACTCCCACAAGTTTATTGCAGAAAGCTCCACATTTATGAAAAGTCATTGGTAGAATGGTTTACTTCAATCTGGATCTAGCCTTATGGATAACACCTTAGTAGGTAGTTAAAGCGATATGGGGCTGAGTCTGTCATATATGGGTTCTGTTCCAACAGTTCTTACCATGTAGGTTTTCCAGGTTGAGGAACACAGTATCTCATGAATTTCCATTGCAAGGACAATTCAAAGCAACACGCTTGTACAGAAACCTATGATCGCTACTTGATAGTAAAAGTTAGACAAGCTTTGTACCTGGGTCATGAGAAGAAGCTCACCTGGTGTCATAAGTCTTATACTCTTTGGCGCTTAAATTTGAGGCATTTACAAAACAGCTATGCCATCGAAGTTTGAGCTCAGGATAAAGGCATATCCCTTGGCTCGCTTTAGTTTGAACGTCTTCTGGTTACACGACGTGCCATCGGGCCTCCATCGGGGATAAAAGTTGAGATCAGTGTTTCCACATCTTCCTTGGGCGGGATCGTCGAAGGCTTGTTGGAGTTGGCCCTGTCCGCCCGGGCTCGAAGCAGCAGAGACTTAATCATGATCGGCCGACCAAGCTCGGCCAAGTTGGTCATGGGCCTCTTCTTAGGAGCCTCGCTCTCGGGAGCCTTCTGGCTTGGAGGCGGTCCAAAGGGAGCACGGTTTGTCGGCTCGCCAAAGTCGGTGACGGCCTCGCCGCGCATCAGCTGGTTGATGTGCCACATGGGCACGCCGGCGGCGGCCCAGAGGTCCACCATGGCGCAGATCGAGACCTTCTTGCCAATGATGCCGTCCTCGGTGCGACGCTCAACGATGAGATCGTATTTGCCAGTCGGCATCGTCTTGGCCGCCGGGTCTCGGACGGTCCGCTCTACCGAGATGAAGTAGCCCTTGTAGTCGACATGTCCATACGTGATGCGCTGGTTGTCCTGCTGGAAGCGGCGCTCAAAGTCCTGCTGGTCTGGGGTCCGCAGATTTTCGCGGTAGGTAATCTGTCGCTCGTGCTCCGGGACGAGGAACATGCTCCAGTCGCCTACACGGTCGCGACCGTCGGAGGTCCTGCCGTAGAAAGGGAACTCGTCCATTTTGGTGGAGGGGGGTGATGGCTTTGTGGGTGAAGACTTGATGGCCAAGGGGGAATGTTGACTGCCCGGTGTATGTTAGAGTATTATGAGGAATGCTTGGTTTTGATATTGTGATTGAGCGACTGCGTCAATTCTGAGACAATGATATGTGGACTTTCCGCGGGAGGGAAATGTGAGGTGGATGTGAAGAAGCGTAGTGGCTAACAAGTCAAGTCGGGTTCATTCCAAGTGTGAGAGGTGGGAATGGGGTCACGAATCCTTCCAAATCTGTTTGTTCACCTTACTCAAGGTAAGATGGTACCACTTAGCTGTCTGGTGAGGTGAGGGAGGTGGACAACGGGCACCTATGCTGCAGGGGACTTCCTCCACTACAGTCTGCGTCCGTTTGCGTTTGTTTTCGTTCCTGCCCGGGGTGAAAGCCTGGGGCAGCTTTTACCTAAGGTAAAGTGCCTAGGTAGGTAAGTAAGGTAGGTAGGTAGGTACCTGCCTCACTTCCTCTATCTAGATACATGGGTAGCTAGCTAGGTAACCGGTACGCACCTACTTGCGTGCAAAGATATAATCAACAGATTGAACTAGACAATGGGCTCCAGACTACCCAAGGTATCCACCTTGGTAATAGTTGATATGATCGCTCTATAATCTACGAGGGCCGGTTTCTAAGGTAGTTATAAGATTCTCTCAAATCATTTCCAGACTGGTAGCAGTTTATTTCGAGACATCCGTACGTAGTTGTTCAAGTGTCTGGGACAGCAGCTGACACTTGGTGGGGTGTCGGTTGGTTTCCATGGCCAAAGAATTAATAAAGAAATAATTCTCTCAGCAGCTTAGTCTTAATGTTCACTGTCGAGAGATCAATCATCCAACAGCTCGAATGACCTCAGGTTTCCCCAAAATGGCACTCGATATCAGCTATGGAAGCGTAGACTTGTATGGCCCACACCAATAGCATTAACTACGCTGCATATCATGCGAAGCTGCCACGTCTAAGCCATATGGGTTTTTTTTCTATAGCTAGATATGAAAATATTTGTTGTATTTGACAGAAGCGCACACCGATTGTTCCAATGTACTTCATTAGTACAAACTACCCTAGACTCGACTGACTGCCCTGATCAAGCTCCAAGCCTGTGAACCCAAGGCAGAGCAGTGAAAGGAGCCTACCGTCTGTTTCCCCCAGCCCCAGTATTGATATTCTTTTTGCTCTTGTATACTGGTACCAACACCTGGAATATGAGAGGATAACAAACATATGACGAGTTTGTGGGCCTAGTTTCAAGCTTGGGCACCTTGGCCAGCTCTTCGTGCTGGTGGTGGTGGTTCAGGAATGTAATCGGCAGAGATTAACATGCCCTCGATTGGTTCGGTTGACACATTGGGATGAAATACGTTGTCATGAGCCGTCTTGCTGGAAGAGCACCCCGTTGTATTCTTGTGTGTGTTTAAGAGGGGGATGGATATAAAGGTATAATTCAAAGAATAGAAAGGCATGACTTGTGAAACGAAGGATATTGAATGGTAGTCAGGGAATCCAAAACTGTGCAACATCATGTCCTTATATACTCGCAAAGAGAGTTATTGATGAGACGTGCAGGCCTACACGAAGGTGCTATCCATTACAACCGAAAGTCACTGACCTACCTCTTGCTTGTAAAGAATTGCTCTCCTTGGCTCAAAACAGTATCTAGGGTTGCGATATGAAGGTAAAGACCCCCTTTGGCAGTTAGCAGATGCAAGCCAACCTATTTGTTGCAACGGCGGCTAGTGAATACGCCTCGACTAAATGGGCCAACGTCAAATACGACCGGCTTTTGCGATACAGGTTGTTGGAGCAGCTATTACAAACAGAGCGACTGTTTTTAAGCGCCGGGGTACATTTGATTGGCCAGCCAAGCCACCATTGACTGCCAACGGGACTTAACATGCCATTTATGGGCTGTGTTGGCCGGTTTATGTAACATGCGGGGCAAGTGAATATAGCGATCAATCCCGACCGCGATCAGGTGTGGTAGCAGCTGTGCTACGAGGATGCCTAATGCTGAAACCAAGGCTGATCGTTGGTGCTGTGGCCAAAGGCCGCTGATTGAAGAATGCTTGCAACGAAATTCAGTAGCCAAGACAAGGCAGTATTACACGCGAAAAAAGGGGCAACAGGTGCAATACCTTTTGACTCACCCTCGTTGACAACCCGTTCTCCTCGTCCGTTTGGCACCCTCCTCATATAAGCCTGACAAAAGCCACCACACTACCCACACCGTACCCGACGCGGCGGACCCCTCTGCCCGGGAAATCGATATGTTTGGGTTTAAAAGGTGGCAGTTCTGGAAGAAGATGATAGGCCAACTCCGGGCCCAAGTTGATGAACTAGATTTTTGGCGACGTTCCTGCAGAGACCTGGCTTGGTGAGATGTTGGTTCGTATGAACGAGGTCGAGACCAAGGCGAGACTCATTGACAAGTGGGCGATTATTCCTCCTTTTATAGAAAATGATGACGTGGAGTCCGAGGAGGGCAAACGAGGAGATCAACAGATTGATACTGAATCGAGCAAAGAGAAGGCAGAGATTCAAAGCCGGGGCCAAAAGGATGATAGCGAAAGTGAGGACCTCAAGGTGGATTGAAGTACTTCCAGAAGTCCGACATTGGTGGGGAGGATCAAGGCCAAGATTTTAAAGTATCTTGGGTAAAAGGATGCTGTATAGTAATACTGTATTTTGATTTTTCGTAAATGATTCCTGTTGTCGTCGTTATGGGCGTTGGTCGAGTGTACAGATAATACCGTGTACCTTGAGGATCGTTATCTGCAGGTGTTTCTCGAGATAAAAAGACCAGCCCGTAAACTCAAGAACCCTTCATGTTTGCCTCCTTGTCGAGAAAACCGAATGTTAATCCGTTCGCTTGGCGATGCCAGTGAAGACGTCGCACCGACTTTTTGTAAGCGCGAAAGAGCGGGGTCGCAGATCTCCAATGTAGCCACCTCCAGGTAAGACAAATCCGAGGCATCCATCACGCCCTTTTGACGCCCTTGTCTAAAACGACATCGACATGTCTAAAACTAGTCGACGGGATCCGAAAAGATATATTAGCCACAAGCCGCCCTGACATGCTGGTCAAAACATCTCATTCAGGATAGCTCCGACCATTAGGTTGGGCAGCAGCGCGAATGGAAAACCGCAATTCGACAGACTCTCTTTCACTCGAGCCGGAACTGGAACGCCTCCGAGAATTGAACAAAGAGCTGGAAAGACTCCGGCTAGCCTTGATATTCCCCCAAGACGCGAATGCGGAGGCCGCCAAAGCTGAATCGGCAGTCTCATCCACCGCCACGCCCATGGGTACCGCCCATGAAAATGAGCCCACATTCCACATGTTCGCCAGGCTCCCGGCAGAGCTGCGGGTAAAAATCTGGCAACAATCGCTCGAGCCGCGCGTCGTGGAGCTGCACACGCGCCGCGGGCACTACGCCGACGACTTCCGGCACGGCGGCCACCTAAAGTGGCACTCGCAGTGCACCAACCCGGCAGCGCTGTCCGTGTGCGTCGAGTCGCGCGAGGTCGCCATGGAACGCTATACGGTCGCGCTGCCGCTGGCCGTGCCGCCGCGCAGGCACGAGACGCCCCAGGACAGTTTCCGCATCCCTCAGGCCTGGATCCCGGGGGACTCGGTTGACAGCCACCGTCACGTGCTATACCTGGATCCAACGCGCGACACGGTCGCGCTGCTCGGCGGTCTGGATCTCAAACTCCTGAAGGAGCTTCTCGATTGCATCAGGCATGAGGATCCGAGGGGGCTCAAGCGGCTCGGGATGAGCGCGTCCTGTTTCGTTCACCGAGGCGGCGTGTCCTGCCTCGCCATGTATGCGGTGAATGTTTTCCGCCATCTCCACGAGCTGGTGTTGTTTATGTATTCGGAAAACACTCCACCTGAGGATTGGCCTGGAGGGCGTTGTAGCTTGGAGGATTGTTCCGATAAGGACTTCTTTCGTGCGTGGGAAATGGGGGCCGGGAATCAGCTGAAGGGGGCCGACAACAGGTTAGTAAGCTTACAGCTGTCATTTGCACATGTTAGCTATACCTACACGTCACAAGAGACGTATTACTAACGATCCCTTACGTGCAGATGGGTGGCTGTTGGCTCCAAGGGTAGGGAAATTCGCATCATGGATCTCATGTTCCTCCTCTAACCACAAAAACGACGAGTTGGCTGTCTCACGAAAAGAGTCTTCCGCAGTAATGGGTATTGATGTATATGGTCTAATATTCCGATGGCCGCCCTATTTGTACACGTTATACAGTTGTTGCTGCGACAGGTTGCAGCCTAACTTCACTTAATCTTCTTGAGAACCCTCTCCCTGCATACTCGGCGGGCCACCTCGGCACCATGTTGTAGAGAAATGGCGCCTATTATCGCGTATATGCTATTTTTCATGATTGTTTGCAGACCCGAGGAGCTCAAGTCAGAAACCTGTTGTCAATCATGATTAGCATTTGGTGCTGTCACTTCCCCAGAGACATTGGCGTCTATCTTGCGACGTTGTCTTACCTTCTTTGGCTGCCACCTTACTACCTCATGAAGGCCATATTCCATACCCAGCCGCTGAAGCTTGACCTTGTCTACGATATCTCGAAAGCTGATGTATGCCAGGTTACCAACTCGGGCAAGGGCTGGGTGCTCAAAGGGCTGACGGGTCTCGACGGCATTTTCCGTGCCTGGTTCAGCTCTTTGAACTGGAGGGCTTGCAAGAATAGTCTGTGTTATCTCGAACCTGAGAATTTGCTTTCCTGTACAACGTTGATAATCCCAATTGTTAGCATCGGTCACCGAAACGCCTAGATGTGCAGCTACTTAGCGCGTACCATAGAATGCAAGTCTTGCGTTGAATCCTCTCCTTCCTTGATCGAAGCTCTTGTGTGTAACAGACAACCACTTTGCTTCATCGCCAAGCATCAGCGCGCCATCTCTTCCTAGGAATTTGTTGTAGAACTGATCAAGCTTCTCCTGAGACTCGTTGACCTTCCAAACTTGACGGTTGGAAGGGTTCCTCATCTCTCCTATTGGGATCGTGGACTGCATCCTCGGCGGAGTCCTGGCCCATCTCGGGAGGTTGGAATCGACGGGCTGCTCATCGGCGACTTCAGCGGCTACGGTGACCTGTCGAGCCAGCGACTGGGAGAAGGACCGGGACAACGCAGGTGCGCTGCATTGTCGGAGCACTCGAGTCGAGGTCGAGAGTCCACACCTGGCTGAGTTGAAGGCCATTGTTGAAGGTTGATTAAGGCAAAGGCCGGCGGATGATCTTGGTGCCGGGCGACGCTGTCACGGAAGCGTTTGAACAAGTAAGTACCTACAGTTCCAAACTTTTTTTTCGCGCTGGCTTCAGCAAAGCAGCCAACGACAGTCAGGCATTGTATCGCCAAGTCACGTGTTGATACAGTACCAAAGCTCTGACTGGCCAATCAGGCGGTCTGCAGCTACCCCGCGCCCCACTCGCATAATGCAAGGATGTTGCTGCACGCGTCTGACTTGCAGTCGTCGCGGTGTTTGTTGAGGACCGAACTTCTTTCTACAGCTGCAGCTTACCTGAGTTTACTTCTAATACAAACCTACCGACTAACTCTGCATGTGCATCAAATGCTAGAGTTTGCATATAAATCAACACCGTCACACATAAATGGACTTAATTTCATGTTCCTTGTTTGGAGCTCAGTGATCATGTCGGTTCTCTGTTAAAGACCTACCTAGATCCATCTTGGGTACTTTCTTGGTCAATATCTGCCTCAACCTTGCTACATGACGCTGCTAATGACAACAACTATGGCTACCGTGGCTGCAACGCCAGCCAAGACGGCTGGGACTGGCTCCGAGTCTCACCAGAGCAGTGCGAAGCTGCTTGAAAGTCTCTCTACAGTACTTCCAGAAGGTCACACATTTCGAGCTTATCACCTATCGACACCACCGACCCGAACCGATGCCCTCTTTGCTCCACCCCCAGATGCTCGACCAGATAGGACGTATTGCGAAAATCATTTCCTCGCCATCTCCATCCTTGCTCCATCCATTTCGTCAAGTAAAGATTTTTCCAACCCTACCGACAAGGAGGCACCAACAGACAGAGAAGTACTGGTCCTGGCGCTGGAGATCCTCATCTACACTACTGCATACACAAGTACTTTCTTTGTGTCCAAGGCCGACTCGACCGGGTACTTACATCTCTTGAACCTTCCCAAGGGAACCCCATCCCCAATCCGGGAGGTCAGTTCGGCCTTCATTACATACCTGGTGCGCCAGCGCAGGCGAAAAGGTATACAGTCCATTGTGAGCTTATTCGCGCGCGCACAAGGTCAATATCTCTTCCCAGGCAGTGTTGAGTATAAAGGAAAACATGTCTTGACCGATCGAGGTCTCGTAAAATGGTGGTGCAAGGTGCTCACGCCACTCCTGGATGCCAATAACACTATGTTGGATTCTTGGAAGGCTGTCAAGGGCTACCTCCTCGTGCCGGGCCTGGACCAATACGAAACGCGGGCATTCATCCCCAAAACAGCATCTGGCAATACAGTAAACCCGAACTGGGTGCTGGGACACCCACTGGAAAAGATTTCACACTACACTTCCGAGTACGACTGGGTTCCACCGCGATGCCTCATAGCACATTACCCCGACGACCCAAAATCTCGTTTCCGCGATGAGCTGGATCTCGAGGCGGACGACGGCAAGGGTCGCAACGGCCAGTGGAAGAGCGTACACAGCCTGGATCAATTCTGGGAGCTGATGGCGTTCCGACAAGAGTGCTCTATGGGCGCACTCACGGGATTCATCTGGTTGGTCATGGATCCGCATGAACCAAACCAACGTCAAATAGTCTCGGCACCTTCCTCTCAACAAGAAAGCACTGCCATGATCACACCGGCCGCATCTTTTGATGCTTCGTCATTGCCAGCACCGCCTTCCACACCGTTGCGTAAAACGAACAATCAGACCTTAGCACTCAGAACGCCTCAGAAGAGCCCTCAAAAGCATTTTGGGACTTCCAAGGCACAGGGTATATCCTCGGCGACAAAGGAAAAAGCCAAGAAGAAGAATAAGAAAAAGAAACTGACGGGGCCCATCATCGCACGTGAACCGCGCATCAAAACTGCTCAGCGTAACTATCTCGTGGACCGCCCCATCACGACCCCTTATTACTACTGGCCGCCTGAAGGCAGAGGACGTCGTCTTGTCAGGGAGGACGGCTACAAGAGCTCGCTTGAGCTTCTACTCCGCCTAGATTTTGCCAATATGGAGCTCGCTACGGGGAGCACCAGGCGGTGGATTAATGAGGTTGGTCTTGGGATGGCTTGGGGTCTTGACGTGGTGGGCACACGGCCTTTGCCATTGTCATCCTCGAACTCAACGAGTCAACCTGCTGTCACCAACATCTCGGGTCTGATTAAGAGGAAGAGACCGGCGGCGGATACAGCTGGCAACGGCACAGAGCAAGGTCCCAAGGTCAATATTCTTGGGGCTGGCTTGGTCAGAAAAAAGAACAAGGATAATGAATCACCTCCAACGGGTTTTCTAGACATGACCGCCAGTCAGCCTGAGATCAATGTGCTTGGAGCAGGCCTCATCCGGAGAAAGCCAAAACCAGCATAGCCCTCACGCTGCTAAGTTGCGACTTGGCTCTGTTAGCACCGAGTATTGAGCATCTTCGGCGGGCATATGAGCCTGGTTAGTCTACTTGTGTGGATACTCCTCAAAAAAGACCGTGGTGTTCCTTTCGTGGATTTTGTGATGAACCGTGCCTCTATATTGGTATTTTTGGTCCAGCAGCTATCAAGTCACAAAATTACATGTCGTATTACGAGAGTTGACGCCTTGTACAAAACACAGTTGATGAGTGGAGCTCAAGTTACCAGGTAGCTTGCTAGGTATGTACTACTTAGGTAGGTTTGTGCCCCACAAGAAACTAATTATCAATACTTTACATACGACGGATTTTCAGAGCCTCACGTGACCTCCCTTATTCCTACCACACTACCAACGAAGCGCTCAGCGAACCAGAGGACCACAAAAACACTGAGCAAAAAGCCAATGCCGATTGGCCTGCGTTTGCTCTGCGTGTGCCCGGAATCGAACCGGGAGCCCATCGAGTAGTTATCCTTAGGATGGCAACGATGGATTTTACCATTAAACCACACACGCTTGGGGGAAGGAGTTTTTCGTGACTCCGATGTGGGCCTGGCTACGATTCGGGGGTTAACATTACGGAAGCGATCTCGTGGCTGATTGACCCGCTCCGGAGGACCACCGTGGTGGAGTTTGAGCGTGGGGACGAAAGCTTCGTGTATGGTCCATGTACACTAGGTGGACATATGAAGTAGTTCTAGGACGCGCCCAACTACACACTCCAGTACCGGAAACGTGCAGAGCAAGATTGCATGACTTTGGTAAATCACAGCGTGACGGACATCAGAGCGATAGAGAAAGCGGCTCGTTGTTCGAGGTCCCTCCATGGTGTTCGTTCCGGGCCCAATTGCCTGCGTTATTCCCTGCTTTGGCTATGGCAACCAACCTGGACTGAAAAGAGACTATCGAAATGTTTGACGTTCAGCATCAACAAATAATCGAAAGGTGGTACTAGACATCACATCGTGGCGCATCGTCGGATACACTCTATGTAGATTGGCGATGAACTGCCGGCAGTAGAAGTTCCCAAGGGTCCGGTTGGGGATTGTTCCATCGTGATCATCCCGTAAACGAACATGTCAAACTTTGCACTAGCTTCGGGGAGAGTGGCTGTCTGCATCATTCTCTTTTCGTCAAAACGCATCAAATATTCGGCTTTTATTATATGCCTCTCGATACTAGTTGATATGCCTAGCTGACAGCAGAGTCCCCAACCATGTGTTGTGTATTCTTGATACCTCAAAACCACCCTCAAACACCCAAAAAGTGATCATCCAGCTTCATCTTCTTATTTAGGATCATAGGCCGAGACCTCAATCTCGACATGCATCTCGGGGAACGCCAATTTCGTGACCCCAACCACCGTCAGAAGCGGCCTGTGGTTCGGGAAGCGGTTCTTTATGACGGCCGCGGTCTGCCCAAACACCTCCTCCGTCATGTCAATCGTCAAGTACATGTTGACCTTGTAAACCTGCTCGAGTCCCTTGCCGCCGGCGTCTTTGAGGGCCACCTCGAGGTTCGTGAAGGCCTGGTCAAGCTCCTCCTCGTACTTTTCACTGATCTTGCCCGTCTGGGTGTCCCAACCACCTAAGATTGGAAGAGATGTCAGTTTACTGCAAGTGCTTTTAATTATGGGGATGGGTAGGGGGGGGGGGGGTCAGAATACAACTGCGACGTTGCTTCTTACCCTGTCCAGATGTCTTGATCTCGTTACCGAGACGAACCGACTGCGAGTAGTTCGCGTCATCGCTGAGCTTTTGGCCGAAACCAGAGTAGGTGAAGAACTTGGGAGAAGCCATGACTGATATGGGAATTGAGAGTTCTGCGCTGAGTTAAGCTTGTATGAGCAGCGGTCTGATCTGCTTTATATCTAGTTAATGTGGTTAACTTCTTCTTGCATTTCTTGCATTTACTGCAATCATGAGGTTTAAATCGCTTGCTACTTGATATATATACACATGTTGCTTCTCCGGACATCTCGCATCATAAGCTTACCCAAGGTACTTGGCATGCGGGGACCGTAAGCAGTGGTATCCTGCAGACATTATTAATAAGGCTTCTTTACCCTTCTACCTGCTTCGCAATCCTCTAGAATTCCGTATTGGTTCTTGGAAAAGGAAAAAAGGTGGTCGATCCGAAATGTTTGATAATAAAGCATAGTGTAAAAATGAAGCTGATTTCGGCCGATGTCTCGCTTCATTTCGGTGTCCAATGTAACCAGCTAATCCGCCGTGCAAGTTGTGCACGAAGCCACCAAGGGTAGGCAGCGAAAATAAATTGAAGCGGCGTCGATACCTCTCTACTGCTAAAAAGATTCTTTAGGGTTCGAAGAAGGGTCAAAAGAAAGGGCCTATTCTCGCAGCCAAGCAGGTCAGTTTCTGGAGACCAAAGGGATATCAACCTATCCCCTAGGGTCTACGGCAGTAGAACCCAGTCTATGCAGACTATATGTTAGCCAGGTATGTATCTGATCAACACAAAAATGAAAACACTTTCAACAAACCAATCACGACTCGGGTCGGTTTCTGGTATAAATTCCCAGTGCAGCCTCTTCCATGTGTTGCAAACATGGCCGCATTGGGCGGTTATGCAACGGCTGTTGTGAATCTGTTGATAAGATCATACACAAAGTGAACATTTTTATATTTATGCATTTATTCAGGCGAGACTCGCAGCATGGCGCGGATTTGTCAAGAAGCTTTTTAGCGCCGAAAAGGAAGATGGTGAACCGATCGTTGAGAATTGTTGCTTGGCGGAAGCCTGCCATTCTGAGATGGCAATCCCCGACATTAGTGGCAGTGACCGATTAGATCGCCGCTGACTTTTACCGTGCAAGAAAAAAAAAATGAAAATGAAAAGGAAGAAAATACGACAAAAAAAGCAATGAGAATAGTATAGGCAGACATAAACTACGAAGCGTACGCATGCGGCATTGATTGATGCCGTCTCTCAACTGCCCATTTTTTCTATCACTTACAGAGGGGTTTAGCGGTTTAAAGACTCTTAGGCCTACCTTTGTAGAGTATGAGGGAAAGAAAAGTGGTCTTGCCAATCGAAATGCTCCTCGTATTTGATGGTAGCCTCCAAAATATCACGCACACAAGGCTCATCTCAGGGAACCAGCTTATGATGTTTCTCGTGGCTGGTCAAAGAGCTCAAAACGATAGTTGACATCCAGCAACAATCCACTGCGAATCTGGGACGCCAGGAGTACAGAGAAAACGAACCAAGCCAAGAGTACTTAGGACTGCGCAAATACACTTGCAGCACGGAAGTCTGTTCAAGTAAGATACAGTGCACATAATATTTCCAATCCTTGAGTCTTCAGCTGTGATTTATAAGGTATAGGCGGAAATATCAACAGCAGATATAAAGATCGAGAACCACAGCTGGATGAGAAGCATCGTGAGGCCTCACGTCTGTGGCTGAGTATTGATATGTCTTGGCGAGGAGACGGTGTCCTTGGCGGGAACAAGGCGGCAACCTTGGCTTCAATTTACAATCAGTTGTCAGCGGCGAGGTGCGAATGAGGTTCGTTTGCTTGAGAGCTGCGCCACTAAGTGCAAGTGTCGTTGTGCTCCCAGCTCTTAGATAACAAGGCCTGGAGACGACATCAATATGCAAGCACTATAAATATAGGGCTCGGCAATCATGGCACATGGACCGAGATGCGAGGGAAACAGACAGGATCGCTTCGCATCTGCAAGAGTTAAAAACGTTGGAGACAAAAGACTGCCGGGCTCGAAGCGAAGTACTTAGACGAGTGTTCGCTACCAGGCGAGAAGCCATCGTGTTGACGTACTCAAGGTTGCGATGCGATTATTGAAGCTGGGGTTGAAATATATTGCATTGCAGCCCTGTCACGGGAGTAATAGATTGCTCATTGGAGGCTCTTCTGTAATCGTCAGGGCATACCAAAATTTCCGCCAATTGATTCCGCCAAGAGTCTATTGTCATCTTGTTAGCGTCACACTGAACCAAACTGAACCAAAGAAAGAAAGAACAATAGCATGCAGCCACCCAGAAATCCCAGAGGGATGAAAGAATCTTGCTTAAGTGTTGGATATGAATAGAAAATGTCTGTCAAGTGAGCAAAAACCTCTCGATTGCCCAGAGATCCAAGCCACCGAGAACCGGAGCAGTGCTGGGTTATCCGGCTTGTGAAGGGATATCTTGCAGCCGTGATGCCACCCAAGACTTGCCTTTCTCGGGGGTCCAGGTACCGAAGTTTCCTCTTTCAACAGAGTCCAGATGCGACCTCATGCACCCCAGCACATGCACCCCGCAACAAAACGAACGGTATTGTTGACAGAATCGGAGAAATTTATAACTGTTGGCATATGGCATTGGCTGCATTGGCTGTATTGGTTTCTTTTTATTAACTTCACGTGTCGCACGCTGCCGAGCCGGAGCCGGGAGCGAGTTTCCATCCACCAGACAAATCAACCTCGTGAACCATGGTAAGCTCAAGTTCGTCTGGGCCCTGCGCAGATTTCTTTCTGGTCCTCCACCTGCGTGATAACCCCTTGCTTCGTGATATGGTTTCGGTAGACAGAACGGCTATCGTTATGGTGCCCTCAGCTGGTTCGGGCTTGTTGCCGCCGGCCAAGTCCTTGACTCGATAAAATAGCATGCCATCTGACAACCGTTGGTCATAACACACTAATGGAATCTCACAGAGCTTGGTACTACCAAGCCAATAGTTCAATGAAGTTTCAGCGAGTCTTCCGTGGTTCCGAAGTGGTAGTACTTGCGTACCTGAGGTGAAAAAAAGACTATAAAGCCAGTAGTTATGCCCCCGCTGTCACATCTCGAGAAAGAAGTCTTTCGGCCCAGCCTGTAGCTCCCAGGACAAATTCTTACTCACCTGCCTTGGCCCTTTAAGCCACGATTAAGGCTTTCACCTATTTCTCTCAAGATAATCCTCGAACCCGCTCGATACCGGGCTGGACAACAAAGCCATCATGAAGTCCGCAGCTTTCCTAGCCGCGCTCGGCTCAGCCGGGACCGTCCTGGCCCACGGCCACGTTGACTACATCATCGTCGAGGGTGTACAGTACCCAGGCTACGACGTAACCAAATACCCATGGCAGTCCCAACAGCCAACCGTCGTCGGCTGGTCCGCCACCAACACCGATAACGGGTTCGTCGAGCCCAACAACTTTGGCTCACCAGACATCATCTGCCACCGTGGCGCGCAGCCCGCCAAGGGCCACGCACGGGTCAAGGCAGGAGACAGAATCCTGCTCCAGTGGGACACATGGCCAGAGTCGCACCACGGTCCCGTCATTGACTACCTCGCGCGCTGCTCGGGCAACTGCGAGACGGTGGACAAGACCTCGCTCCGCTTCTTCAAGATCGGCGCTGGCACCTACATCTCCGGGTCGCCTCCGGGATACTGGGCGTCGGACGAGTTGATCAAGAATGGCTTCTCGTGGGTGGTTCAGATCCCCGCCAGCATCGCGCCGGGCAACTACGTCCTGCGCCATGAGATCATCGCCCTGCACGGCGCCCCTAACGCCAATGGCGCTCAGGCCTACCCTCAGTGCTTCAACTTGGAGATTACGGGATCCGGGTCGACGCAACCGGCGGGTGTCGCGGGCACGAGCCTGTACAGGGCCAACGACCCGGGCATCCTGTTCCAACTGTACCAGGCGCCAATCAGCTACCGGGTCCCGGGACCGCCAATGATGGCCGGAGTGCCCACCACCGTTTCCCAGTACAAGATGGTTGCGACAGCCACCAGCGCGCCGTTCACTCCGGGCGGCGGGAACCAGCCAAACCCTCCACCCTCGCAGCCTCCCCCGCCGCCCAACCCTGAACCGACAACCCCTAGCCCTGAGCCGACAACCCCTCCAGGCAACGGAGGCGGTAACTGTGCCAGCTTGTACGGCCAGTGTGGCGGCAATGGCTGGGGAGGAGCAACATGCTGTACCTCTGGAACCTGCAGGGCCACGAACGAGTGGTACTCGCAATGTCTTCCATGATTGGCTGCGCACTGGGCATATGAAGTTGTGAATACAAATGGAACTCGATTGAAGGGGTTTGGGGGCCTAATTTTATGTGGGGGGATTCAAGAGAACCGGGTAGTAATTTAATACTTCAGGTATTACCTACACAATCAAGGCAGCTTACCTCTTTTGAGTCGAATCCTCATCTTTACTGCCTGTTATTTCCATTTGGTTGCCAAGTCTTTAGGCCACAGGTGGTGGTTCCAGACTCAGAACATAAACTGGAATTTTGTTTTCCCCCCACAAGAACGCTGACCTCCGGGCTGTTGCCGTTTTCGTCCATGTAAGCATTGCTGCTGTAGGAGCGGGGGTGGCAACGGTTGCAAGCTGTGGAGGGTAGGATCTATATCCCTGTCGATTGAGTTTTCCTTGTCAAGAACTGTCAAGAAAGGCTTGAATTTGGCTTTTCCTTCCTTCCTAATGTTTGTTTACTGCGAATGGTAAATTCCGTCAGATCGTAGATATTCTCCCTGATTTTCCTCGAGAACAATACCTCTCTACTCTGCCGGGCTAGCGAATAAA
This sequence comes from Pyricularia sp. CBS 133598, assembly GCA_004337975.1. Classification (NCBI taxonomy): domain Eukaryota; kingdom Fungi; phylum Ascomycota; class Sordariomycetes; order Magnaporthales; family Pyriculariaceae; genus Pyricularia; species Pyricularia sp. CBS 133598. The sequence goes on from RRCJ01000002.1 coordinate 3,969,766, forward strand.
ATAAGCTACAAGCTTGATTCCAATTCCATTCGCCTTACAATATTGAGATATATGGTTGAACCGACTGACCTCAGAAAAGGAAAGTACTGTGCAGCGTCTAATTTCGATTAAGACTTTTCTAAATTTGCTTTTGTTCCCCTCACATTGTCATTCTTCTTCGGCCCCAGAACCACTTCAGATAACATGCATCCAATGAGACAAATCAACTCCCCACAAGAACAGTTCAGCTAAGCAGGGGCTATTTCTTGGCGTCAGCTTCGACGTTGTCACGGAATCTCCCGCCAGGGACAAAGCAAGATAGCCTGTCGTGATACCCGAAATCCCTGGGGCTCTCTTTGCTTCCCGTTACATACCTTTGGCTCACAAGTGCTCTGATCACCTATCGAGACTACAGTAGGTATAGTCTCTCAATACTTAGATTTTCGAAATGTTGCCGACTATACCAATATATCAGGGCTCAAGTGCATACACCTCCTACAAGTGGTTGGCAGGTCTTTAACTGGATGATACCATTGTGGCGACCATATGCAGAGTCCTTTTTATTGTAACAATTTTAACATACCAGAGAAGACAATCAAACCTTGTTAATGGTGTTTATCCATGTTACGCTGCATGGGCAAGGCACAGCGGGATCGACGTGCTCACTCTGCACGGGGCCTTGCGCCCACTCTAAGTATGGCAAGGCTGTGTGGCATTGGCGGCAAGGTAGTGTACCACCCCTGCTAACCCGTATTTCATATCTCGCCAGTCTCGCCAGTCTCGCCAGTCTCGCCAGTCTCGCCAGTCTCGCCAGTCAGGGTCATGTTTACGAGTTTTCTGTTTCCTAATCCCCCCTTCAGCCCTCGCGCTGTTATGGTCGTGGGGTTTCCATCGAACAGAGGGCGAGCCATTGTTTATATGAGATTTGGCGCTCCAAACCGTCTTTGAAAACATACCCACATTTGTTATCTCACCCTCGCACGGCGGCCTCTCAATGGCGTACAGCGACCTTCCCGAGGTTAGTAGGCACGATGCGCCCCAATATTATACAAATAAAAATGATGCGCCCGAGGTCGCGCCCGTTGGCCACCCCTATTACAACAAAGGTTCTCCAGAGGCTGTTCCACAGACGTTTAGTCCCCAGAACATCAAGCAGGACTATCCTCCAGAAGTTTATCAACAGCAACACGGTGCCACAAGTCCATACTCCACGTCGCCGGGGCCACAGAACTCGGTGCTGTACTACCCGCCATCTTCGGCTCCAGAGCTGGCATCAAGCCAAGTAGTTCCGGAGGAGAAGCAAAAGAAGGGCAACGTGGTGATTAAGAGGAAGACATGCATTATCCTGGCCATTGTCCTGACCATAGTGGTCGTCGGTGCCATTGTGGGTGGTGCGGTGGGAGGTGTGATGGCCTCGCGCAAGAACGAGGCACAGTCAGGAGGGACGGGTACGGGCGTTAACAACAACGGCGGTGACAACAACGCCGGTGGTAACAATGGAGGCGGCGGCAATAATGGGGGCGGCAGCAGCGGGGGTGTTAGCAACAACATACCGCCACCCAAAAACCCAAACGCAATTGTTATGGAGGGGTCCGGGATCAGCGCGGTGAGCTACACGGTAGACGGGACCGATTACAAGATGCTGTTTTGGCAGCCTCAAAGCAGCCCTGGCGAGATAAAATACTCAGCCTGGGACTCCAAAGGCCAGAAGTGGGAGGTTGTTGAACTCAAGAGCAGGATACAGGGCTCTGCCAATATTGGAGCCGCACCAGGGACGTCCATTGCCACTGCCGTACGACCGGGTGATGCCAAAAGTGGCGGCGGCACTTTCACATTGTCCGTAGTGTACAACGGCCCATCCGGCTCTGTCCACGAGCTGACAACGACGGACGTCAAGGGCAGCAGCTGGGAAAAGAAGACGTACACAATAAAATCTGGGCCTCGCACCCAGCTCGCCGCTCGATGGGACGTCTGCCCGAACAAAAAGTGTACCGACACGCTGTTTGTGGCGTACGAGGACGTGTACAAGCAAGTCCGCCTTCATTACCCATATGTTGGGGAGCTAGATAGCCAAAAACACTTCAACTTGGCTTGGGCAATGACGACGGGCAGTGGCATCGCCCTGGCGGCACTTACATCCAACAACTTGACCAACGAGGCCGATAGCACAAAGGTATATTTTCAGAATGATACATCGCTAGCCGAGTTTACTCGTGTTCCCAACTGGATTTGGGAAGGTCCCAGTAAGTACCAGCTCCGTTTAATAACGACGACCCGCTCTCCAAAGGAAATATAAACAAAATAAAGCCTTACTAATAACATGTTTTCTTGTCAAAAACAGGGGCTAAGCTTCAGGAGCGTGTTACCGGAACTTTGCCCATCGACAAGCCACCGCTGACATACGCGACATCGTTCGAGAAAAACGGTATGGGGCTTATCTACCTCGCCGTAGTCCAGAGGTGGCCGGACACAGGTCGTCTCACCCTGACGCATTGGACCAGTAAGGAGTGGATACCTACAAATCCAAGGCCTCGAAGCACGGTCCCAGGTGTCAGTCTCGACTCTGGGACCGCTGCTGTCTCCCTGTCCATGGATATGAAGGTCTACGTGGTTCCCGATGATTGCGAGTCCGTACACATCTTTGATATCGACCAGAACTTCCCTGGCACATGGACTCATGCGGGCGAGGTTACAATCAAATAGAGCGGCTTGCAGGATGATGTGGATGTTTTACTGTTGATCCCTTCATCTTTGTCTAATTAGCTCATATAATTCTTAACTTGACATTAATCTTCTGCATGGTATAGCGTTATTTCAATACCGCTGCTTTCTTTGAATGACATGTATTATGACTGTAAATTGTGCCTCGCTCGAGTTCAAGTGCGGTCTTAAAGAGTCAGTGTATTATGTTTCAACCCCCTTTGGAACGAAACAATCATGGAATTCATTCCCATGTCTTTTGGGGAGTACAAGCGGCCAGCGAGGAGCTCCAGATTGTGTTCTTCAACAGCTAAAATATACAAGTTCTGTTAAAAAGAAAATGCTGGACTCGAATTCATTGTCATATCAGCACGGCCACAAGGACTGGTTCCCCCCTGATGGCCAAACAACACCAAGCTAGTCGGCCGAGGCTGTAAACCGAGCAAGAACTATCTAGAATAGCAAAGATATCAAATAACCACAAGTTCATGAAACTAAAAAGAAAGAAAAGAAAACTACAGCTTTGAATCATCCCTCAACCTCACAAGCCCCTCCTGCCAACAGCTGAGCACCAACCTCCCCGTCTCCAAGCTCCAGAACCTCTGCTCGACCAGCACCCTGCCCTCGCCGGCCCAGCTCGTCCTGCGCTCCGAGATGAGCCACCCGTCGGCCCTGGCGCCCGCGTCGTGGAACAAGACGTTGTGGTGCATGCTGGCCTGGACGGCGATGGTGGGGGCGCGGACTGTGTTGACCTGCTCCGCGGTCTCGATGGTCAGCGGCTCGCGCGGCCGCCGCGACAGCATGCCCGGGTGCGCCAGGTTCACCAGCGCGATCAGCCACTCGTCTGTCAGGAACGCCAGGCTCGCCAGGTGCTCGGCGGGGCCGGCGGCGGGCGAGAATGGCGACGACCGCACGTACGACCGCAGCCGGAAGCTGTGTGGTGCGGGAGGAGGAGCGGCCAGCTCCTCCTCGGATTGCGGGAGCAGGTGGCGCCACTCAAAGGGGTCGTCGATGAAGGACTCGGACTTGGACGTCTTGAACCCCACCATGAAGAGCAGGTGGTCCTTGCTCGCCTCGGGTATGTCGTCCGGCCCCTTGCCGTCCATGTCGGGCGGCGGGAGGGCGTGCTCCAGGTTCCTGAACGGCAGCGATGACGAGCCTCCGGCCGGGTCTTGGCGCTGCAGGCCGACGGTCGCGACGAAGATGACGGCGCCGTCCTGTACGGTCCTCACGAGCCGCGTGGCAAAGCTGCGGCCGTCGGCGAGGCGGTCGACGTGGTAGTAGATCTGGGACGTCGCCTTGCCCGGCTTGAGGAAGACGGACTGCAGCGCGTGCACGGCAAAGGTCGGCGCCGTGCTGAGCTGCGCGGCCCGCACGGCCTGCGCGATCAGGAAGCCGCCAAAGATGCCGCGGACGCCTTTACCGGGGGTCCATGGCGGGCTGGGTGGGTTAGTGGAAACGAATGGAATATAGAGAGAATAAAAAAGTTGATTGAGGGGTGCACGTACATTTCGTTGGTAAAGACGTTGAGGCCAACTTCCGGTGCCGGGACCACGGACACCAGAGGTTCGACCGGGGCTTGTGGTGACATGACGACCTGTCGGCAGCTTCCCTTGTGTGCAAATTGTTTTCTGATCAACTGCTCATTACCCTCTCTAGCGCTGGAAAGTTGCCTGGAGTGATTACACCCTTGATATAACTGTGGCAGGTTTGAAAAATCGATTTGATAACATACGAGTTGAAATCTAATGGATGCCTATTTAGATACGACGAGGTTATAAGCGATTGGCGGAGCGGGTTCGTTTGCTTTTTCCAGTGGCATCGAACCTCGGCACAATCCAAACCGCATATGCTCACATTGTCACCGCACATGAGCAAATCTTGAGGGGTCACCCAAAAAGAAATAAGAAAACAAGTTCATACAAGCTCAATTGATGCTTCTTGCTGTTCTTCTTTTGAGACAATGGCTGAAGGTGACTCACTGAAGCTTTTAGTGCCTACCAGTATATATATGGGTTCTCATTCTCAATATCCATATTGGCTTATAGTGGCGCTTTCAAGCTTATCATCGCCCGAACCCACCCCCACGCAACCTCTGACGACAAAACACGGCACGACGCTCCAGTGACAATACGAGCATGCTGTCGTCTCACCAATGGGGTTGAAACCAAGAGGGAACTGCAAGTACTTTTCTGTGGACAAACACTCCCATGAACAAATAATCGAGTATACCAAGCCAAATACCAGGCATATAAATAAATGTTACATTCTATTACCACAAAACAAGAGCTTGGCTCCGATACACACTCATACGAGCTTGAAAGGGGGGGAATATCATACCGTCATAGAGGAGAGGAAGGTAGCGCAGCCCGCTCATAATGCCACCGGTCCCGAGAAACAAGGAAAAAAGAACACTGGTATCAAACAGAAGAGTGGAGAATAGTAACACATAGATCAGAACTCGCCATCGCCGCCGCCGCCCACCACGCCAGCCGTCCAGAGTCCCACGAGACCCCACCAGCTGACCTTCCAGCCCCTCCAAAGTCCTTCCATCCCTTGGCCCTTGACGAACGTCGTTTCCACCAACTTGGGCGTCTTGCCCTTCTTAGACGCCTTGGATTTGGCGGGCGGCGCTACCGTCGGGACGGCTCGGGTGCCCTCGTGGTAAACGATGTGCCTCATGGTTCCCAGAACGCCATCGTACTTACCGCACGGGATTATGCTGTCAAGCCCTGCAGTAGAAGTGCCGATGATACCCTTCGCCTTTGAGGACTCGATGGCTTGGATATAATCCGGGCTGCTAAGGACTGATGCTTGGCCCCTTCTCAACACCGTCTCGAGCGGGAGCTTGACGAAAAGTGCGACTGTTGACGCACAGAACTTGCTCAGGCTGAATGAAGTGGGTGAGACCTCACGGTCGATGCCGAAACGTGTGCGGAGCATCAAGGGTGTTGATAGAGTGAGCACAGGGTGAACGAGGGAGTGGAGGATGGTGGGGATTATTAGGGGAGAGGGGCAGATGTATGAAGGGAGGCTGCGAAGCATGGAAATGGAGCGGCGCGGCTGGCGCGAAACTGAGGTGAGGATTAACCTGAACACGCATCGAAAGTAAGTATCTGCGCATAGCACAAAGGGGTTCCAGAGGTTTCCCAGACGTACCTAGTCCTGACCAAGTCCACCGGGGCCAGGATCAACCCGGTAGCAACAGCTGCACCCGCAGCAACGAGGAAGGAAGTCCACGGGTACGGCGAGGCAATGTCGATCAGCCTTTCAACATCATCCCTAACGCCAAGATCCGGGACGTTGAACAGAGCACTCAGCAAACTCCGTGACCAGTTCTCCAGCAGCGACTGCAGCGCCGCATAGACAAAGGTAATGTTTGATGCTTTCCAAACGCCCCACGTCCCTTCCTTTTGCCACAGCTGTGACATTACCTCGAGGATCGAGTCCGGCTTTCGTATAATGAGCTGTGTGGTTCCCACCGTCGCAGAGAGTGAAGATGGTGTCCTCGAGGGTCCTTTTTGGGGGGAATCGAGTGGTGGCGTTGCCCGCTGGCGGTAAGGGCGTGGGGTAGGCGTGCTGGGCACATTGGACGTAAAGTAGGAAGGCTCATCGCCTTCGGAGTCGGAATCTGGAAGCTGTATTTGGGGGCATAGCACAAGTTAGATACACCGCCTCACAATGATCCTTGTTATAGGATGATCAACACTGGACGCACCTGGTCGTAGATGCTCGGGGCTCTCTTGAGCTTCGCGTCCTCGACCGGAGTCTGTGCCGGCGTCACCGCAGAGCCATCCTGTACTTTGACTTGCAAAATGGTCTTGGACACCTCGAATGGCTGGGCCATCAACACAGACAAGTACTTCCATAGCGACTCGTCCAAAAGATCTTTGATTGTTTGCACGGCAGACGGTGACGGTTCGGAAATGTACTCCTTGTAGTCGATGTCGGAGAAGAGGGCGTGCGCCTTGGACGCGTACCTGGGCGCGCCCGCCACTGTCGCATTGCTGCCGCCGCCGCGAAACGGGTTAGGCCCGGGCCCCGAGACTGGGCCGTCGGACGGCTCACCGATAGACGGGGGGATGTAGTACGGCCTGTAAGGGTTGACTGTTCCTTCCCTGTGGCTGCTCATTGTGGCATTATCAAGCCCGTCGACGGCAAGTTCAGTGCATAAAATGAGAGTTTGTTTGTTTGTGAAGGTTTCGTGACGATTCCTTCAACTTTTTGGGATGGTGGTTTTAAAAAAGCGTCGAAAAAATAATGGGCCGTTGTTTACCAGTTTGGGTATTGATGACGACCAGCTACAGGCGGAGATAAGGGCGATAAGGCGTGAAATTTTCGGCTGGCGATGCGCAACGACTAGACTAGTCTAGGGATTTACAGCGCGATCCGCTCCACTCTTGGGGATCCTGCAGCCAGTGATGTCAATGCGAATTATTTTCAACCCTTCATTCGACTAGAACTAAGCTGCATTTCCAAAAAAGAAGACCCTAGCGACGAGCTTAATGTGCCGCGCCTTATAAAACAGCTGGAAATCTTTAACCTGCAAGCTTGCATGGGCCCAGAGCTGTAAAAAGCTGCCTCACATCCACGACTTGAAAAAAAAAACCCCGATCGGCCTTCCAGACCAGCAACTCCCTGCATATCCGCCATGTCCGCATCCAACGTCCTCGCCAGCTCACTACGGGCTTGCAGAGTCGCAGCCAGGCAAACTGCAGCTCGTGTACCCGCTCCTCGCACCTCTGGCAGTCTCTTGGCGACTGCACGGCCCGCGCGATTCTCTAGACAGCCAACGACGTTCAGCCTAGCAAAGAGATGTCTCTCTACGACAGCGACCAGGTCGCATGGCCATGTAACTCCGCCAAAGCCCGGTGAAGAGTACGCTCGAAGTTTCCGTGTATATGACTAAATAAACGGCCCTGCTACACCGTTGTAGAAAGCTAACAAAGCCTTTGCGCAGGCTCTACATTACCTTTATAGACAAGGATGACATGGAGCACAAGCTAGCAGTTTCCGCCGGGGATAATCTCCTCGACATTGCCCAAGCGCACGACCTTGAAATGGAGGGTAAGCTTTAGCGATCGCTTTCACATAGGCAAATCGACGGCAAAACGGCGCTCAGATGCTGACCTTGTCTACTACCAAATATCAGGAGCTTGCGGCGGCTCATGTGCCTGCTCGACATGTCATGTCATTGTTCTGGATGACAAGTACTACGATGCGATGCCGGAGCCCGAGGACGACGAGAACGACATGCTTGATTTGGCATTCGGCCTCACCGAGACGAGCAGATTGGGTTGCCAGGTTACCATGACCAAGGCGCTGGACGGAGTGAAGGTCAAGTTGCCATCGATGACGAGGAATCTGCAGGCAAGCGATTTCAAGTAGAGAAAAGAGTGAGAGGGGAAGAAAACTTAATGAGATGTGAACCGAGGGTCACATATGTATACCATGATATCAGGATTTGGGATCTCTTCAGCATTGAGAGCTGTACTTATAGACCATGTCATTGCAAGTGAAAACCCTTGCGGACGAGTTTTGTACCATATAAAAACATCCCATCTTCAATGAACTCCTGTACAAAACCACGAAATAGTAGACTGTGATGCCAAAACATTTGCTTATTAATTTCCATTGATAAACTCCCAAAACAACATGCTCCTTGTACAGGTTAAGCAGCTCAGGCCTCCTCGAGCGGTGCCTTGTTCAATCCTCCACCGCCGCCAGCAATCAAGTCCAAAAAGCCCTTTTTACTCATCTCTGCAACCTTTTGCTCCCTCTTGCCCATGCCAATGACGCCCTCGGTCCTGACCGCCCTCTCCGCGTCGGCGGCCTTTACCTGCGCGGCCCTGATGGCGTTGAACAGCTTGATGACACCCCTCTGCGCCGTCTTGCGCAGCCTCTTCTCGCCCGCCTGCATCTCGGCCGTCTGGCCCTCCTGAGATACCAGGACGTCCTTGACGCGACCCTTCTCGAGCGCCGCGCGCCTCTGCTCGGCGATCTTGCGGTGCGCCTTGGCCTCGAGGGCAGAGTCGACGGCCAGCCGGGCCGCCTCGTGCGCGGCGGCGCTGCGGGACAGGACCGGGTCGGCGCGGCGAGACGTGCTCAGCTTCGTGGACAGGATCTTGGACATGGAGGTTGCGAAGGCGGTCGGGTCGTTGCGCTTGGATTGTTTCCTCTGCCGCTGGCCGTTGATTGCGTCCTCATCGGAGCTGTCATCATCTTCGTCGTCGTCTTCGTCGTCATCGTCAACCTCGTCGGAACTTTCTTGCGTCTGTTTCTGACTCTTTTCCTTTTGCTTCGTCTTTGTTGATTTTGCTGTTGTCGAGGCTGTTTTCCTCTTTGTTTGCCTTGAGGTCGACGCCTCGTCGTTTGAAGAATCGTCGGTCCCCGAGGACTGTCCGTCGTCTGCCGCAAGGTTGTGTATGTCTTCCTCGTCCGAGTCGAGCAGGTTCACAGGCGCAAATGATTGAGCCTCGGCGCCGCCATCTTCTCCATCCTCTGAGTCGCTGCTGTGATACTCGCGACCCTTTCTGGGCTTCTTGCGCGGCCTGCCCTTGAATTGCCTGTTTGCCTCGTCTCTTGACCTCTTCTTCGCTATGAAGCCGCCCGCCATTTTTAAGTGATCTAGAGCGGATTGGTTTGAATTTGTTTCGTTGGGTTTTGGTTGTGGCGATGGGTGATGTTGCTGGGCAATCGTCAACATGTAAACGAGGGGGCCGACGTTCGCAGCAAAGCCCGGCGACCCAGGAATTTTTTGGCGGTGAATGATGGCAGAGCGATAAGCTCGCCGGCTGCATATTGCGGGGCTATTCTTCCTACCCTGCACTGAGGCATCGGATAATACCTGCTTGCCATTTTCGCTCTTGCTTTATTTCCGTAATTAGTTTCTCAGCTTCAACTATTAATCTCTTTTTCATTAAAACCTAACGGGCATAAAAATGTTGCTCGATCATCAAGTGACGCGATGGTGCAGTCTCCGTCTAATTGATTGACATGATATACCCGATTTCAGACGTCCAGTTGTCATACTGAGCTCTCCTGTACTCGTTGGTTGACCCACCTAGATCCTGAGTTCACAATAAACATTCTGAGATAACAATCAGGGACATCATGTTTATTGTCAACCTCCAAGGGTTTGCAAATCAAGGGTGCCTAATAGGAAATCACGGAAAAGGATGAAAACACTGGTTAGGCTTTTGGTGGCAGAACACGCAAGGGTAATCATCTAGGTAATCATATCTTTCTCATCACGTCGTCCGCTTCTTCATGCTTGGGTACCATTTTCCGTACGACTGTCTTTGTGGCTATTTCTAGATTCTTAACATGATCTGCGCAAAGTTGAAGTCCCAAAGCGAGTATTATTTTAAGACACAAACTTCTTAAAAGCCTTGCTGTCCAACAACTCGCCCTCTACCAGCCTTCCAGTCTCCTTGATGTCACCGTCCACCTGCTCAAAGCGGGCGAGCGTGGGGACGCTGTTGACGCTCCATTTGGTCCTGTAGACGTTGTCGGGCTTCCTCCACCTGGAAGAGACGTAATCACATATATTGGTATCAGTATTCACAACCGCGCCAAGGCGACTGGACAAGGAGGCTTAAGGGTATGTGTGGGGCAGAAGAACGCACTCTGGCACCTGTCCGACCTCGACGATCTTCAGTTCGGGCTTGTCCTCGCCTGAAAACTCCGCCTCGAGGACAGGCATGGCGGCTCGCACGTCGGGACACCACGACTGGCCCGTCTCGGGGAGGGTGGAGGCGACAAAGACGACAAAGAGCTTGCCGCTGTCGGGGATAGTGAGCTGGCCAGCGGCGCCAGGCAGTTTGAATCCTTTGGCGATGGGCATAGTGGCGGTTTGTTTTTGGTGGGGGAGGTATTTGTCCTGATTGTAGTTATGTGCTGATCTGATTTGATCTGATCTGATTTTGATCTTGGTTTCTTGGTATCTATCTGCCTTTCAGGTCGCCTTGTTCGTCTTATTTGAACAAAATAAGTCAAAGTTTCTCACAGTAACCATTTGTTTTCTCTGGCTACAAAGACGATTAATCAGATTGGGTTGCGGGCCGGCCCGGTGGGTCTTCAGCTGCCTTTATGAGTCCCAACTATGTGGTAGCGACTTTTGTTTACTTGATTGCGCCATTCTTGTCTTTCTTTGTTGATTAAATCTGGGAACCTCGACCGACGACGCTGTCTACCTGGATTCAATGACCAATAGCGATTGCATTTGGTACATTCAACCTTTCCATGCAACGGTAATAATCATCAACTTTGTAGAGCATCAAACCAGCAGGTGTCACAACTGTGAGGCTCTGTGAGCAAAGGGTTTCATGGATTTATTTACTCTACACACTGAACGAAAGTCGGTATGCACGCTCAGTAGGTAGTTTGCTAACCTCGGTCTGGTGTATTTCGACAGTCTTACGTAGCTCCAGAACAAATATCACCAGGTCGTGTCAACCTTTTTCTATTTCTACTACCTGTCAAAATAACAAGCGCTTTGCAAATATTGTTATTTGGATTGCCAGAGAGTTCAGTCCATCATGCCAAGACACAAAAAAAAAACAATCTACATATTTTGTGTGGTTCTTCAAAAGTACCAGAGGCACCTCTTTGCATTCATCCATCGTATCATAGCCATTTTAATGGTGTCATGCTCTCACCCTTCATCTAAGTCTAGGCCACATGACGTAACCCCTCACTACAACCGGCACGCGACAAAGAAGTAGAGTACATGGAACTCCTCACAGACGAACGTTGGGGCTACCTTGAACCTTTTGGTTCAAAATTTCCCCCCATGTTGATTGCTCCGCATCTTGACACGATACAACAATTCAAACCACGTCCTGCCGCCTGATGTCGCGGGGATTTTCTCATCATCGGCCCAGATGTTAATATCATGGTGCGATGAAAGCAAGCTATTGCACGCACTGCAACTTCACGCACAGCTCGACTCACCTGCCTGCACACCAGCTCACCTAAACTTACTCACTGAGTCAAACTTGCCCGGAGCCCATGTGGTTTCCTGACTTGACTTGACTTACTTGACTTGACTTGAGCTCTTTTCAGTCCCTTCCCCGACCCAAAACAATGGCAGATGACTGGCAGGACCATGCGCTTTCGACGCGCCACATGCACAACCGCAACTCGCGGCGCGACTCCAAGGACAAGAAGAAGGCGGCCAACTTTGACGTTCGCAAGACCTTTGGCGACTATGAGTTGAAATGCACCGCTTATGACAGGGTCCTAAAGAGCTCCCTGGGGTCCGACGACCAAGACGACCTGGATGAGCCGCAGCTGGAGCTGCTTCGCCTAACCGACGACGGGCAGGGAATTCTGGGTCTGCTCAAGCTACCGGGCGCCGTTGCTGCCACCGTTGTGCTCGCCGCCAGCAGGAAGAGGCTGCAGATCATTACGGACCGGCTCTCCGGCGATGTGGCGGGTGATCAAGACGATGGTGAGGATGAGGATGTCAACACTGACGACCACGATGAAGATGAAGATGACGACGATGACGCCTCGCCGGATCGATTCGACACCTTTGAGAAGAACTCGTTCCGCTCCCCCAAGTTCTGGCTCGCGTGGAATGGTGTGGTGGACTCCAAGGCGAGGGATAACGCACCCCCGCTCTCTCCGATCGTGACGAGGAAATCATCCAATGCGTTTTCGTTCAAGCCGAGCGCGCACCAGGAGGGACTCGGCTACGTCGTCTTCACAACCAACGACTGTCGCAGGTTCAAGGGCACTCTGAGCTGTAGGGAGCTCGGTTGGAAGGACGTTAGTCTGAACGGGTTCAAGAGCACCGGCAGAAGCGAAAGCGATAGGCCGGTTACCTGGGCGGGGAAGGACGTGGATGGTGATGCTGGGGCCAGGGGTAAAGGCGGGGTGCAGATGCCCGGTCCCGAGGGTCGGGTCGATCCAACAACCAGGCGCGTAATATTTGACTAAAATCGAGAGTTGTATTGTATGGGATATATCCTGTCGGGTTTCTATCTCAAAGCTGCACCGAGAGTGTTTCGACGCATGTATGTGTTGGGTCTCCATAGGTCCTAGGTAACCAGCCTGGGAGCAGTTGATGCCATGTGGCGGCTGATAGTCTAGGGGCTTCCTCTCGCCTATCTGTCATTCTATAGCCTGCCGCGATGATTTCAAGGCAAGAGCAAAATCAAACGAGGTAAGGGTGGGCGAAATCCTCGGGACCGATGCAACAGGCAAAGTATATTAAGCCAAGATCTATACCAAGACCCAGATCCACCCCTGAACTTCCGCTATGGCTTGCTCCAAGTCCCTTCATCACACATTGTGCATTGTATGTATTCCTCTTTGCGTCATTTGCCAAAGTCGCTCGACTTGGATATGCGTCTGCCTGCCGGGTATCACGAAGGAAGCGGCGCAGCGGACGGGGTTGTGCGAATGTTTTAGACGCCAAGGCCGATATAAGCTCAAATACATGTATCAATAACAGCCCTGTAGTCAACTGTGGCAAGAGCTTAAGCGCAATATGTCTGAAAGGGATCCACAAAGAAGCATGACTGACCTCATGGTGTGGTGCAGTTGCACGACGTGGAACGCAGATGTGTTGATCGCCAGGATTGTTCTCAGACCTCTCCGACGATGATCCACTCATAGCTGTTGTAAGGAGGAATAAATCAGAATCAAGTTTTCTTTCGTGACTGTCTTGAAAACAGAGTTTGGTCGGAAAGAATATTATAAAAGAAGAGCTCATCCCTTCAATTATATCCTTTCTCATTTACCAGTACAAGCAACAGGACACACGAGCACAATAACAGACACGATCGACTTTGAAGAAAGATCTGCCAACAAGCCAGATTCAACAGCAAACATGTACTCATTGCAACCCTCGCCACCCTCCTGGCCGCGGCCTCTGCTTCCCCAGTATCAGCTCCCATGCCAGCCCCCGTTGGTAAGTTTGACAGACGCCCTGCCTCTTGCATATCTCTTGTAGCTTTCAACGTGGCTGCCGCTAATTCTGATTTTTCGTCCCTGGGAAGACGCAAGCTCTGCCGCTGCCTGCAAGAACCTGGACAAGTACCTCGAGTGTGCGGCCCAGGGCTGTCACCCCTCGATCCCGGCTGGGGTTTGTGCTGCCCCGGCCACGTGTGCCATTATCTGGTGCACTTGAGACAATACAAATCTCAAAGCCCAAAGGTTGAAGTGAAGGGTTGGACAAGATTACGTTTTCTGTCGTTATGGCTTCTGTCACGAGGTCCTTCCTGTCGTTATCTCAGATCAAATATAAACAAAACATGTGCACATGACGCCTCTTCTCTTTGACCTAAATTTTGTCGGGAGAACCGTTTCCAATTCCAAGTGATCAAGATGCAGGAGGTCGAGGCACACCAGGTGTAGTCGGTCATCAACTGGGTTGACAAACCACAGCCAACAATACGAAGTTACCTGGGCCATCGGACCCCTGCTTGGTGCAATGTACTTTTCACATACAATAGAAATTAGAACGCAATGTAATACCGACGGAGTTTACCTGTTGTCTTTTCCTCCCTACGGAGAATACAGGCTCAAAAGGAAAAGAGAATGAGGCTTAGACGACTCAGCATTTGTGCCAACATAAAATATCATCCGCTATGTCCTTCATCACAGTCTTGTCGAGGCATACCCAATGCCAGGTTACCGGCAGCACTAGGCTTGAAGAAGAACTCTACTTCTTGTCGCCGCTGTTGGTGGCGCTGCTGTTGTTGCTACCACTGTTGGTGCTGCCGCTGTTGCCGCCGCCGCCGTTGTTGCTATCGTTCTTGCTGCCACTGCCGTAGATCTTGTCATAGTGCTACAGATGAGGGTGGTAAGGAGTAACAAAGAACCAAAAGGTTAGCATTTCTCAAACCAAACAAGAGATCACACCTTTATCTTTGCCAGGGTAGGGTTCAGGGGTGAGCTTACAATACTGCTGGTGGGAAAGATGCTGCCCTTGAAGCTTTCACCAGGCAGACCCTCCGCGCCGTATTGCGAGGGGTGAAGCTTGTTGCCCTGGCTGCTGTTGCTGCTGTTATTGCCGCCTGAAGACATGTTTCTCGTGCTTTTGTTTCTGGTGCGAGCTGATGTCAGTGGGTTGATGTAAAACTTGGAAAGGGAGGGCTGATGTGACAAGGTAGAGTAAAATACTGGAACTAACCGGGAGTAGATAGATACTCTTGTTTGGGCTTTGTGATGGAGTTGGTATTTCGTTACGGGTTGTCAGGATATCTTGCTTTGATGATTGAATTTCGTGTTGTGGTTGCTGAGAAGAAGATAAAAAAAACCAGGAACCTCTCTACTTGGAACCTCATTTTATATTGAACTCGAAAGCCCAAGATGCGCAGCTACTCACTACCCTTGAAATGTCACTCCTCATTCACTTGCCTACCCTCCATTGCTCGTGGCGAACAAACAATGGAGAACGCATACTGCAACCTTTGTCACACACTCAAAGGGGGCTGTACACTACAACTCAATGCTTTCTTTCAAACCAATTTCGCTGCATCGGGAGGGCCTGACCGTCGCAGGATCCATTGACAACAGCGACCTTTTTTTGGGCGCCTCTCATCGGGAGAACTAGTCAACTATTTTCCTTGTCCTAAAGACAAGTAGAAAAAATATAACTATCATGTCTATTTTTGGCCTGCCTTTGCTACGATTGACTCTACACACTGAACTTCCAAGCTATACATACCCAATACACCTTGGCAAAGGCCGCACATCTCCTAGGCGATGACTTTCACCCGAGCCGAGAATGGATCGGCCCCAGGTCGACCTCCCGCCCCGGGCACGGTTTGTCCCCTTTGTATAGACAGGATAGAGGCATTGGATATCCCTCGGGAGGTAACAGCATAGCATAATCAATCAATTTCACATAGACCCAGATAGGGTGTGGACCACCTCGGGGGAGAGCAGACTGTGTCATCATATATAGGTCATTTCCAAATCTCACCTAACAACCATGCTTTCCTCCCAAGCGAGTTGGCGCTATTGCATTGATACTTCAGACATCACTACGAGTTATTCATGCCGCCATCAGTAGATGGATAGCACCGGAACGCAAGTCAAATAACAAAAACAAGACCAAGCTTTAAAGAATTACTTTCAATAGAAACTAACAGACCGTTGCTGCGTGGTATATCCATCACTGTATCACTGTATATAAACACCAAAGCCGATCACACAAAAGCCCATGCAAGACCTAAAAGCTTGCCTCAATATTGCTCGCAATCCAAGGGGATCAATTCCCAAAAAGAAACGACAAACCAAGCCAATTCAGCCCATCCGTTCATCCATGTTGTACACCCAGCACAAGTTCTTCTTTCTTCTGCAGCAAACATAACAATACAACAGTTCCTACTTGGCCAGTCCCAACTGATCATCCTGCTGCTTGATAAAGTCCCTCGCGATCCCATCACCACCTTCTGCTGCTGCCGCCGCCCAGTGGATGGCCAGACACATGCGTACTGGGTCCTTGGTGCCGGACTCGCCGCCCTTGCGGGAAGTCGCGTAGTTGTCCAGCACCTGCTGCCTAAGCACCCCGCTGATCTTAGAAAGCGGCAGCGTCGCCTTCTCGACATCAAACTCCGACGGGTCCTCGATGAGGTAGAAGAGCGCCAGTTCCCGCTGCGCTGTTGGGTGGCCCTCCTTGGCTGTGATAATCCACATGCGCTCGGCGTCTTTCTTGGTGGGTGCTTCGACAAACGGCGACGGGACTGGCGCTGATGCCGTAGAAGCAGCTGACGACGTTGATCCCGTACCCGAAAAGCTGGTGCTAGAAGGCACGCTTGACATGCTGATGCCCGAGCTGCCAGTGCTGGCTGTCTTGAGGATCTCGTCCGCCATCTCGACAATTGTGCCGCAAACCTCCTGCTTCAGAAGCAAAGCAGCCAGACCGACATTCCAAAAAGCCATGCCTTTCTCCGTCTGGTCAAGTACAGATCCAGGCACAAACGATGCAATAAACTGCAGGTCACGGAAAAGAGTTTTTGGTCGAACTGCAGCGTCTCGGAAAAGCGTACACAGGACGTTGACAATTGCATCGGTATTGCCCTGGACAGAAGGAGGCAGATGCGACCTCAGACTCATGGTATGCGACCTTCGCTCCTTGACATTGTCAATGGTCTTCTCCAGGGGCTTGGCAAGAGACGGCGTAGCCGGCAATACACTTCCGCCCACAGGTGGTTGACCGGACCCGCTGCTGCCTCGTTGGGACAAGCCTGGCCGCCTGCGGGAGCCGCTTGAAGCCAGTGACGCTATTATAAGCTGTTCAAGCTCGTAGAGCGCATCGAGCTTGACCATAGGGTTCGGATGAACACAGAACATCCGCAACAGACGTTGATATGCCTTTGTGAATGGAAACTCTGAGTTTTTCGGTCTGCGTCTCAGCTTCAAAGGTGACGCCAAAGTAGCGCTTGTGGGCGTGGTATCTGTACCGGAAGGGTTATTTTGCAACGTGTTTGCATTGCCCTCAGTTGCGATATCTGGGCTGGTAGCTGTGGCGGTCAGCTTGACACCACCATCGTCCATAGTCACGGATGATGCATCCTCCCCAGCCTTGCGGAGATTTTCAAAACTCCTCTTCTTCTCGATAGCACGGCGCGAACCAGCCATCTCCTTGGACCTCCTCTTTTCTCCTGTAACGGGGGTCTGCTGCTGGCGGTCTATACTGTCCCGGTGCTTGATACAACGCTGCCCGAGATCTCGGAACCAAAGGTCTGATTCAGAGCCCCTGGCGAACACCAGGTTTCCTAGATCAGACAGCAAGAGGCTCGTGAGGGTTTGCCTTAATCGAGCAAGGAAGCGCGTCTTCTCCTCAGAAAGCCTCTGCATGAGCACCGTCTCGTTCGACGAGGCCGACGTTCCTGGCCTCAATGAAGCAGTCGAATGTTGAGAGCGGAGCGTTTTGTAAGTTTGCGGCACAGCCATCGAACCGGAGAGACTCGTAAAACTCGTGGTAGGTGACTGTGGTCGTGCGACGCTGCCTTGCGTGGAAATGGCTGACTGGAACTGCGACCAGTAAGTGACTGTGGAATCTATAGTGTGTACTGGCGACGAGGCCCCAAAGTAACTCTGCGAGTCTAGTGCCTCACTCATTGCAGCACCTGAGGCCCTTGAAAAGCTGAAACGACCCGAGTCGAACGAATGCTGGCTCATGTTGAAAGAAGAGACGCTGCGAAGGTCTCTGAGGCCCGAGCCAAATCGGCTTGGGTAGCGCCTGTCGACATCACTCACAATGCTCGAGGCATCATCCCAATCCCGTTCTTTGGGCGTGTTTCGGTCTAAACTTCCCCGGTCGACCGCGTATAGGTCATTTGTCCAAAGCTCTGGTGCTGGCGTTACACCGTCGCCCACAAGCTTGCTGATGCAGATATCCACCTCGAGCCCAAGTCTGTGAATGCGTTCCTCGCCTTTGCAAAAGTTCTCAATGTTGAGGTGTCGCAGCCATTTTGTCGTCTTTTCGGAGTGGTCATCCGAGAGTTTGTTCCAGAAGCCGTACTCTTTCCCGCCGCTCAACATATCCGTCATTTGAGACTCCGTAGTGTACAAAAACGCAAGCTTGGCGCTCTTCTGGTTGACAGGTTGCCGTGTGCTTGGTTGGGAGCCCATTGCCTTGAGAGCAGTGGCAATCTTGGAGCTGTGATCGTATGGGTTCGAATTTAGTACATCCATGACGTACCAGGACTTGTCTCTTAATGCTGCAAGACGCTTCATCATGGATTCGATGGCGCTATCGGTACGCTCCTGGGACTGCTTGAGCCATACGAGCCACGCATCATATTCCTCGATGGCGGAAGCAGATCTTCTGATGGAGCCGCGAGGGCCGCGAGAGAAAATGTTAAGAAGAACGGCGAACCCGTTTGAGCGAAGTGAGGGTGAGTTGAGTGAATTGAGTCTCTGGAGCGTGCGCCAGTAGTCGTGGGCCGCTACAAAATCAGATTGTGCGCGTGCTTGTGCCGATGCAGCTTTTAGCATGGCGACGAGTACCGATTCCCCTTCAGCAGCTTCTGAGTCCATGGCGTCGAATTCAGTATTTTGCCCTTCTGTCGCGTCTTTGCTCGATTCGGTCCCGTCGACGGGGTTTGCACCGTTGACATGGGATAAAGAGAAGGCGCCTTCTTCACGTTCTCGATTTTCCCTCCTGTGCTCAGTTATGAATATTCGGTTTCTCGATTTATACCGCTTCAGTGTTGAATATGTTCTGTTGCTGAACGTTTTCGCATTTTTGCCCGATGCTGGCTTTTCTTGCGGTATTTCAAAGTCCTCGACCAGCTTGAGTATCGAGTCTCGGAGCTGATGGTAATCCTTGTCAAGATCCAAACTGCCCTCTTCGGCGTCCTCGTCATCAGTATCACTCGATGGTGATCGCTCATCCTCTTCGTTCTCATCTTCGTCGGGATCGTATATCATCTGGGTAGACAACGAGTTGCCATCGGGGGAAATAAACAGGACCGCCCAGCGCTCAGTGCACGGGTGGCATGTCCCCTGGACAACTTCCTGACCCAAGCAGTGAGTCATGTCGTGAATGGCCTCTCGTAGACGAAAGCCATCCTCTTCATATGTATTGACGCGTTTAGGCAGAGAAAGAGGAGGCGGAGAATAACGACTACCAGAATTGCCCGTATGTTGCTCCTCCAAAAGAGGATCGTCTGATGTGGTAGCATCGCTAAATACGGATGAGAGACTTGTGCTTATGATGGAAGCACCATCGTTTGCCGTGTTATTTCGGGTTCCCATCGTTTTCATTGGCTGCGAAAGAGCTGCAAAGTCGAACAAAGACGTGGTGCGAGAGCGGAATTTGCTTGACTGTGCTGACTGCGGCCTCTTCTCAGGGAAAAGTGCGTTGACCATAGTGACGAGGTCAGCAGGCGATACAAGGAGGTATGGATGGACCTCTACCGTTTCTCTCAATGAAGTCAGTGATCTTGCCGGTAGTAATCGTGTCTTCGGTTTGGACACATGTGATGGTCCGAATCTGGCCAGGATGTTGTCAATATGTTTGGCAATCTCTGGCTTGACGTGCCTTCCAGACACCATCTCGTTGACCAAGCCCGCCGCTTTCAAGGCAACGTTCTTGAGTATCTTTTGGCGGCCGTAGTCAGTAATGTGGTATTCGGCCATCATGCCGCGTGTTTCCGGATAGATCATAACCTCCAAAAGCCAGACATGGAACAGCCAATTGACAACTAGGCCTCGCCTTGCACCCTCGACAAACTGCTGGTCCAGTTTCCTGAGGATTTCATTTCCAAGCTCAACAAGGCCTTCGGGGATACCGGTGTTGTCCTCATCATCCAGGATTTCAAACAACTTTTCCACGGCTCGCTCATAGAATCGTTCCGACTTGTGGGAGTCCTCTCTGGTCCAAGCGGTGAGGTTGAATCGTGTACCGTTCTGGTCCTCGGCCTTGTCGAGGATGAACGCCCCGTCTTCCAGGATCTTCATGAGGTACCACTCCATGTTCGAGCGACCGGACCAGTCGCGCATCGTAGACCAGGCGTTAAGGACCGAGAACAAAATAGAATCGTTTCCAGTCCGCCTCTCGGAAATCAACCGCGCCAAAGCAGTGGCCCATACATCGGTCCTGCGACGATCTTCAGCACTGTCTGGGCCCGCTGAGTTTGCAAAGCAGGTGTGAATAAGTGCAGCCAGCGGGTCGTGCCTTTGAAAAGACAATAACTGCTCAACGTGGCTTGCTGAGGGGGGTGTATGCCTCTGCGAAACACTCCTTAGTATTGAAGTCCTTTCTCTCGGGTTGGAAGCGGGCAGCCTTGATGAAGCGGCGGCCGACGATGGCAAGACGGACTCTATTGGTTCGTGATTTTGGTCGAAGGTTTTCAAGGCGGAGAGCTCCGTGGCGTTGAGGGAGCAAAGCCGAGCAGCCAGATAATCCGGGTTATTCCGTAGCTGGGCAATAAAATCTAATAAGGACTCCTTGGACGCTGGAGATATATCATTAAAAAAGGGGGCGCTAGATCCGACCAGAGACGCCGTGGAACCTGGCATGACGCCGAGACCTTCGGAGGAGGCCAAACCCGGGGACTGCATAGACAAAGACTCCATGTCTGGCTCGAGCATGGCATATTTCCTCGTCTCCATACAACTGAGGCGAACATCATGAACTGCCTTGTAGAGACTGGCAAATGCCTTTTTGTCCTGGGTCCGAAAAAGGCTTACCAGGTTGCGGTGGGCCGACTCCCCGCACCTTGTCAGTCTGGCGGAAAGTGCTGTAGACACCAGGCTACGCTGCAGCCGGACTCGTGTAGTAGCGCGCTTGCGCTCCTGGTATTTGCTCAGGCGTACGAGGTGTGCCAACTCTTCCAGGGTCAGGTGATTGCTATCCGGAGCCAGGTGTGGGTTCGTATATTCCGTGACATCGCGGAGGAAAAGCTGCGGAACTCGTGTGCGGGAAGGTGGTGATTCGCAAGTCTGGGTGTGATTCTCGTCCAAGTCAATGTGGCCTTGGAGCGGACTGCTCCTGCTCGGGGGCGCGTCCTCGCCGAGGGTCTGTGGTAAAGCAATGGTTTCCTGCGTCACGAGAGGCTTCAGGGCTACGCAGGGTGCTGGTCTCTGCTCCAACTTGGGCGCCCACCGAGCAACCTCCTCGCTGCGCCTGGCCGACATGGTTGCCTTTCCAGTGGCGCGCGTAGGGCTTCGGTCGTTGAAGCTGCGCATTTCGGCGGGGCGGTCGACATGTTTCTCGGGGGATGAAGGGGTCGGTGAACTGGAGCGAACTTCGGAAGGGGTTGATTCTTCATGCGAGCGGGGATGCGTTAGCAAGCAACAAATGCGTCTGGTGCGGGCCATGGTAAAGAGAGTAAAAAATCTTCTGATTATTCCTGTCCGTTTTGTTTTGCATGCTAACGATGCAGAGTAGCTTACGATGATCAGATTGGGTGCATGTGGGCGACGAAAAAGACCGCTGCATAGCAATCATAATAATAATACCATCGGGCGGGCTCAGGCTCGACCAGCGCCGTCACGCCCGTGCTGGTGTAGCCCGAGGAAGGGACTTGTTTTGGTAGCCTCGACTCGACGGCTGACCTTTAGGGTGTGATGCTGCTCTGCGTGCGAGGAAAGAATAATCGTTTCGTGTTTCTCTGTTTTCTTAGATAGGTACACAAGCAGGCGGGGGATACGAGAAACGAGGATGGAGAGTAGCTCCGAAACCGTTACGGAGTGGGAGGCGGGCAGGTACGTAAGGATACTTTAGGTAGGTACCTCTTTGAAGTCAAATAAGATCGCAAAGCACGTCGCTGAAGCTCCGGGAAGGGCGCACACTTGGGATCGACGACAGGGTTGGTTACAAGGTAGCAACAGCGTAAGGTAGGATAGGTGCGCGGGTAGAAAATCTGTGAAAGTTAGGTCGATCGTCACGCAGGAGTGTCGCGCAGAGTCGGGTGTTGGTCTATCTAATACAACATCAGACCAAAAAGTCGCGTTGACAAGGCCGAGTAACCAAATGGGACGAAAAGAGGGCGCTGCCGTATAGGGCCGAGAAGCTGTCGGAAACACCCAGTGAAATGGATCTAAAAACGCACGATATGCACAAGGAAAAGTAGAGTCCAGGTGAGCTCCAGATTAGGAGCTTTGCAAGGTAATAAGTGGATGAGGGAATCGGTGAACATTCAATTCAAATGCTTGTTCAAAGACGAGCATCTGCACTTTCGTGGGGTTGACGGCAAGGCCCAAGACTGGACTGATCCCTGTCGAGGCCCGAAATGGGCTCCCGCTTGCCTGCTGGGGTATTCCCAAGGCCAAATGCCAAGCGGGCATGTTGCTCCAGTAGGGGTCCCACCAGCACGAGGTGCCCTGTCCCCTCCGCTCGGGGCGGCAAGGCGGGCGGGAGCCACTGTGCAACTGCCACGCCGACGGTAATGGGAATGAAAAGGCGAGCCAACCTTATCTTGCTTTTACCAGGCCTAATGCTAATGTACCTTTAATAAGCACTTACAGCAGGTAAGGTACCAACCAGCATGCAGACACCTCGTGGTGCTGTACTCCATAATTCTTTTTACTGTACATCCTTGCTACTGGACCGGACGGACTGGCCTCTCCAACCGCCTTTTGAGGGCAAACCCGGCTTTTTGTGCTGTCAATGTCTGAAATACATCACCCACTTTGTGCTCGAGGGCCTGCCCCTTGGCTGACATGATCACGGCAGAAGTGGTCAGAAAAGCTGGGGACAACGCATCGCCTGCTATACGATATCAATTTGCTAATTTGCAACAATCGCATCCATTCTGCATGCCCATGTCTTTAATGTCTCCTGTTGGCCCTAAGAATTAACCATGTCTGCAGCCAGCCAGCTTAAAGCCTGTCAATTTGGAGTATTCATTACCACACCCAGACACATCACTGCACATAAATAAACAAGTATCAACTGAAAAAGCAGAAAATAAGAAACCCCTCCAAGCTCTTCATATCATTTAGGGTACAACCGCGAGGTCAGGCCCACGATACTCGCCACCTGTATGAGCTGGCTTGCATTTGCATCCCCCTTTTCCGACCCCCCTCGCCCGCTCACCTGCCCTCCTTCTCCCTTGCCCATTTTCTCTTGACAGACCAATGCGCTTCGTCCACGCTACTCCAGTTGCCAACGCAACGACGGGGACCCTCTCTCCACTCCCCTTTCGCCTCACGTAACCACAAATCATTCTTGCAACCTTTCGCAAACCCCAAACCGGCGCGTCATTCCCTGCAAGCCATTCCAAGGCCTTGTTCTAATTGATTATGGAATCAAATGAGACGTTTCGTTGTGATCATAGAACTGTAAGAAGTAGGTCAAGAGGTAGGGAGGCTTATTCTTGGCTGGAAGCGCGTCAATTATTCGTCGGGCAACGTCTATGAAATCGTCTCATTCATTGCTGTATTATTTTAGTTCTATTTGCTCCCTCTCTATTTTTAATTTTTTATTTTCTTATTTTTTTTTTGTGTGTTTTCCTAATCTGATGGTTTGACTGGTACAGTCCTCCAATGGCAGTCTGAAGCGGTTTCTGCATTCGTCGTGTGACAGCCGGGTGCGGCACATGCAGGGAAACAACACACCGGTCATGCTCCCGTTCCGTTTTGGAGGTGGGTGTTGTAAGAGAGAGGAGATACATACATAAAATGCGACAGCAAGCTTGCAAAGAAAACCACCCCCAAACGGCAAAGTCCATCTAAGATTCAGCAATCCTTGATCCCTCCCGAGATCCCGACCGCTGAAAAAGCATTGGTATGTAGCAATTGCAACGTTGTGCCAGGGCATAGTTGGAGGCCGAACCTTGATTGCGGGCAATTGATGAGGTGCTGCAGCATGCTCTTCACCGCCACACAAATAGGGCGGTCTGTCTCTTCAAGTCCCCGACTTTTTTTTTCTGACGCAAAGGTAACATTGTAATTAGCAAGAAGCATTCTTCCAAATCTTCTTTGTGGGAATCCTGGCAAGTACCCATGGACAAAGTGCGTGGTCCCCCCCCCCCCCCCCCCCCCGCCTGTCCCTCCGTAGACAGCTCAGAGCGAACCTCAAGTTCTACCGCTGCACCTGGACCGATTCGGCAGGGTTAGATTTGTGTGTACGGAGTAGTACAAAACTGCAAAAGTAATGTCGATCGCAGTTCAACACGACAACGAAGCTACCTGGTTTTTGCCTGGGTAGGGTAGGTAGATAATCTGGCTTCGAGACCTGTCGTGCTATGTTCGCCGTGTTCTATTCTGCCTGTTTTGTCGTACATATTATAGGCCAGACCCCTGGCATGAGGCACTTTACGCATCCGTGGTTGACTGACAACGCATCATGCTTGGGTACTGTAGTATCTACACAACAATGGCCAATAACGCGGTCAAGAGGTTGGAGACATTCCAACCTTGGCCTCGACCTGTAGAACGTGGACAAATATATTAAACCCAGATGTAAGCAACACAATCCAAGATGCGTATCTGCAAGCAAAAAGACGGTTAATCGTTCAACCAATCCTCCTTTTATTTCTTTCCTAGTATAAATATGTACTGTGAACACCAAACGCCTTCTCGTGACCAGCAAGCCGAGCCGCAGCGATGCACTCTACAAAAACACGCTCTATACCTCTATGCGTGCAACCAATCCTCCCCAAATGCAGTGACTATTTACAGCAACACTACCTTGCTTTCTTTCTTGCTTTGTTAAACGTGAACCACCTAAAAATGTTTCCAAGTCCCAATGTAAAGAAACACTCCAAAACACATATTTCCCATATTCATGCGCCTTCTATGACGCGGAGGCGTGCGCAGCCAAAGCTGCAGATATCGGCCTTTCCGGCCGCCACATCAGCGGCTTCAGGACTTTGACTGGTTGCTTCCGATCAAGCGGTCCGCCAAAGTCGCTAAGTCACTCAACCGATGGCCGAGGGCCTATGTAACAATTGCCGCAGGTCGCTGCGGTGGGCCGCATAACCCTTTTACCGGCATTTTGACCCTGTCAGATCCATAAGAGACAATTCCATATGATGCTTTTTCTTTTTAAAAGAGTTTTGCTGTTCGGGCGTTGAGCCAAGACAGACTTAATTGCCAGATCCAAACCTGACATCAAACCCCTTCAGTACGCTCATAATGCTGGCAGCCTCAACGTCCATGGCAGGTCTCGGCGCCGTAGCACTGTTGCCCGGCTCCATAGGTTGTGGTTTTGGCGCAGCTTTCAAGAGAGGGAGCCATGTAGCGAGATCATCGGTTGCCTGGCCGAAAGCCTTATGGCTAGAAAGCGTCTTGTACGTGTCGGCACATGAGAGGCTTAGTCCAATGCGGTCACCATCTGGCTTGCTGGGCTTTGCTGGCTGTTGCTTGCAGCAGCCGCCAGGTCCACCACCGCCGCAGCATCCACCTGAAGACGGCTGGCCACTTTTTTCCAGGCTTGCGGCTAAAGAGCGGCAAAACAATCCGGACTTGGGGTCGGCGATACACTGCGCACAGGTTCCTGGACCCCCAGGTCCGCATGATGATGATGACGACTTTGCCGCCGCCGCTTTGGCGTAGCGGATGGACTCGAAGCTGGGAAGCTTGATAGCACCAGTTGCAGTCACTTCCATTGGCGGTGGCATGACGTCTGTTTCGGACGGCGGCGGCGTCTGGATCTGCCGCGTTTGGTTGGATGGAGGAATGGGTGTGGTGAGGTTTGGTGTAGACACGATGGGATTCATCGCATCGGCGCAGACACAGTAGGTCCCCTCGGTACAAAAGCCACAAGAGTCCCTCGGCGGGATGGATTGAACTGGTGGAGGGAGGAAGGAACGCGGGGCTGGATTGCGCTCGGTATTGGGCTTTTTGCTGGTAAAGTATGAAGTGAAGTCGGTCTCCATGACCGTATCAGATCGCTGACGCTTCTCCTCTGGCTCCGGGCTAGTGGATGATGGCGAGCCTGGGCGATGAGGCCTTTTGAGATCGGAAGATCCCGATCCCATGACCATCTCTACAGTTGCCTCAAGACACTCGCACTTTGTGCCCAGTGAGCAGTTACCGCATCCTACAGTAGCAGCGAGAACCTCCTCTGCACATGCGCATGACCCCGTGGGCCCGCATGAGCCGCAGGACAGTGATGCCGGAGCGATGGATACAGCTTCTTCTGGCGGCGAGATAATTTGAGAGATGGAGAATGAGTGGTTATGACTCCTCGGTCCGGCCGCTGGTGAGGTAGCCAAATGGTGTCCTTGCTCTTCATAACTTCGACCGTGATACTGACTGGCTCCGGCGCTGGGAAACAAAGGCCCCGTGAGTGAGGGATTATGTGCCGGCAAAAGTGTGACGCTTCCACGTCTAGAGATTGAATTCCTGGAACTATCCTCGCTCCATTTCCTGCGCTCAAAACGCTCTCTCTCGAGCATGTTCTCGAGCACCTGACATCTTGTTTTGAGTGTCTGTGCCTCGAGTTCGAGCGAGTGGATGCGGTCCTTCAATAACTGCTGCTCACGCTGATGTTCTTCAGTCTGCTCCTCGAGCTGTTCCTCTAATTCGCCAACCCTCGCAGCTCTCCTTTCACGAAAAGCTCTCTGCGCAGCCCGATTTTGAGCCTTGCGTTTGGTTGGTGGCGTGTCTGTAGCTGGCTTGCGGCCGGGCTTCGGCCTGGGTGGAATAACCCACTCCTTACTCGTGACTGACTTTGGTGGCCCTGCTGGGGCCAGTGATGCCGCTGGCGACACAACCGACGCCATAGTCAGTTTGTTGTCGGCGGCTGGTTTGCGATTCTCCACGTCTAGGGCGATTGCCTGAGAACGCTGCAGACGATGAATAGTCGTCGGGCGAGCGGAGGAAATTGTGGAAGAGGAAGTGTGTCGAGATTCGGAGCAAGGTTTTGATGTAGTGGAAACTGCCTGAACATGAGGGGCCATGGGCTTTGTCGAAGTGGGGCTCGGCGCCAAGTCTGAGTTTGGTGAGCCGACAGCCAAGCGCAATTGCGCCGAGCTGCTTTTTCGAGAGCCCGTCATCGGTGGCTCGACAATCGGAAATGTGAATTTTTTTTTGCAAGATAAATGATTGAGTTGAGCAACATGCAAATATGTGTCTTGCTGCAAGTGACTGTGATTGTGGTTATAGACGATGTTAGGTACCCGATATTTTGCCGCTCATATAAACGTGCTCACCTTTGTCAGTCGATGATGTATGGGTCGATCGGCAAAGCCCGGGACGGACGCTATCGATTCGAATCTCCGTCAACTGCTTGGGCCTGAATGCTATTCACGTACCATCTCTCTACCTAGGTACAGAGAATACAGAAGCACGACTTCATGGAAAATAACAAGAGCATTCTTCACCTGTTATTTACAATAGCTACAGAAATTACATCCGGTCCGGTGACTACCAGATGTGTCATGGCAAGTAGGTCCTACTTCGGAGCAGAGCATCAAGTTGCATTGACTGGGGGTTTCTGAGAATTTTCGCAGTCCGCAGTGGACTCCATTCATTAGCCCTAAAACCTTGATTGCCTGGTTGCTTGTGGAGGATTAACATTTTCCAGGTTGTTGTTCATCAATGCAGTTTCAAGCTCCTTTCTTATCAGATCGACTTGACGTGTAAGGGGCTCGGCCTTGTTAACAATGATCATTATCGTAAGTGAACTGAAACCTGAAGCTGTGTCCAAAGACATTTCTTTAGTCTGGAAGCTGCTCTTAATCCCTCGATGAAAACCCGTACTTCTTGGACGGGCCGACGGAGCATTCGGTACGCCAGGTAATTAGGTCACGATGATCTCGAGACCTGACAAGCCCAGACCCACAACTGATTCGATTGATAAGATTATTGTGCAGTGGGAGCCAAATATAGTTTAGCGTGAAATATGCATGGCGCCACCTTTTGTTCATTTGGGCGGGAAGGACCCAGGAGACATGTAAACTTGAGCCGAGCCAGTGAGTTATCAGATCCGATCAACCCGGTACAATAACACCAATAACACACTCGGAGCTGGAAGGATCTACGAGCGCTGGTAAGTCCCTCACCGAGCGGTAAGCCGAGCCACTGTGTACCGATATGTAAGTTTGGTAACCATACTGCGATATCGGAGATGAAACTAGAGTTTCTCATCCCGGCCCGAGTTAGTTTTGGCGCTTTTGTTGTCAAGCAGGATAGAAACAGTCACCAGCAAGATAATGGCAAAGCTGAAAATTCTTTGACAGAGGGGGGAAAAGGCAGCTGCTAGCTGCTGATGTCTGCTGAGAAATTTTGCATCCACCCAATTGTTGCAAATGACCGTAATTATACACATAATAAAGATTGGTCGATTATTGGGCAGATGTCGAAATATATATCTGCACAAACAAATGCAAGTTGAATGCACAATTATATCAAATGCTGTTAAGCTAAGTAGGTATGAACCCGATGAGTTTGTTGTTAGTGCGCAAGGGTTAACTTAACGGCCGTGAATATAACCACGGAAGGCATGGCCAGAATTAAAGAATGCCTACACATGAGCTTTAGAAGTATGACAAGCAACGAACTATCAAGTCTTGATGTAAGGTAAGGTACCTATGTTGAGGGATGAGGTCCTCACATGACCACAAGTGCAGTTGAAATGGACAACGGGGTCGAGTATACAGGGTAGGTACATACCTTACCTAGGTCGCTTACCTGGACCATCACATACGTACGCACTGTCGGCAACACTGTACCGCTTTCCTAGTACCCATCTGAATGGTAATACGACAGCGACAAGAGATACGCAGATATCCCAGGAACGCATCGAATTAATTTGTTTGCCGAAGCACGACTTAATGTGCACGCATTCGCACATGTAAAACTTCAGACAGCTGATGCATTGAGCCACACCCTGCATTTCGAGCATTTTGCAAGTAATCCTCCGACGTGATGAGTGGAGGGGTAGGTCTGGGGCTGCAACAGTTCCCCAAGTCGCCTCTTTCGCCGCGGCAGACCACATCTTACTCCGGCTTCCAACTCCCATCCTCGGGATCCTCACAAGCATCGGACGACTCGGACTCGGACGACGGCGCCCTACCTTTCCCGACCGCTCTCGCCAGAAAAGACTTTCTCGCACCCAACTTCGATGCCGCCGCCTACCTGTCATCGCTGTTCCCGTCAGACGTTGACACCACCTCAGCACACCGGCACCAGACTCTGGAAGATCTGCGGTCGGACCTGAGGGAACGGAGCGCCACAATCTCGTCGGAGCTTCTCGAGCTCGTCAACGCAAACTATACTTCGTTCCTCAGCTTGGGCGACGAGCTCAAGGGCGGTGAGGATAGGGTCGAGGATGTGCGCGTTGCTCTGCTTGGGTTCCGTCGCGCCGTCGAGGACATCAAAAGTCAGATCGCGAGAAGGAAATGTGATGTTTCCGATGCCTGCGACGAGCTAGGTGCCATCAGGCAAGGCATTGAGAAGGCGAGACGCATGCTGGAGCTGGATGAGAGGATAGGGGCGCTCGAGACCAGGCTGGCTGTCGACAGTATGCCCAAGGGCTCTGTGGATGATATATTTGACGACCTTAGTGACGAAGATAACGATGAAGAAGACGATATGGACCACGACGATAGCACAGTGGACAAAACCTTTGTTGGGAGCAGCCCGACAAGGTTACTTTCTTTGTCGAGAGAGTACATGCTCGTCAACCAGGTGGCGGACATTGTTGGCAGAGATACCACTTTTGCGAGGCAGATGGAGGACAGAATTCAAAGATGCCGGAACACGCTCTTACTAGACTTGAATACTGCAAGTAAAGAAGCCAGGAGTGCAGGCCCCCGAGGTCAGGTTAGGATTTTGAAGTTCTTTGCCATTTATCGGCTATTGGAAGCAGAGGCAGAGGCAGTCGCCGTCTTCAAAAAGTCATGATGAGCTACAGACGAAAAATAAAGGGATGACAGGCAGACAAACAATATAGCTATGCCTCTAATGGTAACTCTGATACCCAAATCTATACATACATAACAGCGAGCCCAATATGCACCCGCCGTCACCCTTTTATCATACAATGGCTGCAACAGCATTCAATTACATTGGCCCAACGAACTGAGCCGTGGTCAAGTTCTCATCCGTAGGCCTGAAACCTCCGTTGAGACTGAAACCAGGACCATGCGTTGAGCTCAATACAATCTCATCGATGCTCTTGACCACCTGGGACTCCAGTTTTGCTAGATCCTTCTTCAACGCCTCCACGAAGGCCTTGATGTTGTCGGACAGCTGCTCAGGCGTAAATGTGAGCTGACCAATGGGCAGCCTGACGACACCCTCCCTCTCCCTGTAATCCTCTGCACCGCTCAGGTCACGTAACAGACCCTTGACGTCCTTGGTGACAGTCTTGGTCTTGTCACTTGGCATCAGGCCCTTGGGACCAAGGATGCGGCCGAGGTTGGCCTTGTTTAACGCGCCCAGTGAGTCCGAATGACAGATGAGCCTGTTGAAGTCGATGTTGCCGTCCTTGATCTGCTGGAAGAGTGTCTCCTCGCCGACAGCCACGGCACCGGCCATACGCGCCTCGGTGGCGACCAGGCTGCCCTCTCTGCAGATGACGGCCACGCGAATGTCGGAGCGAACAGAGTGTGGGAGACGAACGCGGCTTCGGACGATGGCGGAACGTTTGTTTGTGGTGAGCTTGACGGCGATTTCGTACTTGACCGAGGCCGGTGGGACTCCAACTTCGAAAGCACGAATATATCTGCACATAGATCATCTCAGTTGGTCAAGTCCTTAACTCCTTTTCACGTGCCGCACCAGAATATCTCTTTACCTTATCGCATCACACAGGGAGAAAGTCAAGAGCTTGTCTTTTCTGTGCACCCTGTATTGCTTGAGCTCCTTCTTCTTCTTCTCCTTCTTCTTAGGGTCCTTGTTCACCGAGGCAAAGCGCGGTTGAGCAATCGAGGGCACGAGGAACCGAGGGACGGATGTAGCCAATGGCCTTGCTGTCGGTCTGATGCTTAGCCTTGCCAAAGAGGCAAGACATTGTTGTGTGGAAGCCATTACTAACTTTTTTGCTGGTGATGTGTGGCTTCACTGGTTCACCAACGTCGCCGCCGAAAGTTCATTCCAGAGGCGTTCAATTGGTCGCGAAAAAAGTCCGCTCATACAGCCAGGGGTAAGCTTGGGACGACGAATGCTTGTCACCTTAGTCAGCAGACAGAAAGCTCTTATCTTATCGGCACAGACACCCTTGACGCGTTTTCGACTAACACCCCGCCATGCTTGAATTTCCCAGTCAACCCCACCACGACCTTTAAGAGCAGGCGTCAGTCACTCTTTGTATACTACAGCAAAACAAAAGCCATAGCAAGGAGATCAAGATTTCTTTTTATGAATTGCAACCATGAAGGCTGAGGAGCTTGAGACCATAGCCCCCGCTTTGTCGGGCGACTTCCGGTCCATTGAGGGCCATCTCACAAACTTGGACAAACATTTGACCCTGCGAACATATCTCAACGGCACCCAGCTTGGTGACATCGATTCCAAGATCTGGACCTCGCTTGCTACCAATCGCGCTGCCATTGCCTTCATCAGGAGGGGTGTGCTCGCAAACCTGACCCGGTGGTTTATCTTTGTAGAGCAGAACCACCCCGAGATTCAAGGCGAGGTTAAGAAGGCAGCAGCAGCACAAAAGGCCAAGGTTGCAGCAGCAAGCCGAGCTGGTGGCAACTTCAACCTTGCACTCCAGGATGCAGACAAGGGAGTTGTTACTAGGTTTCTGCCAGAGCCATCGTAGGTTACTGTCATATCATGACGAACATTACAGCAACTCAACTAAGTGGCTAACCAATGCTTTACAGAGGCTACCTCCACATTGGTCACGCCAAGGCAGCGTTGCTCAGCGACTACTTTGCGCACCAAGCCTACAATGGCACTCTTAGGCTTCGTCTGGATGACACCAACCCTTCCAAGGAGAAGGAGGAGTACCAGGATGCTATTATTGAGGACCTTGCTCTTATGGGTATCAAGGCCGACAAGTTTTCCTACACATCCGACTACTTTCAGTACTTGTATGAGATGTGTATAAGACTCATCAAGGAGGGTAACGCCTATGCGGACGACACCGACCAGGAGACCATGAAAAAGGAGAGATGGGATGGAATCGCCTCGAAGCACAGAGATATGTCTATCGAGGAGACCCTTCGTGTTTTTGAGGAGATGAAGAAGGGTTCAGATGAGGGCAAGCGTTACTGCATTCGTGCCAAGCTATCTGTCGACAACCCGAACAAGGCCCTGCGCGACCCAGTTATTTACCGCTGCAACGACGAGCCGCACCACCGGACAGGCACAACCTGGAAGATGTACCCCATGTACGATTTCGCCTGCCCCGTAGTCGACAGCTACGAGGGTGTTACTCACGCCTTGAGGTCCACCGAGTATACCGACCGCAACCCCCAATACCAGTGGTTTCTCGACACGCTGAAGCTGCGCCAGGTTCACATGTGGGATTTTGCCCGTATGAACTTCATCAGGACCTTCTTGTCGAAGCGTAAGCTTGCCAAGCTCGTCGACACTGGTCGCGTCTGGGGATGGGACGACCCCCGCATGCCTACTATCCGTGGTGTGCGTCGCCGTGGTATGACCGTGCCCGCTCTGCGGGACTTTATCATCAAGCAGGGCCCCAGCCGAAACGTTACCAGCATGGACTGGACCGTTTTCTGGGCCGCTAACAAAAAGGAGATCGATCCCGTGGCAGCACGCCATACTGCTCTGAGCCAGAAGAGCCCCGTAAAGGTGAAGATCACTGGTAAAGATGCCCCGGCGTCTCCTCACTCTGTTAAGAAGCCCAAGCACCCCAAGAACAAGGATGTTGGCGTCAAGCAGGTCGCCTTCTCCGATGAGATCCTTCTTGAGCAGGAGGATGTTGCCCTTATGAAGCCGGGCGAGGAAATCACACTGATGGCATGGGGAAATGCTATTGTGAAGGAAATCAGCACTGGCACACCGATACCTACCATGACTGTGGAGCTCAACCTTGCAGGTGACGTGAAGACGACAGAGAAGAAGGTTACTTGGCTGTCAAACCAGGGCCAAAAGCTCATTCCTGCAGAGCTTTGGGACTTTGACTATCTCATCACCAAAGACAAGCTTGAGGAGGATGATGACCTTGAGAAGTTCCTGACTCCCGTAACTGAGTTTAAGGAGTCAGCCTGGTGTGGAGCTGATGCCGAGTCTTTGAAGAAGGACGACGTCGTTCAACTGGAGCGCAGAGGATATTACAGGGTTGACAAAGGTCTTGGTGACTGGAAGGATGGAGAGGAGGGTGAGAAGGGCAAGCGAATTGTCTTCTTCAACATTCCAACTGGAAAGACCAAATAGATGAAAGCACTGCCACGGCACTGCCCGCTTGAAATCAACAAAAGTACAACAGCCGGCGAATTTGCGCTTAATAGTCTCTACGTAATCTTGGGTCTCGTCAAAGATCAAGAAATAATTGCTATTTATGGCTAAGGCAGTACCAATCATGGCTAACTCTGCCGGTCGATCGATCACTGCCACTATACCGCAGCGTGGCTTCTCCCGCATACGGCCCCGCAGTGAGGTCAACCAAGATTGTCGCTTCCTCTGGACTGGTGAAGAGATCAGACCTGCGATGTGCGCTTCTCCGTTTCTGGAACGGTTAGGTGGCATAGTCCAACATAGCCGCAGGAAGCACCAAACCACTGAGTACCACTGCGTAGTAAGTCAGGTCTCGCCACGCTACTATTTTTGGACATTGGACTCTCGATAAATATCAGGGCTCCTCTGGTCATCCATGAATTCAAATAGCATGTTCTTTTTAGAGAAAAAAGTCCGCCTCCATGTCTTTTTTCGAAACTGAAAGAGACTTATTGAAATTTCAACGGTTATCTTGTCTGGCTTTCTAGTTTTCGATCCGCCAATCAAGGGTGCACCAAATATCGAGATCCAACGACGAAATCATGCATCTTCTTTCCTTTACGATCCCTGACTACAAGAAGGAAAACGGTCACTTGCCGGATTTGTGTTCCCCTCTAACTCTAGCCAGTGCATAACACGCGGTGGAAAAAAAATTCACCAAAAGATCTCGTTTCATCGCAGGTGGTGTATATGCATGTACCATTGACGGTGGTTGCGGTCCATATTCCCTTGCTAGTATGGCCAGCTGCCCAACCGCCCCCCTGAATACCCACACCACCTTTACAAATACATTCAGCAAGAGGCACCCAAGGCACGGCCACTGGCCGACCCCGCATGAAAATCTACAGGCCGCCATCGGCGCATCCGAGATCGTTCGCTTCCACTCATCATAATCGGTCTGCGGACTAGTTTGCGATGTCATAGTGGTAGCACCTCTGGATGCCTAGTTCTTGCAACCCGGGTTGAGGCAGCCTTCAACCTGGATAAATATCTACGTGGCGTTCACATTCATCAAATCAACGTGCGCAGAGATAAATTCCCTTGGAAGGGATTTTGTTGAAGATGGCATTCCCTTCACGTAGCATACAACGACAATGCGGAAGGAGAATCCTACTTACAACCTCAGATCGCAGTCCAATTCGGGACAAAGACACCCTCGAGATGTGGATTTAGTATACTTGAAGGGATTGCGCGGCCTGATAATGGCTCGCCCGGCTTGTGAGTACGTGTCCTCATTTGGTCATGATGGGAGCCTTCAAGGGACCAGATACAGACCGAGATGAACGCCTTGCGACCGAGGCAAATGGAAAAATTAACATTGCCAAGGAGACTGAACCTATGAGTACCAGGGGTTTCTTGTCGCCTCACAGGTGTAGTTTCCTGGTCACAGCATGGGTTCAAATGTCATAAGGCGGCGAGGCTGCACATCCAAAAAGTCTTTACTTTTACCAGTAGCTCTTCTTTTTGGCTGACAGCTCAGCGAGCCTGTTGCGACTTACCGGGGCACTGAGGGGAAAAGCGCTGAGCGCTCTTATTCAAACCACACCTCAAACACATTAGCAATTCTTTGCTCTTTCAACTAAGGATGTCGCACCCGAAGAATGTTTATCATGCAGCGGAAGGCCAGGCGGGCTACATTGGTGCAGTGCCGCATCAGCAGCATGAGCCAGTAATATCTGGGCGCTCGACTTGCCCGTAAGCACCACTCACATTCCAGTCTCGCTTCTTTTCGTTTGTGCAGGCGCCCAATAACTGACCAGCGTTTTCTTAACTGGTTAACAGATACGAGACATGCGTCATCACAGACCCTACTGCCTCGCGGTTCGCCGTCATGATGTTGCAATATTTTATGAATTCTGCAAACATCAACACGACACTGAACCCGTTCGACTGCCCAGTATCCAAATGCATGAAGCAATTTACAGAGCCTTTGGAATTTGTCAGGCATCTCATCAACTGCCCAGAACTATCCAAAGGCGAGTTTAAATGCAGAAAGTGCGAGACTTGGCACATATTTCCTACAACAGAGAGAGGCTGGCTGGACTTCTCTGGCTGGGAGAAGACGGTCGAGAAGAAGAAGCGGAGCAGCTTCACCGACAAGCTCAAAGTGATGGTGCGATCATCGCCCAAACCCGGTAGTCTTCGATCCTTGAGAAGCAGCTCAGATTCGTGCATTTCACCGTCAGCGCAGTCCAAAGCCTCTTCGACGCCGAGCTCCGAGTTCTCTGCAGGAAGTCCTTACGCGATTGTTGGCCGGAAGGAATCCGAAGTCCAATGGCGCTACGATGCAGACGCCTGGCCTACGGTGATTCCGACCCCTGAGAAGCCGTTGCGGGTTTCCACGGGTAACACAGGTGGCCAACCGCAACACCATCTGCCAATTGTTGATATTCAGCAGCCTCAGGAGCTTTGCGGTACTGGGCGACTGGAGCTTTGGGACACTGGATGCACTCGCAGTGAACTTCCAGACAATCATCAACCCAGTCCCACAAGTGGGCCCTACAAACCGCAGGACTCGGCATCGCGTTATGAAGGACAGGCGTTTTGGCCTATCGTGGGCGCCCCTACTTACCCATATGCCTTGGAAAATGGCACGTGGACGTCTTCCTTGGAAGGACAAGTTGCTCAACACACAGCGCACCGCAGTACCCAACAAAGCAGCACCGACAGCCACAGCAGCGGCAGCGTCTCTATTGGGTTATTACAAACAACAATGCCCCTATATTTTGGCCATAATCTGAGCGAGTCGCCCGGAGGCCTTGATGTTGACCAGAGCGGTCCCGTCCCTGAGTTGTCCGGGGAAGAGACCCCATCCAGTCACCCGGGATCCTATAATTCCACCACTTGGTCATTCGATAGTGCCTCGACCTCGAGAATGGCTTCCTTGCGCACAAGCTCCAGCTCAGGAAGCTCAGTTGAGTCATTCGAGTGTGTTGGTATGGGAGACTGGGCCCCAAACGGTGATCCGATTTTCTCTACCTTTGAGCCGCAGAACGAGGGTCACCAGGCAATAATGCGAGCTCTACAAGATATCAATGGCTCTGCTCCTAAAAGCCTGGAATCCTGCCACTTTGACCTCGGTTGCCGGCATCAATGGCCCGAAGTGCCAGAGATGGAATCCGCGCCAGTGGCGGGTCGAGCCGCGCCAGTCGCCGAAGCCTCTGTCGAGGCCGACGACGATGGCGACCTCACATGCGGGCATGAAAACTGCGACTTTCGGCCCAGCGGCACCAAGCTACACAACTACCGCAAGTACCTGCACAAGCACAGGGAAACCCACAGGAGGGCGAGGTATGAATGTGACCAGTGCCAAAGCGTCTACACCCGCTCCGACAACCTCAAGAAGCATAGGCGCGAAAAGCACGGCATCGAGGAGACGCGGGGATATGGTATGGTGCGCATGTCGTCACAGTACCGCCGGAGCCCGCGCATCGCTGCTGCTGGGCAGGATGGGCTGGGCAAGATTGACGCTTTGCGAGTGTCCAAGTCCCCGAGAAGGTAATTTGAGACGAGACAGTATCTTTCGATACAGTTTCGCGTGCTGTCTCTGGATGGAGTCGTCTCATTTACGCGCCACTATCTGACTATCTCTCTCTTTGTCTCTGTACAACTCATTGTGGTATTTCTCCCTTTGGACTATTTTTTCTTTTTCTTTTTCTATTTTCTTCCTTTTTTCCCTATATATCATATTTCCTTAATTTCGGGTTTCTTCGCCCAATAGCTATTTGAGCTAGTTTTCTCTTGGACAGGGTAACGATGGCTTTTCCTAGCTGCTAATTCTACAACTAATACGACTTTTGTGGTCTCGTATTCCTTGCTGAACACTTCATGGACCCCTGATGATGACGTTGACTTAAGGCCTGTACCACTCTGTGAACCTCAGGTGCACCTCTGATCTATTTTTGTAATCGGTTAGTTCCGGTCACGCGGCTCGGCTTTCATGTGCTGGTTGTGCTTACCTAGGTATGCAGGTACCCACCTTGCTACCCAGGTAGAATCTTTGTAATAGTCGTCCCTTTGCCAGGGGTGTAGTAGTTCTGGCTTCCCCTCAGTCGAGTGACATCTTGGGAGTGTGTCAGACGAGAAGCGTGGCTGCCACCAACTCCAGGGTACCAGTGTTGCTCAGTGAAGGGATCACAAAGCCTTTGGTAGGAAAAGGGACTCGGAGGGGGAGAGCGGGAGCGCTACCCGGGAGCCCGACTGGATACTGCAGAGAAAGTGGCGGCGAACTCTGCCGGAACCAGGGCTCCGATAATACGTGGCTGGTGAACCGGCTATATCTTGAAACTTTGCCACCGTTGGGGACAGTGCATGCCCAAGACTGTAGCCTTACATTGACATCACAAAGTCTCGATGCAAGCTGGCTGCTCGTGTAGCTGGGATAGGCCGAGCCTCCGGTTGCCACTCGGTAGCCAGGTTGGGCCCTTTCCTTTCGGGAAGGGGCCGCTTCCACCAGTTGAGTGGTGATAACTGGGGGGAGGGTATTGTTTCAGGATCCTAGAGGGGGGGCAACTGGCGATTCCCTATCCGGGAGTCACTTGACCGGCACTCGTATGTTATAGGGTGTTCAATGCGTCCCTACAATGTTACTCTAGGTGAGAGGCGTTCCCTAAACGTACAAGTATATCAACAACTAGGTTCCCAAGTTCTCAGGCCGAAAATGATCAGGAGTAGGCCGCATTACAACACAGCCCCATCAACATCCAGCTCGCATTCAGTATCAGACGCACTTTACCCTCTAATAATACTTTTAGGGAGGCTCAGCCTCGACAGCTATCAAGATGAGTTCCAACAGGTAAAGAAAAAGAATACCTTGCAGTGATATTGGCAACAGTAACAGCGACTGATAGTTATACATGACTGTAGGCAACAGACTCAACCCGGGGCATACAGCTCTCTTACCTCGGGAGCCACTGCAAACCTGCCGTTCACATCAAACCTCGCACATTACCTGAGCCAGGACCAAAACTTTGAGCGTGTCACTCTCGGGTTGCCCACCACTCGCCCGGCCGGAAACAACTACATGGGGCAAAGTAGCTACTCAAGCCGGACGTCGACAAGGAGCGGGAACAATGGATCGAGGATCTGAATTGGGCGAGGGGGCATTGGATAGCGAATTCGCGGAGGAGGATTAATCAGACTTAATTTCTTTGAGGGTTAACCATTTCTTACCATAGTCACAACCCAATAATCGTCTATTTCAAATATTTTGCAGTTCCCAAAGGAACCTCTATAGACAACCAATCTATGTGACCTTGAATATAAAACTTTCCTTCAGCTCCTCTAACTACAAGCTCTCTACAACGGTTGTAGGTGGCCATGAATATATGGAGTTTCGATTGTCTTGATATGACTTTGTAGTGAGAAAATCAAACCAAGCCAACAAGCTAGGCCCGTCGTAGGGACTAATGTGGCAAGTCCCGCCAACATGAAATCCTTCAGCTCACCGACGCTCTGATGATGATTCCGGCGGCGCCCTCCTCGGCTTACTCTCCATTACCAATTCGACAAGCTCATTCAAGGAGACTGTCTATGGCCTATTATTGCATGCTGCTATGAGCCCCGCCTGGTAGACAGGTTACGACCCACAAATCCAGTAGCTGATTCCCGAGAGACTGTATGGATGACCAAATCAGGTTTGAACGATTCAAAGTCAAAATAAATAAAACCAAGGAGTGTCAACAAGCTCTTTATACTGATATATATATATACCTGGCGTTTGCAAAGTTGCAATGGGTTAAAGGGGCGGCACGTGAGTTAATAATTTGCCCCATGTGCGGGACAAAAAGAATATTGGGCTGTCCACCTGCGTTCACAATGCCACCCCACCACATAGACCAAAAAGACATCTCGCGAGATTGAATTCTCACTCACTCGATCCGGGCAGGTCTCGAACCTGCAACCTCCTGATAACCAGATGGAATCGTAGTCAGACGCTCTACCATTGAGCCACCGGACCTGTGGTTGTTGTTCACGATCCATGCTTGAGGTGGAATCATGTGCGGAGGTCTGGGCGGGTTGGTGCAGAAAAAAAAAACTCGAGTTGGAGGGGTGGGGCATGAAGATCTGCCAGGAAAATCGGGTAAAGATTCATGCATCTATCTAGTTCTAGTCTAGTCTAGTCTAGATCTCTAGTCTAGAGATACATCCGATATTATCTCACGGTGTGGAACTTGACTTGAGATATGTCCAGACTGGATACATCTCTTTTAGTGACCAAGCAGCATGAAAACACTGGGAAGCATGGATGTTTTTTTTTTCTTTCAAAAGTCTCTTTATCTTCTCTACCTGCTTGGACATGTACCCAAGCTTTGGTTGTTTAGTGTTTAAAACACAAAGCCCAGCTTTAACTAATAGTGTCTTATAAACCCATCAACAGCCCAACACCAAATGCTACAGTAACAACCAATGTCATCATTCCCCCAGCTACAGTCCCAACACGGGCACCTGCAGACTCGGCTTCCGAACCGCCGCATCCGTTCCCAAGCTCCAACAGCACGCCCTCTGCCATGCTAAGGTTGAATTTGACCTCTCCGTCATCCCCAACCTTGACCGTCTCCTCATCCGGCTGACCTGACCTCTTCCCGTCCTTGTCAAAGGTGACACCCGACACCTTGACCTCGGCCTTGGCGTTGGTTCCCGGCCCGGTGAGCCTCAAGATCTTGACCTCGCCGTCCTTGCACCAGGGGGTCGACACGCTCATCTCGCTCCTCGGCCTGTCCCCCTCGCTGTGAAACGCCGTGTCGGTGTTGTCCGCCGCCGAGATGGTCGACGGGTTGCTCAGGCCCTGGGTGCCGTTCCAGACGCCCATGTCCAAGAACACCAGCTTCTTCAGATGGTTGCCCTCAAACACCCCAAACCCGCTAAAGTCGCTCGAGTTGGCCTCGGGCAGCGCCGCGATCCCGTACGGCACCTCCGCCGCGTCTTCGCCGCTGACGTCGCCATCCCCAGTGCGCCGGACCACGTGCGCGAGGAAGTAGTGCGCGTACCACGACGGCCGTATCCCCGCCGTGATGTTCTCGCCCTTGTACTCGTAACCCCTGGGCTGCCACGAGCTGTACTCGTTCTGGCCGCCCAGGTGGAAGTAGCTGTGCCCGACGCCTATGGCAGCCAGCGAGAGCGTGTAGTCGACGTTCCACAGCGCGCCGCCAAAGGTGTCGCTGATGCCGCTGCGCCCGCCGCACGAGATGGAGTTGGTCTCGCCCATGACGAGCGACGCGCGCCCGTCCCGCTCCGCCGCCTCGACCTGCGGCACGTACTGCGACACGTTTTGCCAGATGGACGAGTGGTTGGACACGAGGTCCAGCCGCATGCGGCGCCAGCGGCCGGCGTCGCACGTTGAGCCCGGGTACATGTGCACGACGAAGCTGTCAATGTTGACGCCGCCGTCGTCCTTTTCGTTCTTGAGCCCGGCCTTGGTCGTCAGGTTCAGTATGTCCATGTCGTCGAGCTGGTCGTGCTGGTCCGGCACCCAGGGTGGGTCGGCAAAGGAGCCCGCGGCGAAGGCGGGCGCCTTGTCGCCGGCGTCCCGGTACCAGCTGTCGTTGCGGATCAGGTCCGTGAGCTGCCGGAACTGCTGCGTGTAGGCCTCGACGCCCCAGGAGTCGTTGCGCCACCCCTTCGCGATGTAGTGGTCGACCTCGTTGCCGATCTCGAAGCGGGTCAGCTTGTCGCCCAGCACGCCCCATGCAACCTCAGCCTGGACGCGGGCGGTGGCCCACTGGCTCGAGTTGTCATTCATGTTGAGCGTAAAGGTCAGGTTGGTGCCGTCCTCAAAGTACCGACCCCACTCCTCGATCCAGCCGCGGCTGATGTTGAACCGCCGGGCACCGTTGGGCGCGGGGATGGCCACCGCGGTGGTGTTGAGCCGGTCGACGTAGGATGTCATGTCGGCCGTGTTGCCGCCGATGCGGATCGGCGGAGGCTTGCCGATCACCTGGGTGATGGAACGGAGCAGCGTCGACGTCATGTCGTTGCTGAGAAAGTCGTTGACCCAGACGGGCTCGATCGAGTATCCGTACACATCGCGATACAGAGGGCGCGTGGCGAGGTCTGTCGGAATGGAGACTGTGCTGCCGTGACGTTGTGCGGCTGCAAGGCCCGCCAGGGCGAGCACCAGGACCGTGGAGCCCATGGTCGTTTGTTTCTGTGTGTCTTGACGCTGAGAAGATATCTCCGTCTCTCCGAGTGACAGAAATCTTGATGTGAAAGGTTTTGGCAAGGACAAGAACGGCTGACCCCAAGAAGCGAGTCAAGAAAAATATGCACAAAGGGCGCATGCGAAGCAACTCGTCGGTGTTATATCAGCCGACGAAGTCGCCTCCACACATCTGCAGCTGCACTCGACAAGAGCCGGGCTGCACAGAGCAAGGTTAAGGCGCGAGCTGGAGAAGCGTCAACAAATCAACAAGTGCAATTCCCCCGAGGAATGGGGAGAGCCAAGCGGGCCAAGCATCGCTTCCAGCAAGTTGTGCTGCAGTATTCTCCACACAACCTCTGCGGGGTACGTCGGTGACGAACCAATGGCCCTGTAGACGACCTGGGGTCGACATTTCGATCTCGGCGAAGCTTGGTTGTAATTTTGACAAGAGGACGGGTTGGGGCGGATGTTGATGATGATCCTGTGCGGCGTTGGTTGACTTTTTGGTCGTGAATTTGGTGTCGTTTCGTATCCCAGACCGATTCCCCTTGTCTTCTGACGTCACGAAGGACAGGACCCTGGCGTCTCCAAACTAAACGCCGAGGTTGGTAAGTAGACATATTCGACTTGGCGTATCCCGTCACTGCTATTAATCCGGGAGAAACGCCATGATGTCGCTGTCTGTTGTTTTATAAGCCCAGTGTTTGTGGATTGGATGTCTTGGCAAAGGATCATGTCGAGACTCCGCCAGTCACAATGCTGCTCCCATCCCTTGAAATTATGTTCTGCGGACCATCGTGGCAGTCTCAGTCATGGTTGAGCAAGGCGAAGATGCTAGTCTTTGCACGGGTCTAGACAGAAAGTCAGTCG
Organism: Pyricularia sp. CBS 133598; assembly: GCA_004337975.1. Taxonomy (NCBI): domain Eukaryota; kingdom Fungi; phylum Ascomycota; class Sordariomycetes; order Magnaporthales; family Pyriculariaceae; genus Pyricularia; species Pyricularia sp. CBS 133598. The sequence goes on from RRCJ01000002.1 coordinate 4,012,232, forward strand.
TCGTCGTCGTTGTCGTCAACCCACTATGGTTTCCAAGACATATAGAAAACGACAAATCAGAGACCGAGAAAACATACCTCAAAAGGAGCAAAGTACTCGTCTATCCGCTGCAGCTGCTCAGTCTCCATCTCTGAAAAATACGCCGTCTTCTTGGACCCCGGATCCCGCACCTTGTGCCGAGTCGCATGGTTCCACCCATCAATATAGATCGACCACTCCGCCGCCGGCGAAGCAGCAGCAGCAGCAGCAGCAGCACCACTGTCATCAATCTCGCCCGACGCCTCGGTACAAGTCGACGCCGCCGACGACAAGGACGAAGACGACGGCCTCCGCTCCCAAGGCCGACAGCGAGACACGACCTCGAAGCCGTCGGGGGTGAAGACGTAGGCTATAGCGTGGTCGTAGAGCGCGCTAAAGACGGCCTTGAGGTCGGCCTTGAGGCGGCGGAGCGTCGCGGCGTCCAGCTCCGACAGCAGTGCCCGGCGCCGGTATGCCGGGCGGGCCAGCGTCAGCACGCCGTTTATCCGGTTCGCCTTGAGCAGGCGCGGGAAGTGCGGCGCCAGGGCCGGGATCTCGGCTACCTGTCGAAGGCGGCCTTCCTTGGAGCGTCCAAATTTGCGGCTTGGTCTTGTCCAGACTTCGTCCTGTTTTTGTTTGGGGATAGTGGGTTTTTTTTTGGTTAGGCCAACGTTTTCTGAGGAGGACTTTTTGATGCCTTGAATGCAAACTGGGCGGGGAGGAGATGTTGGAACTTGGAACTTGGACAATGTCGACTTACCCATACCAACAACGCCTCGCCGTCTTCAGAGGTTTCCTCCCTTTCCCGCCAGACTAGCCTTGCCGTTCGAGGCCATCGTCCCGAGTGTGGAGGCCTGGATACAGTGACTGGTGAGACGCTCATTGTGTTGTTTATTGATCAAATACTGTCGTGAATGTGTTGATGATGTGTATGACAGCTTTGTAAAGTTGCAACTTGAGATGGGGTATATGATAATAAATCGATCGGCTGTCTAAATTAAAGATAGAAAAATAAGGTAGGGAATCAGGACGATCCGGCTCGGCGATGATGCTTCTGTTGGAATATATGCATTCTTTCAACACACCCCCTAGACTAGATTGAAAAGCACTGTTGTGGCACTGTTGTTCTCCCCAAGGAGGTTTTATGAACGACCCAACCAAAGACGTAAATGCCATCTCGTGTTCTTTGTATGTGCAAAACATAAACAAAACCCCGAATATCTGCTCACCCATTTACAGTACTCCTTTGACGAAAGCGACTTTGTTTTCCCACTTGATTTACTAGGTTCGTCAGGTACGGCGGGGGTGAAAGGGAAACCATAAACGCTGAGCGCGTTAGTTAGTTTGCGGAGGTCCAGAGCGATGGTTCTTTTTTCTTGGCGGAGACCTTGGTCACAAATGGCAAACCCCCTCAAACTTGCGCAAACCCGACAAACATGCTCAAATTCTTGGGTATATTATTGCCTATTATGGAATGGCCCCAAAAAAAGTCAGCATAACGTGCTTTTCTTTTTTCCTCTAGCTTGCTCGAGCCAACGATTGGATGTTCCAGACCGGGGAACTACAGCTGGACCTTTTTTATTTTATTTTATTATTTTATTTTTCGGACTCAGCGTTAGCAAACACAAGGGAAAGGGGGTAAACCCTGAAACCTCCGATTGATTATTACTGTACTGTAGTTGTTCAGATGTTGACATGAACCTGTTTCTCTCTCGCTTTTCTTTTTCTCCTCCGCCGACCGATTTCAGCCCTGCAACCCCGGTAGGCGGCCAAGGTTCCGCCAAAGGCATGTCGCGAGTCGACAAAAGAACAAAAGCCAAGAACGACCCCGAAAAAGTAAACCGTAAACTAACAACCCTTATACGAAGTACGTCGTAAAGAGGCCTAGAGTAGATAGCTTCCACGATTATCTATCGGACCTGTAAAACAACTCCACCTTATGCGGCGTTGTTGTTCTGTATCGCGTTTGTCGAGATAACGGAGGGTCGTGAGACTTATAGGAGTGGTTCTAAAGCTCGTAGACATGCTTTTTCGAGCGTTGATTGCCTTGATGTTTTTTTGGCAGCAATGCCAGCAGAATGGCTGCTTTTGGATGACCGAGACCATTTCCCGCTATCTGCAGTCGGGGCTGTAGTTGTCAGCCGGCGTAAATATCACTTGCTATTCGTGCCGTCGCCCATTGCTGCTACATTCAGGGTCCAACGAATCCACAAATATAGACTCGGCCTGGGTGGCCTTTGCTTACCTCGTTGGATTCTTTCTTTGATGAGTAGGGGAAACTCTTCGCTTCCACAACTTGCTGGCAGCCATGGTCTATATTTGTGTCTTCTTCCGTTGCCATGTCCGTCTCCGAATCTATCTCGCTCCCAGCTGAGGGCTTGCAGAGCAGGCTCTACAAGCCTAGAGATAGCCATGGTTTCCCATGACAGGTATGTCGGCAATACTAGCTTTTGGCCGGTCGAAATTTGTTATCGTTAATTTTGTTGGTCTCAATGTGGTGAGGCAATTCCAATCGGAGCGGAACAGAATGAACTCGGCACAAAAGAGATTAGGATCTGTGCTGGAGCCCGAGCTGTTTGGTCTAGGTCTTCAAAGCACCTGGTCGGGCGAATCACTGATATGAGGGTCGATTTCCTTGCAGCGGCGTTTCTGTTCCAAGTCGGGGGCCCTTGAATTTTGGCTGTCGCGTGAGAAGCAGTCCTGGTCGAAGAGGTAACGTACAAAAGATTGGTTCCCTCTATGCGCCCAAATGTCACGTCTTCTGACGCAGTTCTAGGATCCGGGACCGGGGTCCTCGTCAAATCTAGACGGGCTCTGTCTCCGAATGCGGCGAGCTAGAATTAAGTTGATATTTGTTGCTGTTTGCCTCAGGCTTAAATCACAAACAGAGAAAATCCATCGCTTAATCTCTACAATAGACGTGGCCAAATCTACAGCCTCCTAGTTGAGATGCTCATTTGGGATCAGAAACTCGTATGTTTGCTGTGTATCAGTTCATAGTTGCTCTCATCTCAGCAAGATGGCTGGGGCTTGAGTAATGGCACAGTAAAGCTAGTATTACTGTCCCTAGAATAGCATCTCGGTTGCAAGAGCAAGTTGTAGTCAATATCACCAAGAGGTTACTGGCTAAAGGGGAACAAAAAGGGAAGCCAAGTGGTTCCCGAGGTCAAGAAGGTGAGGTAAAGCTGAACCGCTGAACCTGAGTTGGTGGATGTTTGTACACATACATGGCCGAATTAGGGTTAACAAATATCATTCTGCTTGTGCCGTTGCTTGCTACAGCATGAGAGTAAATTGCGCCGATGCCATTACCAGAACTACATGGCAAGTTGGGTCAGGTCTCCCGTCCCTTTGCTTTGTTACGCCGTGAGGGGTCATGACTTCTTCTCTCTCTCTCTCTCTTTGTCTATTTTCACTTTTCTTTTGCTTTCTTGATCACCACTCAACCAACACTCAAACATTTCCATCTCTGCCTACTTAGCCCCTTCGCAACATAGCATCACCATTACCCCCAAAGTTCATGGCATTTATATGCCGGGCCTGTATTTCAAGCCGAAAATGGCAACAATCAATGACATCCCCGAGGAAGTTCTACTGCACATTATCGAGTATGTTCATCCGGGCCCAGCAGAAACATCTGATGGCCTGTCTTCTCTCCGTATCTATGACAAAGCCCAAGACAGAAACATCGCCGACATCAAAAGCCTCCGGTTGACCTGCCGCAAGCTTTCCCGACTTGCGACTGGTCCACTCTTCAAGTCAGCGTCTTTTTCTATCCTCGATGCTCAATCTCTCAAGAGGCTGGAGCATATTTCCCGGCATCCTCATCTCTCCCAGCATGTCAAAATCATTCACGTGAAGCTGGGCTTTTACGACCCCGTCTTGGCGCAAGACATCGTGGTCCTGGCAAAGTATACTTTGTGGGCATGGGAGGACCTTCAGCAGCCTGCGCCTGACGATACGGTGGGATGGGCAACAGACGAGACAACCGAAGAGGTGGCGATGAGGTGCACCCTGGAAGAATGGGTGTACATATCAAAGTATGGAAACCGTGGGGACCGAGAAAGGCTCTTCCCAGTCCTGCATCAGATACAAGATGAGTACCGCCATCGCTACATGGTCCAGCAAGCCCTGCGCAAGAACGGCAACGCCATACGCCGCGTCGGACAGGCCATGGCTCGGATGCCGGCGGCAACCAGCATGATTCTGCAGGACACTCGACAAGCACACTCCCACCTCGGCCCTCTACTGCTTTCAACTCTGAGCGCCAAGGCTGACCCTGCCAGACTGGCCCTTCCTTTGAGCTGGACCGACTGCGCAAGACTGAAAGAAGAACCGGGCCTCCGGGAGTTCACACCCCCATTCGATCTGATGATCGACGTCCCTGTCACGGCGCACCGGGCTGGCGTTGTACTGACGGAGCTGCGCGTACTGGGCTTGCAAATTCCCGACGAGCTGCCGGCGTGGGACGCAATCGATCCGTACGGATGGGAGCGGCACCCGACCGAGGCTGCCTTCCTAGACCGCACCGACGAAATCCAAATCCGTTGGCGACGGCAGAGCAGCTGGCAGAGGCCTGCTCGAATCTTTGGGTTTTCCAATTCGATCCCTAGACTGGGCTCGTCAAAGACGTGGTCCAGGCTTGGCTATACCACTTTGACGACACACTGTCACGTCTCAGCAAGATTCTGGAACAAATGTGCAAGTCAGGAAACATGCGGCTAGTGCATTTGGATTGTCCATGTGACGATTATGGCGCACCCAGAGACACCGACATCCACTACCACGAGGAAATCCTCAAGACGGCCTTTTGGCCTCATCTGCAAAGCCTCCGTTTACAGAATGGCCGACTAGAAACCGCCGACACGCTGCTGAACCTGATCCGGAACCTCCCAAAGCTTTCCAATCTGCAGCTCGATTCGTTGACCCTGAACTACTTCCACATGGGAGGAAGCACCGAGAGCAGATGGTCATATTTACTCGACGAGTTAAAGAAGGAGGTGAATTGCCTGCGCAAGAACGGGCTGGAGCAGCGGGGACGGGAAGCCGAGCTACCGATCAAGATCAGAAAGGCCGAGACCTCTTTTCTGGAACAGAGCATAGACTAGAGGACTATGGATGGCGTCAAGAGTGAGATTGACATCGGCTTCAACCAGGAGAGGGGTGGTTTCACAGAGGTGGACAACTATCTGAGGGGTGTCACAGATGTAAATCCGGTGGTCGCAATTTTCGAGGGCATGGGATTGATCGCAGCTGTCCAAAGCCTGGGCATGGACTGAGAGACAACTGGAGAGCAGGCAGCTCTGGTACAGGTATTGCAGCCGGATGGTCTTTGTCTATCAAGCATGCGTCCATCACAAGTTGACAATGTTTCTTTGTATGGAGTTTTTCTGGTTACTTGATGTGGTTTCTCTCTCACTTCCAAGTCAAGATCCCCTGTCACATCTGTAGAATACTTAAAATCAAGGAAATCAAACGCCAATTTGCTCAAGCTTCTGTATTTCTTTGACTACTCCAGGATCTGATTCGATCAAAAGTCCACAAGTGATCACAAGCAGCCTCTTCATCATCCCCTTCCTTGATTCTTCTCCACCAATTTATTCTACTTTGAATTTGACAAGTTACTACAAAAGGCCCGAAGACAAGCCCGTCCCTCTCGCCATCAAAATTTCTATCAAACGCATCGCAAAGCCACCTCTTTCACCCTGCAGTCACCGTGTCATCCTTACGAACAAAAGAACAGTCAGACAAAGAAAGGAACTGAGAAGCTCAACCAGCCTCCCTCGAACGACGGTTTCACACAATAGCCATGCTAACAAAAGCAATCTTTAGACCTTGATAGACCCCAGCTGCGGAAGCCCCATCGGCCGAGTACCCTCAATCTCAAAACGACAACGATCAACATGAAGCTCAACACTTTCCTCTTCCTCGCCGCCCTCGTGGACCCAAGCGACGCGTGCAAATGCCGCAAAGGCGTCGCCTGGACGGTCCTCTGCTGTCGAGAAGCAGGCGGCCGCTACTCAAACGGCGACTGCGCGGCCAGCTCCATCAGCGAAAGGCTGAGCTTTTTCAGCGGCTGCTGCATGAACATGAAAACCGTCTCCGACTGCGACTGCCCCCTTGGCTGCGCGCAACATGTGCCTCCGAAGCCGCGAAGAGAGCCTTTTGGACCCTTTGGTCGAGCGATCTGATCAATGGGGGCTAACGGCTGTTGCTCAAAATACTATTGAGCCGGTGGTCAGGAGGAATGATGATATTTGGGGCAATGGGCATTATGACATACGATTACTGAAGTCAAGAGAGGCCACTTTTCAGCCAAGGTCTACATTTACCTGCTAGCCTGCTTCGAAGCGATGTGCTATGCTTGGAGTGGCAAGTCAGGAGGATCAACGATGCTTTTATTTTGGCTGCTGGTTCACAAGAGAGCTTTGATATTATCTGCGGGATCACAGGAGCCTTGCTTAACTCGAACCACTCTTGCTTTGCATTGTTTAACAAGGAGACATGTGCGTTCCCAGAACATAGCAACCCTTACAATGTGATAACAGAAAAGTCCCAGATTTGCATAATGACAGGTGAATGTTTTTTATTACTTAAGCGTTGCTTAGCTTTTGATCATGATACGTGAAAAGGAAGCCCACAGACATGCACCCACGAACAAACACCAAAGACCAAGACAAGACAAGCCAGACCGGCACCCCTCATAGCTCAATTCTCCTCTTTTCATGTCCACAACAGTGCGTAAAGGGTCCCGGCGGCGCATGTTGCAGATGCGGCGGCTGCAGTATGGGCACCACCAGCCTTCCAAAGCCAAAGAGCCCGCCTCCGCCGCCACCACCACCCAGCGGACCGCTCTCCCGACGTCTCCCCCATCTCAGGTCCCTGGCCTCTCGCTTGAGCGCACGTTTCGCAGACCTGACCTCCCTCTTGGCCTCCCTCCGTTCCCGCCATTCCGCCCTCCTGTCCCGGCGCCTCTCCCGCCTCTCTTCCATCCAGGACCTCCTCTGTGCCTGCTTGGCCGCCCTCCACTGCGTGCTCATCTCCTGGACCTCACGACGCAGCGCGGCGAGCTCTTCGGCCGGCGGGAGTGCTCTCCCCCAGCGGGACATGCCGCAGGCGCGCCGGACTTGCTGCTGCCTTGGCTGGCGTTCCTGCGCCGTCTGCTCCTGTTCCTGGCCACGCTCTCCATTTTGCTGCGTCTCCTCCTCCTCTACCCCGTGTTGCCAACCACGCGACCGCCTGCATCCCACGGGGACGGACCTCGCGCCGGCGGAGCGGATCTCCTCATTCATGACCCGGGCGCTCTCGCGCGTGATGGCCTGCCCCGGGCTGTCCAGCCACCGCCTGAGCAGATCCCTCGCGACGGGGATCTGCTCGTCGGCGAGGTCCTCGTACGGCGGCAGGCTCTCGATAGAATCGACCGACGACGCCGATGACGCGCTGTGCACCGATGAGCTTCGAGATCTGGAACCCGAACCACCGTGAGCTGCTGCTTTGTCCTCGTGGCCGCGCGGCCTCCTGCCGCGGTTACCACCCCCGCCCTCGTGGCACTCCTCGTTCAGATGATTGTGCGGAGGCGCAGGTTCGTAGAACCCCCTCGGCAGCACGACGGGCGCCACCGTCGTCGCTGCAGGACTCCATATGGGCGTGGCGGTCGATTCGCCGCCGCCGCTGCTGCTGCCGCCGAGGGGGTTGTGATGCCACCTGGGCAGGGACAGCGTGGGCGGCGGCGGGAGCGGGAAGAGGGCGCCTGGCGACAAGCCGTTTCCACGACCACCGCCACGTCCGCGACCCCAGCCGTGCCTGGCCCCGCGGCCCCTCGCGTTCAGGGCCGACAGGCCCGGCAGGAGCGGTCGGCCGTCGAACCTAATGCCCGAGCCGTCGAGCTGGAGCCCGCCGAGGCTAAGGCCGCCGAAGCGCAGGCCCAGGCCGTTGGTGTCTGGTTGTCCCGCAAGTGTCTGGTGCTCTTGGTCTCCACGGCGGTGGGGTGTGCTTGCGGGCGTCTCCGTGTCCGGGGTGTCCGCTTGGCGTCGGCTCTCCCTCGTGTCGCGGGCCTCCTGCGCAGCTCTCCCCCTGCTGCTGCGGCTGGCGCTGGCCGACTCCCAGGGGCTGAGGTAATCATCATGCGATAACTGCGGCACGATGGCGACTCCTCTGGGCGCGAAAAACCCCTCGTTCCACTCCCGCACCGTCCTCTCCGTCTCATCCCTCCTGACCCCACTGTCGCACACGCTAGTCCCCGGCGTGAAGATCTGCTCCAGCTGCGCCTCGGCCTGAGCGGTCCTGTTTGAGGACGAAGAGCTGCCGCTGCAGCCGACACTACCTCCTCCACCCTCGGCCCTCAGCTTCCGGTCGACGACGGCCTCGTTCGTCCGCGCTGCGTGGTCCGGCAGCAAAAAGTTGACAAAGGTGTGCCAGTCCTCGGCCGAGACGTCGCGACCGGCCAGGGAAGGCGGGTAGGGGATGTCTTCAGGCGTCGTGTCGGCCGCGACCGTGACCGTGTGCAGGACCTGGCTGCCCGGGCCAGGAGACACGACGGTGGGAGGCCTGGACTCGAAGTAGGCGGCCGCAGACAGGAGGCTGGAGCTGAAGCTCATGGTGTCGCTGCTGGTGGTCGACTGGTGGGCCGATGGGCTCGTCGGTGTCAGCGGCGGGGTGTATACCACCTCTCCGGATCCGGTAGAGGTGGAGAGGCCGGTGGTGGACTGCGCATCTTGCACTGAGCCGACCACTGAACCTGGGAATTCTGATGTGAATGGTGTTCGAGGTCCCGAGGTTGAAAAAATATCGGTTTCTGAGTAAGGAGGAGGAGGGCTGTCGTCCAAATTGCCACTCTGCCGGCTCCCCCGATTATTAACCCTTACGTACGACATTATGTCGTCGGATCACCTTGGGCAATTCTTGTAGACTACCTAGGTAGGGAAATTACTTTTGAGTCCCTATGTGTAAAGAATATGTAAAGTGGCTTGCAAACGTGACTATTAACCTTACTCGGTTATCACTTACACCTCAAAATATCGAAGAAAAATAAGCCAAGATTCGAATATAAAGCTGACCAACTCATCAGATAAACCCTTGGAGGCGGGGGACTCTGCTTAAAAGTGTGGCAACATAGCACGGCTTGCCGGAAGAATACAGGAGCCGCGGAACCGAGGCTGTGTTGAACCTAATCTGGTAATTGTCTACCTAGTGGAATATTCGTCCTATCCGACTTGAAGTACAGGAGCCCTCCCTTCCCTTCAGACATCGCACCACATGAACACTGGGCCGGTATGCAGGCTGCGCTGCTGCTGTTTCGTCAGAAAGCCTCTGGCAGCCATCAACCGAGCTAGAATATGCAGGGTCACCCCCAGGAGCTCGAGAAAGTAGTGGGGCTGTGAGATGAACCAACAGGCCTGGCCACAGCTGCAGTGCCCTCACTAAGCACCTGTTTAGGTTGACCCTGTAAAGTGAGCTATCGGTCCTGACTCGATTCTTTCACTGATGTTAGATCAAAGAAATAGCACAGCAGGGAAACTGGTCACGCCGCAGTCGTCGTCCACCCAAAAACACAGCCTGGCCTCTGCCACGAACGCTATCGTATGTCAATCGCCAGACCGAGATTGTCCTAGTTCTAGTGGGCTGTGACTCAATCAGAGCGCACGCTGACGCGGCCCCACCTCACGCTATACAGTCGTGTATTTCCACATTTGGTATAGAAACGCGAAATCCGAAAGCGAGCACAACCTGTACCAATGATTGGAAGGCTGCATATCAGATCAGACCAACAAGAGCCTTTCCCGCCCCTCCAAGAGTAAACAGTATAGGCTGTTGCGTAAGACAAACACGTCGTCCTATATCGTTCCTATTTTCGTTCAAGGTCGGCAAACCTTGCAAGCGAATCTAATAGAACTCAAGCGATCATGAGGCTGGCTCATAAAGGATTCCGACGGAGTGATTTGATATCGGCACTAATCCGATTTCCGGGGACGGCGGAAAATCGATGGCCGCGGCGCTGCATTTTTATTGCCCGGGATGGACTTATTGAATGAACACAGCTATGTCATCTTGTTTGTAATGATCCCTGATGATGCTTTGAAGATTGTGCCCTGAAGTTGTTCCGCTGTATGATAAATTTGGTTAGCATATTGGTCAGACCGGGGAGGATGCAGCCGCTTTTCTTTCCGACGGCAAGCCACTTACAGATTGCTGATGTAGGCACTGATCATTTCAGGGCCCAAATACTCTATAAGCGGCGTGCGAATGTCAATGCCGTCCAGCAGGGCGCCGTCGGCAAAGTTTGCGTGTGGTGACGGGTTTCCCCACTCGAGCACAGGCTTCGGGTCCTCGAGATCATCTGGCGATAGCTTGTAGACACCTGCGAGTGCATACACTGGCCTATTGAACTGGCATGCTGCCCGCACTACCAGCCCGGCTCCGGCGTCGACCAGAACGCCACCACTCGCCGTGATGGATTTGACGTCGAGGAGGACCTTGGTTGTCAGGGGGAAATAGGCCATCGTTCCCGGGCCAACTAGGTTGATGACGGGTATCTTGTGACTTGCTAGTTTCTTCCGCAGCGCGGCGTACGGGTCGGTTGCTTCGGTCGAAGAGCCCGACGAGAGTTCCTCCTCTTCCACGCCTGCAATCAGCACCGTGAACTTCCTCTCTCTAGCTGCCCTCGCGAGGAATTTCTCCACCGTCGACGACGGCTTGTAGACCATCACATAGTCGTCCGGGTTGATATATGTGTCTCCGAGCGCCGCTATTTGATCGTCGGCCTGCGATATCTCGTCCAGAATCTCCTCAATACCCTCGATAACCTCATTGCGTAGAGAGGCAATGTTGGCCACGGCGCCACCGATTGCTAGCCCTGCAGCACCGCCCCGGGGCGTTGAGGTCCCGGAATACCTGAATGGGGATGCGCTGGCCACGCTGGGGTCTGTCGACTCGGACAGCAGCGTGCTAAAGATCGACTGTGCCGTGACATGCGGCGATGCCTGCGCAAATGTCGACTGGCGGGTCAGAAGCTTGGGCGTGCTCTGAATAGCCGGGGGTGTGGGCGAGGCGGCACCCTTTGCTGGGCTAGGAGCGGCACTTTCATCAATCTCTGCGTTGCGGTCCTCCATCGCCTCGTCGCGGATCAGGCCCATGACACGTTTTGTGATGTTGCCAATGACGAGCTCGTTCGGGCGCGCACTGCCAATCCTACGACCAGCCTGCTGGACGTTGTCGAGCAGCTGGTCGACATCCTTCCACCTGCCGCGGGCGACGACTTGGAGTAGGATGTGGGCGGTAGCAACGGCGCATTGTTGCGGGCCGGTGATTTGGCGACGTTTGAGTAGTCTGAGCGTTGGGAATTGGTCAGTCAATCAGAATCCTTGGTGCTTCTGAGAGGGCTAGACGGCTTGCATACGATATCAAGGCCTCAATGGAAGTCTCGAGAGGTTGTGACTTGAGTGACTTGCGCAGCTTTTCCAAGCTTGGCGCGAAATTCGCCTGAGTGGGCGCCATTGGTTCGGCGGGGTGGATAGCAGGCCACGAATTAGGTTTCTTAATGGACAAAAAACTACTGCCGAATGAGCAAATTGACAAAAAAAGAGGTGTGGTGTGTCCTGCGCTTGTTGACGAGCTGGCAACAACGGTAGAGGTAGGTACACCGAATTTGGTGGGGAGGTTGAATCGACTTGTGAGTCAAATCGTGAAGCTTGAGCTTTCGCCTGCAAAAGCCCTCCTCAAAGTTCGTCATAACCTCATGGTGGGGCAGAGAAGCCCTGGCAGTCTAAACCCTAACCCGAGATCGATATACAGAAGCAATATCTAGGACTGTCGCATATGTTGGATTCTCACTGCAAGAATATTATAAATATCTACCTACCTTGGGTATTTACTGACCTAGATCAGTTGTTGATTTATGGGGCAGTTGCACGCTGAAGATTGTATTTTTTACTTTCATCATTGGCATGGTAGAATGCGTCTTGATATTTGTGTACATTATCAAGTTACTTGGGTAATATGGTAGACTGTTACAATTGCTCTATGCTGTCAGTTTTGGCTACTCGACAATGGAAACAAACCACTTTAAACCGGCCAGATTTCTACTGCATTGCTAAATACCTATATTCATAACACTCGCATAGTAGACAAAAAGAAACTAAATCAGTGACTGTTCCACAAACGTATTCTAGTTCCAGGACAACGGCTTTCAAGACATTAAGTAGTGTCTTTGCGCCTTCAAGCAGGCTTTATATCGTGACGAAAATCACCCAAAAAAAAAAACGAACTGGGGCCAAACAAAAGAGAATCCATGACCTCCTAACTAATTATTATCTTCCCACGGATGGAAGCTCGCCTCGAGCATACGCCTTTGCAATCCCAAGTGCGGTCAACTCACCACTAGAGTATGCTCCCGGGGCAGTTGCAAGCTCGAGAAACGACGCCGTGTGTTCCCCTGCGATCCACAGTCCCCTTTCCGGCACGCCCTCTCTCATCACGCGAATGTCTTCAGCTCCATTCTCCAACCCAACCTGGAAGTTACTGTAGCTTCCGTTCCCTGCCAGCTCGTCCTGCAGCCACGATGTCGCCAGATATCCGGTTGGCTGGCAGTCTGGAGATTTGGCATCGTAATGCGGTAGCAGGGATACGTACGGGTGCAAAAAGTTGAAGATGAAGTCCTGCTGCTTTGCCTTTGACCCAGAAAGCGACTCGAGGGTGCTGGTTATGTGTCTAGACTCGTCACCCGAGGTGTAAAAGAGCAGTGTTGGGTGTGATGTGGGCTCCGGTAACGAGGCAAGCTCGACTATTTCCTGCGTCCAACGCGCGGGGTTTGTGTCCTGCGCATAGTTCGGACGCAACCATTGACAAAAGCCGTCCACAACTTGACCGTTAGCGTTGGGTTTGAGCCAGAATGCTTTTGGAAAGCTCAGGTAGATCTACATGCAGTCATATAGTTAATAATAGTCCCCAAGGATTCACAAAAAACTCCAATAGTGGCGGGCTTACCTTTTCCAGTGCCCCATAGCCAATGTTCTTGAACGCTTTCTCTAGACGTAAAGGAAGACGTGGCTCAAAAGCGTCAAGGTTCTTTTTCACCCACCCCAGAGGTGCAGTGAGGACAACTTCGTCAAACTCGTAGTCTCTACCCTTGGATGTGGAGACCTTGATGGTTCCAGTGTTTGCATCTTTGCTGTAAATCTTGGTAGCTACAGTCTCGTACTCGATGATGGCTTTCTCGAGAGCTGGCCTGGAAACCTCTGCAAGGATTTTCTGGTAAGTGCCGGCGCAGAAGAGATTTTCTAGATTATTCATGTTAGTCCGCCGAGCCTAGAAATCGCATCAAGCAACCCATCAAACTTACCTCCTTCGATGCATTCCTCTAGCCAAAAGAATTTAAGGCTCTGCGTGGAGATGTGAGAGCCAACGAACGCGCCCCAGAGGTCAGACATCTTGAGCACCATAGACCTTTGCCTCTCGTAATCTGGCTCGGTGTCCGGGATCTTCTTGACAACATTCTCCTTGAAAAAGTCCACTAGACTCTTTGAGGAATCAATGCTGTCTTTGTGGTAACGATTGGAGAATTTGAAGGCATCCTCAATAATATCCCACATCAAAGTCGAAAACTTCTCGGCCTCCTCGGTAGACAAGAGCCGTCCATCCTCATCGTAGACACAAGTCTTGGACTCCCAATCTCCAATCTCAGTGCCGGTCTTCTTTGCCAAATCAAGTAGAGGGTTTTGCTTGGTGCCGTGGAACCAATTTGGGCCCAAATCAACCATGCGCCCGTTGGGCAGCGTTTCTTGATGACATCTTCCACCAACACGATTTCTGCCCTCGAGGATGGTGACTTTGAAGCCCCTCTCAAGCAGAATATGAGCGCATCTCAGCCCGGCAAGCCCGGCGCCGATAATGCCAATATGAGGTGACAGCCTGGCGTCGAAATTTCTTTGGTGTTGAGTATTTGTGTCTGATTGTTGCCACATCGCAGGCGGAGTTTTGAAAGGTGTTTTCTCTATTGCATTTTGTGAGTATAGACTGTGCAGATCCTGATACATATGAGAGGCTTGCTTTTCGGCATCGCTTGAGTACGAAATTGAGAATGCATCCATGGTGAAGGGATTGAATGGGGCAGCAACGCCTTCCCGTCTTAGTGACAACACGACCGCGTCCCGGATTCAAAGTAATATCGAAAACATTTCTGTGAGTTTGACCGGCTCATCGGAAAGAGGAAAAAATTGCATAAAAAAGGGGACCCAGGAAGGCAGGATTTTGTTTCACAACCACATCATGATTGGCGTAGTACGGGCGCAGTAAGTCCTATACTTAGTTGTTATGACCATGGATGAAGGTGGTTGTTATTGTCTTCGCATTCCAAGTGACATGACAACTGTGTAGCCAAAAGGCACTATGTGGTGGATACAAGTGAAATATTTTGCGTGGCTGTGACAGGAATGGAATGACTCCTGTCAAAATATAACATAACAGAATCGAGGGAGGGGACGGTGATAAGCATATTATGCAGTGGCACCTGTCGGCGGTTTGTGGCAAGGTTGTGTTGGTTAGCGGAAGATTGGCACTAACCAGTCCGCGTTTGTTTAAAAGTACCCGATCAAGGCCATCAGGGATTGCCCATAGTTGATGTTGCAGAGACAGCCCTGTGCCACGGCTGAGGTTACACCGTAACTAGCGGGGCGCCTGAGGCGTCTTTTGCGATGGCACTACCGTCCACGATAAGGTGATGATTCAATGTGTTTAGAGATGGCTACCTACCTAGTGGCCACCTGGACTGGGGAACTAAGGAATAGTATTGTTTTGAGGGAAGTCGTAGAGAAGTTGCATGGACGATTTTGCTCATGGAAAACTCCAGATCGCGCAAGTCTACGTAGGGCTTGCCAGTATTTAATGTACTCGAACTAATATAAATGTGCAGAGTGTCTAATATTAACACATCAAATGATTCAGTGCGAGAAAAAAAAAACGGCCTGCTTGTGTATATCGGATCTTTCGGATAAGGGGAGCACGTTTGAGCAGGCTCTTCCCCAGCTCTTCGCTATCTCGTACGAGGCAACGAGGCAAACAAAATGAGACAGGCTGGGGCTCCTCACAGTAGAAGGTTGTGTTGTGTTGGTAGAGCAAGGCAAGGTAGGTAAGGTACCTAGGTACACCCAAGGTACCTTACCTGAACGGAGGATATCTCCGATCTGCGATACCCCACCAAAACCCCTGTAGTTTGCTTGGAGTACCTTACTCGCAGTTGCGTGTAACCACGTGCGCTGTCATTCTTGACACTGCCTTTCGATCGCATTCAAGTCGCCTTGATGACTTCCCAATCTCGCGGTATCTGAGCGCCGTTAATCAAGACAGTCAAATGTTTGAGATCAAAGAAAGGTTCCTGGTGGCTGGTGCACCTTTAGATGTCACGAACTTAATGCCAATGATACAATGAGCGCACTATAGAGTTGGTGGACGAACCAAACTTCCAGGCGTAAAACCATGCTGCATGATATCACGCATAAACAAAGACCAGATCAATCTTCAGTAGTATCATACGGGTAGTATATTATTCTAGCTCTAGCTCTAGAAATAGTTCTGGAATTACGTTTGGACTAGGCAGTGTCCCAAGATGGTATTTCGAGCGAATCTATACCGGCACGACGCTTCAGTTGAACGGTCAAAACATGGCGGATGCCAAAGGTCCAGGCTGCCCCACCCAGGGCCTCGGCACATGCCAGCGCTGAACTGAAATCCCCCTGGAACAACCCCTCCCCCAGCTCCTGTCCGCCAATCACCGTCGTCAGATTACTACCTCGGCTTTAGCATTGCGTCCACTTGTTCTTGACATCATGAGCCGACGAGACCCTGTGCATACAGACGGGTCGGCTGGACGACACTAATATTCCTTTGACAGAAAGCTGAGTGTTCAGTTCCGTCTTCAACGTTCGAATCTCATTTTCAGTCTTTCCCATCATCAACGGTTCATCTGATTACCCCAGATCAATTCATCACATTCATTGTTCCGTCTACTATCTGTGTATAGGTACTTTCTGCATATTTAAGCACATTCAAAACTCCCTTATTTTACCATCGGCTACAACCGAAGCCGCGCCGCAGCAATGGCCTCCGCAAAGACCTTCACCCGTGATGAGGTCAAGAAGCACAACACCGAGGACGATGTTTGGTTCATCATCGACTCGGTCGTCTACGATGTCTCTGACTTCCTAGACGCTCACCCGGGTGGTGAGGCTGTTCTGCGCCAGGCTGCCGGTACCGATGCGACGACCGACTTTTATAACCTGCATCGCCATGAAGTGTATGTTAGCTGTAATATCCTCCTTTTTCAACGCGCTCTCGCGATCCTCAGCTGACCTGACGATTTACTTGTTGCTTTCCAATAGCCTCACAAAGTACAAGGACCTTGCCATCGGTACCATCGTCAATGAAAAGCCTTCCGTCATAACCCCCAAGCCCGGCGACCTCTCCCTGGTCCCCTACGCGGAGCCCCTCTGGCTCACGCCTCAGTTCAAGTCGCCATACTACAAGGAGTCTCACCACCGCCTGCGCCGCGCCATGCGCGAGTTCACCGACATCTACACCACCCCAGAGGCCCAGGCCAGAGAGAAGGATGGCGAATATGTTTCTCAGGAGCTTATTGACCGCATGAGCAAGGCAGGCATCCTGCACATGCGAATGGGTCCGGGCAAGCACCTCCACGGTCAGAATCTGCTGGACGGCGCCGTCGATGGCAAGGAGTTCGACTACTTCCACGACCTGATCTGTGTCCAAGAGCAGACCCGCCCCTCGGCCCGTGGTTTCCAGGATGGTAACCTGGCCGGTATGGTCATTGGTTTGACTGCCGTGCTCAACTTCTGCAAGGACGAGCCGTTGAAGAAGAGGATCACCGATGAGGTCTTTTCGGGCAAGAAGAAGATTTGCCTCGCCATTACCGAGGCCTTTGCCGGCTCCGACGTCGCTAACCTGCGCACAACCGCCAAGAAGACCGCCGATGGCAAGCACTACATTGTGAACGGCACCAAGAAGTGGATTACAAACGGTACGTCTCGGCTATTAAACAAGTATTATCAATGCAATTCCCCCTGAGCCCGGAAACTAAACCAAATCTGTCTACAGGTGTCTTCTGTGACTACTTTGTCGCCGGTGTCCAGACCGACAAGGGCCTGTCGGTCCTGATCATCGAGCGCGGCGAGGGCGTCGAGACTCAGCAGATGAAGACTAGCTACTCTCGTACCGCGGGTACGACCTACGTCACCTTTGACAACGTGAAGGTCCCTGCCGGCCACCTCCTCGGTGAGGAGAACAAGGGCATCTACGTCATTCTGTCCAACTTCAACCACGAGCGCTGGACCATGACTTGCGGCACTGTCCGATACTGCAGGACTATCGTCGAGGAGTGCCTGAAGTGGGCGCACCAGCGTCTCGTCTTTGGCAAGCGCCTGATCGACCAGCCCGTCATCAGGCTCAAGCTGGCCAAGATGATCGCGCTCGTCGAGTCCCACCAGAGCTGGCTCGAGACCATTACTTACCAGATGTGCCACATGCCTTACTCGGAGCAGTCCAAGCACCTTGGTGGCCCGATTGGCTTGCTCAAGATGAGCGCCACGCGCATGGCGCATGAGATCGCCGACGAGTCTGTACAGATTTGGGGCGGAAGGGGTCTTACCCAGACCGGAATGGGTTACATTATCGAGAACTTTAACAGGACCTACAAGTTCGATGCCATCCTGGTAAGTTTTTGTCTCGTTATTTTTTTTTTTTTTTTGCACGGCCTCATTACGTGAGAAGTATCGATACTAACTTTAATTCTTCCTTACAGGGTGGCGCAGAGGAGGTCCTTGGAGACCTTGGTGTGCGGCAGGCAATGAAGAACATGCCCAAGGCCATGTTATAAGCTATGACTTGGAGTTGATTTCGTCTGTAATATATAGAGGTTGATGCTAGATGTGATGAAAATATCAAGTTCTTTTAAAGCATTCATGACACGTCCATCAGTTTGTACATCAGTAGTACCTTTTTCCCTCTAGGTCGGCGACGAAAACATATGCACATCCACCTGAACAAATCATGCGATACAATATCACATCGAGCGGAATCCGCAATTGTCGGGGCAATCATGCACGAAACAAGGTTGTACATGTCCCGACGTTGTTTTATCAGTCCATCGACAAATCAACACCCTTTTAAAAAGAACAACGGGGATCAAAAGACATCGGCTACAACAGCCGAATGGCGACATACAATGACCGCAAGGCAAAACAAGACGTAAAGACTTTTGTTGAAACCCAGTTTGTTTTTCAAAGGCCAGAGCCGATCCATGAACTCCCTGATCGCAAATCCACGCGTCAAGACCATATGAAGAAATACTTTGCCGAGACAAAAAGCCAAGTCCGCTCTCGACGTCCTTAATCAATCGTAACACTGCGTCTTCCCTGTTTCCCTGTTTTCATCGTATAAATCATCGCGTAATTATTGCCGTTGCCCAGTGTCGAATGGTCGGAGCCATCCGGTCGTAAAAGATGGCAGAACATGAGCCGAGGTACCAAGGTGGAGCAAAGGACAAATGATAAATAAACCGCAGCAAATCCCATATCACTTTTGGGGGGTATCCAGATGGTGCAAATAACAAGCAACCCAACGCGACCCACGTGGAGCCACATTCTGTGGCCGCCCACAAGAAAGGAGTTTTCGTTTCCTCACTCTCTCCTCCGCACTCTCAACAGACAGGCTGCCCCCAGGCAGCCAGCCATCCTCTTCGCTCGTCATGAGAAGACGGGTCGCACAGGGTACGTGCGTTTACATCATCGGGCGTTTCGATGGTAAGAGGTTTAGTTGTTGGGGCACTCAGCCTGGACGTGTCCGGGCTGCTGGCACTTGTAGCACATCTTCTCGCCAGTGGTCGAGCGCTTGGAGCAGTCGCGCGAGAAGTGGCCGGTCTCGCCACAGTTGTAGCACTTGCTGCCGTTCACGCAGTCACCTGGATGAATAGTGTGTTAGTTAGGGTTCGAGAGCGCAAGGTGCGGATGAGCGCCGGCATCTCCCAAAAGAAGACAAAGACACTTACGCGACATGTGGCCAACACCACCGCAAGAGTAGCAGGTCTTGCCACCGGCACCACCGCCGTAGCCGCCTCCGTAGCCACCACCACCGCTGTAGCCGCCGCCGCCACCACCGCCGCCGTACCCACCCTTCGAGCAGTTGCGGGCGATGTGACCGACCTCGCCGCACTATGACACCGTTAGTTGAGGCCAGTATTGATTATGTAGTGGGTAAAAGGAATCAAAACTTGCCTTGTAGCACTCAGCACCAGAGGACTGGCCGCCACCGCCGCCGCCACCAGCACCGCCGGAGGGGCAGTCACGGGAGATGTGGCCAGGCTGGCTGCATCGGTAGCAGATCTTCTGGTCCTTGGGCTCCTCAGGGCAGGCACGGCTGATGTGTCCCTCACCACCGCAGTTGTAGCTGAAAGTGTTGACAGCCAGTTAGTTGGCTATCGTTTGTCGCATTGGCGTGGAGATAAAACTCACCACTTGGCAGCGCCACGGTTAGGGCAGTCGCGAGCCTGAAAAATTATGTTAGCATCCGAGAGGGTCAAGCGACATCATCTCTCTCTCCCGGCCACTTAACACCGTTCCGGGCCCCAATGGTCCTCATACCTGGTGGTTGGGTTGCCCGCCTAAATCGTTCACTCTGTCAGACTTCTCCCCTCAACAACAACAACTCAGGAGACGTGACAAGAATGCGAGGCGAAGAGGCCTAAGGATTGCAGCTCGTTTAGAACCGTGCTCAAAAACAAATTTGTCTCCGCAAAACACATCGTGGCCTGAGAGTTCGCTGACTGAACAAGTCCGCAAAAGTTTTGCAGCAGGTGAAAGTATTTTGAAGAAAGCAAGCAATAGAGCAAATAGCAACAAATAAGAAAAAAGTTCAACTCGAAGGGGTGGAAAGATCAACGATGTAACTGGAAGTGGAAAACAGAAATTGGGCCCAGCGCTCCAAACGGGAACGTTTGGTGATGCAGAGTTTTTGATCGCAGGACACGAGTCGCGCGCATGGTAAACGTCCAAATGGGCAAAAGAAGAACGAAACGCAAGCCAACGTAATTACTTCATCTTCGACTCCATCGCAAGACGGACGTCAAGGTGAGACTACTTACATGTGTAGCAGGTGCGGCCACCGGCACCGCCGCTCTGAGCACCTCCGAAATCCATTGCTAGTTTGGTGGTAGGAGTTTGATTCTGTAGAACGTGAGAAACACTGTTAACAAACGTGTCTTTGACTTGCGGCTGGTGTCGAGGAGCACGCGACCGATGATGCTGAGGCGTTGATAATGTGAGGTTGAAGACTGTGGTGGCAGGAAAACAGAAAAATGTATGACTTGAGATCGACCAATTTCGTCAAGGACCGTATCTATCTTTGCGAACCCGGCAGGACAAGTGATCGTTGAAGCCGTTCGGGACCGTTGGAAATTGGCCTTGTGCGAGCGAAAACGGCAAGTAGGCAGGTGGGGTGTAGAATCTTTGTTTTTTTTGATGTGGGTGGGGTATGAATGAGCAAACAACGTACCGACGAATTTACTAGAAGGCAACGTTGTCAACGCCGCAGGATGATCTGGTGGGTGGGAAGGAATTCAGTCGAACTGTATTCGATTGTATCGAGATGTTTAGATGAAATCCAAGTCGGGTGAGAAGACGAAAGCGTTGTCTCGGCTTCAAAATTCCAAGTGAAGACTGTGTGAGAGCGGTGAAGAAAATGTGGGAAGGAACGAGCGATGAGGGGTTGTTTTTGTAGGGCTCAAAAGAATTTTTTTTTCCCTCTGTCTTTGCCTTCTCCGCAGCCTTAAATTCCGTCTTAACAACAGGGAAGGGAAGGAGGCAAGGCCTCTGCATGCTTGCTGGGGACTAGACCGAATCGTCCGCAAAGACGTGCAGCATCCATTGAACATGGAAGAGGCGACGTATAGGAACGGAGCCAGATGCCTCCACAAGGGGCCCGCACTTGATCCTGTCACTTTCTCGTCACCTGCGGGACCAGACGAAAAATAGCTATGCGTACTTGTTGTACATTAGATGGGATTAGGCCTCGACGGGGTCATGGCCAGATACTACGTGGTAGATACCTACCTAGATAGATACCTTGGGCGTACGAAGTACATGATAACGCCAAATACTGGCAAAGTTTGTGCGTTGCCTGATGCTGACCTAACCCGCTATGGTCTGGGCTCCGCGTTTTGCAGATGGGACAATGCAGATCTCAGCATAATGTGACGGAGACGAGGTGCGGCTGGACAATGCTAGGCGTAGCTCCAAGCGGCAATTCCACCGCTGAAAAAGACGGGCCGAGCACGTTACCAACTCCTTATCCAGTAATACACATGCAAGCAACAAGGCAATCTCTTATATGAGTGGGAGAGAATCAATGAGGGGTCTCTGACCCAAGTTTTATTCCCACTCAGTCGCCGCGCTTTCTCCACCTATACCGGAGAGGGGTAGAGTCTGAGGCCTTTTCCAGAAGCTTTGATATCACGAAAACTTTTATCAGGACCCTGAAGGACCCTGAAAAAATAACTTGTCTTTTTTTAGCTGTCGTTGGAAGCCAATTGCCCACTATAAGACCAGCTCTTCCCAGGTACAGTGGCACGCTCGACTCATTGACTTGCATTCCTTACGATGCAAGGCGCATGCAGCTCAGAAAGACGTTTTTGCAAGACGAAAGCGGTGAACTCCGCCCCTGGAAAGGCGGGGGGCCTAGTGGGCTAAAAACACGCTGCAAAGCGAGCGGCTCCCCGCATGCGAGAATTGAATTTGGGTGAGCGTCTATCTATTCCGGATTGGCCAATAACAGCCAGGGAAGTGAGAGTTGAGAGCTGTGCGGGGTGGGGGCCTGGCCCACTTCGAGTGTCCTCAATGCCCGCCATCTGTTTGTTGCAGGCAATTCAGCATGTGGCTTGTCCGATCGATCAAGTGTTCTTTTGGGGTGTTCCTATGTCAAACGTTACCATCTACGTTACTTTCGGTTGGCGACTCCGAAAAATAAAGGCTATTATCATTATTCGTACAGAGTTACTCACCATTGCCTCAATCGCATGATGCTACTCGGATGCTATGGGAGCCTCAAATTTGGTTTGCCGCCAGAGTCCCCTCAGTGGCGACCCGGTTCTCCCGGCAGGCAGTGGCTGCCTGCCAGTTAGACGGTATGGCGTGCTGTTTTGCACTTTGTAAAACACTAGAGGCGGAAGGCCGCGAATCGCCAACCACAGTCCCGTCAAACATGCTCATAATTCCGTGGATTTAACTATCATTCTACCGAGGCTACTCCGGGTGGTCTTGACGCCCAGGCCCGTACCAAGACAGCTACCTAGGTTCCATTGCGACTTACGTTATCGGAAGGCATATCGGCCACCCCTACTGCAGGTTGGTATTGTTAGCATTCGTCTTGATAAGTGGAACGATACGAGACCATGTGGCATGGGTCTCCCAAGGAATCATCGCTCATGGTTTCCCTTCATCCTTGGCTAGAGGTCAACAACAACGGACACCTAGCCTAACTCCTCTTGACCTCGCCCGACAGTCCGGAACCTTGGGCGCAAGTCAAACACTCGGCATACAAACTGATATCTGCAAAAATTCACCGGATCAATGCAGGCCCAACCTTATGGTCTAATGTCTGGCCCGCCCTTCTCATCTCGAGATCTGAAGCAACGGCAATATTTACGTGACAGAAATGTTCTATCAAATGCACCTGTAGATTTCATGGTTTGATAGCTTCGCAACATCTGTTCCTGCATTGTACGAGAACAAGTTTGAATGCACAAGCTTTGAAATAGCCCCAAACAACGACTCGAAGCCGCGAATTACGTACCTACTGCTAATAAGACATTAACAAGACAAAGGAAACAGGCGGGTGTAATGACGATGGCCTCATTGGGCTCACTGTTATCGAGCAAAGAATGCGTGCGGTAGGAACATTGAAACCAAATAAAACAGACTAACAGTACACAAAGCAAATAACAAATGGAACCAGCACAAAATGAAAGAAACGAGAGCTTCAGTAACTAAAACAGACAAAGAAATTAGATGCCTCACTGGAGCTCCTTGCTAACAGTACGAGTTGATCTTCTCACAGGCTCCCCCTCAACAACAGGCTTGCGCTTGGCTGGGGTAGGCTTAGGCTTGGCAGTCAGTTTTGTGATGAAGTCTGGCTTAACAACAGTATGCTCCGCGGCAGTTGTGTTTGGAGCGGGCTTGGCCGCGGGGGTGGCCTTTGCCGTTGCCGGTGTTTGTTTCGGCGCGTCAGCCTTTCTGGTAGCCGGCGTCCTGCGGACCTTCTTGGGAGCGGGCTCGGCGGTCCGGCTAATCATCTCCCGCAAAGAAATCTCAAGTTTTGTGCCGCTCGGGAAAGCGGCCGCGCTCTTGACGCTGTCTGCGGCTAGCTTGCGCTTCTTAGTCGGGGTCTCCATCAGACTCCCAGGCAGGCCTGGCTCTGGCACCGCAGACTCGATGAGCGCCGGGTCGTCATCCTCTCCGAGCGCACCCTTTGGGAGCCTGTAAGATGGGTCGGCAACAGGGCTGCGCTTCTTGCCGGCGGGCCCGGCTTCGGTTTCGCCCTGGATGTCGGCCAGGACGGAATCCTCACCCTCGGGAACCGCCGACGCCTCAAGCTCCGGGTCGTCGTCATCCTTGGCATGGGAGCCTTTGCGCGGCCTCCAGCTGGGGTCATTTTCCTGACGGAGGCGGAACGCTTCGCGCCGCCTGGCCGCTCCCAGGAGGCCGGGCTCGTCGTCCTCGGATGGGATGGAATAGTTGTCCGAGTTGCCGCTGTCTATCCACTCGGCATCATTGGATTCAGGAATATTGTGTGACACCTTCTGCTTCTTGCCACGTGACGCGCCTGGTAGGAAAGCACCTAACTCGATTATGGGCTCGTCGTCGACATCGTTAATGTCGCCATCGTCGCGGTATACCGAGTCCTTCTCGCCAGTTTTACGGTTGGTCCTGGCTCTCTTTCTCTTGGCCGAAGATGTTGGTGTGGTGTCTTGTTCAGCTGAGACAATACGGTCAGCCTTGCTACGCCCTGGCTTGGGTGTTCTCGGGTTTTCAGTATAGTCCTTGTCATCCTCTTCATAATCCTCCAAATCTTCCTCTTCTTCATACTCCCCGTCAGGCTGCTCGTCATAGTCGTCATCATCGATGCCATCGTCAAGATACTCACTTTCGCCCTTGTTCTTGGGGGCGACGGTGCGCTTGCGTTTGCTGCCCAGAGACTTGGTAGTCTCTGTGCTTGGTTGGAGGGACTTGTCCGTCGGAACCTGCTTCACCCCTGGGGCAGTCACCTTTCGCGGTGTTTCGCGTGCCCCTCGTGTGGGCTTGGGATTGGTGAACGCGGCTTCGGTAGGCTTCGTGACCACGATGGTAGGATTTTCGGGGGCTTGGAAGCTTGCCTTCTTGCCTTGATCGCTCCGGGCTGGCTTGTCACCCAGCGTCAGGGCAAGAGCCGCAGCCGCGTCCGTCGACGAAAGCATGTTGGAGTGTGTCGTGTTGTAGTGATGCAGCCGTTTCTCGGGGCCCCAGTACCTGTAGAGACGCTCGTCGCAAAAGTTGCAGCTGTCCCAAGCATGCGACGCCTCAATATGATCACGCATTTCGTCGAGCTTGTCCACGCTAAAGAAGTACCCGCATGGCCGGTACGGACAGGGCATCGTCCGCTCCAGCGCGATGTTGCGCATCTGCAGGTACTTCTCTTGGAGGTTCCGCTGTTCGGTCAGCGTCATCATGGCGATGCTGACAGACGGGAGACCGACGCCGCCGCGGAGAAACGTTTCAACCGGCGGCGCGTTGATCGGCACGTGTGGCCTGCCGCCATCGTAGATGGAGATGGGATTGCCGTAGGTCTGCTCGCGGAGGAACTTGACCCTCTCGGCATCAGTGAGTGGCCACTTCCCTTGGATTGCTGGTGGCCCAAAGGTAATGACTTTGCCATTGAGTGCAGTGCCGGTGCCAGCCGCGTTCTGAAAACGCTTCTGCGTGTTGCTCTGCGTGTCCTTCTGACTGGTACTCCTCCCGAATAAGATTCCTTCTGGGTGTGATTTGGCTTTTCTGCTTTTTTGGTACTCTGGAACTCCTGGAGTAAAAGTCTGACGATTTGTCTCCGGGTCCAATTCACCGGAAACGACTTCGATCAAGTCACCAGAGTGGGATGTGTTGCCGTCGTTGACTTTCCCGTGGACAACGGTCTCAGCCTCTTTCCGAGCTATTTCATTTAGCGGAATAAAGCACTCAAACGGCTCCGTTGCCTTGTTTGCAGGGGCTGACCAGAGAGGTATCATATGGACGTAAATCTCTCGAGAGATTATGAAGCGCTTGATAATCTCCCACTCCTCCTTGGTGGTGTGGGGATACACGATGTAAGTGTTTCTTCCAGCCTCCATCATGGCTCTCAGCTGTGCCATAAACTCTCCTTTACGAAGACCGGCGATTTTCGCGGCTTGCTGTATGAATTTCTGCTCGTCCTGAGGCATTTCGTCGTACTTCTTCCAGACCTTCTCGCTCTGCCGGATGTAGATGGCACCGTCTTTATGCTTGTTGTCGAACTCGGAGACAATCGCCCGCTTGACCTTCTGCTTGAAAGTTTCCACGTCCATGTCACTCAGGAGGGGAAAACACTGCGGGTGCTTGTCGCCTCCGATCGTCTCCGGACGGGTCCACTCTCCCTCCTTGTCGAGGAGAATGACCTTGTGGCCCGACTGGTAGGCAGGTTTGGCGGAGAAATAGACCTGGCCACCGGGGCTTTGCTCGACGGCATGCTTCAGTAGCTGGTTCAAAGCGTTGTCCGCCAGCCGGTCCGTGCCGTTCAGGACGTTGATCATGATACTCTTGGGAAGGACTTTCGGGTCCATGATGGCCTCCCCGGGAGTCCAGATCTCGACGTGCTGGATGTCCTTGAGCTCGCTTGGCGAATACCTGGTCCACATGTGCTTCCTCAACACCTGGGCGGCCGGTTCGCCCTCAGCACTTATGCTGTTGTAAGAACTAAGCTTCCATTCAGCCGAGGTGCTTATACCCCTGGCTGTACTGTCTTTGGCTGGGCGGTCATCGTAGGTGAGACCTGGCATGAAGAGTCCCATTTCCCCATGAAATAAAGACGGACCCCTGATCATGATGATGTCCCCCGTGTTGCCCTCCTTGGCTCGCTTCCGGAGGGCCGCCACGAGAAAGTGCGAAATGTTCAGGCCTCCCAAGCTGCATTTGTACGGGGTCTCATGTTCTCCGCCAAAGTTGAACCCGACAACCGAGGGCAGGATCGCAGGAGTGTTGTCGATCTCCGACAAGGGGGCGAACAGGATGCGGGCGGCAGCGACAAAGATGCTGTCATAATCGTTGGCGCCGATGTAGTCCCTGTCGAAGTGAGGCAGATAGATGTATGCGCAGTTCCGGTGGGCCTCGCCCGCTGCCCTGACCTTGACAATGTTCTTGTTGCTACTGTCAGGAAACAGATTGGTGATATCTGGGGGCTGCTCGTGCGGCCTCGTCAAGAAAAAGCTGAGTTCTTTCTCACCCGGATCCGGCCTCGCCTGGATGAGCTCAAACGCCTTGTCCTCAGCGTTGCATCCCGTCTCAAAGTCCAAGGACACGTCAAGCTTCCCTGTCTTGTTGTTGAATTGGTGCAATGTTGCCATGCATTGCCCGCGCACGGTGAAGCTGAGCAGGCGGTCGACGGCGCTTTGGAACTCTGACAGGCTGTCTTTGATCACAATCTGGCCTTGGAATCCGTACATGCGCCAGGTGTAGCTGTCTTGAGATGGGGATCCGCGGAGTTTGCGTCCACCAAGCTCAGCTCGGCTTCCAGCTCCGCCGCGGAGTCCCGCTTGAGTTGATGAGCCCGGGCCGCCTGTGGATTTCATGTTCAGGAGTTGGCCGAAGGAAGGGATATCATAGGGGATGTGTCCAGCCCATTGAAGCTCGCTTATGCCGCTGTAGAACATCTCATACAAAGGATCGGGGCCTGAAGTTATGAAAGTCTCAATCAGTATCTTGTATTTCATCATTTGCTGGGCGGAAGAGGGGGGGGGGAAGAAAGAATACTCTGGATGATCACTTACGTCTGCTAATTTCTTTGCCATAAGACCGTTCCGTGTACTTGTTCAGAAACTTGAGCGGGCGGTTTTCCGGGTGTACCAGCTCAACTGTGTCATAAATGATGCAATCCTCGTCCTCCTTCCCGGGCACCTGGTCATCAAACGAGACAAACGAGTACGGGGCGATGGGCAGGCCAAAGTAGAGCATGGTCAGCTTGGAGATCAAGACTTCGGCAGAGCTGGCCTGCTTGAGGCCGGCAAACCGCTTCGTCTTGAGGAGCTTGTGGTACCGACGGCTAGCCTGACGCTGTATGTAGGCGATGCCAGGGCTCTTCTCCCTGTCGGCCGGTAGGAAAAGCGAGATCTCATGCGGCGTAAAGTGCTTCTCAAGTATGTCGTCCAGCCCCAGCCTGTTGTCGCCGTGGTGGCGCATCTTGTCGAACACGCCCCATATCTCCTTGAACTCGCTGTCCCCGGCGCCAATCATGGGGCGCCAACGCTCCGGGGTGGTCTTTTTGCCAATGTCGAGCTTCTCGGGGGCTCCCTTTTTCGCCTTGTCCCCCTTGTCCTGCTTATCCTGCCTGTCATCGCCGGGCTTGTTCGCGCGTCGAGCAGCAGGGCTTAGGAAGCTTGGAAGCATGGTTGCTAGGCGAGTAACCGCCACGCAAGGCGGAGTTGGTCTTGTTTGGTCGCAGTACTCACAAAGAAGAGATGGCACTGGTGCTTGCGTAGGTTGGTATCAACCAAGTTTGCTTGAAGCAAAGTGTTGAAGAGAACAAGAGAAAGAAAAGAAAAGAAAAAGGAGCAAAGAAGCGTGTCATGTGGAAAAGGAGTTTAGGAGAGATCAAGAGGGAAAAAAACAAAGATGCGCAACTGCTTCGGCTGGCATTGGGGTTAATAAAAAACAATGATCTCTGTGGGAATGACAGCCAACAAAAAGAGACTTTCAATTAGGGATCACGTTCTCATTCGAGCGCAAGAAATTACCGCATTCCTGGATGTCGCAAATTCGCTTGGCTCTTCATAGCCTCGCAGTATATGCTGCGCCCCGGGATAGTAGTTTGCATCCGGCAAATGGTTCGCTTTCTTTCTGTGCGACACAGAACTCACCAGGCACGATTGTTCAACTCCTAATGACAATGCAAAAGTAGGGATGAGGTGATCACGAAAAAGAAGGGAACAAATTCAATTGTCCTTGACGGGTTGTTCGATTGCAGCGATGCAAGGGATGATGGTATTTTGGTCCTTGTCAGGGTCGAAAGGGAGTGACCCGGGCAAGTCCGTCGTCGACGCATGAGCTTCTATTTCGAGCATCAAGATGCTGCTTTCAATAGCTTACATTGGGTGGCAGACGACTGCGATGCTGAGGAGTGGTGGAGAATAATACATCACCTATTCAGAATCTTTTGTTCGTCCAAGACGAGTTGTCGTGATGCTACAGTTGAACGATACAGTTTGATCAAGGCATTGAATTGAGCCCTTGGTAAATGGCATCAGTGTAAAGGAATGAAAGATTGCACTAAGAGCAGTTGCATGGCGATGAGTGAAGCTGGCAATTTTATAAAAATTCATTATTGAGAATGTCCATATCAGAGGCAATAGACGACTACAGCGAGGACTAGATGTCGCAAAGACAAAAATGGTGTGCACCCTCCAAGTCGGCGACAAAGAGCATCGAGATAAGTGGGCAGGATTGGGGAGATCAACATAACTGAAATGTGATTCAGAGCTCAACTGCCATTCCCGGATTCCGACCCACTAAGCCACAGATTCCATCTACAAACGAATGGGAGCCTGACAGACAAAGATGCCAAATAGAGGCAAGGGAAGTGAGTGACAAAATTCTCTGCGTTGCTAGGGCTGATCGACGAGCTGCATTCCAGTGCATCATCGTGTTACCCCAAGATGCGAAGCCGCGTTCGTCAACCTCGACCACAGTCGTCTTTGGTAAGGTAGCCTTTGTTCCCATTCCGATGCATCTCTCCTTGCTCGCTTGCTCTCATGGGGAGCCCCGACAGTTTTGCTACCCATCTGATCCGCGCAACCGCATTCCATACTTGTCGAGAGCCAACTCCAACAAACAATTCCAAGGAAACCCGCCATTTTTTAGCCATACGCATGGGTCTAAAAGTCAAAAACTAGTCAATATGGATTAACAACACCCTATTGAACATGTTCAGCATCATCAACAGCTAAAACACCAGAACTTGTGATATTGTCCCAAGTTAAAAAATCTTCTAAACAGTTTTGGCCCCAATAGGTGACAAGGCCATGGAGCGATCACCAATGTAGCCGTCAAAAACGGAAGACAAGAAAGGAATCAGGAATTTGAGAGAATTGAATAAGGGGTATTGGTAGGCTCAACAGGGATTAACAGTAGCAAGAAAAAAAAACACCACAAGAACAGTGGTCTAATACTTTGAAGAGAAAATAATGATCAAGTTTTTTTGGGTTCCATGGGACTAGTCAAACCAAACTAGATGCACAAACTCATGTAGTCTGTCAATCAAGAAATAGCACAGGCCAAGGAAGCATTTCCCATTTTGAAAGGTCCTTCACACAGCATCGGTGTTCTGCTTTTCCTTCTCGTCACTCAGACTGTGAGGCCTCTGAGAAGTACCTAAAGCCCCAGCAGCCCGGTCAAGACCAACCTCGATATTGATTTCCCTCTGGCGCTCAAGGTCTGCTTGAGTTGTTCCGCTAGATCCAAATACAAGGTCCTGAAGGAAAGGAATCGTTGTTAGCATATGCCTGTCTAGCCGAGCTCGGCCTGAGTACGACTTACCATCTCTTCCAAGGTCAGTCTCTTTGTCTCAGGGACAAAGAAGTAGATGAAACCGGCGCCCATGAGCGTCAGAATGGCAAAAAGCAGGTATGTGCCGTATGTAATCTTCTGCAACATTATTGGAGTGACTTGGCCGACAATGAAGTTGTTCCTGTGGGAAAACATTTTAGATATTGTACGATCCGATGCTCATAATGGCCTTGGATATTAAAGTTGACTTACATCCAGTTGCTGGAAGCACCGAGAGCAACACCGTAGGGGCGGACACTCATGGGCCAAATCTCAGCAATGATGATCCAAGCGCATGGGCCCCAGGAGTAACCAAAGTGAATCACAAAGAGCCAGACCATGGCGCATGCAGCCCAACCGGCAGCCTTTTGGGAATCGAATCTGTCGATATTCTTGGCCAAGATAATGGCAATTCTATGACAAATAAACAAAACTGTCAGCAGGAAAGCAAAAGGCGATAGCGGGCGGCTCTCACAGCGGTCACTTACACGAAATGGCAGAAGGACATGCCAAGGGCACCGATCGTAAGAACAGGCTTCCTTCCAGCCCTGTCGATCCAGAGAACGGCTGGAATAGTTGCAATGAACTAATGTACCGAATACCTGTTAGCACTATCGTAGGAAAAGGAGCCGGGGCGCATGGGCTATCTTACCATGACCACACCGACGACACCAGTGGCCAGCAGCGAAATTTCGTTGTTGCTAAGACCCAACTGCTTGAAAATACTGGGCGCGTAGTAGAGAACTGCGTTGATGCCTGTCCACTGCTGGAAGAACATGGTGACTGTTGCAACAATTATACGCTTCCACATTGATCGCGTTTGGAAGAGCCTGCCAATCGCAACAAACTGAAGCTTGAACGTGTTCCACACTGTCGGGTTTGAAAGCTCGGGGAACTGCTCGGCAACGCTTCGCTTCTCGAACAGTGACTGCGCCTTGATCTCAAGGAACTCCAGCTGGATCAGTTCATTGTCCGAGGGAAGCCCACGAAGGTTTGCCAGAACACGGATGCCATCCTCCTCGCGATCATGGTGGATGAGCCAACGAGGACTGAAAGGCATAAATATCATTCCAATGAAGAGGACCAGCGCAGGGAAGAGTTGTAGAGTCGTCGGTGTCAGCCATGCCGCATCTAGCTGTGTCTCGACGGTCGTGCCACCAATGAAGTTTGTTCCGCTATAGTGAGAGAACAGCAATGGTTAGATATTTGTTCTGCTCCATGAGACGATAAATGTGGCAAAGGTCTTACTAGTCAATCCAAAAGCTAATCATAATGCCAAAGCAAATGGATAGCTGCTGCAAAGCCACCAGAGCGCCACGGACCTCAGGAGGAGCAACTTCTGAATTGTAGATAGGGATAATCATCGCCAGGGATCCTACACCCATTCCACTGGGCAAGCAAGAGTGTCAGATTGGCTTTTGACGATCTTGGCTATTGTCTGACCTCCGAGGTACCGGGAACTTACGTGATGAAGCGACCGGCAAGGATGGCGTTGTGGGCTAGTTCGACCTCGATCGTAACGGCACAAGCCTGGATGACAACTCCAACCATGAAGACTGCGCAAGCAACCAAGATTCCATACTTGCGAGATAGGATCTCGGCAATAAAACTCGATAGAAGGGTTCCGATCCATGCGCCAAGCTCTAAAATAGCAGTAAGCCAACCTTTCTTTGCCTGATCTGCTTCGGGGTCCAAAGGCGCCCATTCGCCCATGTCTGCGAAGAAAGGAGGATGTCAGTCAATCCGTGACGCCCGAGTACCAGCAAAGGCCGTCACCCAGTACAAGTGCCTCTGCTGTACAGATTCGAGAATATCAACAAAGAAGGAACCCAGACTTACGTCTCTGAAATGAAGGCATGGCAAGCACGCCAGAGAACATTCCCTGATTGTACCCGTACAATATACCTCCAATGCAGGCAAATAGGGCAACCCTGAAAACTTTGAAGTTCTTGAGGATGGCCCTGGGTCCACTGGCGCCCATCATAGCCTCACGCCTCTCCAGCGCGAGGCCGTACCCGCCAGAATCACCGGCGGCGGCTGGCATATTTGCTGAGGGTGTAATGGTCTCGTAGGTGGTGTACCAATACTCTCGAAAAGTGCTTGGAGGGTATATATAGTAGTGTAGTTTACCGGGAGGACCGAGGCCTGGTCGATTCAGGCGGTGTCGCAAAGAATCGAGTCGTATCAGATGTCAAGAAGACGTTTGTGATGATATGCTATTGAATCAAATGTCGATATATAAAGCCTTGGGTTTGGTGATGATTGCAATCCTGGACGGAGAGCAGATAGAATCCAAGAACCAAAGATGTCAATAAGGGCATGCAGAATAAGGTCCCAATCAAAGTTGAGATTAGTTTTGCTCTCGTGCCCAGATTGCAAACAGTAAAGGGTTCGCTCGGTTGGGAAGGCAGCAAGGGCAGAAGCTTGTACTTCAGCTAGCGTGACGGCAGATGGAAGGACTGAACCGTGGGAAAGGATCTAGAACTAGTTTGTTTATGAATCCTGAGAGAAGGTGCCACTCTTGATTTTTAACAAAAAGAAAATCTTAAGAGGTTCTCATGGTCTTACCGACCATCGGACAACCAGCAGCTGCATGCAGCTCATCTAGAATTTCGCCGAATAGCTCTCCGCACCCTTGGATTAATTTGATTGTTCATCCCAGCCCCGAAGTGCGGGTAGCACACACCTCCAAATCAGCCGTGCGAATCAGATATATTTGCAACACATGATCCTTGGATCATCATGCGGGGGAGAGGCGCCGACAGGGAAGTTTCTTTGTGGTTCGTAGGCATCCTGACCTTTTTTGCCCGGGGTGAGGGGTAAATTGGAATGCAGGAGTGATCTGAGGTGGTATGGGGTACTGTTGCCACGGTCGTGGACCGGAGTCTAGAAATCTTTGATATTTTCGAGTTGTGATGGAAGAGCGGTCGACCAAGCCAGGCCGCGTCAGTTGCAATGAACTTGACATCTGTCGCGGGATGGAGACGCGGGAAATTCTTGCCGGCTATGGGAAAACTCGAGACTATTTCTAGAACTAGAACCTAGAACTAGAACTAAACCAACATTGCTTCGAGTAGGTACCTACTAGGTACTTGTCTCTGCGTTAACAAGACCGTCTAACATACTGCTCGTGTTCACAGTCAGGCCGAAAAGCCCCATCATTATGAGCGAGCATAATATCAAATTCAGATCGGAGCTCTAGGATAGGTGCAAATGCTCAAGGGAATAACACCAATGGTAAAATCCGATAGTGCCGAGAAAAACTGAGCTTAGCTCGCGGCCTCGGTAGGTTGTGCCGCCGAGTGAGTGCCGGGCAAGAAAGCTGCTTGTACAAGAAAAAAGTACGGGGAAGAAGCAGATGGACAAATGAATCGCTCAGTATAATAACAGGGTCCCAGGCTTTTCCAGGGTTACAACGGGCGGTCGCAAGGGTGATAGCTGCCTTTATTTAGCCTGAATTGCCCACCTCACTTTCAACCCCACATTCGTTGGACAGCACGAGCACGAACACGCCGACCGGATCGTCGTCTATACATCATACATCTCGCAAAATGGATCTCATATTGCCTACCTACCTTGCTACTTACTGTATGCAGATGAAGCTTTCATCGCACTAATGCAGTGAGAGTATTTATTCATCCCGCTAGTATTTGGCGATAAAAGCAAGAAGGCAAAAACCTTTGGAATTGAAGTCATGGGGTGTGAACAATAGTGAGGGTTACGGTCCATTACGGTGTATCTGAATTGCCGGATACCATCGATTGGGAATCGTGAAGAGCTCTCAGCTGTAGCCGGTTGGGTATGAGAGTTAATGCGGCTAATCAAGATTGACTAAAAAAATCCTTTCAAATTGTGCAAACAGCTGGCATCTTGCATGGCGATCGATGCTCTGATATTTATGCCAATGCTCACAAGAACCAAATTCACAACATTTTCGTGACTTTGTGCACATTCCACCCACTATAAAGTGACCTGACAGGAGCAAATTTGAGAGCAGAAAAGAAAGATACTGGCGTAGCGTACGTGAGGTGTGCTCAAGGTAATGTACACGGTTCGGCTTTCTTCCATCGTACTAGGTTTAACTATGCCGGTATTGCTCATATTGAATAATGAAGAGTTTTGAGAACATTGCTCACTGCTGTGATCGGCGGAAGACTTGTCAGCAGTTCAGTATCATGTTGTATCTCGAGGTGAGTGCGCGTGAGAAGAAAAGAAAAAAAACCTAGCAAAAACTCGAAGTGGCGAGGTTCCTCGTGATTACAGTAAGCAGACAATGAGCAACGCCAGTAAACAGTAAATCAAAACTTAACAATCATTAAGCTCCAAGTAGTCAATGAATTGGTAACATCAGTTACCAGCATATTGAAGTTATTTACGTGGTTTAGTTGACTCATACCTATTTCAACAGATATAGCAACACATTCAATCGTCCTCATGAGGCGAAGTTGGAGCTTGTGGCTTTGGTGTAGCTCCCTGCTACGGGAAATGGGATTCTGACAGCAGTGTGACTTGACATTGCCAAGATTGTTATGTACTTACTGCACATGCGCTGCCACATACCGAATAGAACCAAAATTATTCCATGACAACATCGGTCCTTTGATCTTCTCGTACTAATCGTAGAGTCAGGAAATGGAACGGAGCATTGTCCACTTCAAAACGAGCAATGACAGGGTGCGGCTCAGGCGAACGAACAGGTTGTACAGACTACAGAGTAGGTTGTAGGCAAGGATGCTCGGCTCAGCGTGTTGTAACGTCCTGCCGCCCTGCCTCTCTTGTTCTCTTGGATCCCCGCAAGCTCCGCTACAATATGATGAGAACTCCAGATCCGCCCACGGTGGATCGCCACTCCCAAGCTCCCACCAATCGCCATTGTCACTTTCACGTGAACCGACCAGCCAAAAATAGGGGCATCAAGCTTAACCTGTTTTGGCCTTTCAGAACCTGGCTCGTACCTTTGCCCGCAGAAAACACGCGCCCATCACATTCACCGGCGGCTCTTTCTTCACCCCAAGCGCTTGCTTCATTATTTTTGAATTATTGACGTGCGCTTTCGGGAAGCGCTGAATCGTAGAGATCGACCCTGCACCCTGCGCGCGCCTTCCAACTATGGAAATCCCGTCAAATAACCTACTTTCCCCATATGTATTTTTTTTTGTTCACAGTTCGGGGAGAACTTTCCGTTCAAGTTCCTTTTGTGTAGTGCTTCATTTGGGAAAGCGCCCGTCGGAATGTTTCATGTTTACGTTCTACACGATTGTGCCATCACCACAACTGGAAAGCACCTAGACCTAGACCTTTTGCTCGCATGCATCGTTTTTTTTTTTGCTCCAGCGGCCCCCACGCTGCAGAGCACTTGGATGTTCATCACAACAGTAAGGCAAGGTACGTACCATAGCCTGCCCTTACCTTGCCTTCTGCTGCATCAATTGTGAGCCCCCTCGCATAGGGAGCAAATTCTCGAGCAGCCCCCATTTAAAGCAGCCAGTCTTGTTTAGTCTCGTTTAGTCTTGTCATTCATCGTCTCTTGGTCTCTTGAAGCGGATACTGCGGCAGTTTTGAGTCCACAAAGCCCAAGCCCAGTGATGTTGCGATGCATCTGCGGCTTTGATGTGATGATGCCACATCCACTTTGTGATTCCCCTCTAGCGCCCGCAACAACCCGGCCTCGCGTGTCCCTCGGCTCTTTAACCGCGGCGTCTAGAATGTTGTTGGTTTGTTGCCGATTTGACATGCCATCTTTCTCTTGCATGTTTACTACCGATTTCTGCCAGTCCGCGCTTGATAGACGCCGACCTGTGGGTTCTTTTCCCCATCGTGGCGCTTCTACAATCCAGTCCCAACGTGTCGGGAGCTTGGCGTGGAATGAAGATTCGAATTTTCTCTCTTGGTTGCCGTCTTTCTACAAGGCCAACAACCACCACCACCAACTCCCGAACCGAGTACATCTGAGTGGCTGAGCACTTTGTTTTTTGTTTCATGACAAACCCAACTCCTTCGCCGCTTCCTGACGAGCTTATTTGCATTGCGGGTGTCGACATCAACTTGAAAACGATACTTCGCCAACCCGAAGTACTCGGAGGCTCAGGGCGGGCCCTTGTTTTATTTAGAGATTCAACTGTATGTACCCAAACGACCCTGCACTTAAGGAATTACCGAGAAACAAAAAGGTTAGGTACATTGGACCCAACCCAGCTCAATAAAGTTCTTATCCTTTCTGCTGCGGTCTGCTTATCTTGGCTTCCAGATCGTGCTCCTGATTTAGCCCGGAAAGAAGACGGAACATTATGTAAAGATTTTTCAGAGAGTGAGTATGGTATGACAACAAGCAAGGCTTGGTCTTGGGGGAGCCATGGTGTGTGGGCATCACTGTACAAGGCTGACGGTTGCCCGGCGCCAGTAGCTGGCGGCTATTTCCCCTCCCCCTCACCAACCAGCACACACCCCCCTGCCCGCCTCTATTTTTGACCCTCAACGTAGCGTTGTGGTGTCGTGCGTACCTGCATTTGCCGTGCGTCTACGCCTGCACCCCGATTCTATTGCCCCCTTTTTTTTCTCCCTCTCTCTGATGTTTTTCGATGTGCCGAGTGGCTGATTGCAGTAAGCTGTAATCACAGATTTCTATTCACGATGCGGCTTGTGGTTTCGAGTATTTTTGATTGTTTATTGTCTTTTTGTTTGTTTACATTTGGACTTTTGGTGGATTGTGACATCACTCACCTCATGAGTTATCGCAAACATCCACCTAATCAACATACTCAGTTCCTGGCACAATGTCATCCAATGTCTGAGAAAGCTTGATGGTTCGTCTGAATTTGGGATGAGCACAGGGACAAGGGTAAGGTAACCCCCCTCGAGGATCATCAACTTGCAGAATGCTAGCCGCCCTACAGCTCCGCGTTCTCGGCAGACCCACTGCTGGGCATCTTGCTAGCCGCCCGGCTTGGACAACAGACGCCCACACAAGCCGTCAGCCAATGTGCGCGGCTCAAAACCGTTCAATCTCTTCGTTTAGACACACCTACCGGGTTTCAGCAGACAAGCCCAGCTTAGATGTATCCTTGTTTCAGATCAACTACACGGCGTCTTCACCTTGCTCCGGCCCTACACAGTTGTGCCTGCAGCCGGGGGGTCCACAAGCCAGATCGATGCCGTTTCTACTTTTGGATTTTCCCCTTGTCACCCAATCCCACTTATAAGTCACTGCATCGCCATGATCACCTCTCCAGCCGTCTCACCTTGTGACATCCAGATGAACTTGATAAACTGATATATCAAATTCTATATCCGCCTTGTGATTTGTTTTTAAATTTCTTTCGTTCCATTTTCTTTCTTCAAGCCAACTGTCTAAGAGACGTTCGATTTCTCCAACACATAACTTATCAGACCCATCAAACAAACCTGGCCTAACCGTTCCATCGTTTCCTCACGGTCTACTTCACCTCAACACACACACGCCTGTCAAGACGCTCACTCATAATTCTCTTCTCTTCTGTTCACTCGTATTCGGGTCTAACACCTCCAAATCATATGTCGCATCTCTCCCTGCTGGGTCACACTCGTTAAGACGAGAGTGCCAAACACCGGAATCCTACTTAGCATGCCCAAAATCACGCGACAATCTCATAACCACCTCCGATACGCAGCAAATCCTCTCGCAATGCCGGCCAGCATATCCACCACAACGTCACAAATGGCATACTACAACGGGAGGAGTAACAGTAATATGGCTGCAGCTGCTTCATATTACGAGCCATTGTCGGCAACCCATACACAGCCTCCCATGACGCTTCCTTCTTTCGACCCATACGCTGTCGCACCGCCGCCGCCGCCGGCCATTACCATCCCTGCCAACAACTTCAGCCATGGACTACCAACCCCTTCTCACCCACACAGAGCCTCTTCCGGAGCATGGAGCGCCGAGGAGGACCAAACTCTTCTTGCCGCTCGCGCACAGGGGCTGAACTGGTCCAGCATCCAGTCCACTCACTTTCCCTCCAAGACCTCCAACGCGTGCCGCAAACGCCATGAGCGTCTGATGGAGCGCAGGGGTGCCGATGATTGGGACGCGCGCAAGCTGGAGCGTCTGGCTCAGGAGTATATGAAGGTCAGGAAGGAGATTTGGCAGCCACTTGCACGAATCACTGGCGAAAAGTGGAATGTGGTTGAACAAAAGGTACGCAAGAAACATCTGGCTCAAAACGCCACAAAGCCATTGGTGCTAATGAAAGGCATAACATTTTCCACAGATCATGGCCAACGGAATCAAAAACCTGCAATCAGCTGCTCGCCATGCGGCTCGACGTGAGCGCGCCGACGCCGGCCACTCAAATGCAGCATATGATGATGATAGTGGGGTGTCGGGCATGACCCCAATGGATGAGCAAGAACTGCAGTATTCGTCGCCCTCTTCCGCAGGGATCAGTGCCGGTGGCAGTGCTGGGGGTAGCGCGTACGGTGCCGTGACCGCGTCAATGCACCACCCCAACGCGACGGCATATGCAAACCACGGTGGCTACTACGTTGGCCCTGGCCAACATCAACACACTCACGGATACAGCAACTCTGTATCAAGTACCCATACAGCTGGCTATACACAAAACCATGCTGAAGACAGCCACAGTCCCAGCCCATATCTGGGGCACGGCCAGAGATTACCCAGTGTGGAAATGGGGATTGGTTCCCTTATCCATCGGGGTTCCGGATCCGGACACCACGGCGTCTAAATCGGCCACTTTTACTGGCCCGCACCTCATCCGACACAACACGAAAGTGTGAGAGAGTCTTTTGGCTCCTGAATTCCTTATTGTTTCAAATCTCTTCTACTTTTTTGTC
Source organism: Pyricularia sp. CBS 133598 (assembly GCA_004337975.1). Lineage (NCBI taxonomy): Eukaryota > Fungi > Ascomycota > Sordariomycetes > Magnaporthales > Pyriculariaceae > Pyricularia > Pyricularia sp. CBS 133598. The sequence continues at coordinate 4,050,940 of RRCJ01000002.1, forward strand.
TTTATTTTTCATTTTATTTTTGCTCCTGGATGGCCACCCTCGTGGGCACATCTAGACGACATTCCTTTGTCTTTCACATGATATCCCCGCCTGCTTTTTAACACCTCGCTTTTTCAGCTTTATGGTTTTTTTTTCTTTAATTACTCTTCCTACTTTCTTTTTGAAAGATGGGCGTAGCCCATTTTTCTCTCTCTCGCTCAATGGTTACCAGCAACACTTTGCTGGTAACAGGCCGAGCACTTTTTATATTTTTATTTCTCACGTTCACTCTGGTGGTATGGCGTTTCTGGTGGCGGCTTGGGGTTTTGCATTGGCCTCATTCCTTATGTATATTGGTATCTTGGGGGCGGTTCTCTTTACTTTGATGTTTTTTACTCTAGTCCTCCTTTTTTCTTTTCTCTTCTTCCACTCTCTGCAGTCTAGGGTACACCACATGGTGGCTCTATCTGTTATAATTGTTCAATTTTTTCTCTATCTCTTCATTCCATTTCTTTCTGATCTCATCTCATCTCGTCCGTTTCCGATTCTTCAAGTCTGTCATCATTGCATAAGACCGGAGTTCATGATTTTGATATGCTAACGATTTTCCGACCTGTTTTCTCATTTGTTTCTCAACTTGGGTCTTGTTTTTTTTTTTTCATTTTTCTCCTACGACAACTTCTCGCGGAAATTTCATTTGTCGGCATTAGCACAGCGGGAACTTTTGCATATTCGAGATACCCCCTACGGACTGGCAGGATCAAGGCATGGAATTTGGGCATATAAGGACTGCTTCCGTAACAACTTGTGGCGATGGGCATAAAAAGAACTTCTGAGGATAGCTGGAAATTTGCAGCGCGATGAACAATAGAGCTTAGGCTACCTAGACCTTGTTCAGAATTTGCATTGGCTTCTGGTTGTTATATATGCAAGAGCTGTATCGTGTGGTGCGTCGCTTGAGAATCTCAGCTGCTCGCCAAAACAGGCGCCTACACAGCCTTTCCGTAGCCTGCCACACATTAAAACAGTGCGGCTCGGTGTGGAATCTGGACGCTGTTAGCCTATCACTCACGGCGGCAAGCGATACAGGATCTGTCTGGCCTTGTGTGATCTGCTCAACCAAAACGAGGGGCAAGATAGTGGTTTTGCTGGTTGAATGTTTACCGAAATGATGAAGAACAACGAGGATATTCTGTTATACAACTTTACACTCTAATGCTTGGAAAATACAAAGTAACAGGGGAAAAAGCAAAAGAGCTCTCTCCTGATCTACAGATCAACTCCTCAACCCCCACGTGGTAGCACGACGCCCTTGATCGGAAGCGTGTAGCAAACCATGCAAGGGACGTTTCTTTCCTGTGCCCCCTTGCTCCTGTTTGCCTCGATACCCAACTAAGAATTCTAGTCTTTCGGATGATTACTATTGTGTGATTCAGACCTTGTGTACCGAGTCTTGTCGCCCGTCAAACAATCACAATCAAAAAGAGGTATCACGATCCAACAGGCACGACCTCTCAAGACTTTGTCGTCACAACCGGGGGCTCCTCGCTCTCGTCGAGATACTCCCAGCCATCGTCGTCGTTGGCAAGCTCATCGTCGAGGTCAGGCTCGCCAAAGACGCTCCTCCAGACGCGGCCCCACATGCCCTTCTTCTGCAGCAGGGCCAAGACCATGACGACGGGCAGGTGCCAGACGCTGGCCCAGAACAGCCCGCGCGCGGATCCGGAGGCGCCCTGGGCTTGCCAGAAGCGGACGCTCTCGCGGGCGAGCCAGAGGTTGACGGGCAGCGAGGTGACGGCAAAGGACCACTCGGTGACGCCGACGGCGCAGAGGCCGACGCACAGCGGAATAAAGACGAGGCCGTAGCGGAGCGCGACGCGCGCGTTGCGGGTCGGGTTGGTCCAGGCGAGCATTCGCAGGCCCGCGGCGCGGTACTCGTCGCGGACGCCCCACGACAGCGCCATGAAGTGCGGGAACTGCCAGGCGAAGAGCAGGGCGGCGAAAAGCCAGCCGCCAGTGCTGCTGCCGTCGGGGGCGAGGAGGAGCTCGCGCCACGAGCCGTCGCCCACGGCCGACTCGCCTGCCGCGGCGGCCCAGCCCATCAGCGGCGGGATGCCGCCCACCACGGCGCCGACCCAGGTGTTGAAGGCCGAGACGCGCTTGAGCGGGGTGTAGATGCCCGCGTAGAGGACGATGTTGGCGGCGCCGAGGAAGGCGACGGTTGGGTTGACACCCAGGTGCAGGGCGAGGATGCCTGTTGTGGCGCAGAAGAGGGCAAAGCAGACGGCGGCGCGCGTGGTGACCAGGTTCCTGACCAGCGGCCTCGTCCTCGTCCTGCTCATCAGGGCGTCCGTCTTGGGCTCGTATATCATGTTGAGCGCGTTGGCGGCAGCGGAGCAGAGGGTTGTTCCGGTCGTCAAGAAGAGGAGCGTCAGGGGTGAGAGAGACGGCGCCGATACTCCGGGCGTTAGAAAGTCCGGTACCGGGTAGAGGGCGTAGGGGGCCATCGCTGAGAGGACAACGAGCATCGTTAGTCGGGGTTTGGAAAGCGCGAGAAGTGTCGTAAGACGGCGGCGGAGGGACTGTGCGGGCTGAGCAGCCGCTGCGTTGGAGAGGATACTGGATGCATCCGGAGGGATCTCGCCTGATGGCGCAGGCGGCGGTGTTACTGGCGTGGTTTCTGCAGCCGCTGAGGGTGCATTTGAGAAAGCAGAAGCCGCCTGCTCGGCAGTGCGACGGGCAGCTTGTCGTCGGCGGTGGGGAGGGAGCTCTTCATCGACTTGCGGCCGTGCTGTCGACGTCGACGGTGGTATGTCGGCGGCGACGGTGGCATTTCTCTTTGTATTTGATATGTTCGAACCGGAGGTGCCGGCTATGGCTCGAGATCGAGGGCTGAACTGGAAGCCACCGAATCTCTCCAGCAGCACATTTGATAGAAAGTATGCTCCCTTCGGCCTCGGCGACTGACCTGCTGCTGCTCTAACCGCTATAGTGGCGCCGAAACGGAGCGGACGGACGGGTGAGGTCGACAGGGGCTGCGCCTGGTTTGCGATTGCGAATGCTCTTAATCTCTGCCCGGCAACCGGCCGGCTGCTGCTGCTGCCGGTGGTGCTGCAACACCGCCAGCACACATTGTCGACGGCGCTGAGGCTCGGCAGCGAAGCTCTCGGACCGGGCATTGCTGGGTGTGCTGGTGGCTAGAGCCGATTTTGGGGGTCAACGCATTGTGTGTGGGAACGACGAGCTAAAGTGCAGATTCTGTCTTGTCGAAACGTTTGGGTTTGCGAATTTAGATTGACAATTGGCAATTGGATCAATGCAGGTGACAGGAAGTCTGTACCAAAGGCACCTTTTCCCGTAGCTTCTTCCTCCGCTTTGAGGCTTTGCTTGCTTTTGGCGCCAGAAGCTGGAGCATTTGGTCGTTGGAGCTTCAAGTTTCTTCGACTCGCGACGCGTGAAGTGGGGCTGAACCCAATGTTTACGTAAGTCAACCCTCAGGCACTAGAATAGTCTAAATATTCAGTCGCAGGAGCATTGAATGTCAAATCCTGAATTGGTAGAGTAGAGGCTGCAACTATCCATGTTACGCTACTTGTCTGCGTCTTTCCGAATAACCGATCATCGCCAGCAGTGACAAAACAGTAGAACAATCGTGAAATCCAGCCAGTCTTGATGCCACATCGTAATTCCCAACTCCAACCAAGCTTCCCACATAACGTCAGCTCCCAGATTCCATCAACATAGACACAACCGCTGTGTAACTTGCCATCGAAGGTGTCTGGAGCAGTGACCAGGTCGTCCAGGACGAGCCAAAAGGCAGAAAGGCTGCGGCCGCAGTGCCTCCAAAGAACCCCGCGTCTGTATACTCCCGCCCGTCACCCACACGGGCACTGCGAATGCAAAGAAGTGGGGCCAGATCTGGCTCTCCCTTGAGTCCCCTTCCTAGGTTGCGAGCCCGAGGACAGTGAGCGCAAGGATGGCCTCTTGCTGCCACCCCAGGCCTGACCGAATCTCAGATTGATGTTGCCGACTCTGTTCAACTGTGTATAGTAGTGTTAGCTTCCGCAGAATCAGAGTGAGTCCAAATGTGGTAACATACCATTCGGCTATGGCGTCTTGAGTGAGAGGAACCCCGTGGATCTCCTGTTTAGTGGAGCAAGGCTTGTAGATGCGAGACGTCTGCTTGGCCTGGTGTCGATGCTCCAGATCTTCGTGTTGATGTATGAACAAGATGAGTTGAGGGTTCAAGGGCGGCTGGTGCCGGCTTTTTATAATACACTGCCTCTTGCCATTTATCGGATTCGGGACTTCCTTTACAATACTCCCCCTTCGGTATGAAAGAACTTCTTAAAGCGAACCAGTCCTTACTGCCGACTTGGTAAAGAATCGCTTGGAAAGTTCACATGGGATGTTGTTGGCCCCCTTGGAATCTGCTGGGGGCTTACTGAGGCAACAGAGACGGATAGTCATGGGGGTATAATCGATGGGGACACAAGTGTAGATGTCACAGCTGTTGCATTGTCTAGGCTGGGTTGCGGGATGGAAAACCAGACATGGAAATTTTTGATGAACAGCTTTTCCATGTGTATGCCTGTCACTCGTCAAGTGTCTCAGATACAAAGGAAAGAGAATATCTTGTAGATGATGAGCATGAGCCTTGAATACATTCAAGCAGCTATGCTAGATCACGATATAATCGAGAACAAGGAAGAGAGATCTTTGATGGGGAAGGTCAGTCGTACGAATAGTCATCAAGCCATAATGCGTAACCGGTTTCCGTAAGCTATGTCATGGTGGTCTTGGCGTGGCATTGAGACTGTGGTCAACATGCAGTCCAGCTGACGCAGAGAAAACCAAGGAATGGCTGAGAAACGTGTGAGGCAGCGGCAAAACTTGAAAGAGGATCATCAAAATGGAGCTTCGTCACTTTGGGTCACACTTTGAATGTTGTGTATGAGGAATCTTTGTATTTTCCTAGGCTTTACTAGAGAGAAAGGTCCCAATGCTGCCAAGAAGGCTCACTAAACTACCACCATTACATATCCCCATCCATACCATCCATAGCTCTGATAGTCCATTCTACTCTCGTTACTTAGTAAGATAGGCACGGAGAAAAGTGGAACGAGTAGTGAGCTTGTGTTTGTGCGTGAATAAGTGGTGGCTCTGCGGGCTCAGCTGCAATTGAAAGGGACCCGAGTGCACTCGGAGTCCTTGTTGTCGTCGTTGCAGTTGTAGCGGACTCCCTGAAGGTATCAAAGCGCTGTTAGTTTCTGAAAAAAGCAGACATGGGACTGACTAGGACGACCTCTGTGTGAACTTACGGAGTCAAGGCTGGTGTAGCGACCAGCGTACCAGATGCCCTATTTTGTTTTTTTGCAGTGTCAGCGCATGGTTCATCGAAAGACAGGGAGGCTGGTGTCACCAAAGCAGGCCCTTTGGCAAAGAAAACATGTCAGGGTTAGAACTTACGCCAAGTGGCTGGCCTTCCTTGTCACCGTCGATGGTGAGCTCGGCAGTGTACTTGAGGCCGCGACCACCGATGCTCCACTCGCCGTAGAAAGAAGCCCAGTCCTCATCGGTGCCGACACGGCCAATGTGCTCGCATTTGTCTGTGATGGGTTCGAGCGTCAACCATCTGGCTTCAGAGTCAGGAAGCCAGACGTAGATAGTGAAAGTGCTTACTGTTCCAGAGTCCCATGAGACGACGGCCCAACAGGCGGTCGGTGAAGATTGACAGGGTGCACTGGTTGGAGTTGGTGGACGAGATGCAGGGAGTGGGCGCGATCGCGAGGTTATCGGCAGGGATCACGAAGGCAGAAGCCGTGGCAGCCAGGCCGGTGACCAGAGCGAAGATCTTGGTGAGCTTCATCTTGAAGAGCTTGAGATAGTCTCGATGATGATTGTTATGATAATATGACTGAAGAAAACTGAATAAAGAGATCTTGATTATATTGAATGGACCTGCTTGGTGGTGAAGGCAAAGGTTGTATTTGGAAAGGAGTGTCATGGGTTGAGAGCAGAGAGATGAAAACAATGGGAGTGGATGGGTTTAAATAGCTCCAAACGGGCAGAGAAGGCAGCGGGGGAGGAAGAAGTGATTTCAAACAGTAAGTGTTTGTGCGCTTTTTTTCTGCTCTTGCTCTGCCTTGTCCTAACTTTGAGGTCAGATGCTGCTCACTTTGACCACTTGCTCAACCACTGACGGAAGGCAACACCCTGTTGGGCTCCACCCAGCAAACGGAGGCCATGGTCGAGGCAAGGACATGATAGGACACTGTTGCTCTGAATCAAGGTCCTCGCTGCACCTGTCGCTTACTTTTGCTGTAGTGGGCTGCTCCTGAAAAACTTGCACGTCTTTTTGGCCGAAGCGACGATCATTTTATCAGAGCCAGATTCGTAAATAAAAGTCCGAAATTCCTACCTCAGACTACTGATGCACATTGTCTATTTGGGGCAAGCAACAACTACAACAGGTAGGCGCCTACCTACCTTACCTATGGTACCTATTCTACCACTGATTTCGGGATAAGATATGCGTCTATCACCCCAAGAAAGGGATATTGTGACTGGCCTATCGAGTGTAACATTGACACCGTTCTTGTCATGAGCATATGCAGAGCAACTTTTAACACCTTGCCTTGAACGAATGAGTAAATGCAAATTCAGGCAAGTTATTGAGCCCTGAGCCATGACGCCCAGAGTGCTTCTATTTGTTAAAGTTCCATCTTGGTACTGCATCTTTTGCTCCAAGCCCTAGGCTGTACTGTTGGTTGATCCTATGCTTGGGGAGTGAAATCTTAATAAGTTTTGTCTTTTTAAGCTTGCTATCATTCCCCATTGCTTCAACTTGCTTTATTCCCATGGATCACCCTTCGCCACTGGCCTTACTCGCGAGCTTTGTTTCTATCCATCTTTCTCCTGTTCAACTATATACCTTACCCAACCATGTAAATAGGGGGAAAGAACAGTATGTTTGGACATGTGCTGATGGCTCTCATCTCTTCAAATCATAAAGGGAGCCCCCAGGTTACTCTTATTTCCTTCATTAAACCAATAATCTACCTCAATTCCATCTACAAGCCGCTAATTGTCATATCTTTCCATCTTCCAGAGCATCCTTCTTCAACGGAAAGATACTAGCCCTCTTGTTCACCTCGATGATGGCCTCCCGCGCCCCGCTCCAGGTCCTTCGCTTGCCCGTCTCAAAATACCGAAACGCATGCGCCGTCTCGACGCCGTGGTTCATCAGCCTGTACAGCTCCGGGTCCTTCCACCAAAATTTCCACCCCTTCCAACCCCATCCGATGTTCTCCATGCCGGTGCCTGCCGCGCGGTGCAGCCAGCCCTGGAACTCCCACGTCTTGACGCAGCTCGTGTCTATCGAGGGGTCTTGCCTCCATCGCGAGGCGACCCAGGCCTGGTGCGCGTCGATGTGCTTGTCCATGGCGGGCTTGGATGGTAGCGGCTCGACTCCTCGCCAGCTGTTGAGATGCAATTTTTGTTAGATGCATCTACCAAATTGGCCTTTGTTTATAGCAACGGGAGACAAAGCAACTTACACATTGCTAATAGCCTGGGCGCTTAAGTCCGCAAAAGTGAACCCATTACTCTTCCCAAAGGCACTGTAGCACAACAGCGCGCAGCTGTCGGCATACTCTGGCGGGAACATGTTCATGTAAAGCCTGTACAGCGGCGTACCGGCATACCCGTACTCGGACGGCATGCTCATCTGCACAAACGGCGCGATCTCCCAGTCCGCCTGGTAACCCGTGCAGCAAACCACGGCATCAACATCCTCCAGCACCGTCCCGTCATCCATCTCGACGCTCTTTGGGCCCGTGAATCTCTTGATCCCGTGCAGGCTGGTGACGGTCCCCTCCCTTAGCGCATCAATCACCGTCTCCCAGATGCCCGTCAGCTTCAGCGTCAGCGACGGGTACGGCTTGAGGCGCCACGCCGGGTCGAGCGGGCCGTTGGTAAGCCGCGCGGCGAGGCTGAGCCCGGCGTCACTGATGAATTTGTGCAGGGCGGGCACGTATCGCTGTAGGAAAAAGCCGACCTGCCGCCGCCGCCAGGTGATGTTGAGATCGACGGGCTTGCCCTTGACCCAGCGCCGGATCGGAAGGCCGCCGGAGCGATGGGATAGGTATACTTTGCGTGCGTGCGGGATCAGAGACGGCACCACATCGCCGGATGATGCTGATGCGCCTGCCACAATGACTTTTTTGTCTTTGAATGCGTCTCCGCTGTTTGAGGAGAGGGAGTCAGGCGGGAGGTTAGGCCAAAGAATTGTTTTTATGCGGTTGATAACAGAATGGAAAGGATGGATATGTTGCTACTTACTTTCGGTATGCCTGGCCGTGTATCAGTACGCCTTCGAACTTGTCCTGGCCGGGGTATGTGGGCGTCTTGGCCAAGGTCTGATAACCATGGCAGAGAGCGACCTTGTCGAACTCGAGCTCCTCTACAGTCCCTCCCTGTTTCTCAATTTCGACTAGCCATTTCGTGTCTGCTTCATTTCTCACAATGCGCTTGACTGTCGTGTCGAAGACGATGTCTCTTAATAGGTCAAAGTGCTTGGCGTAATCCTCCATAAACTCCTGAAAGTGACCTGCTTTCATGTACGGAGGATACTCTGCAGGTTTTGGTCAGCCTTTTAGATGCAAGAAAACGGCCGAGAAAAATGTTTCTTGATATTGACCACTTACTATCATGTATCGGAAAGTCGGCAAACCCGCAGGGGTATTTGCTTATGTTGGCCTCTGTGGTAGGAAGCGCGGTCGTGTAGGTGGTGTTCTCCGAGTAAGACCACAGACCGGCGACTCGGGACCGGCGCTCAAATGCGGTGACGCGGAAGCCATCCTCGCGGAGGACTTTTAGCATCGACAGGCCCGTTGGACCTGTGTGCGAAAAGTAAATGCGTTCAGTCAGGGGCTGAAAGTAGGTTATCGAGCGTTAAATTATTAATCTTGTCGCTCACCTGTCCCAATCACAGCAACCTTTAATTTCTCCATGACGTCGTTGACTATACCGAGAGCTGTGGGCTGTTATTTCTTCAACATGCGCGCTTGCTCTGGATGAATCTAGAATTATCATTCAACATGTTGGTTGGTGATTAAACAGTTGCAGTAGGAAATTTAAAAACATAATTGATGAGACTTTCATCCAATGCTCCCTTCATCCCATTCTTCGGATAAGGAACCCATTAAAGCCATTGGATGACAAGTCTATCTAGCGTCGAATCCTATCCGTTGCTTCGAGATAACTGCGCCCCAGTACTACCTATAGCGACCGGTGACCTGCCGCGAACTGTAGGCTACCCGGGGTGGCTGCATGCCTTAGATCTGCTTAGTGCTTACAGTCTCGGATCCGGAGCATGTTCGTTTCACTTAGTAAACGGTTCGGATTTATGGTTCGGATATAGGTGAATACCTGGATCGGCCAAGTACCTAAAGACAATCTCCTGGTTTACTGCCGATCATATGAACGACCCTTGATTCTCATTAATTCTTTAGTACGCAGGTTGTAGAATCAGTATGCACCCACACGTACTAATAAAATACTAACAATCTGTGGTATCGCAAGCGAATCGGGTCCAAAGGTCATGACTTCTTAATGATAATAAAAACAACAACCAGAAAACCCAGTCTTTGCAGCAAAAAGGCATTTTTGCTCCTCAGTTCTTAGCATCCTCCCCTCCTTGTCTGTTATTTTGCTCTTGAGCCAGGAACATGTCATCGCTGGTGAGCTCATACTTGGCAGACTTGCGCGCAGAGATGCCACGCTGAAACATGACGTCCATCTCGCCAAAGGTGCGGTCCTTGGTCTCAAACATGCGGAAGAAGCCCCAGATCCACGTCAAAGTTGCGACGCTGGCCCAGAAGAAAGCCTGTTGGTTTGTACGAGGCAGAGTTAGCATGCGACTTTGGTTAGGGGATCTTTATCTAAGGAGTGCATGCGTGATGCAAAGGGGAAATAAGAGCAACTCACAGTCTTGCCCTTCAGGTTCCAGTCCCCAGGGGCCAACATCTTTGGCTGCAAGGTACCGCCTCCTATTACGTTGCCAAGGTAGTATGTGGTGCGAGCCAGAACGACCGTCTGGGTGCGCAACCTCGTCGAACCAATCTCGGAAACGATGGTGTAGACGATAGGGCCGACAGTCAAACTGTACACGCCCAACCAGACGACACACATGAATGACTGCGCGTACGACAATGCAAGCGTTTGGTTCGGCGGGATGGCGAGGAATCCAATTGTCCAGAGGATCATGACGATGCCGGTGAAGCCCGTGATCCAGATGGTGCGTCTACCGAACCTGTAGATCAGACCCCACGACAGCACGGTCCCGATAAAGGCCACACCCTTGCCCCCGACGCCGATGTAGTACGAAATGTCGTCGGCGACGCCGGCCTGCTGGAAGAAGAAAGTCCCCGAGTAGCACAGCGCGCCTCCGTTTGTGATCTGCGAGAGGAAGCTCATGCAGGCGATCTCCGTGCGGCGGCGGTTGGTGCCCCGAAACGCGTCCCAGTAGGTCGTGCCCTGGCGCTCCTCCATCTCGAGCTTGTTGGTGTGCACCATCATGGCCACGGTGGCGTCGAGGTCGACGGTCTGGTGCGGTTCGGAAAGCCTGGCGAGCGACTTCTTGGCCTTGTCGAGCTGGCCCGTCCTGACCAGGTGCCATGGCGACTCGGGGGCAAACCACGCGGCCAGCATGAGCGGGACGGGCCAGATCCACTGTAGGGCAAATGGGATGCGGTACCCCCACTCGTCTTTGCGGTTTACCAGTCCCGCCAGCACCGCTGTGGATATAAACTGCCCGATGACCCAGCACAGGTTCACGTACGCCGTCAGGTAGCCCCTGATGGCCAGCGGGGTCACTTCGGCGGCGTAGGCCGGGCCGGTCGTGGCGAAGACTCCCCAGGGCACGTTGCAAAGGATCTGACCGGCCAGCTGGGCCTGGATGTTTGGGGCGAAGAAGGAGATGAAGACGAAGCAGGCGAGGGACGCGAGGGAGAAGATCAAGACCATGCGGTGGCCGTACTTGGACGTAAAGTAGCCGTTGAGCATTGCGCCGACGATGTTGGCAAAGGCCGAGCTGATGTTGAAGGCCTGCTGCCACTGCGACGAGATTTGGTAGCCCGACCTTGGGTTGAGCCACTCGCCATACTTCTTTCGAAACTCTGGGTACCCAAAGAAGTTGCCGATCAGGGTCACGTCGTAGCCCTCCATGATGACGGTGGACGAGATGACGATGGACCAAAAGGCCGCGCGTTTGTAGGTCTTGAATCCCTGTATCAGCCCGATGCTGTGCTCCTGCTCCGTAGCCTCGGCTGCCTGGGACCGGAGAACCTTGTCGTCGATGCTGGCTTCGTGCAGCTGGGAGAGGTGGCTCGGCCCAGGCCCCTTTTCGCTTTGGATTTGGTCCGCATCTTGTGGTGTGGCCTGGGTGGCCGGCCGGATGTTGTCGTTGGACATGTTTGGACGGTGTTCCTTCTTGTCCGATGATTGACAGATTGGATACCGAAGTCGTCGACTCGACCTTGTTGTTGTTTTGACCGATCAGGTCACGCTGGTGGTGTTCCCTGGACCAGACGGACTCGCCGAGTTTGATGCAGAAAACTGCGGTGTTATAAGGACATTGACGGATCAACCGCCGAGACCCCCCTCATCGGACATGCTCTACGGAGAGCCGGTCTTTTGTTCTGACTTCCCCAGCTTGCCCAGCTGCTTTGCGGGAACAAGCGCCGGCAAGAGGTCATGCAGCGTTGTAACTCTGGGGTCAGGTTGGCATCATTCAAACGAGAATCACAAACCTCAAAGGATTGTGACTGGTCCCAACGAAATCGATCAAGCTTCTGGGTAAATTCAACCCCAGAAAATATCTGGGGGTCGCTCCGGATAATGGCGCGGCTTGCCCTCTCACGAGTGGGGTAGTGGTGTCTCGATTGGTGGGAAATTCTTTGCGGCAGTCAAAGGTTCTGCATGAGGTGTGAAGGATGAATTGAATATGCATTGCATGGATGTAGTTTGTTCACAAGGTGAGACTGGGTGGTTGGGATTGGGGAAATCGGGGTAAGACAAAAGCTAAGTGGTTTTTTTTTTTTTTGGCGTCTTGGTGATGGCCGAGTCTAGGTTTCCATCACAACTATCCGGACATCGGGATGAACCCGGACGAGTGGGTGGGTGGCTGTTGGGCAGGATTATACATTTCCAGTAGTCTGGGTCAATCAAGACCAGAGAGTGTATTGAGACGTCGTGGTGGGCAAGGATATCAAGGTGCCAAAAGTGTGGAGGGTCGCATGTAAGCGACGGGGCAAAACCTACCGAATGCTCCAGTCTAATACAAGATGGATGCTATTGATGTTTATGGCTCAAGTGTCGAATGGCGACTGACTCAGACTGAGACAATAATGTGTGGACGCAGAGATCAACAAGTGATAATGCCGCCCCAAATTCGTCTTACCATTATGCCAAGAAAGCTATATTTGTATACCTTGATACGAAAACATGTCCCCAGTATGATGCAAGCTTATAAGGCTTATACTGGACGTTTACGATGGTAGGCCGGATACCCAAATACCAAGTCATGGAAGAAATTTGGACCTATTATATTTCATCTATTCGCTTGATTCTATGTCAACTCTATTAACCCCCCTTTCCTGCATCGTGTAAAGCGTGATAGACAACTCTCTACCACCCATAAACGCCATCCTTGTGGACTGTGCCCTTTCCAAGATCAGCGTCCCTCTTGCCCTCAATGATTGTCAGAAGCGTTTGCCCAGAGACTGCCGGGTCACCAGCGTTGCCACCCATTTCCCTCATCTCCTCCGACGAGCCCCTCAGGTTGGAAACCACCAAGCCCGGGCAGAGCAAAAACACCTTGGTCTTGACCTCGTCGCCGTACACGATGGCCTCGAGCTCGGCAACCATGTTCAGCGCCGCCTTGGTGACCGGGTACGGGATACCGGTCTCGCCGTAGCTCTTGGCCGCCAAGGGGTTCTTCTTCATGTACTCGTGCGAGCCCATGCCGCTGCTGACGTAGATTGAGCGCGGCTCCGACGACTTCTTGAGCAGCGGGCGGAAGGAGCGCGACACGCTAAAGGGGCCGGCGACGTTGGTGGCCAGGATGTCGACAAAGTACTCGTACATCTGCTTTTCCATGTCGCCGTGCCATTGCCATCCCATGGCGCCGTTGTTGACCAGCACGTCGAGGCGGCCAAACTCCTTCTCGACGGCGGCGGCGGCCCGCTCGACGGATGCGACGTCGGTCTGGTCGAGCTGCAGGGCCGATATGGTGCCCTTGAGGCCGCCCTCGGCCTTGAGCTGCTCGACCGCCTTCTCGGCCTTTTCGAGCGTGCGGCCGCTGACGATGACGTGGTACTTGTCTGAGCTGGAGGCGATGACCTTGGTTGATGCGTAACCGATACCCTGGTTGGCACCTAGAGATTGGAAGGGTTGAGGTTAGTGATACGTCGTCGCTGTGGTGGAGTCGGACATCAGCTTACCAGTGATCAGGATGATGGTGGAAGGAGACATTTTGGGGGGCTTATTGGTCGATAATGAAGCTGGAGGAACTTGGAGATATTTTTGGAGTGTTTGAGGATGTCTCGAGGTAGAGATGACTTTTTTATGATGCTTTGAATGGCATCTATATTTTGCGACGAGGGCGGGATAGCCGCTTTAAATATTTGCTTTAGACAAGTGTGCATTCACTACAAAGTAAGCCTGCATTGGTGAAGCACCAGCTAAAGCACCTTGAGGGATTGATTAGATATTCTTGATAGCATTAGATTGGTCACCAAATGTACGCCCTGCATCTCAGATGATCTCATTCCACAGGTTCCGCCTTCAGGGCCCTCCAAGACTTCAAGGGGGCTTCCTTGAAATCGGCCATCGGCCTGATACCGTATATGGAGTTTACCTCGCAGGTCTAGGTCTAGAATCATTATCGACCATATATCACAGGCAAAAATATGGATTTGTTTGCCTCTCTGCAAAATTAATCAGCACGCGGTTTGTAATACAGGGCCAGCTTAAGCGGGCTTACCCGCAGGCCAGGGTGCCGGGCTTTGCCAGCGGATGGAGGAGTTAGCGCGACGGATTTAGCGGTCCTAGCATGCCACGGACCACAAAAGTTAAACTCCGAAACTACGGTAGCGAAGCAACCACACCCTGGGGGGATGGATCCGAAAGATGAGAAAATGTAAGAGGTACGCGATTGGGGCAACCTGTTGCTTGGTAGCTGAATAATCAGTGGTGATTTTTTAATAAGTTGAATACCTTATCAGTTACTTAGCTGGGTCTGGGACAGTGTCTGTATCGAGGGAAATGGACCAAATATACGCCGGTAATTGACGCCAAAACATAACTTACGCAATGTCGAGACTTTGCGTTGAGATAGAAATGGTTTGCCAATATAGTGAAATAACTGCAGCTTCATATCGTCAAGCGGGTTTAGCTCAGTTGGGAGAGCGTCAGACTGAAGTTCACTTCAGCCGAGTCAGTTGACATCTGAAGGTCATGTGTTCGATCCACATAAACCGCAACGCATTGCTTTTTGCTGGCCGCATCATCACAACGCACGCAATTGATCCAATATTGAATTTTTGATTCGAATTTTTTTTCTATGTTATTGTACTTTTGTTTTCTCATTATATCCCTGCACGTTTGCGCGACATTGACCACTTTTTCTAACAGGATTTCAACCCAACTTCTCCATTCCCTCCTTCCCTTTCCACTTCATACTTATTACAGTATCGTAAGTATCTCCACCTGCAACCCTTGGCATACTTCATCGTAGCCTGTTTTCCGGGACGTAACGTGGAGAACGATAACACTGCAAAGATGACGCCCAACTGGTCGCTAGATCCTGGAGATCTAGATTAATCGTGGGGTACAAGGAGGTTGACCGGAATCGGAGCAAGCCTAAATTAATGCGCCAAACCCCACCGCTTTTTCCCACCTAACATACAATACCCGTCGGGAAACGGAAGAAAAAATACTGTGTACATCTCTCTGTATGGTTTATGGATAACAAGAAGAAATTGATTTTTATTTGAAAAGATCCTCTTTTTTCCGCCATGGAAGAAGTTTCAACCACGGGCAGCAACAGTGAGCATCACGCCACCACACATGATGCCGCGACGGCTGTGCCTGTCCGACCATATCGTTCGCACAAGGTGCCAGCGTGTGACCGATGTCGGGCCAGGAAACTTCGCTGCACGGTCGACATCAAAGACAAGCCGTGTCTGCTGTGTCGCCTTCACAGCGCAGAATGCGTCCAGCGTGGATCTTCGGCCCATCAGCAGCCCGTCGGGGGCGTGAGCGACGGTGCTGGACAGCAGCAGCTGAACTATGGCAAAGGCGGGACGGGCCACAACATTGCCGCAAACTCTGGCACCCGACGGAGAAGCGGTTCCAGGTCGCCCAAGCGCCGTCGCATCAACGCTGATGACCATGCCTACCACCACCGCCGCTCCTCGGCCCCGGGCACCCGGCATGACAGTCCAGTAGACGACACGGCGTCTCATGACCGGCCGTTTGCCATGGTGGGGCCAGAGTCGGCCGAGGATCTACACGTCATCGAACAGTATATTTCGGTGCAGCAGAGGACGGCGACAGGATCAGGTAGCGGCACTCCAGGCGAGCCCTCCAACGGCGAGGCTAGCAGCAACCGGAAGAGGCTGTTCAATCTCGTGTCGAGTGACCCGAGCAATCCAGTTGTGTCGCTTAATGTGCCTCGTTATCGCGCAGGTTATGTCGTTGCGCGGGTGCCTGGTAAGACACAATTGGAGATTCTCGAGCAGATCCTTGGGCCGCTCAAGGATGAGCTCATTGAGGTGTATGTTTATAATCCAGTCCTGCTATGGTATCTCCAACCATACTTGCTGTTATCTCTTCTACAGACCACAACAGCTAACGCAATTCTCAGATACTTTCGTAAAAACCACCCAGCCTTCCCGATCCTGGATGAAACCGCGTTCCTGGCTGCAAAAGAGCGTGATAGCATGCAGATGATCTCGCCCACGTTACTTTGCTACGTATATGCCACATCGCTCATCTTCTGGCGCTCATCTCCGATATTACGTAAACATCCCCGGCCTGATATCACCTACGCCCTGAACCAATCTGTTTCCGCTCTGCAGGAGGATTTCCATGCCGCTAGTCTGTCCACCGTGTATGCTGCATTGCTAGACTTGAACGGTAGGCCAACCACTGCAGTCACCTACAACACAATGCTCAACGGGCGAGTCGTCGCCATGGCCCATCTTCTCGGTTTGAACCGGGATCCCGAACGCTGGGATCTCAGCGACCAAGACAAGAAGCTGCGCGCCAGGCTTTGGTGGGGCGTTCTCATCCATGACAGGTGGTCCTCATTTGCCTACGGTGTTCCTCCCTGCATTGCTCAAAGCCAGTACGATGTACCATTGCCTGATAGGGCTGTCTTGTCCACCCCAGGTGTCGGCCCAGACAGGGAGCGGGATCGGGCGGCCGAAGGATTCATAGCCCTCTGCGGCCTTACCGAGATCCTTGGTGACATATTACCTTTGCTACATGATTTGCGACGGAAAACTGGAAATACTTCTAGGAGGAGGAGGGATCTAGAGAGCGATCTCGAGGAGTGGGAATTAAATCTCCCCGAGTTCCTGAAGGAGGGAGGGAAGAAGGCTGGTGGGAACGGAAAGTCACCCGTCTCGGGCTCTAGCAGCTTATGGCTGGGTTATCTTGCGGTCAAGATGCTACTGTGTCGAATTAATCTCCGAGTAAGTTCTGCTTGTGTTTATTTTCCATTCACGACTATCATGGAACGCCAACTGACGATTGACTTTCCCCCAAATACAGGAGGCATCACGGTCAAGCCAATCGATCGAGTCGGAAGAGAAGAACTATCATCTTTCGAAACTAAGAAGAGTTGCGGAAGCAACTGTGGACTTTGTCTGCTCTCTGAGCGAGGAAAACCTACTCTCGGAGTTTTGGTGGCCATGTAGGTTTCTTCACTTTCCCCCACTGTCCTGTTCTGCGCCTTGAAGCTTGTGATGATCTTTATAGAGAAAACATCATGATAGGAAGAGAATGACTTCCATTGCGGAAGCGTGATCTTACATCTTACAATCTGAAGCTATGCGATTTTCTGCAACCTTTTATTGCACTGCATTGTTGGCTGTTCAAGAACTAACACTTCCGCAAACTTGCAGATACGGCTTATCACCTCTCATCAGTCACATTCCTTCTCTTACGATGTGCGATCGAGTCAACCGACCCAGGTGCTTCCGCATCGTGCCGGTCATATGTTGAACGGCTCCGCGCTCGCCTCTACGAAGCCCGTGAACAATCCGGTTGGGATTTGGGCGATATCTGTCTTGCCCAGTCCGAGGAATCGGTAACAAAAGTCGTCACCGCCAGTCACACTGGCACAGAGGCAGTAGGCGGGAGTGTCATGGGGATCGAGCTTCCTCCCTCGACTGTGCTCCCGATCCCAGACGCTGACGGAGAGATAATGTTCCAAGGTGATGTGATGGGAGGCCAGGTGGGCGTGTTTCCACATCAGAACAACTACAACACAATCGATCCATTGGGGTATCCATGGGCGGACTTGTGGGACATGTTCAACGCTGATGGAAGTGTCATAAACTGAGGTGGGCAAGTATTCAACTGCCTATCGGTAGTAGCGTGGGGGGTCTGGATTTCCGACGGAAAACAACATCCTATCAGCGCATATCTACTACTGCCCGCGACTAGATAGTTCTAGTGGCCTGTGGCTAGGCATGGGCGGCTTTCCGAAGTACTTAATGGTAATCGGTAGTGAAAGTACATTGTCCAGCTCGGCTTCGAAACTATCTTTCTGATTTACTTGATTCACCCCGCCAACAATTTGTCTCATTCCGAAGCTATCTCCTATACCCAAATACTCCATGACTGTCATACCTGAGCCGCCTCACCCCGGCAATGCTGCCGATGCTGCCATTCTCCAAGAAGCAGCTGAGACCTCTTTGCTTTCTTATGGCCCATGTTTCCATGACGAGATAATAGCCCGAGCTGAGGGGGTCTTTATCTACACCATCACCGGCCGTCGCATTTTGGACTGGACCTCTGGCCAAATGTCATGCCTGATCGGGCACGGCAATCCAGAAGTCGTCAGCGTCATCCACGAGCATGCAAGGCATCTCGATCACCTCTTCAGCGGCATGCTCTCGCCACCCGTCATCAACCTAGCCGCCGAGCTGAAAAAGCTCCTGCCGCAAGGGCTGGAGCGCAGCATGTTCCTGTCGACGGGCGGAGAGAGCAACGAGGCCGCCATCAGGATGGCCAAGTGCGTGACCGGCAAGTGGGAGATCGTCGGGCTCAGCGCCAGCTGGCACGGCATGACGGGCGGCGCCGCCGGCGCGCAGTACCACTCGGGCCGACGAGGCATCGGTCCCATGATGCCCGGCAACCTGATGCTCCCGGCCCCCAACGCGTACCGCTCCATCTTTCGCCACGCCGACGGTAGCTACGACTGGGAGACGGAGCTCGACCACGGCTGGGCCATGGTGGACGCCGCGTCGTCGGGCTCCCTGGCCGCCGTGATCCTCGAGCCCATCCTCTCCAGCGCCGGCATGCACGCCCTGCCCGACGGCTACCTCGCCGCCATGAAGGCACACTGCGAGCGGCGCGGCGTGCTGCTCATCCTCGACGAGGCCCAGACCGCCATCGGTCGCGCCGGCGACATGTTTGCGTTCCAGCACCCGAGCAACGGCGGCGTCGTCCCGGACATCCTGACGCTGAGCAAGACCCTGGGCAACGGGCTGCCGCTCAGCGCCGTCGTGACCGGCGATGCGATCGCGGCCCAGGCCAAGGAAAAGGGGTTTTTGTTCTTCACCACCCACGTCAACGACCCGCTGCCCGCTGCTGTCGGCCTCAAGGTCCTGCAGATCGTGCAGCGGGACGGTCTGGTTGAAAGGTCGCGGCGGCTGGGCGAGAGGCTGCACGCCAGTTTGGGGAAATTGCAGGAGCGGTACGGGTGCATCGGCGACGTCCGTGGTAGGGGCCTCATGGCAGGGGTAGAGATCGTTTCGGACCGCGAGACCAAGGCGCCGGGGATGGAGCTTGCGGACCGGTTGGGCAAGAGGATGATGGAGCTGGGGGTTTCTGCCAACTTGGCTACTTTGGCGTCTTTTGGAGGCGCTTTCCGCATCGCGCCGCCCATCACCATATCTGAAGAGGAGCTGGATCTAGGGTTGGGGTTTATGGAGGAGGCTTTGAGGTCCACGGAAGGGTCGATGCCGACCGGGAAGTGATTTACGAGAGAAGGGGAGCTGCGGATGTAGTTGTTGGGCGGACAACGCTGCGTGTGCATGGTAAGCCAGTTTTTCTTGTCAAAGTAGTAATGAATCACGAAATATCACCCATTCTCGAGGAGCAATTCCCAAGTGAAATCTGTATTTTTGGGTCTAGGGGCCAGTTCCTAGATGCCAGATATATTCTGGGATCAGGAGTCGTAAAAATACAACATGTATGGAAAGCACGCGATGTCGACCTTGCCTATGATTTTGGTGGATTTATTTTTCACGATGCTTTAATTCTCTTTTCTTATTCAATGTCTGCCCGGAAATCTTTGCAAGGCCTCATGACATGAATCATCTGGGGTGATAAAATCAAAGGGCCAAATCTCAGGCCGCAGCAGTGATAACAACTTCGCCCAAATAAACAAAAGCCAAGTCAGAATGCTAGGAGTACATACGCATAATCAATCGGTACCGGTGGTATTCGGTAAAAGAAAAAACAAGATAAAAGGAGAAAAAGAAAACACAATACAGTGATATCGGGTCGTCTCAAACATGTTTGGCGTCAGAGCAGGAAAGAAAGAAAGAACACTGTGCAGGCTGCGGAGCCGATAAACAGAAAAGCATGACAAGGACAGAACAGACATCAGAGTGAAGCTTATGATAGGTCGCCTCCAACATTATTGGTAATTATCTGGCAAGAACGAATAGTGTTGCTGTGTTGCACAAGAGCCTTCTTGGCCGCTAATCAGTGCAAAGCATGAAGTAACACGTTATCTTCTGACAGGGAGGGATCATCAAGGATCTGATCACAGTCCGGTGCCTTTCTAAGCAACACCGCCACTGTGATCCACATCCATACCGTCATCATTGTAAGGCTGATAACGAGGACCGGACTGTGAGGCCCCAAGGCCATTGGCATTCCGACTAGCGAACGAGGTAGCCGGATTTGTAGCCTCGCTAGAAGCATCGGCAGAGTGGTCGTCTTCGCCGTCGCCGGCAGATTCCAGCTTGGTAATAGACTCCATGGCCTTTTGCAGCTTCTGCTGTTCGTCCTGGTGCTTCTTCCGCTGGGCTGCAACGTGATGCTCCTCCGCCATCAAAGAATCAATTCGCTCAGGGGAGATGGCTTTTATAAAGCAGCAGAAAGTTAGTAAATGGATCCATACCAGAAGAAAGGGGTACGGTGCGTTGAAGTTTGACGCGGCTTACCTTGAGGTCCCAGGAGGCCAAGCTTTTCATCCAGATGACTTCTCGACAAAGTCGTAACCATGCTTGGGATCAAATCCGACACAATCGCCTGTCCGACGCAATCAATAAACCGCTTTGCAGCCGTCAAATAGTAGCCCCTAACGTGGGCGCAAATCTCGAGCTCACGAGCGTATTCATCCGGGCCGAGAACCTGCAGGTTGTTAGCCTTGTCCTTCCTTTCCTGGGCTGTCAATTTGTCGTGGTCTTTGATGCCAGGACCCTCCTTTCCCAGGTTCTCTTGGTGCTCCCTCCAGCGGCACTGAGAAATGTTCTTGTTAGCTCGTCTTCCACGAGTCTGTCAACAAAGGAAAAGTTCCATCACTTACTTCGTAGCGTCGGTGAAGCAGAATCTCTCGCTCTGCCTGCTTGTGACGTTCGAAAGCCTCGGTATTGCGGGTGTAGAGACGCTTACTCTCGCGAGCAAACAGCGTCGACAAAGACTGTGAAAGCTCTCCCTTTTGTTGCTGGACATAAACAGCAAGGTGGTCTTTGGCCTCCCTGAACGCTGCTTTGGTCCTGAGCTTTTCAAACGACACCTCCAAGACCTGATCCAGTTTGCGACTCAGCAACCGAATGAAGGAATCCACACAATCGTCCAGAGGACGTGCCCAGCGCGAGATAGCTTCCAGTGAGAGTTCGGGGTAGATTTCGGGCGGCGTGACATCGGGCTCTCCATCTCGAGCTCGAGCTTGACAACGCCTCCGTACAGTCGCCAAGTCGTTCTTAACGGGAGATAGAGGCGGCGTCGCAATGGCAACACGAAAGCTTTCCTCCTGCTTGACGGTCGGGCGTGATCGCTTGGGGGTTCTATTAGTAGTCTGCTGTCCCTCGAGAAAGGTATCATGTCTTCGACGGCGGCTTGGCGGGACGGGTGTATCGTCATCAAGAGTCAGATCGATCGAGCTTTGACTGGTCGCTGTGCGACTCGGCGTGGGAGTGGGCGCAGGGCCAACTCGTCGAGCTTGCGGAGTCATGGGCCCCCTCGACGGAGCTGGGTTTTTGACGATGTACCTCGGCTTCAGTTCCAGAATCTTGCGCTCAAAGGCGTCCAGAAGAGACTTGCAATCGGCGTCGAAATCGCCAGTCACAGTCAACCCCAGCCCGTTCCTCACGCCGTTCACAAAACCGATCAAAGCCTCGCGCAATTCAGCATATGGGTGATCCGGAGTATCCGGCAGCTTTGTCAATTCGCCATTAACAAACTGCAAGCGGTCGGAAATCTTTTCAAGGATGCGAGGCAAGCTGTTGTAAAAGGCCTGGTTCAGAGTTTTCGAAAGGAATACGACAAGCTGGTTAAGGCCGCATCGATCACCGTGTGGTTGAAAGCGATCAGGCCAAGGATTGACGCCGTCTGGAGCTTGTCCATTGAAAAAGGCCTCCTCGAAACTGTTTTGAGTCTCGGCGTCTTTTGGCTGTCGCGCCGTAATGAAGAACCCATGGCCAACATTATGTTGTGTGCCAACCAGCATACCGAGCCACTGTTCATGATTACCCGGTGGCAAAAGGTCGGCTTTGGTCAACACCCCCACGGTCCGTTCTTGAGCCGCCTCGTTGCGGATTATTGCAAGCGTTGACGAATTTTCAGGGTCACTGTTCATCGGCACAGCCCACATGATAATGGCTTTGGGATCGGCGATGTACTTGCGGGCCATGTTTTCCACTACTTTGACCAGGTAACTGTGAAAGAAAGCAGTGTGGATTAGTCTCGTGAAGCAGTCAAATGAACTTTCTTGGTAAATAAATACTCACTGGTCTTCCTCTCGCCTGGTGGCCTTGATCAATCCTGGAAGGTCATAGAAAGAGATATCGGGAAGATTAGGACCACTAATCTGCAAAGCCACAACATTTGGGCTGAAATCCGTTTCAGCGCCGTTTTCCTCCTGCTGCAGCCTCTCCTCGTCATCTGGTTGCTGAGCCCGTGGCACATAAAGCCTGTGATTTCTGTGATGATTCAGAATTGCAACCTGCGCCCAGCGAATCGCATTTCGGATTCGGTCGTCGTCTTTCTCACGACAGGACCAGAACTCTTTGACGACTCTTGGCTGGGAAGACCATGGGCCAAAGTCACCACTTGCTCCTGAATCTGTTCCAACATAGGTGTAATCCTGTTGGAGTGAGATTTGTAGAGCCCACGAATCGCTTTTAGATAAACGAATGTGCACCGGGCAGCGGGTACACATGCCTTCTCTGTCTAAATAGGAGATAGTGGTTAGCTTGATGAAATCGGCGGCAAGCTCCAAGTGAGAAATTGACTTGTATGCCAGCCTTTCAGACTGCCTGAAATCGGACGTAAATTTGACAAGAACCCGTGTGGTATGTTGACTTACGAGGAAGGGAAATGCCAGCAATCCCGGACATCAATGTCGATTTGCCAGAACTCTGGTCGCCAACCAGAACTAGAGACGGCAAGTCTACATGCTGGATGCCTAGGCTTTGAAGTTCGCCGAGAGTCTCTCCAAGGGCCTTCAGGTTCTTTGCGATACGCTCAAAATTGCGGTTTAGCAAAGAATCACTGTCGACGTTGACGCCAAGACCTCTGCCTGGAACTGCCCGATGGCGATCTGGGTCAGGCTTGACAACTTGACGCATTTCCCTAATTACGACAAGATCAGGATCGGAATCCGAGTCGTCCTGGATCGCCGCCATGGCCTGTTCCTGTCGAGTATCCGCGCTAGCTTTGGTGGAGTTAGCACGCAGGGCAGAGACTATCGAGTAGAGTTGAGTGAAATAGAAAAGAAAGTTGAGGCTTACGGGCTAAAGACCGGTCTTGACGACGTGCAGTGGTATTCAGATTCACCTCCTCAGAGGCCCTTGATGTCATGGTGGGTGTTCGGTTCACCCGGGCAGGAGTTCTACCGGCACATGGTGATGCCGGAGTCTCTCGACTCCTTTGAGGCTCTTGCTTGATGACTCTAGGCATCTGCGAATGGAGAAACAAAAGTTTAGCTGGTGTAAACTGGGTTGCGGACCTTGAACAGTATGTGCCAAGAAATGGAAAGACCGTTGCTGAGCATGATAAGATCTGAGGCAGATCTGAGGGAGGGAGGTGGAGATGAGGTAGAATGACGGTGATTACCTTAGATGGTTAAGCAAAGTACATAGAAAAAAAATACAGAACCGACACCGCAGATTTGATGAAAATGGTGAAGACAGAATCAACCAGATGACTGATTAGAAAGCATGCAAGCAAACGGACAAGTGAAAACAGGCAGTCATGAATATTAACTCCGCAGGCAAGGAAGCCGTGTCGAAGCTGTACTAGATAGAACTAGAACTAGATTTAGAACTCTAGAACTAGTCTCGGGCGGTTGATATCAGGGGCCTGGACAATGGCTAAAGAAATTTGCAGAAAGTCAGCCAAAAGTGAGAAAAATTAGACCAAAGATAAATTGAAAAGCTAGAATGAGCTTTCTCACATTCGCCCTATGGAGGGAGCCAATATCTCGAAAGGTACTCGGCCCAGGTTCAGGTTTGTTAAGATCCACAGCCAAATTCCTAACAATTCTTAACACTTATGAACGGCATTCCGAGAATAGGCAGCAAAGGTTAAGGACATGGATTCGGCAGCTCCGCTTTTTGCAGCTTCAGAAGAGAATTGTGGGTCATGAGTTTGAGAACGCGCGCAAACAACCTCCTTTGCTCATTCGACTGCGTCTACTGGATTGTAGCAGCTGGCAAGCTGGTTACTCGTCTTGACTAATACCTAGGTACCTAGATGTGTAAAGCAAAAAGCAACTCGGTCGCCCATTTAGCAGTACTGAACCTGTCATACGTCATTACCCGAGAATGAGAATAAAACATGGTGGTAGTAGCAGTAAATCTGAACCTTAGGAGATGCGAATCTATGTACCTTACGGAAATACCCCCAAGAAAGTATATGTACCGTATTGGTGATGATGTCCATATCGATGCTGCGGCTCAAGCTGCAGCGGCATGAGGAAAAAGAATTGGGCAAGGTACCGAGCTGTAGCTTAACAGTTTGACAGCCCGATAAGGTGCCGAGCAGAGCTATCTATCATCTGAAGCGTCTGGTCTCCAGCTGTACCCCACCAGCCATTTACAGTACAACGGGAGAAGGCAGGAACTCCCCCGCAGGCTGCATTCTGTTTGTCTATTAGTTTAGGTGGGGTTGAGGGTAGGCAAGGTGGCACATGCGGTCTTAACACAGAGTTTGATTGGCTCAAAATCCAACAAGACCCTTGCTAGCCTGTCGCATTTTGGTACGTTACCTACAGTTCTCAGGGGCGGCAACAAACCCAAGCGCCCCCGAAATTTCTGGTGCAACAACAGCAAAGAGGTGGAAAGCTGGTGCACCAAGGCTTACGTCCTCGAACCTGTCTTTTTTTCATTCCTCGATACCCCCAGTCGCGTCTTTTTGTTCGATATTCAGTAGCCACAATGTCTCTGCAGGTCCCCATCCGGAGCAACGGCGTGCAGGCCGTCACCAAGGCTGTCATCTTGGTTAGCTTACCCCCTCTGTCGAATCGGCGGTGACGTTTCTTGGCGCCACTCTTCTCGTCTGGCCCTGGAAAGATATCAAACCTCTAACTCTTTATTCACTGCGCAGGTGGGAGGATCTTCAAGAGGTACTCGATTCCGACCGCTCTCACTGGACGTCCCGAAGGTTAGTTTTTACTTGCCCTGATACAATTGACAACTTTGCGCCCCCCACTGACCAGCCGTTATCCGGCAGCCCCTCTTCGATGTCGCCGGACACCCCATCATTTGGCACTGCCTGACTGCCATCAGCACCGTCCCTTCGATCCACGAGGTCTACCTAATTGGCTACTACGACGAGTCCGTCTTCCGTGACTTTATCAAGGATTCGTCCACCGAGTTCCCCAACCTTTCCATCAAGTACCTGCGAGAGTACCAGGCGCTGGGCACCGCCGGTGGCCTGTACCACTTCCGCGATGCCATCCTCAAGGGCCGCCCTGAGCGTCTCTTTGTGCTCAACTCGGATGTCTGCTGCTCCTTCCCGCTCAACGAGATGCTTAAGATGTTCACTGAGAAGGATGCCGAGGCAGTGATTCTGGGTACACGAGTTGGTGAGGAGGCTGCAACCAACTTCGGCTGCATCGTTAGCGACAACCACAGCCGCCGCGTGCTCCACTACGTCGAGAAGCCCGAGTCTCAGATCTCCAACCTGATCAACTGCGGCGTCTACCTTTTCAGCACCGAGGCCATCTTCCCCTCGATCCGTTCCGCTATCAAGCGCCGTACCGACAGGCCGCGTCTCTCCTCGTACCGATCATCCGAGAACCTTGAGGCGAGCTTCATCGAGTACGCAGACGATGATGAGGGATCCAAGAACGAGGTCATCCGCCTGGAGCAGGATATCCTCTCCGACATGGCCGATACAAAGCAGTTCTTTGTGTACGAGACCCAGGACTTCTGGCGCCAGATCAAGACGGCCGGCTCCGCCGTCCCCGCCAATGCTCTGTACCTGCAGCAAGCATGGCAGGGCGGCTCCAAGGAGCTCGCTGCTCCCAGTGCCAACATCATCCCCCCAGTCTTCATCCACCCCTCGGCAACCGTCGACCCCACCGCCAAGCTGGGTCCCAACGTGTCGATCGGCCCTCGCGCAACCGTCGGTCCCGGTGCCCGTGTGAAGGAGTCGATTGTGTTGGAGGACGCCGAAATCAAGCACGATGCTTGTGTTTTGTACTCAATCATCGGCTGGGGCAGCCGGGTTGGCGCCTGGGCTCGTGTTGAGGGTACCCCTACGCCTTCCACAAGCCACACCACAAGTATTATCAAGCAGGGCGTCAAGGTCCAGGCTATTACTATCCTGGGCAAGGAGTGCGGAGTCAGTGACGAGGTCCGCGTGCAGAACTGCGTGTGCCTGCCGTTCAAGGATTTGAAGAGGGTGAGTTTTCTACCAAGTGCCTCTTTTCTACGATGGGCTTCTCAAGCTGCGACCAGTTGTTTTTGCTGACTGACATTTCTTTTAGGATGTGGCCAACGAGGTCATCATGTAAAATCCGAGTAACAATACCAGCAAACCAGCAAAATGCAAAAAAACAATACAAAAATTCACGCGGATATTGTCGGGTACAATTTTTGGGGGTTTAATAATTAGGCATGAGAGTGACCTGATAGCTACCGACAGACTTGCATGATCTTCATGAGACCAGTTTGTTAAAATTACAGATAACTCCTAGTAACATGCGAGAAAAATGATAGGTAGATGGAAAAACCAACGAAACAGCTTTGAGCAGTTTGATTGCCACCCCAACATGAGATCTTTGAATTGTTTCCGTTTGTGTCGAAGTTGGGCTTCGTTTGGGCTGCGGTGCTTATGAAGAGCACACGTTAACACCCAATGACGACGTACTTGCAGGTCTGAAAATGGCAAGGCCTATAACACGGAGTTTCAATGCGGATTTTCTGCTTATTAAGGAAGGTCTCGAGAAACAACCCAGCGTCAGATTGTCAGAATTGCTATCGTGGCACCCCAGGAGCCGTTTAGATCCAAGGGTCCTGGTTTTGACAACCTTGGCAGAATCCCAACCTCTGCATTAAGCCACAGCTACAAGGTTGATGATGAAATGTAATCGGTACTGCAATACGATTTTGTTGCTTTTCCGCTGCATGAAAGACGGTGACTCTGTGATGGAGAGAAACTTGATAGGTGAGACAGTTGAGGTCTCTAACTAGGTCTACGAGAATGTTCCGACTTTGCCGGATTCGTCTCCTTAGTACTGCAGCAAAGTGGAGCTCCAACGTGTGACCGGAATGGCTACCGATGGAGAAACTATACGTATTGCCGGTATTTAGTACTACTGGTAGGTACGGAGTACCTACGGTAGGTGCACACGTCGAGGTGGGCTGGGCTCGATGCGGTGAGGGTGCTCTTTTTTTGAGGCTTTGGAGGTGGTTGGTAACAAGTCAGGCAACGGGAGGCGGGTCCCGGGCGTCTGGGCAAGCCCACCCACATTGCGCGGACATTACCTTAGCAGTTATTCTGCAAGGACGCCTAACGAATGGCAAATCCGAGAACCAATCATTGCCAGCCGCCCCGTGAAAGTTGCCGGCACTGGATGCTCGACCTTGATTGCTAAGTTAAATTGATTGGATCATGAAAGCAGGGGAATCCTCCTCTTTGCTGTCATCTCCCACCCTTTTCTGCTGTATTTCTTGTCCCCCATTCTTTTTCTCCTGCTTGAATCTTTGACTGTTTCGTTTCGTTTTGTGGGTTGGCAAGCCTGGTTGCTTTCCAGACTAAAACGATCCTCTCCTATCTGCCTGACCACCTCACGGAGTATACACTACTACCCTATTTTAGCCTATCTTGAACTGTACCACGCTATCATCTACGTTGTGCTTCTTTGCTAGTGCACAAGGCAAAGCAGCAGTGAGGGCCAAGATCCAGATTTGAATCGGAAAACCCCTGCAGCCAAATTTTGCATGTGCTTGCGACACAGCGGGGTCCCCTATCAACCTTGACGTGGGCTCCTCTCACCGACTCTAGACAGTGCAAAAAAAAAAAAAAAGAGAGAGGCCGCCCCAGACTTCTGACTGCGTCGCATTTTTTTTAAAGTATACCAGACGAGCCGGAATCGTCTTTGCATCCCAGGAGGTCCTAAATCACCTGCAAACCAGTTCAATATGCCGGTTACAGAGACTGTTACGATTATCAACAATTCGGGGAAGATCATCAGTACGGTATGTCTATTTTTTTATTTGCTTTCCCGGCCCCCCTCTCTCTCCTCTCTGTCTTACCCAAGAGCTGCCCCCAAATTTCGGGAGACAGAAATGGTGGGGAACCAGGTCCAAATGATCTACCACTCCGCAGAAGCTTAAACAAAAGTACGGATGGGGATGCGATGACAGCTTCGACCGGTCGCTTTTGAGTTGTTAGCCAAAGGTACATAGAGTTTTTATATCACAGAATGGCACACTAACACGAAATTTGGACTTGGGACAGGGTAAGCACCTATTTGGGCTTTTCAAGGACGCCAAGGTTGCCTACCAGGAGAAAAAGGCTGCACTCAAGCCGCAGGCGCCTGTGCCAGGAATCAAACGGGCGCAAACCATCGATGTCGTCTCGAGGGGACCGCCGGCTGGCTTAGCCGGCAACCCAGCTATGGCAGCTGGGCCGGGGCCGGGCTACTATCATGGATATCCTCAGTATGACGACCACGTCTACGAGGCACAAACTATCTACGAGTACCCGCAACACCATGCGCCACCGCTACATCAGCGCCGGCATATCGAGGCGGCGGAAGGCATAGAGGACCGGCGGAGATCACTAGACGACACGGCAAGCCGTGCCTCTTCGCATAGGTCGCATAGGACACATCGGAGTAGTCGTACCAGCAAGCACGATGGCACAAGGTCGGCCCGCCCACCGCTGACGGCCTCCAACCTGCGCACTCTTTCAGAGGTGTCATCGACGGCACCCACTGTTACCCCCAAAGCCTACCGCCAACCTTATGCGGAGACGGCCATGGTCTCGCGGCCAACCCTGGCTCATGCGAACACGATGCCGGTCGGCGAGGCGGCCGAGTACTACGCCATGGCCGCGCAGCCACCATCCGCGCCCCCGTCGCTGCCGCGACCCGCTTCGGAAACGGACCTCAAGGTGAAGAAGAAGAAGTCGATCGACATGAACCTCGCCTACGGCAACATTCCCCCGGATCTCGAGTCAAGGACGGATCTGGACAAGCACATGTCCAAGGACAAGGAAGCCGAGGCCAAGTCACTCATGCAGCGGATCGAGGCCATGTTGGTGGAGGCGCAGTGCCTGCAGTCCTCGGCGACAACCATCATCGCCAAGCTGCAGAGCAATCCCGAGGCGGCCGCGGCGGTCGCCCTGACGCTGGCCGAGCTGAGCGCTCTGCTCTCCAAGATGAGCCCGGCGTTCCTCGGCGTGGTGCAGGGAGGCGCACCTGCAATCTGGGCGCTGCTGGCGAGCCCGCAGTTCTTGATCGCTGCGGGCGCAGCCGTCGGTGTCACGATCGTCATGTTTGGCGGGTGGAAGATCATTAAACGCATGCAGCAGCCCGTGGCGCCGGCGCTGGAGACCCCGATCGAGATGGAGGGCGTTCCCGGCCCGGAAATGCAGGCTCGCCCCCAGCAGCACGCCCCTTACCCTGGCCCCCCGTACCACCCGGCCGACCCGCACATGATGAGCGGCGCCGGCGGCGGCCCGGGATACTACTATGGCAGCGGCGGCATGTACGCGCAGCGCGGGGCCGAGGGCGGCACGGTGACGGGGAGCATGGACGAGGCGCTCGTGCTGGAGGAGGAGCTCAGCACGATCGAGACGTGGAGACGAGGCATCTCCGCGTACGGCGACGACGAGAGCGTCGACTTGGAGCTCATCAGCCCCGAGGCGATGCGGTCCACCTTAAAGGTAGACGACGACGCCATGTCCCGGCGGACGGTCAGGACGCACAAGAGCCACAAGAGCCGCAGGCACCGCGATGAAGACGTGCCCGAGAGGAAGAGCAGCCGAAGCAAGGACAAGGACGATGAAGCATCGGAGTCCGGCCGGAGCAGGAGGCACCACAAACACCGTGACGGCGACGAGGCCAGTGAGGCGGGGAGCCACCGCAGCCACAGGCATCACCACCGGGACAAAGACCGGGATGATCAGAGCGAGGCGGGCAGTCACCGGAGCAGCGGCAGCCACAGGTCGTCGAGATCCAAGAGGCATGAGACCAAGTCCGAGGTCAAAGCCATCGAGTACAATAAGGACGATGACAACACGCTCGACGCTGTTCTCAGGCCCAAGGAGAAGAAGAACAGCATGCTGAAGTCATTGTTCAAGAAGAAGAAGGACAAGGAGGAGGAGAGGGAACGGGTTACCGTGCAGGCTTAGCTTGAGAGGATCATCATGCGGTTTGTGTGTGTGTATGCCCTGTCGGTTCATCTAGGGGTTATGAATGCGTAACGTCACGTCACGTCAATGTATTTGGATAGTATGTCTTTGCCGGTTGGTTTGGTATTTTTAGCGTTCACGTAAGGTACAATGGATATATGTTTACTTGAAAAATATTGTCACATTCATCAATTTGTTTTTCTTTTTAATCTGAAAAGTCAAAAGGTAAGCACTGTCCCACCTTGTGGGGGGTTCGAGGTTTGTCTGGATGATGATCTGGTGACACCTGCAGGTTGCAATCGGCACCGAGTACATTGGGATGACGGGTAGATACTACAGACGAATGGGGCAGCAGGACAAAGGAGCCTCGGCCGTCTCGACTATTGTTGGGGTCGTCTAATAGATACAGCTCGCAAGTATAGAGGCTTTTTGTGATCTAATTCCGAAAGTATTGGGGTTGAAAAGGGCAAGTTCGGACCGCTTGTTTCTTTTTTTTTTCTTTTTTTTGGACTGCATCAAGACGACGGACAAAACTCTCCGTTTGAAGACTTTTGCGGCTTTACTTGGAAAGCAATAATGTGGATTTCAAGACGTGGCAGCGGTTGTACGTAGTATGATGAAAATATGAGAATGGAATGAAGAAGAGAGATCGAATAGTTCCCTGTTTCTCGTACTGTATACTTTCACATACTGTACCTGTACATATTGTTGCGGTTCGAGACCAGACGGAGAACCAATTGTTCGCTCGCTTTTGCTTGACCTCCCCAGGAAGCCTCCCCATATGACCGCCATTCTTCATGCGTGCGTGCCGCCGCTGGAAGCTCCTGCCCTGCTGCCCAGCAGCCCAGCAGCCCAGGTAGCCAGGTTGCCATGACCCCCCGGACACAGGGGCTTTCCCTTTAAACCCCCACGCGCTAAATGGTGATCCATCCGCATCACCCAGCCAATCAGGAGATCAGCCCCGCTAAAAAAACCGCCCAGCTTTCTGCACGTTCGCTGCTCTCTTTATTCCTTTTAACCTGGGGAAAAAAAAGATGAGAAAAGTCATGTCAGCTGGGACTTGGGTTGTTTTGTTTGCGGAGTAATATTTTTGGGCTTCAAATCGGAAGGTTCTTTTGAATCATCGATTCCGCGGTGTGTGATGTTGTTTCTGTTGTGAATCATGGTTTGCACTTGACCAAAACCACTATGACTTGACTGGCCAGGTGTGCCAGACGCTCCGATTTTTTTATTTTTTGTTTGCCCTCGTGACGTGCTTTCCGGTTCTCCGTACCGTGTATCCTTTTGTTATTTTTATTTTCTGTTACTTTACTTTTGTGGTCACGGCTGTTTGCTTAGCAAGCTTAGTATGTGATCGTCGTTCTTTTTTGCCAGCCATTCCACGTTGTATTTCATGCAAGATATAACTTTCTGAGCTCCATGTGTGTGGCTATTTGTGTTACATGGGTGCATAACTAACTAACTGACTGACTGCCCTTTGTTGGCACCTAGAGAAAGTAATAAAAAAATCACGTCCTTGGTATTAGCAAGTTAGCAACAAAGCAGTTTACGGTTCATTTGCGGTTCGTTTGCTTACCACCCATCCATTCCGATTGCGCTGAATCTACAGTAGACCGGATCTTGATGCAGCATTGACAGCTGCCCGTGGGCTTGCCCAAAGGGGGGGGGGGGGGGCACGCGACTCCGTCAGCGCGCTAGGTTGCCCCCAATTCGGGCCGCACTCAGTTCGACTCGCTAGAGTTCCGTGTCCTTTCGTTTCGTCATAGCTTGTACCTACCTTCAAGGTACCATTGTCTTCGACAATCATCCAGACCTTTTTTTATGTTTTTTTTTTCACAATACATACATGGCGAGCTGCCTTGGTCTGGTCTAGGTTTTAACCGACGTCCGATCTTCTTCTTTCCTTTTCGTCAATCTATCCCGGGCACACATGCCAGATTAATTACGTCTCGTCTGCGCGTTTTCTAACCCCCACACCTCCCACCCCTTATGATTTTGTTGTTTTGTTGTTTGCTACTTTTCTCGAGTCCATAAACAGTCTCACCTGCACCGGCTGCCAGCTTTGTTGTCTTTCACTATTTGTTTGTTTATTCACTAGAAGCAAAGCAGCCTTGACTGCTTAAATCGTTCCTTTGTATGCATACAAATTAACTACCTAGTCTAGACGCTTTGACTTTTTTTTTAATTTGCACAGCCTGAGTTCCAAAGAGAGTCAGTCAGCCTTTGAAATACCAAATCAATTTGATCGACACCGCCTGAACCCCGATCCAAGCCCCAGGCCGAACTTCGCAACCCCAGCCCGCCTTGCCGCCAACTGGACCGAGGGTCTCTCCAACGAGCCGAGCCGTTCCGGCTCCAACTAACCAAGATGCTCGATATTCTTCACCTAACTCCGACCAGGTCTAATGCCAATGGCCCGTCTGCCGCGAAACCGCATCCCGACTCCACACGGCCCCAGAAGCCCTCCACGTCCGAGCCGACATCGGCAAAAGCACAACAAACGCACGGCGACAGACCTCCGCTGTCTGGACCGAACACTGTCGTCACCGTCCTAGACAGAGCAGCCAAGCTCGCTCTAGATTATCGAGATGTTGTATGCTCATCCCTACGGACCGAGACGGCGGGGATCAAGAAGCGGAGGCGCGAATTGGAAGCCCTGATGAACAATGTACGTCGGATCGCCATAGTACCCGGCATATAGCCCTACCATTTGACTTTGTTTCAAGCATAGTGCTAATATATAGTCTTGCCCTCGCGGTACAGGCTAGTTCTTATGAGGAATGGGAAACTGCTGCTCGAGCCCTCGACAAGTTCATGGGCAACGACCTGTGGAAAGACAGGCTTGGTTCTGGTGAATACT
This sequence comes from Pyricularia sp. CBS 133598, assembly GCA_004337975.1. Lineage (NCBI taxonomy): Eukaryota > Fungi > Ascomycota > Sordariomycetes > Magnaporthales > Pyriculariaceae > Pyricularia > Pyricularia sp. CBS 133598. The sequence continues at coordinate 4,084,121 of RRCJ01000002.1, forward strand.
GCGTTGTGGAGCTCCTCGAGAACATGCAAAGGCTAGACGAAGCTACGAAGAAGCGTAACTTCTGCGAGCTGCTTTTCCTGATAAGAACGACACTTTCACGAGACCTTGGGGGCATGGGAAGCTCCGCCTTGTACAGGCATTCCCACACGGGTACCAAGACCATCATCCAACGATATGTCCAGTCGGCCACGAGAGCAATCGAAACAATGGTGGAGCTGGCAGGATCTGCCGCGTCTAGGGGAGGCATGGGATTACCCAAAGTGCTTCAGGAGCTGGAGCACACAAGAAGGCATTTTGGCCGTAGTGCCCTGATGCTTAGCGGCGGCGCCACCTATGGTATGACGCACATTGGCGTAATCAAGGCTCTGTTTGAGCAAAACTTATTGCCGCGCATAGTCTCTGGTGCATCTGCGGGCTCTATCGTTTGCGCGGTGCTGTGCACGCATACCGACGAAGACCTGCCGCGGATCATCAAAGAGTTTCCATATGGGGAGCTTGACGTATTTGAGGAGCAAGGCCGTCAAGTTAGCATAGCCAAGAGGCTTTGGAAACTGCTGACGGAATGGTACTGGTACGATGAAACACACCTCGTCAGGGTCATGCGCAACCTCATTGGTGATGTTACGTTCCGCGAGGCCTACAACCGTACCCGAAGGATATGCAACATCACGGTATCAATAGCCAACAACATCGAGCTTCCTCGACTCCTGAACTACCGCACGTCGCCCGATGTCATGATCTGGTCGGCTGTTGCCGTTTCGTGTTCGGTTCCGGGTCTTTTCAAAGCCTCGAGCCTCATGATCAAAGATCCCAAGACGGGGGAGCAGTCTCGATGGTTCCCATCGCCGCAGAGATGGATAGATGGCTCTATCGACAACGACCTGCCTACAACTAGGCTGGCAGAGATGTTTGCCGTCAACCACTTTATAGTCTCTCAAGTCAATCCTCATGTAGTTCCCTTTCTCGAGCGGGACGACATTATCCTCGAGCCCGAAGAGCGAGAATCGGCTCTTTCAACAAGCTTCAAGCCCTCGCTACTGATCAAGAACATATTTTCAGAGATCACAAGCATGGCCACAGAGGAGCTATTGTATAGGTTGACCGTGGTTGCGGAAAATACTGGACCCATGTCGAATATCTTGACCAAAGTGTGCAGCATCCTGAGCCAACAGTACTCGGGAGACATCACAATCATCCCCAAGATAGAATGGAGCGACATGGCTCATCTCGTTACTAACCCTACGAGCGAGTTTATGCTCAAATCTTGTCTCATCGGTGAAAGAGGAACATGGCCGAAGCTTCGACGCATCCGTGATCACTGTGCAATCGAGTTGTGCCTCGACAGGGCGATAACGGAATTGATGACTCTGGCTGCCTTTAGCCCCAGTCAAGTCAACCTGCGCCGTTCTCTGGGGCTTCACTCTGGCGATGTTGGACAACCGGTCAACCGACTGCACCACCGAGAGCGTCGGCCGTCGGACAGCAATATACATATGATTATGAGACAGCGCCAGAACAACCTGGAGCTGGAGCAGCTGCTCAGCGAAAACGAATGGCGCCTCGAGAGCACGTCAGAATCCGATGACGAGGACGAAGACGGAGGTGTGATGCTAAAGGTGGATGCCCGCCCACGACGACGAAAGACTTCATCCGGAGCGAGCGCGGCTCAAAACCCCGAGGACCGCCCGCGCAAACCGGTACTGCGACGTGCGGCCCGCAGCCACCAGGCGCTGCATTTCAAGGCGCTGGCGCGACTATCGACGCCAATGGCCAACCCTCTGACGAAGGATCTGGACGACCTGGATGTGGTTACCATGGGCTTGTCAACCTCACGATGTGGTACTCCCGGAGACTTGAACTCGCCCACGTCGACAGGCTCACATAGCCCGCGATTTTTGGATGCGGTCAGAAAGACGTCCTTGGGGAAATCACCATTTGCTCGAACCGAAACCCCGTCTTCGCCAGCCGAGGATACCCTGATCGACTCGGCCTCTGACCTCGACGCAGACTTGCTACCACCGGGCCATGGTCATGCCTTGGATTCGGCGGGCGAGGATAATGCGAAAGATGATTGTGCACCAAAAGTCCTCGAGCCGGCTCGATTACACCAAGAGCCCGAGACGACTCAGGCAGCAGACGACAGCATGTTTACCAGTTGACTAGTGGACGAGGGCCTGAGCTCATCCGGCAGCGAGACGGAGCGTGCCGCGCGCCGATTACCAAACAGCACTGCCTCTGAGCAAGGTCCTCTGAATACGAGCCCTGCAGGTGAAGTAGAAGTAGTGAGTGACCATCGGTCACTGTGGATGGGCTGGTAGAGTGGTGCAAAGACACCAACGGCGGGATTACGACGAATTCTCTACTTGTATCGAGAATCGCGATTGTACAGATGGCACTGTTATAGACAGTATGGCGCTTTGGATAACGGTTTGATTTTTAGTATCCAATACCTCTATTGGAGTGCATTGCTCGGTGGCATTTTTGAATAAATTAGACGGAAGCTTTCCAGCATCATGGCAGGTGTTGAGTGAATGTTCAAGATATATCTAGATGAGTTTAGAGACCAAATCAAGAATATTACCGATGTTGTCATTGGAATTGTTAGCCTGGTGTCCCATCGATAAATGTCCCTAGGTATACAGTGCTCCTTGCCCCTAAAACCAACCATTATTGAGCACAAGACGTAACGTTGCCACTATTTTAATAGGTATACAATTTGTACATTAAATAGCATTACAAATACTGCTGAACCTGTTTCTCAGTCCAGTCCCAAAACTTCTGAGCAATGCCAGAACCGCCTTCTGATCCTGCCTTGGTAGCCCTCTCGAGGTCGTCCCTGATTTGCTCAAAACGACCCCAGGGTTGAACTAGAACAAAAGTTACCGGTTAGCTGTGAGCCCAATCATGCAACTCAAGGATACAGGAAAGCAAAGCGACTTACTCCACGCCCCATTCTTCTCCAAGCTGACCTCTGGGCTCAAGCCGGCAAAGAGCTCCGTGTAGGCGCCGTTGACGGTCGGGTGCTGGACAAAGTAGTTCAAAAACGCTTTTTGCAGGGAGGGGAGGTGCCTCGCCAGGTCGGAGCGCAGGTTGCCCGGGTTCAGGGCGACGCTGACGATGCCCTTGTCACCGAAGCGGCGGGCGTACTCGGTCGCGTGGAAGTAGTTTCCTGCCTTGCTGATGCCGTACTTGACGCGCGGCGAGAAGGAGTTGTTCGACGCCAGGTCGTCGAGCTTGTCGAGCGGGACGCCGCCCGGGTTCGGGGACGACAGCTCGGCCATTGAAGACGCGACCCAGACGACGCGGACCGAGCCCGGTGCTGCCGACCCCGCGGCGGTGGTGGTCAGGATCGGGGTCAGCAGCTTGGTGAAGAGGAAGGTGCCGACGTTGTTGATGCCCAGCTGCAGCTCGTAGCCCTGCGTAGTCTTGGAACCCTGCGGCGGCATCATGACGCCTGCGTTGTTGAAGAGCACGTGCAGCTGCTGCTCCTTGGACAGGAACTCGTCCGCCGAGGCCTTGATGGTCGTCAGGTCGGCCAGGTCGAGCCGGAGAAAGGCCAGCGACCCCTTGGAGGACGGGTTGGAGGCCTTGATGGACTCGGCGGCCGCCTCAGCCTTGGCCTGGTCGCGCGCGGCGATGTAGACCTTGGCGTTCTTGGAGTGCAGGATCCGGGCCAGCTGCATGCCGATGCCCGTGTTTGATCCCGTGACGATGTAGACCTGTGTTTGAGAGTAGAATGGAATTTGGGTCACTTTGTTGGTGTTTGTCTCTCAGTGAGATTGGTTTATGGGACTATTCAAAGAGAATAGATAACAAAAAAAACACACAATGACGTACCTTGCCTTCGAGGTCAGGCACGTTGGCCTCTGTGAACTTGGGCTTGGGCGGATAGGCCGCCGTTATTTGTCTCCTCATTCCGGCAAGCATTGTGGCGAGTGTCTGAACCTTCTAACCCTGAGAATGATTTTTTTTCTTTCTTCGTTTTCTCTACAAAGACACAAAAAGAATTCGTGAAAGCGACTTGAAACTTTGAAAGGATCTATTTGTTTTTGGAGAGATAGCTGTAGTGAGCAAGGTCGGGTCCGGGGGCTTTGGTCTGTCCGAAACTGCTTGTCTGTTCCATATTTCTCCACTCATTTGGAAAGCTTGACATCCCTTAGCTCAGATCGAATTGCTAATTTTACGCTTAAAGAGGAACAAAGGAACCTCGGCAAGATGACATTGATCCTACCGTAACTTCGTACGTCCAACATAATACAATACAATACACGGCTATGGGTCCCAGTTTTTGATTGTTTACTTTGCATTTTGATAATAGCCCAAAACAAACTTTTCCGACTCGAATCATGCAGGTTGCGACTGAACAAAGGCGATCCCAGCTTGTCACAACATAGGCGACAAACAGTTTTTGCATTGTCTGATGAACTCTTATTATATTACGATTCGGGTTGCGGACAGGATTCGAAGCATCTCGAGCACCTATGAACACCACGGGCCGATCTTTTTTTCCAAGGTTGACAATTGCTTGCAGTCAGTCAGTCAGTCATTGCAAAACGCGATCATATCCTAAATAGGTTAGGTGCCAAGGTAAGCGGGCAGGTAGGTATATGCAAGGTACTTTCTTTGTCTATAGCACTTATTTGCCTAGATTTTAGATTTTTTTTTCTTTTCTTGTTGAGATCCAGTTCGTCATTCAATTCTGTTTTGTTAAGCAACGAACAGGTTCTTGTGACTGCCACCTTTATCTGGGCCAATGTTGTTTTGATATGTTTTTAGTTCTATTCCTAAATCCTAAGACTATTTCGCGGTCAAGGCTCCATGTCATCACGTTCAGCGCTGTCGGACAGAATTATGAGGACTAAAAAGAAATTGTCAAAAAAACGAGCTCTTGCTCCTTTTTATCTATTCTCAAATATGCGAGGTCTAGGCATACTCAGTCTATGGATGGTGAACCATGCAAGTGCAAGGCCGGAAATCTAATGAGACAAAAGAAATTGGTCGTGGGGTGTCGAGTCTGGTGAGGAAGATTGCTCCGCCTCCGAGATGGGCGACGAGTCAATTTAATGACCGACACCGGCACCGACGGCAGCATCGACACCAGCATCGGCACCAACACCGACGCCAACACCGTTAGGACCAACACCGGCGCCAACGTCAGCGCCGACACCGGCACCGACACCGGCACCACCGAGGCCAACACCAGCCCCAACGTTGGCATCGGCATCGACACCAACTCCGAGACCAAGACCATGGGTCTTGTCAAGACCAAGACCAAGACCAGCTCCAACATTGCCACCAAGACCAAGACCAAGACCAAAACCACCCTTGCCGCCACCATTAGCTCCGCCATCGACACCGGTCGCAGGCTCGGACTCGCTCCACGTGCCGTCGTCGGAGTCGCTGGGACCCTCGGAGTCATCGTTGGAGCTGTCATCCTCGCCCGATTCGTCATCGGCAGTGGGAGAAGTCCAGGCGGGCTCGTCAGAGTCGGTGGGGGTGCTGTCATCACCCTCAGTGGGAGTAGGAGTGGGGGAAGAGCTGTCGTCGTCGCCATCGTTGGGAGCAGGAGAAGAGTTGTCGGAATCACCGCCGGTGGCACCAGAGCCGTTGCCGCCGAGGCCAACGCCAACACCAACGCCAACACCAGCATCAACGCCAACGCCACCAGCACCGCCAACGTTGGCGCCAACAGTAGTAGCAACACCGGTACCAGCATTAAGACCACCCTTGCCGCCAAGGCCAACGCCAACATCAGCACCGACACCGGCACCAACATCCACAAGCTTGCCTCCGCCAAGGCCAACGCCAGCACCGGCACCGACACCTGCACCAACATCCACAAGCTTGCCGCCGCCAAGGCCAACGCCAACATCAGCACCGACACCGGCACCAACATCCACAAGCTTGCCGCCTCCGAGAGCAACGCCAGCACCGGCACCGACATCAGCACCGACACCGACAACCTGCTTGCCTCCAAGGGCAACGCCAGCATCAGCACCGACCTTGGCACCGGCATCGACTCCCAGACCACCAGACTTCTTAAGGCCGAGTCCAAGACCGAATCCGACGTCCGTCTTGGCACCGACACCGAGACCGAGGCCGCCCTTCAGCATACCGGCGATCTTGGAGCCGAGGCCACCAGCCAGGCCACTAGCAAGGCCGCCGCCGAGGCCGAGGCCGGAAGTGAGACCACCCCCGAGACCGAGACCAGTGGCGAGCTTGAACATGGTACCGACGTCAAGGCCAAGAGCATTGCACATCTTGGCACCGAGAGTGGTGGCCACGGCGGCGCCGCAGTTGGCGGCGACGCCAACGGCGATGGGCTCCAAGGCGATGGCAGCGGAGGCGATGTTACCAATGATGGGGGTGACGAGTGAGCCGACACAGTCAGCGCCCAGAATGCCGACGATGGCGCCGAGATCAGCAGAGATGGCAGCCGTGTGGCTCACCATGGCTCCGCCGATGCAGTCATAGTCGCAGCCGGGATTGCCACCGAGAACGACGCTGGTCGAGACAGCCCCGAGCGCGTCACCAAACGTGCCTAGGATTGAAGCGGCAGCGCCGAGGTCGGCACCGATCTTGACGGCGACGGCCTTGCGGACGTCAAAAGCCGCACCGGCAGCCAGGTTGGCACCCTTGCAGGTACCGACTGGATATTGTTCTCCATGTCAGAGCCACTATCATATAGAAGAGAAGAATACAAGACTGTTGTCACCAGAAAGGGGGAAGCTTACGGGCAGTGCTCAGGGAAGCCTGGACCAAGGACATGGCGTTGGCGACATTGTAGTCGGGCGCGGCCGCGGCGGCCTTGGTCGGGAAGCCGAAGAGGGTGCGGGCCTCGAGGGTGCTGGCGGGAGCCGCCGTGACCCCGCTGATGAGGCCGCCGATGAGGGCAGCAGCAGCGAAGAAGTTCTTCATATTGAGAGATAGATTTTGTGCTGTAGTGCCAGCAAACGTGGGGTGTACAAGTTGAAAAGAGCGAAGTAATTCAAAGAGAAGAGAGTGTTGTCCCAGCTGTGTTTGGGATGTGTGGATGAGGAATGAGAGGAGAGAATGGTCCTGAGAAGAGAGATGTTCAAGCCATTAAATAACTTGAGCTTGGCATATTCAGAACGGCCCAGAGTCGATATCGTCGAGAATCTATCGATGTTTGACAAAGAGCCCAGCCTGGCGGCCTCAGAGTCCCTGCACCGTCATGACTTTGACAGCCTACGGGGCAAGCGTAATTACTCTCATCAGATCGAGTAGCGCCATGGCCAATGCTGGTTTACTGGTTTCAGGCGTAGGAGAGACCAGTAGCTAGCTACATCGCAAGCCCTGGCTGGCCTTCGATTCGCAAGATTTCTCCCCCAAAAAATGCAATCTTCAGCAATAGCTTGTTCGCGTTGATCACGGTACCAGATCAAGTGGCGGTCTAGAAGGGCGGTTTTGGAAGGATTTCCCGTCTAGTCTTCGCACAGGTTTAGGATTTTTGACGGTTCCCTGCCATTAGCCTGATTTGACCGTCACTGGCAAATACGACGGGCTCGGATAACGTCCTGTGCGCGAGTTCCGTATCATACCACAGCTTCCAGAACACGAGGCTGAACATCAATGGGATGGACTGATCTCGTTCCCTACCATGAAGTCGCTGTGGTGGAAAATGCTTTGGAGCAAGGGATTCGCCATCATAGACTGGCCCACTGCACTAAGAACGGCGTCTACTGTATATCATCTCCGGCAGGGGGCAGCCGAAATCCTAGCTACCGATAACGGTTCGGTTCGAAGGTTTGGAAAATTTCCAGCCATCGGCTTAATATCCCCAGCATCGTTGGCGGTTATCTTTTCTGAAATTACTTGCTAATTCCTCCTTTACGCCTTTATGCAGGAATCAGACACACATGTCGACTAAGGACTGGATGCTGTAGACCTTTGACTGGTGGCATTAGCGCGGACAGCTGCACAGGTTTTGCACGCATGTACGCCAGTGTGGCAGGCTTTTCCCAAAAGGCTAGCACACATGCGGGGGGGGGGGGGGGTTCATCAGTCGACCGAGTAGGTAGTCTCGCTTTGTGTCGGACCGTGACCTGTACATCAGTCTTGGCTAGCTCGTGTTTTTGGCGTGAAATCGAGCCAGGCCATCGCGCTTGTGGCTGCAAACGGGTGGGAGTTGTACCTGTAAGTGGGTGCCAGCTAGGTACGCTTTGTTGAGATGGGATGACAGTTGTTGCCCTGCCTTGGCGAGCGAGGCTACACGATACTCACAAGGCCCAGGCACACGCGAGGTTATGTCTGTCTTGTCTGTTTGCCTTGGCCTGGTCGGTGCCTCACCTTACTTACCTAGACCTTAACTCTGCGGCTGATCTGTACGTCATAGAAACATGACGTTATGGTATGAGGACAAGCGGTAGTGCAGACCCAAAAAGAAAAAGTGCCCAAAATTCGTCAAAGTACCTAACCACGTACCTAAAGTAGGTAGTTCGGCAAATACTGACCGAAATAATGTTATCAAATCATGTCGCAACCATTGTTTGGTTGGTCCATGTTAGTCTACAACCGCGTATTATTGTTTCTGTCGGGTAAGGCATCTCTTTTGTGTCGATTCTTTAGCATTGGAAGAAGCAATGTAACCCGACGAACCCGTTCTCGACTTTCTTCTCGTTCCATAAGGGGGCAGCTAGATACAGTGTTACATAATTAAGTAAAATAACATGTTGTTCGTTTGGGGCCGGCGCCATACATAGCGTCACTAGTGATCTGCAGCCGGACCCCCCCTCGATTTAGGTCTCGCCACCGCGCACCATTTTCCAAGATTTCAACAAGGTCTGACCATCTTCCGACGACCGAAACGAGGGAACAAATGACAATCCGCACAAAAACAAAACAACTCAAAGAAAGGAGCATTGAAACAAGCCTGAACAAAAAAAAAAATAAACACGAACCCTTTTCTAATAGGAGAAAACAACCCGGTCTAGTGCTACATTGTTGATTACCTATACAAGCCACCCTGTACAGGTGAAAATAAGGAAAACAAAAAAAGGAGGACGTTGGAAACAAGCAAAAATAAACAAATCGGAATAAGCCGAACGACAAGAGAGACGAACAAAAGACCTACCCGCCCAAAGGTATGGCGGCCGGCCACATCAGAGTAGCCCTGGTAGGCCTGTCAGCGACCGCCAAGACGTCGTGGGCCCAAGACGCCCACCTCCCCTACCTGCTCTCACCGCTTGGCAGGGCACGCTACGAGCTGGTCGCGCTCTGCAACTCTACCGTCGCGTCGGCCGAGGCCGCACGGGCCCGCCATGGCCTGCCCGACACGGTCAAGACGTATGGCGACGCCGGCGATCTGGCCGCCGACCGCGCCGTCGACCTGGTCGTCTGCTGCACTGGTGTCGTCGGCGACGACGACCAAGATGACGGCAACAGCCGCGCCAAGACGGCTGCTCCCGCCCTCCGCGCCGGCAAGGCCGTATACGTCGAGTGGCCCGTCGCCGAGAGCCTGGCGGCTGCCGTGCAGATGGCCGCCGAGTACGCAGGCGACGGCGCGTCGTCCAGTGGTAGCGTCAGCAGCGTCGGCGGCAGCGTCACCGGGAGCGATTGCTCCAGCCCTTCGTTTCCCGGCGCCGCCAGCAACAACAGCATCGTCGGCCTGCAGGGTCGCCTGAGCCCCGTCGTGCGCAAGGTCAAGGACATGCTCGACTCGGGGAGGGTCGGCCGCGTGCTTAGCAGCGAGGTGCGCGCCTTTGACACCCTGAAACCCCGCGAACAGGCCGCACCGCGGAGGACAGCCCTGTCAGGCGGGGAGGGGCGCGCGATTGGCGACGTCGTTGGCTCGTCGCTGGCCCACACGCTCGACTACGTGCACGAGGTTCTGGGCGAGTTCGAAGCCGGAACCATGAGGTGCCGCATGCAGGTTCAGCGGCCGGCCGCTGCGACGCGGGTCAGCGGCGACGAGGAAGAGGTGTCCAACGTGCCGGATCTCGTCGTTCTCCATGGGCGGCTGGCGGGCTTCCACAACGCCGCACCCGACGCCACGCTGTCCGTCACGTACCGGGCCGGACCGCCGTTCAAGGGCCAGCCGGGCTTGACGTGGGCCATCAACTGCGAGCGTGGCGAGATCATGATCACGAGCCCCAGCGGGCCGCACCTGCACTCGGATTCATACGCGGCCGACGGCGAGCTGGAGCAGGTCACCATCCGCGTCCACGACTTCCTTAACGACCAGGTCATCAACGTCCACTGGGACTGGGAGGACTGGCAGCTGGCCCTGCCGGTGCGGGCGCGCAACGTTGCGCACCTGTACGAGAGGTTTGGTAGGTGGTGGGAGAAGACGAGGCGGCGGGAAGACGTGGTCCTGAAAAGTAACAACGGCTACAGTAGTGTTGTTGGTGTTAGTGTTGGTGTAGGTGTTGGTGGCATCGGAAACAGTCAAGCCTTGAGGGTGGCCGAGGACGACGACTGGCCCAGGATACAGGACGGCATCGTCAGGCTGAGGCAGTTGGATGCCATGTTCCGGCAGTATGATTCCCAGCGTCTCGCTTAGGTAAGATGGCCTTGCATTTCTGCCTTTTTTTTCTGCTCAACTTAGCGCAGCGTGATTGTAGATTTGTTTCTGCTTTGTTTTTCTTCAGAATGAACTCTATGCAACTCTCAATCCAAGGGGGTAGTTACGATATTTATCCAACACGTCAATGTATGAAATCAATAAGATCATCATCATAAATCGTCAAATACAACCGACTAGATAGGTATGTAGGTAACGTCATAGTCATGTCACCCTCGGCGACCAAGAACAGAGCCGGCGAGAAGCCCATGTGCATCAGCCCCTAACCAATGTAAACGGGCAATCGACTGCCACAAAGCTCGCTCTTGCTTGAGATTTGACGATCATCCTTGTGAAAATCGTGAAGTCGCAGCCAGCAAAGCATGCGGAACACCAAAGTGCACCAGACCTCGGATGAGCGAATCTCAGATGCTGATCTGGGATCTTGTATCGCCGCCGATTCTTGCTGAAGTGGGGATTCCATCATATTTCGCGGAGTTGGGGGTATTGGGGATACTGGGCTTGCCTCATTAACAGAGTCTGTTCTTATGTGAATCGAGGTTTCGGTTCTTTTCAGGCTTATCCTGGCCCTCTCTACTACGCGAGGACGAACTTCGCCAAAGTAGATCTCCATGAATACGGTGTGCCTCTGCTCTGGAGAAGCAGCGCTGAGCTGCACAACGCCCGAGTGCGTTCTGCCACCGCCATGGTGAGCGTGCATGCTTGCTCGCTTGGCATTGAATTCCGCAACGGCATCTTGCTGTGAGACTGAAACTTTTTCCTCGTCGTTGACGATCCGCAGCACTTCTTGAATATGCTCTCGCAGAACGACCTTGACGCACGCTCGATTGTGAGGCAACCCCAGGAAGTCGTCACACCATTGAATAGCTGCCTGCAACTCGTCGCAAGAATCAAAGGTGAGGTGGTGCTCATTGCGATCCGGCTTTCGACCGGCGTCCTTTTCACGTTTCCAATCTTCCCACTGGCTTGTGAGGGTTTTTGAGACTCTTTTCGTGTATTTCTGGAGCTCTCTGATATGGGCGGATACTGGCGAGCTGCCTGTCGACATCAGGTCGTCGTTATGGATCGAGCGATGGAACTCGTTCAACAGCCTCCGCAGATCAAAAAACCTCTTATCCCAAGTATACACCGTAGGGTTTGGAACCACTCGAAACGGCAGGCCTGAGATGTGTGGAGTCTTGGATAGCATACCCATGATCTCAAAAGCAACTGCATTTTTCCCCCCTATGTGAATAATGATGTTGCAAAAGGACAATCGCAAGGAAATCAAGCCTGGGGAATTTGCTTACTAGGAAACAAGTGACCGTGTTTTTTCTTGTCATCCCTCAGAATGTCAGCGGTACGTGTGTTACAGCCGAAAGAAGCCACAGTCTCGGCGAACTCGTTGAGGCTGCCCAGAAGAAGATATTCAAGGTCTTCTGGCTCATCCGTGACAAAATCTACGGGCATCCGCTTGGCTTTGGAGTATATCGTAGGAACAATCCCGAATGAAAAGACCTTCACCAGCTCTGAAGGAACTGTACGGCTGTCACGGAAGCTATGTTTACCGTAGATCTGAAAGATGAACATGATGCCCAGATCGGGAACCTGACTTCCTGTAAGCAAGTAGCCATTTCCCTCGGCGCGATACTTGTCTTTGGAACGATCAAACTCTTTCCAGTGAAGACCCAACATGGCAGAAATCTCGACGATATGACACA